>JACVBY030000609.1:792617-1392617 GCA_017589505.3 Metroxylon sagu
TCTGACTTCTAGGGGTTGACCAAGAGCAGAACCTTGACAAGAAAGAATGTGATCGCTGTAGTTGAAATTTTGAGCAACTTAGAAGTCATGGAAATGGAAGTTCCTGTTTCATTGTCTTAAGGAAGCTGATTAGGTCTTGCCCAATCCTTCTGTCAAACAATTTTTTTAAAAAAAAAAGGAGAAGGACCATCAAAGTACAGTGGCATAGTCCATCAAGCATCTTGAGAAGAAAGAACATCGAACATTGAAATGACTCAGCCCTTCTGTTCATTTTCCCTCCTCCCCTTTGTTATATTTTGTTTTTATCACTTAAAAAGTATTTTTTATAAAAAAAAAAAAAAACCTGAAAATGCCTAGTGTTTCACCGTCTTACCAATGCTCCTCATAAGAAGAGTTTTATAATTTTGTCTTTAATTATGCCAGTCTGATTACATTTTGACATTCTCCAAGCATTTGAACTTAGAATTCCTCTATAGTAGTGTACACATTGTATGAAAAATATTTAAAACTCGTGATTGAAAAGGAAACCACAATGTATTGACCTAAGATGAGGATTTTCCTGAATGGTAACAACTACAGAGAATTGTTATTAATATCCTCTACATGCTCTTTGAGAGTTATATTTATGTGGCTCTACATTCTGAAGATGGAAGCTCAATGTAGCATACCATGGATCTTATAGTTAATCCAAAGTTTACCTATCATGTTTTGCAGGTTCACCTGCAAGAACAGTGGGGATGGCGTGATCCTGGTTTTCATATACATATAGGTTTTCTAAAAGACTTGTGGCAACTAAATATGAAGTATCCTAACTTATTCTACTGTTTGTTTCTGTGTATTTGCAGCTTATCTATAGTTATCTTACTGTGCAAGTTCATGAGGATGATTCTATGTTTGTTGTCATTCTATTGGACTCTGAAAATTAATGATTTCTTCTAGGAGTTGTCTTGTAAGGCTTAATATTCTTATATGACAATGTTGCAGGTATACACTTAGACAGAGCATGGATTATTCAATAGTTCTTACATTTGGGAGTCGGTTCATACAGTTTTCGAGCATCTCCATACCCTGGTCAAGACTCTTTACAGCCTTGTTATCATCTTTGGTGACTTGGGAAAGGTCAGAAATTTGCCAGCTTCATTCTACAATTATTACCCAACATATCTTCGTGCCTGCTTTGTATCCTATTATTTTTTCTTCCTTTTTGCTACAATCTTGTTCCTTGTTATGTTAATATTTTGTTACTCCTGTTTCCATATATTGATTTGCTTTTTGTTTCATGTTTTATAAGCCTAATCCTTTCTTTTCTTGAATAAAGTATATGATACTTTGTATTCTCTCAAAATATGAAATTTTCAGAGAATGGGCTGAATAGAGTTTCAAAACCTAGGGAAAAATGTCATTTAGATGGAGATATTGTAAAAGTAAAATATATAAAAAAGCAGTTGACTTTAGATCCACTATGCGAAGAAACTACCATACACTGAAGAAATTTCATGGATCTAGTTAACTATATTTTGTGGCACATGAAGCTTTCATTGATCACTGGCATAGGGATTGAAAGTATTCTAGAAAGATAGAATGATTAAGTGATGGCAGTCAGCCATAGAGCCAGTGATGAAACCTAAGACTAGAAATTGACACATTCATGGACACATTTTGATGTGGTATGAACCTACATGATAGGACTAGGAAGAGTGGAACCTAAAGCTCATTTTAAAGTTGATGACTTTGCCAATGAGTGGCTTGAGTGAGACCGGTTAGTTAAAAAAATTTTAGAAAACTGATACTCTTGTCACCATGGGTGGTATAGAAAGGTTTACAGGGAGAGAGGAGGAGCATTATAGCAATGATGAAGTATATTAGTCACAGATTTGAAAAAACTAGTTCCTGAAAGCATCATGACCATTGAAGAAAAGAGATGGAACAGTTTAATAACAAAACAGATCATAAGAAGTCAATTAAAGTTACATTGGAAAAAAGTAAACTATGCTACATAGCATAATAGTTAAGCGCATGATAGAAGACTATTTTAGGTAGAAGCAAATCCAAGAAAAGCATAAGGTGAAGGGATGAGGGAAAAATGTTCATAGAAGATTTAGAAAAAATGCGACCAAAACAGATAGATAGTTAGGAGTGGGAGGGATTAGATTAGAGGGTGGGACTTGGTATTGAGATTTAGTGGCATAAAACAGTTGGCAAGAGGGAATGGACATTACTTGTATAAATGCCTTGCTACTCTCATCAAAAGTGGAACCATTCACCTTGAGCACGTTACTTCCACATGTATGTGGTAGTGATGACTGTTCCAACCCCATTTTTTGGTCTTTTCCCTCATTAAACTAGTAATGCTTATATCCGCATATTTGCCTCTTTTCTACATAAAATGAATTACCAAGTGTCCTTCAATGTCATCCAGTGCTTCTTTCTGGATGATTTCCATGCGATCTACTGCAGTTGTTGTGTTTCATCGTCATCGTTGAGTGTCAACCTTCCATCCAGTGAATCTTCCACTTTTTGGATCTGTGCGATCTCATTTATCATAGCATGTATACTTTTTCCGATTCAATAACCTTTTTCCCTCCTGTAACCACTTTCTTAGAGCGCATAGTTGCCTGTTGCCAATAACAATAGCCAGTTCCACATGATTGGGTAAAAAACTTTTATCAGGGACCACATTATCAATGCTGTGTGCACATATCTGTAAGTTACTTAGCCTTTTGATGATGTTATTAGAGAATCACATTTCCAATACATTGCTAAATTGATTTTTTCAATGACAGGTTAACAATTTATTAGTTTTAAATCATGTGGTCAGGTAAAAAAGGCATCATGTTCTCAGCTCATAGAAATATTAGTGGAAAATGGAAATTGTTTTAACATATCATCACAAGTGCTCACTTTCTGGATTTTGTTTCAGGCAGAAACGAATGGTTTAATGAATACAATAATTTTCAGCCAGGCTCGCTAAACACACTACTTACCAGTTAGTCAAGGACACTGAACAACATAGATATGGTTATCCATATTGGAGATATATGCTATGCAAATGGATACATATCACAGTGGGATCAATTTACGTCACAAATTGAACCCATTTGGCTTCTGCAGATGCCTTATATGATTGGAAGTTGCTTAGTCTCATCAGTTCACTATTTGATATAATACTTTCAAACATCGCTTGTTTTGTTAGCACGGCAAATAACATTTGAGGATGTTTTCCTTACAGTGGTAATCATGAGCGTGATTGGCCTGGGAAACAGGATCATTCTATGGCAATAAAGATTTCGGAAGTGGAGAATGCTTGGTGTACTAGCTGAAACAATGTTGAGTATGTTCCCATGCGAGAGAGAACCGGGAAAAATTCTGGTATGTGACTCCAGAACGTGCAGCTGCATGAATTTATTTTATCATATGGTTTTTTATTGATTTATAAAAAGTATAAAAGAAAGAAGAACCTATTATGTATATTAATATAATAAAAAAAATATGTATGATGGAATGAAGTTACTAGTATAAGAACTATATGTGGTAATACTAGCGAATTTTCCTATTACAAGAGGGTTTACATCAAGGATTTGTTCTTAATCTTTATCTTTTTGCTTTACTTATAGATGAACTTACTAGATATATTCAGTGATGATATTTCATAGTGCATGTTATTTGCGAGATGATGCAAAGTACTAGTAAGATGAAACTAAGAAATTTAGTCAGAGTTAATCGTTAATTAGAAATATGTAGCAAAATGCATTAAAATCTAAAGGATTTAGGTTAAGCTAAATAGCACTGAATACATGGAATGTAATTTGAGTACAATTAAAAATGAAGATGAATATAGAGTACAAATTGGGGACCATGAAGTTACTAAAAATGATCATTTTCGATATTTAAAATTGATTATTCATAAGGAAGGAGGGATTGAGAATTAAAGCAAAGTTGGATAAAAATGAAAAAATACAATTCAGAAATATTATATTATCATAGAATACCTGCCAGAAGTTGAAGGAAAAGTTTTATGGGACAATCATAAAAAACCATCCATATGCTTTATGGCATAGAATGTTGGGCGATTAGAAAAATACATGTATATAAAATGAATGTAGGCGGAAATGAGAAATGTTAAGATTGATGTCTGGTAATCAAGAAAAAATAGAATAATAAATGAAACATACATTACATAAAAAGATAGGGATAGCTTCAATTGAGGATAAATTAAGTGAATGACGACTTAGATGCTTTGGACATGTGCAATGTGGACTCTAAAGATGCACACATGCAAGGGAAAAGTGACTTGATACATATACGATGAAAAGAGAGGTAGTAGATAAATTGGAAAAATCACATGGGAGGAAATGATAAAGAAAGATTTAAAATTTTTGCATCTTTCAAAAATATGGCCGAAGAACAGAGCCAGACGGAGAACAAGAATTCATGTAGTCGATCCCAACTAATTTGGGATTAAGGCTTTGTTGTTGTTGTCCTCTTCGCTAAAAATATAGCATTTCTTCCTATTATAGGTTCCATGATTTTAGTTGTTTTAATGAAAGGTTTTAAAACTCATGAAATGAGACCATCCCGATTGAGACTATGGTAAGACGATCCCTTCCAAACACTTGGGATGGTAATCCATTCCTTAAGATGTTTGGCTAGGATTTGAAACCATGGGTTTAATATAGTGCCGTTAAAGTACGCTTGATTCAATTAGTGAACTCTCTTGTGGATCAAGCAACCAATCATTCAACCAAACAACCGATCATTCAAGAGATAAAGAGATTCATTAGAAGGCTGAAAGCTATGAAATAATCAAAGTTTCTTTTTAGTTGCATCAAGAAAATGCAGCCATGTAAGTGTCATTTTGGCCAATATTTTGATTATCTTAAGCATCATTATTTTGTATGAATATAATACAGAATTTGTAGTTGTTAAATTGTCTATTTGGGCTGGATTTATCCAAGCATCGCCTTTGAATGACAATTCTCTCACAATTTCATTGTGCAAATCTATGATGGAGAGTGGGTTCTCTTCTAACGTCGTAGAGCGTTGTAATTGTAAATTCCATGTTTTTCTTCTTGCTTTTGATTTGTAAGCGCCTTATAGATCAAAGACATGGTATTGACTGATTGTTGATGTGTTGCATTGGTAGTATAGTTATAATCAAGGTTTTAAATCCTGTGGAGTCGGAGTTATCTTATTTTTCTCCATTGAACGGAAGCCACACAATGTACCCTATCCCCCGATGACTGGTATCCGGTGGGTACCGCATCCTCCTTTTTCTTTTCCTTTATTTTTTTATTTTATTTTTTTCTTTCTCTTTATTCCTTTCTCTCTCTTTTTTTCCTTTTTTTCCCTTCTTTATTTCCTTTATTTCCTTCTTTGTTCCTTTCCATCTTATCTTTCTCTTCCTTTCTATTTTTTTCTCTTTTTTCATTGCTTCTTTCCTTTTCTTTCCTTTTTTTTTTCCTCCCTTTTGCTTTCTTTCTTTTCCTCTCCTTTACTTCCTTTCCATTTTCTTTCTCTTTCCCTACATTAATGGGTTTCAAAATCCTGCCCCTATCCTGATCCTATTTTCATAGAAAAATAACTTAACAACCGTAGATGCCTCGCTATGTCCCATCGAGACTTAAAACCTTAGCTATACTGAAGTTGGTGCTAACTTTTACCATCATAATGCCCTCTACTTATAATATTGAAATATATAAACTTATGAGTATCCTGATATCCACTTACATTGTAGCATTTGGTTTCTATAGCAAAAATAATCCATTTTAAAATTTTTTTGTTATTTTTGTTATCATCTGTGTACTCAACATCGATTACGCGATTATGTTTCGCTTGCATGTATAGCTCACACCGAGCATGACTGGAGACCGGGGACTGAGCAGTATAAATTTATTGAAGCACTGCCTATCATCAGTTGATAGACAAAAGCAGCCATGGCTGATCTTCCTTGCTCATCGGGTTCTTGGTTATTCCTCTCGGATGTCATCCTATGGTCTCTGGAAGGATCCTTTTGAGGAGCCAATGGGAAGAGAGGGCCTTCAAGAAAGCTTTGGCAGAAGTATAAGGTTGATATTTGTGGCCTTCTATGGTCATTGTCACAACTATGAAAGAACATGTCCAATTTACCAGGTAAAAATGGTAGCAATTCAGCATAAAATGGTACTCAGCAGTATTCAGCATTCCCTTTTGTAATCTATTTCTAGCCCATGATAGCATGAATGCAAATCCTTTCTGCCAGCATTGTCTATTTTCAACTCTATTAACCACTTAGAACTTTACAGTTTCATTCCATTTTATTCTTCCAGTGAGAAGCTGAGCGGCTTCATAAATCTCTTTCCCTCTTCTCTTACCATTTTTCCTTCTTTTTTTTTTTTTTTTTTTTGTTTTTGCTTCAATTGTACTCAGCAGCATGTATTTCACAGACAATAACAATTGAGACCTTGATCAAAATTTCTTCCTTTGGTTGCAGAATAATTGCGTGCGCGATGCATCACACCATTACAGTGGTTCCTTTGCAGCAACCACCCATGTAGTTGTTGGAGTGTGGAGGTGCCAGCCTTTCCCCTTTCTCCCCACTTCCCCGAACGCTATGGAGCTATTTCCAAGACTTTGACTAGTGGATTTGTGAAACTCACTGCTTTCAACCATTCTTCACTGTTGTTTGAGTATAAGAGAAGCAGCAATGGAATGGTCTATGACCACCTTCACGATCTCACGTGATTATCGTGACGTCTTAGTTTGCACCATTGACAGTTGCTATAGGACTACACTGGCTTCTTGAGTCAGCCTATGAAATGTGCTAGTAAATGTATTGCTTAGCAGGGAGGGCTGTTGTTTGATTACAGGATCCTGCTTATAGATGGTTTGCTATCTCAATACTGGTGGAATTGCTAATAGATCGATCATATGCTGCCAGTTCTAAAATGTGTTAAATTCTCACCAACTTCATCTCTTTGGCTTGTCAATATAAGTTGCATCTTCTAATAATTTTCCATCTTAGAGAACAACAGAAACTTTAGGTCCAGTGGGATTGGATCCCCAGCCAGCAGAGCCTTTGCTCCATCAGTGTACAATAAGCATCTTTGGCAGGTTTTTGGGCCAAGGTTCCAATGCAAAACTTATAACTACTGCCATAACAATTTGATACACTGCATAAAAGCTCATCCAGTTAAAGACAAAAATTAGATTAGTCATCAACTAAAACAATAACAACAGCAAGATCTTAATCCTAAGCTGAACTAAAGGTAAATTTATCTTTAATGATATATCTACCTTGCTCGGTTACTTTAATGATCGCACTAATTCCAAGTGTATTGCTCATAGCCTATCAAAGCTTTGCCAGCAATAGCACGTCTTCATCATCATGCTAGCTGCCACTTGCACGAAGACTAAAATGCACCAAGTTACAAAATTACAACCTAAAGAGAGGACTGATTAGCATCATCTAATCAAGCTAATGCCAGGTTGTTGCTCACCTAAAAGAAGGCGTTCCAGCGTTCGAGATTCTCACCATTATAAGTTTTATGAAAGGTTAGAATTAGATGCGCACAAACTTTATCTTGGTAGTTTTCATGTTCTATGAGCAAAACATTATGGTAACATGCAAACCATTTGTAGTACTCCTTGGCTTTCAATTGAAACTATTATCACGAGTTATAGCATCTATTTCGACAATTAGTCCATCAAACATTCTTCTCTCAATCAAGCACACGTGCTGCCGCACATGTTGCATTATCCGAGGCCATGGACGGTCACACCGATCTATAAATTATATACTGAAATCAAAGCCACAAAGCCTGGACCCAGCAACCACCCGAAGCCCCGCCACGTTGCACTCGTTCCAATTTAATGTTCTGAATAAACATCGGCGTCGAAAAATCCCTCGTTGCTGATGGTGACGTTCCCCAGTTCCCTAATTCCATTTTATTTCTTTAAATGCAATATTTTGTATTGTTTCTACGTGAATTCACCCAACGTTACAAACTTTGTAGTATTTTAAAAATGATCCTTGTAACTTCGAATAATTGGTTGTTGATATTAATTGAATATTTTTTTTGAAAGATTTTCTTTTCATTCGCGCCTAATCTTTGTTGGCCGGATACGGTGACGGCCGTTCGAATGGTAAATTATATCGGATAAATTGGCCGTACAATTACAAGTTTTTACGGTGCATAATCTGTAGTTCCGACCTATGTCACCGATTGGAAATCTCCGGCGCACCAGCACGTAGAAGAAGAGAATAATAGGAGCGAAAAACAGGAGGAAAAAAAAAAAAAAAAATCTCTCTCTCTCTCTCTCTCTCTGTTTTCTTTTCTTTTTTTTTTTTTTTGTCTTCTTTAGGTTTGAATTCCCTCTTAGCTTCCGCTCCTTGATCCGTTTGAAATCTTGGTCAGTTCCGGCTCTCACCCTTCTTTAGTAAGAACCCTAAAGTCTCTCTGCTGCTCTCGTTCTTTTTCTTTTTCTTTTGATTTGAAGCTTCTTTGGGTGCTTTGTTGTGATGGATTTCATCCATTGGTAGCTATTTTTTGAAAGCCAAGCACGAATCTTTTCGCTTTATTCGATCACTTTTCATTGCAGTTAATTTTAATAGGTTTGGCACAAAAGGATTGATGCTTGATTGATGGAGTTTACCTAAAGGCTAGAGCTTTCTTTCCAGTGAAGTCTCTGTTATCAGTTCTTCAGGTTTCCGGACATCTCTGGTTTTGTGCGAATTTTTCCATCTATGTGGTTCCTCCGGTAATGACGACGACAATGGTAGTACCCCTAGAAGATCTTTGGAATCGAGGGTTAATGCTCCATTGGAGGGAATGGCTTCTAGTAGTGGGGTTGAAGGAGACACTTTGATGAGTTCAGGAGAGTATGCAAGGGACCACAGTGCTCTTTTGAGTTTGCAGCTATGGATTTTCATAAAAGACAATACTCAGGTAAATGATGAGTTTTCTGATAAATTAAGGTACAAAAGGGATGGATTCGATGATGACTTTATAATATCTTAAGAATAGTCTCATATCAGATAGAAAAGAAATATGTTATATACTTATAATTCAAATTCACGTGCTATTAATTAACTTTTGTTTGAATTTTTTGATCATATGGTTTCGGTAAAATATATTATATGCTTATAACTCAAGTTTACCTGCTACCGTTTAACTTTCATTCGAGTTTTTGGGACATATGGTTTTAATCTGCTAACGGATTAATTGGATCAGCAGATGGACTACCAGTTAACTTCCACTCGAGTTTTTGAGCTATGTGATTTTGATTTGCTAACGGATTAAGTAGATCAACAGGTGGACTTAGAGCGTTATAGCCTCACTAATTAATGTCTTTCCATTGAATGTTAGTCTCGGTTATGAGCATGGCAGAGGCCGAAGCACTCTTAGGATCCGATGGCCTTGCAAATATTCTGTGAAGCCTCTTACTTCTATCTTTCACTCGAGTTTTTGGATCATATGATTTTGATCTATTAATGGATTAATTAGATCAGCAGGTGAACTTAGAGTGTTATAGCCTTACTAATTAATGTCTTTCCAATGAGTGTTAGTCTTGGATATAAGTGTGGTAGAGGCCGAAGCACTTTTTAAGATCCGATGGTCTCGCAGATATTCTGTGAAGCCTCTTACTTCTATCAAGACCTGTCTCATTCCTCAACTTTACAATGAAAATTTTGAAATT
Source organism: Metroxylon sagu (assembly GCA_017589505.3). Classification (NCBI taxonomy): domain Eukaryota; kingdom Viridiplantae; phylum Streptophyta; class Magnoliopsida; order Arecales; family Arecaceae; genus Metroxylon; species Metroxylon sagu. Next base: position 802,293 of record JACVBY030000609.1, read on the forward strand.
GAAGAATATGTATTTGATTCACTTCCATCTCCTACCGAAGAATAATTAGCAAATCAAGGGATGAACCTTTAGGGTGACAATGGCTTGCGTCAAGATGTTCGAGTTAGGTCAGGACTAATGGGAACTGTTGTTGGAGTTTCACCTCTTCCCGAATTAAAGAAACTGAAACGAAAGAGCAGGGAGACGCATCATGGAAGGATGGACTCTTCTAATTCACACTCTTAAGGTAGCATAACAAACCTCTGCTTATTGTTTTAAGCCATGACATCTTTGTTCATTCATTATGAACTTTCTAATGTTTGTTTACCTTTCACATTGGTGACAGACTATGTTAATGAAATTTCCTGTAAAATATAGCATATGAAATGAGAAAAGGCATTGCAAAGTTTGCAATATGAAATTTCAGTGATGAATTTTGTTCGGAATAGAATATTGATGTATCATCACAAATTGTTTGCAGTGCAGTGAACGTGTAATGGCGAGCTTGTTTTTTGTTATGCATGGTAGTTTGTGAACTATTTGTTCTCCTGTACGTTATGACCAAAAACCTCCCTTTGGGTCCTGACATCTGAACATGGAACACTCTGAATCAGATTGACAAATTCACAAATTGAATCACGTCAACTGAGCTTTTAATTATGCTATTTTGTATCTCATTCATTTGTTTATATCTCTGGAAGGATTTTCATTTTGTTAAGATTATTTGAATATTTTCCTTTCAGGTAAAGTATCTTATCAGATGCGTAGGTCCACCTATTATGTCATCGTAAGTAATTGCTGATCTTGAAATTAAATCAAAATAATAATTCTATACTAGAGCTCTTTATATCTTGTATTAAAAATACTTGATTGAGTATTTCTGAAATTCATATGAATTTAAAGATAAAAGAGATGATCGGATCCTAAATTTAATTATATTCGAATGTAGCTAAATGCAGCTCTCTCTCCCTCTCTATATATATATATATATATATTCAATCATATATATTCTTTTCAGCAATGATGATTTGATAGATCATTTTGTTAGTTGGCACATCGAATAGATAAAAAATATTGAAATTGTGTGACGTAACACTAAGATGATAATAATAGGAGGTAAAAAGTGATAGTAACATGAGGATCCACTTAGACATTACATATGAGTTGAAAAATGATGAAAGTTTTTTTCTCTATTTTTCAATCCTTCACCAACTTTAGCACTACATTGGTATCATGTCAACTTTTTTTCTATTAATCATGCAGGTAACATAGTTCGTCAAATCATTGTTGACATAGTAAAGAACATGCTTAATTGAATAAATTTTATAAGTTAGTATATTATCACAATTTAAGACTTTATCTAAAAAAATCTAACCAAAAATTTATTATTTGAGCTTTTTGATTCTCTTCTTTATATATAACTGGTGATAGACGAAATACTTTTCAAAATATATTTGATTAAAAAATTTAAAGATAAAAAAACTTATTTAATGGCCTTCTTTCGTAATAGTTGCACGTAATAAAGAGGATAATATTTGAAGTATCATCTCTTCCATAATTTATTTTATACAGTATTATTATTATTTATTTATTTTTTTAGCATTTGGCTGGGGAGAGTAGTGCAGGAATAAGTGAATGCATTGGTTTCCACGGTTATCTGGATTTTATTTTTTGGCATATTTAAAAAAATTCATAAAAACAAAATTGTAATTGAGAGAAATAAGTTCTTTCAACGTCATTAAATAATTTTACTTTATCATTTTAATAAAATAAAATTACCTAAATAAACTGTTTCTAAAATTTGCCTTGAAATAAAATACTATTCCGTAGCTCGTTTTGAGCGCTTAGCAGCCCGCCTCGGAGGGATAACTCATGACTCCTTACTTTATACCCACAGGTTAAGTAATAAATCAAGGGTTTTCTTAATGAATGCTCCGGGTTAAGTAATAAATTAAGGGCTTTCTTAACGGAGGCACTCGTTAAGGATATTTAATACCCTCATTTAACCAGCATGGTAAATAAGAATAAAAAGTTATTATTTTTTTTTAAAACTAGGCACCGGTCAAAGAGCATTTAATACTTCTTTTAACGAGCTTTTTCATGGGAAATAAAAATGAAAAAGTTAAAGCTGCGTTTGATTTTTAAAATTTTTTATTTTTATTTTCATTCTTTGAAAATAGTTTACATTTTCTGTGTGTTATCTCTATAAAATATATTTGGTCAGTGAAAATACAAAGTATTTTCTATTTAATATTTTCATTATAAATAATATTTTTTAAAAATAAATAAAAAAATAAATAAAATATCATCAACTTCTATGATACAATAATATAATATATAATATTATAATAATATCACAAATAATATAATATTATATATGATATATAATATTATATTATAATATAAGATTAATAATATCATAAATATATATTATATATTTATACTATATATTATATATAATATATTATGCATTATAGTATTATAGTATAATAACAATTAATATTATAATATATAATATTTCTTATATTATTAATATAATATTATTATATGCTATATAATATTACAATGTAATAATATATATTTATTACATATGATAAATATATATAATAACATAATATTAGTTATATATATTAATATAATAATATTAATATTTTATTATTGTTGATATCATAATATATAATTATATTATATAATTATAATAGATTAATATACATTATTATTATATATTAATAACATATATTATTACATCTTCAAAAAGTTATCTTGGGCTCCAAAAAATATTTATTTTAAAAATAAAAAAGCAAAAAAAATGTAACCAATTTTTTTTTTACATCAAAATTTAAAATTAAAAATAAAAAAAATAAAAGTGATACTAAATAGGTTTTTTGTTTTCAGTTTCTTCCTTCTTTCGATGAAAAATAGTAAAAATATTTTAAAATTATTTTTAGTTTACTTCCATTTTAGAGTTATATTTTCTAAAAAATTTTTTCCATTTTCATTCACCAAATGCATTTTCACAAGTATTTTTATTTTCTATGAAAATAAAAATAAAAGGCAGAACTATACCCTAAATCTTTTGAAAATTATTTAGAAGGCATGTATTTAATACCTCGAGTTTTGTGCAGCAATAAAGCTTTTAAAAAAAACTAAAAAAAAATCAACAATCCCTATACCTTCACACGTTGAATAGCTACCGTACAAGTATGGATAACTTTGATTATATTACAAGTATGTAGTACTTGTAATGCCCCAATATCTGAGTGGCTATCATACAAGTATGGACAACTTTGATTATATTTAACAAATAGTACTTGTAACGCCCCAAGTCCACCTATTGGTCCAATTAACTTATTAATGGATCAAAATTATGTAGCCCTAAAAACTCAAGTGAAAGTTAATTAGTAGTATGTGAACTTGAGTTATAAGCTATTCAAACTTTTCTTTCATATCCAATGTAGGACTATTTTAGAGTATTATAATCTCTTCCCTTATAATGTGACGTTCTCGTTGTACGCCATAAGCTAGCTATAATCTATCCCAAGGGTAGATTATAATGTTGTGCTGCAAGTGTGGCTCCACACCATGATGAACTCTATAACCGTCCCATGAGTAGTCTTTTCCTCCTGTTTATTAACTTTCACTTGAGTTTTTAGGGCCACATGGTTTTGACCTACTAATAGGTTAATTGGGCTAGCAAGTGGGCTTTGAACATTACTATTATAACACCCCAAAATAGTTATACATCGGATAGAAAAGAAAAATTTGAATAGCTTATAACTCAATATCACATGCTACCAATTAACTTTCACTCAAGTTTTTAGGACCATGTGGTTTTGTTTCACTAATAGGTTAATTGAACCAACATGTGAATTTGGGGCATTACAAATAGTATCAAAGTTAATCCGAATATGTGAAAGTTGATAAGTAGAAGAAAAAAACTATTCATAGGATAGTGGTACGAATATGCGAAAGTTAATGAATTGATGAGCAAAAGGAAAGAACTACTCGTTGAATGATGATAGTCCTGCTATGCTATTCTTGTAGCACCAATGAATAAAAGTTGATTTCCGTTAGCTTGTGACGTCCAACGAGAATTTCAAAATAGTTCCACATTGAATAGAAAAGAAAATTTTAAATAGTTTAATTTTTATTTAAGTTTTTAGGAGGATGCAGATCCATTGCCTTTGTTGCTTCATAAATTTGAGGGCATTTAGTGCTTTTTAAATATCTTTTAAAAGATCTTGTTTTTCATGTGAAAGGCTGACAACGAGTGCCGTACTCGTTAACAAGTCGTTTTGGGAGGTACCTCCCATAAGGTATGGGTTAAATGGATTCTATTGCTCACCTAAATAATGGGGAGCTTCTCAATAGACGATATCAAACTCTGGACCAGCATTGTAGTCATTAAAGTCTTCCCTTGCATACCATTGGAGGGTTGTGGGACGCACCATGGGAAAAATTTTAGGTAGCAACTGTCTCCCATAACGTACGGCTTACATGGATTCTAGTGTTCACCTAACTCAATAATGGGAAGCTTCTCGGTAGACGATTTCGAACTCTAGACCAGCATTGTAGTCGTTAGAGTCTTCCCTTGCATGCCATCATGGGGGGCATACCCATTTGCACAATGGTGCATACTTCATTGATTGTTTGGTTGAATTTCTCTGAACTAAATTACTTGAAATATATTTTGGTCATCTCTAGCTTGGATTAGTTTATTTTTCCAGTTAGATTGGATTATATCTTGCAATAGGGTTTAATTATGTTCACCACTGAATTGCCATCATAAATATTAGTTGCAACTCCAATTAGAATACAAGTAAAATGCATGCATAAGAAAGAAAGATAGGAGTTGATGGTTAGATTGCATCTGAACACAAGTCATACATCGAATCCAAGATCGATTCATGGGGCTAGCTCACATGGATGTCAGTCCGATCACACTAATTTGCTTGGATGCAATTCATCGATCCTACCTATGCATAATTAGAAGAGTTAGAAAGAGCATACGAGAATAGTTTCCAACCAACTAAATATGCATAAGAAAATGGTGTTCCTTTGATTCAAATAAAAGAAAAGAATATTCAACAAGTAAATTTTATTTAAATACTTAAATCATGTACTAACGATGCAAGAGTTTATACTAATGAATGTTTAGTCATATATCGATTGTGAGTATTTATACGGTATCCAAAAATCTAAATAATATTTCTTTTCTGAAAATTTTTGAATAAGATCCTTAGTTGCGACAAAAGATCTGATTGAACATTAACTTCTAAGAAGCTTCAATCAGATATGATTTGAAGAAAAATTTCTACAAATTATAAGTGGCTCAGGAGATGTCAGTCTCTTTTTTAAAAAATATAATAAATATTAATAAAAAAACATTTTATCTTATTCGGAATAATAGACTCCATGGCAATTGATGGACTTTAAAAAAATCTTTTTGTAACCCCAGGAAAAAGCTTGTGGTTGAGAGATGTGGACTCTTTGAACTCGGATCAGGTGGGCGCCTTCCGGACTTTGCCCCCGCTTGCCGTTTTGACTGACCACTTGAGGCTCTCTCTAAAGAGTATATTCCATTCAATCCACTCAATCGATTCCCCTATCAAGGGACGAGGAGAGAGATTTCATGTTTAAATATTCTACTTCGGATTTTTTTTTGTTTTTTTTTTTTGGGGAAGCTGATCCGATGCAATATAAATAGATGATGATCAGCTCTTCTTTTACTCACGGAACTTCTCGGAGTCTCTCTAGGAGACCAAGTCCTTCAGGTTGGTTCTCTTTGTTCTCTTAATTCTTGGTTTCTAGTTATGTTTTTTTTTTTGAATCATATAGTCAGTGATTGGAAAGGTGTCTTAGGGTTCTTTGCTTTCATGTTTGCCTTTGTCAAAAAGACTGTTTTTTGAGAACTCTAATTCTTTTTGTTATTTAACATGGAGTAAGTTCTCTGCTGGATGGTAATTTGATTTTAGAGGCTTAATTCTTGGAAGATATTTCTTTTATATATATTTATAGATTCGATGATTGCAGGTTTTTGGGCATGATGAGGTGTTATGCGGTATTTTTGTCGGTGATTGCAAGCATATTTAGCTATGTCGCAGCGACGCAGAGTGGGGAACAACCCCTCTCGAGAATCGCCATTCACAGAATTACATTGGCCATTCATGATTCAGCCTACATCAAAGCCTATCCCGTGGTTCTTGGTTTGAAGGTAAATATATAGATTTGAGATTCTCTTTATGAGATTTTTTAATGGTTTGGAAGCTGTATGCTGAAATAGAACCAGAAAAGTAATTGTTCAGAATGGGGATTGGGATTTTTCAGATATAGAAATCTAATGGAATTTAACAAAAATTTTTAGGATGGTTCAAGATGTGTTCAAATGTCACTTATAGTTTTGCTTGCCATCTCACAAACTAATGGAGGGAAGGGCAAATATGATAATTACCTCTTTTTTCTTTTTCTTATCCTTTTTTCCAATTCGAACTGCCTATGTGCAAATCAATGTTTTGCTGGATAAAGGAAAATTCCTTCGTTATTTGACTCTGATCAAGGCTAAAAGAGACCTAATTACATGAAATCTGACAAAGAAAGATCCTTAGATGACTCAAAAGTAAAACACAAGAACCTGCACGCTGTTAAAAAATCATACTAAGACCGAAAGGCTCATTCCTTTGGGGATAATTTAAGCATAGAAGTCAATATGTACGCATGAGCTTGATACAAAATGCGTCAAAGATTATAGGTTGCTGCTTGATAAAAATCAGATCAGATTAGGTTGGAATTCATCTTGTGAACTAGTTGATGGTAATATCTTGTTTCACAGAGAATGATCCCCATTTAGGGCTTTATTTCTGCTTCCATCCTAGATCAAGCTACCCATCACACTTGCAATAGCTCTCAGTTAATTTGACTTCACTGGAGAATTTACCACTCCTTTAAAGCCCTCCAAAGGTCATAGACCCTCACCACGTATTCAGGATACCAAATTTTGGCCATGGGGCCAGGATGTGTTATGAGAGTTGATCATTCTACTATATTATGGTCAATTCTGCAACAGATTTTTGTGAGACTCTCTGGATTTTATTGTGGTGATGGTTCAAGATTATGTGGTGCAAGGCTTTTAGCAACTTGACCATGAGTACCAGGAAGTACTCATGATACCTCCTTTACCTGTCTTTGATACCTGTAAGCCACCACACTCTGTAATGCATGTGTAAACCCCCCACCTATTTTTTTTATAATATAATATGCGGCGTGGGTGCTCCGCTCTACATGCGCGCTAGCGCGCGTGCACCCACACGCGCGCACATGGGTGCAGGGGAGGGCTCAGCCCTCCCATCGCCGAAGAAAAAGGGAGAGGAGGGGACTGTGCCAGTCCCCTTCATCTCCTTCACCCTCTTCGACCCGTCGCCGTTGTCGCCTCTGCTCGTCCCCGCCGCCTCGCCGCCGTCAGGTAACCCCCCCTCACCGGCGAGGAGAGTGGAGAGAGAGAGAATGGTTGAGAGAGAGAGGGAGAGGGCCGCGGGAGGGCCCTCCCCTGACACGGGAGCCGAACCGGCTCCCGCACTTGGTTCGGGCCTGGTGGCGTGCACGCCGGCTCGCCGGGCCCGACCCTCCGGCGGCGCCCCACGGCGCCGGGCGGCGTCCGGTGGGGTTCGGCCAGCCGGAGGAGGATGGCCGTGCTACTGGCAAGGTGAAAGAGGGGTAGGGCTGCTGGATGGCCTTCCCCTGGCTCTTGGCCCGGGCTCGGCGGCATGCCCGCCGGCTCGCCGGGCCCGGGACTTGAGCGGTGGCTCCCGCCCGGCGGCCGGAGCGACGTCCGACGGGGTCCGGCCGACCAATGGTGGCCGGCCGTGCCGCCGGCGAGGGGGGAGCGAGGGAGAGGGCCGAACGGCCCTCCCCGTCGCGGAGCTGAATCGGCTCCCCGCGTTGGTTCGGGCTCGGTGGCGTGCTGCCGGCTCGCCGGGCTCGGAGCTCGGCCGGCGGCCTCCCACCGGCGCCGGGCGGCGTCCCCCATCGGTGCCGAGGCGGCGTCCGGCCGGCCGGCCCGGCGGTGGGCCGGCCGTGCCGCCGGCATGGTGAAGAAAGAAAGAAAGAAAGAAAGAAAAAAAGGGAGAGGGGGGTGGCCGGCGGCGGCGACCAGCTTGGGGCCGGTCGTCGGTGGCCAGCCAACCCCCGGGGAGGGCCGGCGGTGGCCCTAGGCCGTCGGCCACCCTCAGCCACCCCTGGTTCACCTGAACCAGGGGTGAAACAGAGAAGGAAAAAGGGGCTGGGCCGGCTTCGGCCCAGTCCAGTTAGCCCTTTTGGGCCAAATTTTTGGGCTTCAAATTGGGTCCAGCCCAATAAAAGAAAAATATGATCGTGATCAGCGCTGATTCTAGTTTGTCGGAAAATTTTTATTTCCTTATTTGGGCTTCTATATTTGGAGATATTCAAGCCCCAAGTTGGGCCCAGGATTAGATTGGGTTAAGTGTAGGAGTCAGTTTGACATCCTAAAATTGATATTTAAAAATCTAAAAAATTATGTTGTAGGTATTCAGAGGTCCATACAGCTGATTTACACCTTGGGATTAGCATTGTGAGGTAAGTAAGCCAGTTATAATGATTTTCATAAATCATTATTAAATTATGCCATATTTGAGATAATGAAATTTATTTATAGTATTATTTGAAAAATGATATTATGGTACCACATTTATGTAAATGATTATTTGACTCGATTATTGCTAATTTCTGTAAATTAAATTGGCATTTTATACATGCAATTGGTTATGGACATGATTTTGTAAAATTACCAAATTTGGTAAAATGTGAAAAGTAAATTGATATATGTTTGCAATTATGCATATAAATATTATTTGTAATTGTGCTATTATATGTCATTACGGTTCACATTATATGTTACATGACTCCGGGACCTACCTTCATAGGGGGAATATATGGAGAACATATATCCTAGGGATGTGCTGTGACAGGATAAGGCATTATATGCTAAATGACTCCGGCACCCTTCCTCCACTGGGGGCGTACAGGGAGGTTACATCTTTGAGATGTTTTGTTACGTGGATATGGGACATTAGTACAAAATGAGATTTACAGTGATTTGGAATTGAAATGGTATTTTGAAATATTATTACATAATATTTGCTTCCAATTTATTTAAACATGAGATTTGCATAATTCTATAATGTGATGAAATATTTTTAAATTTGGAAGCATGACATGTATTTGACTCGGTAAAATTTTGAATTGGCTATATTATGTTATAGTAGGCTTATTTACTGAGCGTGAGCTCATTAAATCTTAAAATATTTTTTTCAGAGCCACAAAATTATTAGGGGCAACAACAGGGGCAATTGGGAGCTTCATGATGTAAATAGTTTATATTTTGTTATATGTAACCCCATTTGAATTTGTTTTGGAATTTTGGTTTGTTGCCCAACATTACATAATTTGTATTATGGAGGATTAAATTTTGTATGTCATATAGTTGTTACCCCTCCTTGTTTGTAAATGATATCAGCATCTTGGATGCCTCGCATGCTTCGGCATGCGGCGAGTCATTACCTTGGGCCACCACCAGTTGGATCTGGGGCATGACAACTTGTAGTGGTATCAGAGCAAGGTTTGACATTAAGGCCAAACACATGATTGACTCTAGGTTAAATTATTGACATGACATTAGGAGGGTAATAACACTAGGGAAAATGCAAGTGACTTGTTTTAAAAAATGCTTGAGATTTGGAGGTTTACAATGATATTGATTGGAACCTAACCTTGGCAGGAATTCATAATGCCTCGTCGCATCAGTAGTCAGTGACATGACGAGGGCTCTCAGGCTGGTGACCCTGACCAACAGGGAGGCCAGGAAGCCACTGTAGAATCGAGTCCCGTTGCCTCGGCTGGCAATGACCCATAGTAGTTACAGGCCGAGTTGCTCCGGACCTTTTTGGGAGTGACTTAGGCGATGCAGGCTATGCAGCAGCAGATCCAGCAATTATTGTTTGCTCTTTCTGGCTCTACCATTCCGCAGACTCAGTCTGCCCCTCATATTCCTCAGACCTAGCCGGCACAGCCCGAGCAGTTGCTCAGCCCGCTCCATCTCAGCTCTGGCAGGGAGGGGGTCATAGTTTCACCGAGTTTAAGAGCCTGGCCCCTGCTTCCTTGACTGGATCCACTAACCCACTTGATGCGGAGCGGTGGATAAGAGAGATTAAGAAGGCCTTTACGGCCCTTGGTAACCAGGAGGAGCGGATTAGGTTTGCCACCTACCTCCTTCAGGAGGAAGCTTATGATTGGTGGCTACTGTTGGAGCAGCGATTGGGAGGATGAGCTATCTCCTGGGAACAGTTTAAGGAAGCTTTTTATGGTCAGTACTTCCCTAGGAGTGTACAGAGACAGATGGAGTCTGAGTTCATGAGATTGGAGCAGAAGAACCTCTCTTCGGCCTAGTATGAAGCTGAGTTTAGACGACTGGCCCGATTTATTCCTGATTTTGTTATTACCGAGAGAGCTAAGATCACCAAATTCATCGAGGGACTGCAGCCCAGACTGAGGCAAGCAGTCAATGCATTTGAGCTCTCCACTTACAGTGCAGTGGTGAGCAAGACTCTGGTGATTGAGAGGGATATAATTGCCATCCAGCAGGTGAGGGAGTAGCAGATGAAAAAGGGAAGACCTTTTGGTCAATCTTTAGGGCAGGCTAAGAAGAGGAAGGCCTTCTTTCAGGCTCCCTCAGGGCTAAAGGATAAGGAGATCCGCTGTCCTCATTGTGGGAAGGCCCATTCGGGCAAACAGTGCCGCAGGCTGACTGGTGCCTGCTTTATTTGTGGGAAGCTGGATCATAAGATGACTACCTGTCCCCTCCGGAAGGACCAACAGCCCCCTCTAGATCAGGGGATGAGCCAGCAGCAGTCCAGGACCCAAGGAAGGATCTTTACCCTCACTCAGAAGGACGTTGCTGCCTCTAATACTGTGGTAACAGGTATGTCTTTTAAATTAATATATTTCTTTAAATTATGGCATTCATACCTGGTGTAATGTATAGATTATGATAGTAGATAGAGGGAAAAATATATGATACTGTATGACATCTAAGTTAAGTTAATTTTTATGACAGGTATGTTTAAAATAGGCGACACTTATGCTCAAACTTTAATTGATTTGGGTGCCACACATTCATTTGTATCTGATAGTTATCTTGTCAAGAATGCATCATTGACACCCGTTCCTCTAGAGCAAGAGTTGCATATTGCATTCCCAAATGGAGATGTCATGATGGTAGACACAGTATGTAGATCCTGCCTAATTGACATGAAAGATAGGAGGTTGAATGTTGATTTGATAGTCCTCCCATTGAAGTTTTTTGACGTAATTCTGGGGATGGACTGGTTGGCTTCCTATCATGCTTCCATAGACTATTTCAGGAAAAGGGTGATCTTTAAAATTCCTAATCTTCCTGAATTCAGTTTTATTGGGAGTTAGGAACACCTGGCTTCAGTATTAGTGTCAGCTCTGCAAGTGGGGAAATACCTAAGAAAAGGTGGTCAGGGGTTTCTTGCTGCGGTCAAAGACCTTCGGTAGGAAGAGCACAAGTTGGAGCATATTCCAGTGGCTCGGGAGTTTCCTGATGTCTTTCCGAAGAAATTGACTGAATTACCCTCGGATCAAGAAGTTGAGTTCACTGTTGATTTAGCCCCTGGCGTTGGACCTATATCCAAGGCTCCTTACCGCATGGCCTCAGCTGAGCTAAAAGAGTTAAAATGTCAGTTGCAGGAGCTTCTGAATCGGGGATTCATCAGACCCAGTGTCTCTCCTTGGGGTGCTCCAGTATTATTTGTCAAAAAGAAAGATGAGTCTTCGGCTCTGCATTGATTACCGAGAAATTAATAAAGTAACAGTGCGGAACAAGTACCCTTTGCCGAGGATTGACGATCTATTTGATCAACTCCAAGGAGCCCAGGTTTTCTCAAAAATTGATCTTCGATCAGGGTACCATCAGCTGAAGATAAAAGCTGAGGATGTGTTTAAGACTGCATTCAGAATCAGGTATGGTCATTATGAGTTCTTGGTGATGCCATTTGGGTTGACTAATGCTCCGGCAGCATTCATGGATCTGATGCACAAGATCTTTAAACCATATCTGGATCAGTTTATAGTGGTATTTATTGATGATATTTTGATTTATTCTAAAAGTCATATGGAGCATGAAGACCACTTAAGGATTGTTCTGCAGACTCTTCGGGAGAAGAAACTTTATGCCAAGTTGCAGAAATGTGACTTCTGGATGAGCCAAATATCTTTCTTGGGTCATATCATATCCAAAGATGGCATATCTGTCGACCCTAAGAAGATTGAAGCTGTTGTGAACTGGTGTCGGCCTTCCAATGTAACAGAAGTTAGAAGTTTCTTCGGACTGGCTGGTTATTACCGCAGATTTGTGGAAGGCTTCTCTCGCATTGCTTTGCCTCTGACTCGCTTAACTCAAAAGCGAGCAAAGTTTGTTTGGTCAGAGGAGTGAGAGAAGTTTCCAGGAGCTCAAGCAGCGCCTGGTGTCAGCCCCTATCCTTACCCTTCCATCTACATCTGGAGGATATACTTTATTCACTGACGTCTCTCGAAAGGGATTAGGAGGTGTTCTGATGCAGGAAGGGAAGGTGATAGCCTATGCCTCCAGGCAGCTGAAGCCTTATGAGCAGAACTATCCTACTCATGACCTGGAGTTGGCCGCCGTGATCTTTGCACTAAAAATTTGGTGGCATTATCTATATGGGGAGACTTGTGATGTGTATACAGATCATCAAAGTCTGAAATACATTTTCACCCAGAAAGAGCTAAACTTGAGACAGAGGAGGTGGCTGGAGCTACTAAAGGATTATGACCTGAGCCTGCATTATCACCCAGGGAAGGCCAATGTAGTAGCTGATGCCTTAAGCAAAAAGTCCTCTTTAGAGCTAGCTTCCATAATTACTTCTCAACCTCACATTCATAGAGACCTTGAAAAGTTGGAGGTTGGTCTGCAAGTACAGCGATTCGATGGGCTTATTGCAACACTTGTACTGCAGCCAACCCTGATTGACAGGATTAAGTCTTTCCAGAAAGAAGATTTGGAACTGCACAAGATTAAAGAAGCTGTGCAGTCAGGGGTTCAGAATGAATTCAGAATAATAGAGGATGGATCCCTGAGATTTAATGGTAGGCTCTGTGTGCCAAATGTAGAGGATCTAAGGGCCGAAATTTTGAGGGAGGCTCACTACTCTCCCTATACTGTACACACAGAAGGCACCAAAATGTACAGAGACCTACGGAAAAATTTTTGGTAGAAAGGGATGAAAAGAGAGATTGCTCAATATGTGGCCAAGTGCTTAGTGTGCCAACAAGTGAAGGCCGAATATCAAAGGCCTGCGGAACCTCTTCAGTCTCTGATGATTCCCTAGTGAAAGTGGGAAAAGATCACTATGGACTTTGTGACTGGTTTGCCCAAAACTCCTAGAAGCAATGATGCGGTCTGGGTCATTATTGATAGATTGACAAAGTCAGCCCACTTCCTACCTTTCAGAGTTGGGGTCTCTAGTGAGAGATTGGCCAGCATGTACATTGAGCAGATCGTGAGGCTTTATGGTGTCCCTGAGTCGATTGTATCAGATCGGGATACCAGGTTTGTGTCCCAATTTTGGAAGAGTCTTCATTAGGACTCTGGGGACCAAACTGAACTTCAGCACAGCTTTTCACCTCCAGACAGATGGACAGTCTGAGAGGACCATACAGATCTTAGAGGACATGTTACGAGCTTGTGTGATGGACTTGGGTGGTGCTTGGGACAACCACCTACCATTGGTGGAGTTTGCTTACAATAACAGTTACCAAGCCAGCATCAAAATGGCTTCATTTGAAGCTCTGTATGGTAGAAAATGCAGATTTTCCTTGTGTTGGAATGATGTGGGGGAAAGAAAATTGTTGGGCCCTAAGCTGATTCAGCAAACAGTAAAAAAAGTACAGCTGATTAAAGAAAGACTCCGGGTAGCTCAGAGCCGACAGAAGAGCTATGCTGATGTAAGAAGAAGGGAGCTGGAATTTCAGGTTGAGGACCATGCCTTATTAAGGGTTTCACCAACCAAAGATGTGATGAGGTTTGGGCTTAGAGGAAAATTGAGTCCACGATACATTGGGCCATTTGAAATCTTGAGCAGTGGGGGAAGTGGCTTATAGCCTGGCATTACCTCCTGCACTGAGGTACATAATGTATTCCATGTCTCTATGTTGAGGAAGTACATTTCTGACCCCAGCCACGTGATAGAAATGGAGCCCATACAGCTAAAGAAGGATTTGACATATGAAGAGCATCCTATACGTATTGTGGACCACAAAGATCAAGTTCTGAGACGGCATAGCATTCCCTATGTTAAGGTTTAGTGGAGCAATCATTCTAAACGGGAGGCTACATGGGAACTTGAATAGGAGATGAAGAAGAAATATCCTCATCTATTTGTATCTGATTAGATATTGTATATATGTTCAAAAGAGTATTTACTGTTGTATTTTGATCAGAAAGATAAATACAGCTTGTAATTTCCAATTTGAGCTTCAAAAGCTTTATTCGTGATATGTATTAATTAATTTCGAGACCGAAAATTTTTATGAGGAGAGGATGTAAACCCCTATGTATTTTTTTTATAATATAATACGCGGCGTGGGTGCGCGATACGCAGCACGCTGCATGCGCGCACCCACACGCACACACATGGGCACAGGGGAGGGCTCAGCCCTCCCCTTGCTGAAGAAAAAGGGAGAGGAGGGGACTGTGCCAGTCCCCTCCATCTCCTTCACCCTCTTCGACCCATTGCCGTTGTCGCCTCGCTGCCGTCAGGTAACCCCCCCCACCGGCGAGGAGAGTGGAGAGAGAAAGAATGGTTGAGAGAGAGAGGAAGAGGGCCGTGGGAGGGCCTTCCCTTGACGCGGGAGCCGGTTCGGCTTCTGCACTTGGTTCGGGCCCGGCGGCGTGCTCGCTGGCTTGCCGGGCCCGACCTTCGGGCGGCAGCCCCCACCGGCGCCGGAGCGGCGTCCGGTGGGGTCCGGCTGGCCGGAGGAGGCCGGCCGTGCCACCGGCAAGATGAAAGAGGGGGAGGGCCGCGGATGGTCCTCGCAGCTCTGGTCCCGGGCACGGCGGCGTGCTCGCCGGCCCACCGGCCTTGGGACTTGGGCGGCGGCTCCGTCAACGCCGAGGCGGCGGTCCGGCGTCCGGCGGCGTCCGGCCGACCAACGATGGCTGGCCGTGCCGCCGGCGAGAGGGAGCGAGGGAGAGGGCCGAACGACCTCCCCATCTCGGGAGCCGGAGCCGGCGACGTGCCCGCCGGCTCGGCCGGGCCGAGGCTGCGGCCGTGGCTTCCATCGGAGCCGGAGCGACATCCGGTGGGGTTCGGCGGGCCAACAGCCCCCATCGGCGCTGGGGCGGTGTCCGGTGGGGTCCGGCCGGCCAGCGGTGGTCGGCCGTGCCGTCGGCACGATGAAGGGAGAAGAGGAAGAAAGAAAGAAAGAAAAAAAAAAGGGAGAGGGGGGTGGCCACCGGCGGCGGCCGACCTGGGGCCGATCGTTGGTGGCTAGTCGACCCCCGGGGAGGGCCGACGGCAGCCCTAGGCCGCCGGCCACCCTCAGCCACCCCTGGTTAAAACAGAGAAGGAAAAAGGGACTGGGTCGGCTTCAACCCAGTCCATTTAGCCCTTTTGGGCCAAATTTTTGGGCCCCAAATTGGGCCCAGCCTAATAAAAAAAAAATATGATCGTGATCAGCGCTGATTCTAGTTTGTCGAGGAATTTTTATTTCCTCATTTGGGCTTCTATATTTGGAGATATTCAAGCCCCAAGTTGGGCCCAGGATTAGATTGGGTTAAGTGTAGGAGTCAGTTTGACATCCTAAAATTGATATTTAAAAATCTGAAAAATTATGTTGTAGGTACCCAGAGGTCCATACAGCTGATTTACACCTTGGGATTAGCGTTGTGAGGTAAGTAAGCCAGTTATAATGATTTTTATAAACCATTATTAAATTATGCCATATTTAAGATAATGAAATTTATTTATAGTATTATTTAAAAAATGATATTGTGGTACCACATTTATGCAAATAATTATTTGACTTGATTATTGCTAATTTCTGTAAATTAAATTGGCATTTTATACATGCAATTGGTTATGGACATGATTTTGTAAAATTACCAAATTTGGTAAAATATGAAAAGTAAATTGATATATGTTTGCAGTTATGCATATAAATGTTATTTGTGATTGTGCTATTATATGTCATCACGGTTCACATTATATGTTACATGACTCCGGAACCCATCTCCACAGGGGGAATATATGGAGAACACACATCCTAGGGATGTGCTGTGACAGGATAAGACATTATATGCTAAATGACTCCGACACCCTTCCTTCACTGGGAGCGTACAGGAAGGTTACATCTTTGAGATGTTTTGTTACGTGGACGTGGGACATTAGTGCAATATGAGATTTACAGTGATTTGGAATTGAAATGGTATTTTGAAATATTATTACATAATATTTGCTTCCAATTTATTTAAACATGAGATTTGCATAATTCTATAATATGATGAAATATTTTTAAATTTAGAAGCATGACATGTATTTGACTCGGTAAAATTCTGAATTGGCTATATTATGTTACAATAGGCTTACTTACTGAGCGTGAGCTCATTAAATCTTACAATGTTTTTTCCAGAGCTACAAAATTATCAGGGGCAACAACAGGGGTAATTGGGAGCTTCATGATGTAAATAGTTTATATTTTGTTATATGTAACCCCATTTGGATTTATTTTGGAATTTTGGTTTGTTGCCCAACATTACATAATTTGTATTATGGAGGATTAAATTTTGTATATCATATAGTTGTTATTCCTCCTTGTTTGTAAATGATACTGTACTGGATGCCTTGCATGCCTGGCATGCGGTGGGTTGTCACCCCTGGGCCACCACCAGTTGGATCTGGGGCGTGACAGCATGAAAGAAGAAGCAATACAAACTCCATGAACATGTTTTCTAACCATTGGTTTGGATCATTAAACCCAACAAAACATCGCCACTCTTGTTAAGTAATTCCTTTGATGATTGAGATAAGCAGGCAGCTTTTGGAGATTTTACCGTCTAAATCAAACTTCCTTGGATTTCTCCAATTCAGGCATTTAATTTAATTTTTTATTTTTTATACATGCCTTTTGAGGAAATGTTTTGGTTCCTAATGGGATTTAAAAAGGTTTGTAGCAAAAGAGAAATGGAAAAATTCCATGCAATCTCAATAGGTGATGGAAAGTACAAGAGTATGATTTTGTTATTAAGTATTTTAATTAAAATTTTAATCCTGACCCATAAATTTTTTTTGTCTTGTTACAGGGGCAAAGTAGTGAGTGGGTGACTTTAGATTATAGCAATTCCAATCCATCAAATAGTGATTGGATTGGAGTCTTTTCTCCCGCAAATTTCAGGTGATAGTACTTCCTGATTGTAGATTGACTATTTTCCATTAACTTAATTCTCTCATGATGAAAAAAAAAAAAAAAGGATATGAACATATCTCATTCACTATCTATTTTAGATCTAGTGGTTTAGAACTTAAAACAAAAATGATATTTTGTCTCTTTTTTTTTTCCTGAGTTTTACCTTCAAGGTTCTTGTTGCAGGAAAAGAGTGCCTATTTACTATTATAGATTTATATCTTTTTAAACACGGTTCCATCACATAAGAGGATGGTGAAGAAAAATTCATAGTGCTAGAGCTTCCAAAACATATTAAATTATTTTGATGGTCTATTAAAAAAATTTCTCTGACATGATGCATTATTGACTTTTCAGTGCATCAACCTGTGAGCAAGAAAATGAGAAAGAACATCCTCCACTGCTATGTACGGCCCCTATTAAGGTCCATATTTACTCCACCATACCAGATCCATCTCCTGAAGTATAAAAATTAAATGTTTACAGTGCTATTTTGAAGAGGCAAGCCTAGCAAATTTTGAAAGCTTATTCTTATTCTGCAGTATCAATATGCAAATTACACAAGTCATGAGTATAGCAAGACTGGAAAGGGGTCATTGAAGCTTCAACTGATCAATCAAAGAGCAGATTTCTCTTTTGCATTATTTTCTGGTGGTCTCTCAAATGTATATTTCCAAAGTGACATTTTGATTTGTATATACATTCATACTTTTTTCTTTTGCAAGATTACAGCTTAGTAGTGCATTTATGCTTATAATCTTTGTGTTATCAGAACCACTGGCACAAAACCCATAGAGTTATTGCTGTCTGCATATTATTCCTATTTTTTCAAGATTATGCATCGTATCTGAAGAAATTGCATAAAGATAGCACAAGAATTGAATGAAAAGTAGGTGGTGATATCTTATTTTGCGATCTTGTTATGAAATATCTAGAAGGGAAAATTCTATCTAATTGTTGAGTGATAAAGAAGTGATTATGACTTCTTAAGCACAACACATATGCATATATGCACAGAACCTCATAGGACACACTTGCAGACGCACACATGCACTCTGAATAGTCATTGATCTGTTTATCTGTCATGACATAATCACAGTGTCACTTTCATTTTCACAATATATTTAATTTTTTTTGTATAATTTTAAAGCAAGAAAAGTGATTCACGCTGATGTGAGAGGAAATTTCTTTGTATAACAGCCAAAGTTGATTACTGTCTCAAATACAGCAGCTTTTGCAAATCCAAAAGCACCTGTTTACCCAAGGCTAGCTCAAGGAAAATCTTGGAATGAAGTAAGGTTTCATCCACCCCTGTTGTCTCCCTCTTTTTTATTTTTCCTTTGTTTTTCTGGTTATAAACTGAATAAGGTGTTTGGTACAGGTATTCTCTTTCTTGTTAAATTTTATATCTAGAGTTTTTTGGTTAGATTTCTGTTCGATCTTCAAGTTTTGTATATTTTTCAGTCCATCTGAAAATACATAACTGCACGGTATAGTAAATACATAACTGCACGTTATAGTAAGTACATAACTTTCTTCTTATGGCATTTTCCCCACAGTTCTGATAAAATCCATCACTAGAAAGATGATGTGAATGGAAATATTATTAAAAGTAACCTAACCTATTAATATCTGATGCTACGAATTAAAGTATAGAGATACCCCATTCATTATAGAATGGTTGTGAGTCTTGACAGCAGTGATATAACCATGGAAATGGAACCCATAAGCTTTTAGTTAATGTCAGTAAATGCCACTGTATTTCTTATTTAGCATGTAAGGTGTCGTGATGCTGCTTCCTCTGTCATGGTGTTGCTATTGGATTTTATGATTAAATGCATAATTCTGATAATGTGATGAAGGCCCATAATCATATCATATGTAATACTGCACATGACACAAGTAATGCAAGTGACTTAGTAGAAAGGGATACATGGTCAATAGATGGAACTCATCCCATCGAGGATTAAAATATTAATTAGCAGTTGTAATGCACATAAGTAATTCAAGAGGAGTATTTAGTGGATGTGTATGAGTTCAGCATCCAGCAAAATAGTACATGGCATAGCAATGCACATGATTAGCTCGACAGAAAGGAGTAGTTGACACGTGGCTGTGATACATTAATGTGACAATTGTACATAGCACATGAAATGCACATGACTGATTCAGAGAATATTTGATAGATGGTTGCCATCCTCATCACCAAGTGAAATGTTTGGGATGAAATTTATTTCCTTTTTCTTCATGGTGGATTCATTTTAATTCATGTGACATGATAAATTAACTCTTTTGATTCGTTGATGTACCTCTCTCTCTCTTCAAGAGAAAGTTATATCAGATGTATTTTTATGAAAAAAAAGAATGCTTTTGCAATGGCTAGGCCTGCCTGTCTGCAGGAGCATCCCCACTGTGGAGATGAGATGAAAATAGAAGCTTGCTTTTCCAAAATTTCTTTTCTTCCTTTGACATCTTTCTCAATTTTCATTTTAACAAAATAAAAGAAATGAGCTACTAGAAATTAAATATAATCTGTGTTCACAAAGATGAACATGAAAAGATGTTTGTCATTGTTTTTAGTTATTTATAATTGCATGTGGTTCTCTGTTTCTCCAGTCCTTTTAAAGATCCTGACTGTGGGTAGATATGATAACCAGATGGCTGTAACCTGGACAAGCGGATATGATATAAATGAGGCTACACCTTTTGTTGAGTGGGGTGTGGAAGGAGGTCCCCAAATGCGTTCCCCCGCTGGGACATTGACTTTCGGTCAGAACAGCATGTGTGGTAAGCATTTTCTTCCTATACAAATAGTAGATCATAAATTCATCATAATTTCTCAAATTCAATCAGTTGGAAAATTAGTTCAATATAAAGTGGCAAATATCTTTGTGCATGTCCTAATGACTAATTAGCAAGAAAAGTACGGCAGTCATGGGGTGTTTCATGATCATTGTTTGATGATAGCCTTTCCATGTCATCTGTTCAATGATTTAAAAATATTGCATGTCAAAAAAGTTGCAGCCATGAATGCGAACTAATCCTTGTTTTAACTTTCATTTTATATGCCAAAATGAGTCATATTACATTGTATAATTCAGATTTTTGTTACAATTCATCATATAATTCAGATATTTCATTTTATCATCTCTAAGTTATAGTGGGAGCCACACATGTTCATTTCTAAGTTGTCTGTCGCATCTCTTTGGGCTGAGAGTACATTGGTTGGAGGTTTTTTATAAGGATTCCAAATATCTTAGCGTGATGCAATTGTGACATTGCTGCAGTTATAGTTTCTAGGAGGTTTGGGAGAGATCTTAGCTACACATGGCTCTTCCTCTAATGCAAAAGTGATGCAATGAGAACTTAGTCTTCTTTGTAGCTGTTCTACTTGAATCATATTTATTTGTAGCTGGTATTAAAGCAATGTCTTCAAGAATCTGACTTCTAGGGGTTGACCAAGAGCAGAACCTTGACAAGAAGAATGTGATCACTGTAGGTGAAATTTTGAGCAACTTAGAAGTCATGGAAATGAAAGTTCCTGTTTCATTATCTTAATGAAGCTGATTGGGTCTTGCCCAGTTCTTCTGTCAAACAATTAAAAAAAAGGACCATCAAAGCACAGTGGCATAGTCCATCAAGCATCTTGAGAAGAAGAACATCAAACATTTAAATGACTCAGCTTCTGTTCATTTTCCTTCCTCCCCTTTGTTATATTTTGTTTTTTTATCACTTAAAAGTTTTTTTTTTTATAAAAAAAAAAAAAACCGTGAAATGCCTGATGTTTCATCATCTTACCAATGCCCCTCATAAGAAGAGTTTTATAATTTTGTCTTTTGAATATGCCAGTCTGATAACATTTTGACATTCTCCAAGCATTTGAACTTAGAATTCCTCTATATTTATGCATTGTAGAAAAATATTTAAAACTCGTGATTGAAAAGGAAACCACAATGTATTGACCTAAGATGATTTTCCTGAGGGGTAACAACTACAGAGATTGTTATTAATATCCTCTACATGCTCTTTTGAGTTATATTTATGTGGCTCTACATTCTGAAGAAGGAAACTCGATGTAGCATACCATGGATCTTATAGTTAATCCAAAGTTTACCTATCATATTTTGCAGGTTCACCTGCAAGAACAGTGGGATGGCGTGATCCTGGTTTCATACATACAAGTTTTCTAAAAGACTTGTGGCCAAATATGAAGTATCTAACTTATTCTACTGTTTGTTTCTATGTATTTGGAGCTTATCTATAGTTATCTTACCGTGCAAGTTCAGCAGAATGATTCTATAGTTGTTGTCATTCTATTGGACTCTGAAAATTAATGATTTCTTCTAGGAGTTGTCTTATGAGGCTTAATATTCTTATATGACAATGTTGCAGGTATACATACAGGCTTGGGCATGGATTATTTAATGGTTCTTACATTTGGAGTCGGTCATACAGTTTTCGAGCATCTCCGTACCCCGGACAAGACTCTTTACAGCGTATTATCATCTTTGGTGACATGGGAAAGGTCAGAAGTTTTCTTTTAGCTTCACTCTACAATTGTACCCAACATATCTTCGTGCCTGCTTTGTATCCTATTATATTTTTTCCTTTTTTGGTACCAATCTTGTTCTTCGGTATGTTAAGGCTTCGTTACTCCTTTCTCCATATATTGATTTGCTTTTTGTTCATGTTTTATGAGCCTAATGCTTTGTTTTCTTGAATAAAGTATATGATACTGTGTATTCTCAAAATATGAAATTTTCAGAGAATGGTCAGAATAAGTTTCAAAACCTAGGAAAATTATCATTTAGATGGAGATATTGTAAAAGTAAAATGTATAAAAACAGTTGACTTTAGATCTACTATGTGAAGAAACTACTATGCACTGAGGAAATTTCATGGATCTGGTGAACTATATTTTGGCACATGAAGCTTTCATTGATCACTGGCGTAGGGATTGAAGGTATGCTAGAAGGTGGGAATGATTAAGTGGCAGTCAGCCAGAGAGCCAGGGATGAAACGTAGGACTAGAGGCAGCCACATTCATGGACACGTTTTGATGTGGTATGAACCTACATGATAGGACTAGGAAGAGTGGAACTAAAAGCTCATTTAAGTTAATGACCGCCAATGGGTGGCTTGAGTGGGGGCCAGTTAAAATAAAAACTGATTCTCTTGTCTTCATGGGTGATATAGAAGGTTTACAGGGAGAGGGAAGAGCATGATAGGAATGATGCAGTATATTAGTCACAGATCCTGAAAGCATCATGACGATTGAAAAGATGGAACAGTTTAATAACAAAACAGATCATAAGTTAATTAAAGTTACATTGGAAAAAGTAAAATATGCTACATAGTATAATAGTTAAGAAAGCATGATAGAATACTATTTTAAGAGGAAACAAATCTAAGAAAAGCATTAGGTGAAGGGATGAGGGAAAAATGTTCATAGAAGATTTAGAAAAAATGCAACCAACAGATAGATAGTTGGGAGTGGAAGGGATTAGATTAGAGGGTGGGACTTGGTATTGAGATTTAGTGGCATAAAGCAGTTGGCAGGGAATGGACATTAGTTGTATAAATGCCTCTTCTCTCTCATCAAGAGTGGAACCATTCACCTTGAGCCGTTACTTCCACAACATGTATGGTAGCAGCTATTCCAAGCCCCATTTTTTGGTCTTTTCCCTCATTAAACTAGTAGCATATCCACATATTTGCCTCTTTTCTATATAAATGAATTACCAAGTGTCCTTCAATGTCATCCAGTGCTTCTTTCTGGATGATTTCAATGCGATCTACTGCAGCTGTTGTGTTTCATCATCATCATTGATGTCAACCTTCCATCCAGTGAATCTTCCACTTTTTGGATCTGCCTGATCTCATTTATCATAGCATGTGCGCACTTCTGATTCAATAACTTTTTCCCTCCTGTAACCACTTTCTTGGTGCATGGTTGCCTGTTGCCAATAACAATAGCCAGTTCCACATGATTGGATCAAAAAATTTTATCAGGACCACATTATCAATGCTGTGCTTTTTATTACTATAAGTTACTTTGCCTTTTGATGATGTTATCAGAATCACATTTCCAATACATTGCTAAATTGATTTTTTCAATTGTGAGTTAACAATTGTCTAAATTTAAGTCATGTGGTCAGGTAAAAAAGGCGTCATGTTCTCTACTAATAGAAATATTAGTGGAAAATGGAAATTATTTTAACATGTCATCACAAGTGCTCTTTCTGGATGCTGTTTCAGGCAGAAGCAGATGGTTCCAATGAATACAATAATTTTCAGCCAGGCTCACTGAACACTACTTACCAGATAGTCAAGGACCTGAACAACATAGATATGGTTATCCATATTGGAGATATATGCTATGCAAATGGATACATATCACAGTGGGATCAATTTACATCTCAAATTGAACCCATTGCTTCAGCAGTGCCTTATATGATTGGAAGGTTAGTCTCATCAGTTCACTATTCCATATAATACTTTTGAACATCGTTGTCTTGTTAGCACGGCAAATAACATTTGAGGATGTTTTCCTTACAGTGGTAATCATGAGCGTGATTGGCCTGGAACAGGATCCTTCTATAACAGAAAAGATTCGGGTGGAGAATGTGGCGTACTAGCTGAAACAATGTTTTATGTTCCTGCAGAGAATCGGGCAAAATTTTGGTATGTGGCTCTAAAATGCAGCTTTGCTGAATTTATTTTATCATATAGTTTTTATTGATTTAGAGAAAGCATATGATAGGATCTCTAAAAAAATATAATAGTGTGTGCTAAAAAACAAAAGAGTACCTGTTAGGTATATTAACATAATAAAGAATATGTATGATGGGGCAATTACTAGTGTAAGAACTGTTAGTGGTAATACTAGCAAATTTTCTATTACAGTAGGGTTACATTAGGGATATGCTCTTGGTCCTTATCTTTTTACTTTAGTTATAAATGAGCTTATTAGACATATTTAGAATGATATTCGATGATGGATATTATTTGTAGATGATATAGTAGTAGTAGATGAAAGTAAAGCTGAAGTTAATTGTAAGTTAGGAATAGAGTGATATGCATTAGAATTTAAAGGTTTTAGGTTAAGTAGAATAAAGACAGAATATATGAAATGCAATTTTAGTATAATTAGAAATGAAAATGAATGTAGAATACAAAGTGAAAACCATGAAGTTATTAAAAATGATCATTTTCGCTATTTAGAATCGATTATTCATAAGGAAGGAGAGATTGAGAATGATGTTATTCATAGGATTAAAGCAGGTTGGATAAAATAAAGAAGTGCAATTGAAATATTATGTGATCGTAGAGTACCTGCCAAGTTGAAGAAAAAGTTTTATAGGACAACTATAAAACCATTTATGCTTTATAGCACAGAATATTGAGCAGTTAAAAAAATACATATATATAAGATGAATGTGGCAGAAATGAAAATGTTAAGATGGATGTATGGTAATATAAGGAAAAATAGAATAAGAAATGAAACCATTTGTAAAAAGGTAGAGACAATTCCAATCGAGGATAAATTAAGGAAAGGATGACTTAGATTATTTGGACATGTATAATGTATACCTAAAGATGTACCTGTGCGGAAGAGTGACTTGATACATGTAGAGAAAAAAAGAGGTAAAAATAGATCGAAAATCACATGAAAGGAAGTGATAAATAAAGACTTAAAATTTTTGCATCTTACAAAAAATATGGTTCAAAATAGAGGTGAATGAAGAAAAAGGATTCATGTAGCCAATCCCAATTAGTTTGGAATTAAGGCTTTGTTGTTGTTGTTGTCCTCCTCCTCCCTGCCAAGATATAGCATTTGCTGCTATAAGTTCCATAATTTTAGTTGTTTAATAAAAGGTTTTAAATCTTATGAAATGGAACCATTCTGGTGGGACTATGGTAAGACAGTCCCTTTCAAACACTTGGGATGGTAATCAATTCCATTGGATGTCTGGCTAGAATTTGAAACCATGGTTTAATATAGTATTGTTGAATCGCTTGATTCAATTAGTGAACTCTCATGGATCAAGCAACCATTCATTCAGCCAAGCAACCGATCATTCATTGAAAGCTATGAAATAATCAAAGTTTCTTTTTAGTTGCATCAAGAAAAGGCTGCCATGTAAGTGTCATTTTGGCCAATATTTTGATTATCTTAAGCATCATTATTTTGTATGAATATAATACAGAATTTATAGTTGTTAAATAGTCTATTTGAGTTTGATTTATCAAGCATCCCTTTGAATGACAATTCTCTCATAATTTCATTGTGCAAAATCTATGATGGAGAGTGGGTTCTCTTCAACATCGTAGAGCATTGCATTGTAAATTTCTTGTTTTCTTCTTACTTTTGATTTGTAAGTGCCTTATAGATCAAAGACATGGTATTAATTGATTGTTGATGTGTTGCATTGGTACTATGGTTATAATCAAGGTTGTAAAACTCATGGGATGGAGGTATCTTGTTTTCTCCATGAAATGAGAAGCCCCATCATATCGCTCTATCCCAATGGCTGTTATCCAATGGGTACCCTATCTTCCCTTTTTCCTTTCCTTTATTTCTTACTTTTTTTGTTTTTCCTTTCCTTCATTTCTTTCTCTCTTTTTTTCCTTTCCTTCCTTTTGTTCCTTTCCATCTTATCTTCTTCCTTTCTTTTTTTTTTTTTTTTTTCTTTTTTCAGTTCTTTCCTTTTTTTTTCCTTTTTTTCTCCCTTTATTTCTTTCTTTCTTCTTTCCTTTCCTTCCTTTTTTTTTTTCTCCTTTTATTTCGTTCTTTCCTTTTTTTTTCTCCCTTAATTTCTTTCTTTTCTTTCCTTTTCTTTTTTTCTTTCCCTAAATAGATGGGTTTCAGAGTCCCACCCCTATCCTAATCTTATTTTTTCATAGGAAAAAGACTTGACAACCGAGATGCCTCATGTCCCATCGAGATTTAAAACCTTAGCTATACTGAAGTTGGTGTAACTTTTACCTTCGTAATACCTTCTACTTATAATATTGAACTATATAAAATTCTGCGTATCATAATATTCACTTACATTGTAGCATTTGGTTTCTATAGCAAAATAATCCATCTTAAAATTTCTTGTTATTTTTGTTATCATCAGGTATTTAACAGATTACGGTATGTTTCGCTTCTGTATAGCTGACACCGAGCATGATTGGAGACCGGGGACTGAGCAGTATAAATTCATTGAGCACTGCCTATCATCGGTTGATAGACAAAAACAGCCATGGCTGATCTTCCTTGCTCATCGGGTTCTTGGTTATTCGTCTGGAGCATTCTATGGTCTGGAAGGATCCTTTGAGGAGCCAATGGGAAGAGAGGACCTTCAAGAGCTTTGGCAGAAGTATAAGGTTGATATTGCCTTCTATGGTCATTGTCACAACTATGAAAGAACATGTCCAATTTACCAGGTAAAAATGGTAGCAATTCAGCATAAAATGGTACCAGCAATTCAGCATTCCCTTTTGTAATCTATTTCTAGCCCATGATAGCATGAATGCAAATCCTTTCTGCCAGCATTGGCTATTTTCAACTCTATTAACCACTTAGAATTTTACAGTTTCATTCATTTTATTCTTCCAGTGAGAAGCTGACGGCTTCATAAATCTCTTTCCCTCTTCTCTTACTATTTTTCCCTCTTTTTTTTTTTTTTTTTGTTTCCTTAATTGTACTCAGCAGCATGTATTTCACAGACAATATATTGAGACCTTGATCAAAATTTCTTCCTTTGGTTGCAGAATAATTGCGTGCGCAATGCATCACACCATTACAGTGGTCCCTTTGCAGCAACCACCCATGTAGTTGTTGGAGGTGGAGGTGCCAGCCTTGCCACTTTCTCCCCACTTCGAACGCTATGGAGCTATTTTCAAGACTCTGACTTTGGATTTGTGAAACTCACTGCTTTCAACCATTCTTCACTCTTGTTTGAGTACAAGAGAAGCAGCAATGGAATGGTCTATGACCACTTCACGATCTCACGTGATTATCGTGACGTCTTAGTTTGCACTGTTGACAGTTGCTATAGGACTACACTGGCTTCTTGAGCCAGCCTATGAAATGTACTAGTAAATGTATTGCTTAGCAGGGAGGACTGTTGTTTGATGACAGGATCCTGCTTATAGATGGTTTGCTATCTCAATACTGGTGGAATTGCTAATAGATCGATCATATGCTGCCAGTTCTAAATTGTGTTAAATTCTCACCAACTTCATCTCTTTGTCTTGTCAATAAAAGTTGCATCTTCTAGTAATTTTCCATCTTAGAGAACAACACAAACTTTAGGTCCAGTGGGATTGGATCGCCAGCCACCACAGACCTTGCTCAACCAGTGTATGCTAAGCATCTTAGACAGCTTTTTGGGCTAAGGTTCCAATGCAAAACTTACATAGCTAGTGCCATAACAATTTGATACACAGCATAAAAGCTCATCCAGACAAAAATTAAACTAATCACAAATTAAAACAGCAACAACAAAATTTTAATCTTAAGCTGAACTAGAGGTGAATTTATCTTTAATGGTATATCCACCTTGCTTGGTTACTTTAATGGCCCCACTAATTCCAAGTGTATTGGTCATATCCTCTCAAAGCTCTGCCAGCAATAGCAGATCTTCATCATCATGTTGGCTGCCACTTGCATGAAGACTCAAATGCGCCAAGCTACAAAATTATAACCTAAAGAGAGGACTGATTAGCATCATCTAATCAAGCTAATGTCAGGTTGTTGCTCACCTAAAAGAAGGCGTTCCAGCGTTCGAGATTCTCACCATTATAAGTTTTATGAAAGGTTAGAATTAGATGCACACAAACTTTATCTTGGTAGTTTTCATGTTCTATGAGCAAAACATTATGGTAACATGCAAACCATTTGTAGTACTCCTTGGCTTTCAATTGAAACCATTATCATGAGTTATAGCATCTATTTCGACAGTAGTCCATCAAACATTCTTCTCTCAATCAAGCACACGTGCTGCCGCACATGTTGCATTATCCGAGGCCATGGACGGTCACACCGATCTATAAATTATATACTGAAGTTTAGTTGTGTCAAACCTCGCAGCGCACTCCAGTAAGAATATTTATGTGGCCAAATAGAATGGCCGAGAGGAGCCATCGAAGCCAGGACCCAGCAACCACCCGACGCCCCGCCACGTTGCACTCGTTTCAATTTAATGCTCTGAATAAACATCGGCGTCGAAAAATCCCTCGTTGGTGATGGTGACGTTCCCCAGTTCCCTAATTCCATTTCATTTCCTTAAATGCAATATTTTGTATTGTTTCTACGTGAATTCACCCAACGTTACAAACTTTGTAGTATTTTAAAAGTGATCCTAGTAACTTCGAATAATTGGTTGATGATATTAATTGAATATTCTTTTGAAAGATTTTCTTTTCATTCACCCCTAATCCTTGTTGGCTGGATACGGTGACGGCCGTTCGAATGGTAAATTATAACGGATAAATTGGCCGTACAATGACAAATTTTACGGTGCATAATCTGCAGTTCCGATCTATTTCACCGATTGGAAATCTCCGGCGCACACAGTTAAGTAGAAGAAGAGAAAAATAGGAGGGAAAACAGGAGGAAAAAAAAAATAAAATCTCTCTCCTTTTTTTTTTCTTTGGTCTTCTTTAGGCTTGAATTCCCTCTTAGCTTCTGCTCCTCGATCCGTTTGACACCTTGGTCGGTTCCGGCTCTTGCCCTTCTTTGGTAAGAACCCCAAAGTCTCTCTGCTGCTCTCGTTCTTTTTCTTTTTCTTTTGATTTGGAGCTTCTTTGGGCGCTTTGTTGTGATGGATTTCATCTATTGGTGGCTATTTTTTGAAAGCCAAGCACGAATCTTTTCGCTTTATTCGATCACTTTTCATTGCAGTTAATTTTAATAGGTTTGGCACAAAAGGATTGATGCTGGATTGATGGAGTTTACCTAAAGGCCAGAGCTTTCTTTCCAGTGAAGTCTCTGTTATCAGTTCTTAAGGTTTCCGGACATCTCTGGTTTTGTGCGAATTTTTCCATCTGTGTAGTGCTCGGCATTGGGGGTTTTCTTGAATTAAAATGATGAATTTTTTGAGGGTCTGGAAGATTGGGTCGGTGTTCTTTTTGTGGAGAGCGAAGAAGCATAGATGGACTCGTGGATAGCTGCGGCAGTGAGTGGCGCTGGGTATTTGATCGAGCATTGACGAAAGGTTGAGAAGAAAGGGGAAGAATGCTTGTCGGAGCCACTTGTTAGGGATTTTATTTGCAAGAAATCCAAAATGCCGCCCTCGGTGGGCAAAAAGGATGAGCAGAAGAGCACGGAACCTGGGGACAATATTTTTCGTAGGTTGATTCAAAGACAAATTGCAGAAGGTGGTTCCTCCGGTAATGACAACGACACTGGTAAAACCCCTAGAAGGTCTTTGGAATCGAGGGTTAATGCTCCATTAGAGGGAATGGCTTCTAGTGGTGGGGTTGAAGGAGACACTTTGATGAGCTCAGGAGAGTATGTAAGGGACCACAGTGCTCTTTTGAGTTTGCAGCCATGGATTTTCAGAAAAGACAGTATTCATATAGGGAAGGAAGGGATGAAGGTAAATGATGAGTTTTCTGATAAATTAAGGTACAAAATGGATAGCTTTGGTGATGCATTACTAGTCAATGTTTCTCCAAGGGATCTTAGTCTTGGTTATAGGCATGGCAGAGGCCAAAGCACTCTTAGGAGCCGACGGTCTCGCAGGTATTCTGTGAAGCCTCTTACTTCTATCGAGACCTGTCTCATTCCTCAGCTTTACAATGAAAATTTTGAAATTGAAGAATATGCGTTTAATTCACTCCCATCTCCTACTGCACAAGCTGCAAAGCCATTTGTTATAACTGATGGGAACAGAATAATCAGCAAATCAAGCCATGAACCTTTGGGTGACAATGGCTTGCATCAAGATGTTGGAGTTAGCTCAGGGGTAATGGGAACTGTTTTAGGAGTTTCTTCTCTTCCTGAATTAAAGAAACTGAAACGAAAGAGCAGGGAGACACATCATCGAAGGATGGACTCTTCTAATTCTCAGAGTTCCTGCAAATTTTCACACTCTAAAGGTGGGATAACCAACCTCTGCTTATTCTTTTAAGCCATGACATCTTTGTTAATTCATTATGAACTTTCTAATGTTCGTTACCTTTTACATTGGTGACAGACTAAGTTAATGAAATTTCCTGTAAAATATAACATATGAAATGAGAAAAGGCATTGCAAAGTTTGCAATGCGAAATTGCAGTGATGAATTTTGTTCTAAATAGAATATCGATATATCATCACAAATTGTTTGCAGTGCACTGAACGTGTAATGGTGAGCTTATTTTTTGTTATGCAAAGTGGTTTGTGAACTATTTGTTCTCCTGTACATAATGACAAAAAACCTCCCTTTGGGTCCTGACATTTGAATGTGGCACACCTTGAATCAGATTGACAAAGTCACAAATTGAATCACGTCAACTGAGCTTTTAATTATGATATTTTGTATTTCATTCATTTGTTTCTATCTCTGGAAGGATTTTCATTTTGTTAAGATTATTTGAATATTTCCTTTTCAGGTAAAGTATCTTATCAGTGCGTCGGTCCATCTGTTATGTCATCCTAAGTAATTGCTGATCCTGAAATCAAATCAAAATAATAATCCTATACTAGGGCTCTTTATATCTTGTATTGAAAACACTTAATTCGAATCTATTCTTCTATCAATACTGTTATGCAATATCTTCTTTAGTTCAAATCCTACTTTCTAGAACCACACTATTCTATTGTTGGTTGGAAGCATGATCCGACTTACACGCCCCACCCCCTGAGCTGCCTAGAATAAATAGGTGGGATTTTCTAAAGTTGGGTTGGTTCTAAATCAATATGAAATCAGTCTAATTACAAATAGAGGTAGAAGTGGGCTTAGGTTGGCCTAGGCCCATTGGGCTAGCTCGACATCAAGCTGGGCTATAGGTTAGGCCTGAACTAATATGGGTCAGGTCTGGGCTTTAAAAAAGATTTGGATTGAGCTTCGGCCATTACTTGTCTCAGCCCGAAGCCTGAGCCCAAAGAAGGCCCAAAGTATTAGTCTTTAATTAGGCTTGACTTTGATCCAAATCCAATCCCAAAATCTTAAAATGTGATGGATTTTTTAAATTTTATACTAGATTTTCTATTAATTGTGTGAGAATAGCTAGCAATTTTTTTTATTGATTAGAAGCAATAATTTTAAATATTGCTTGTTTTTGGTCAATCACTTAAAAATTGAAAATTAATTCTATTAGTCTAGTTTTTGGCTCAAACTAGTTGTTGTAGGTTACCTTAATTGGGTTTGGGCTGAGCCTAGCTCTGATCGAGCCTAGGCGATTCTGAAAAAATTGTCAGGCTTGAGCCCAACCCAAAGCCCTCCCCCAAAAAAAAAGGGCTAGGGTCGGGCTAAGGCGTGGCTTGACCTATTAACTTCCACTCGAGTTTTTGGGTAGTAAGTGGATTTGAGTTATAAGCAGATAACACATTTCTCCCCACCTTATAATGCGACGTCCTCGTCGCACGCCACAAGCTAGCTAGAATCTACCCTGAGTCGGGTCATTGATGCTGCAAGGGTGTCTCCACGCCATGACGGAATTCTACCACCATCCCATGGGTAGCCCTTTCCTCATGCCCACTAATTTTCGCACACTCGGATCGACTCTGATACCATTTGTAACGTCCCAAGCCCACCCACTAGCCCAATTAACTTCGTTAGCGGACCGAAACCATGTGGCCCAAAAACTCAAGTGGAAGTTAATAGGTAGCAAGTGGACTTGAGTTATAAGCACATAGCATATTTCTCTTCCATCCAATGCGAGACTAAATTTGGGGTATCACAAGAGGAAAAAAGAGAATCTGTGTGTGTGTGTGAGAGAGAGAGAGAGAGGACATGATTTTATCCATTAATCGATAGATTTCGTGACAGGCACCATAAGAGTGAGGGAGGAAGCTAGAAGTTGCTTTTGCACAAGGAGATGTGGTCAAGAGGAGAGGAAATAGAAGAGGGAAAAAAGAAGAGAAGAGTAGAGAAGAAGCTTCTCATGGAATGATTTCATTTGCGGATTGGAAGATCTTATGACAAGTATCTTAAGACATCAAGGTTGTGGATTATTATCCAAAAAAGAACGATGTCGCCAGAGTGAATTTCCTTCAGATTTTAGTGGTTTGGATTGTCAATAATCTTATAAATTTTGTAGGATCTTAGGACTATATGAATGAGGAGGTGAAAGAAGTTGTTTTGATAATTTCTCCTCCTATCAATAAATCTGGATTTTTAGTTGCTTTTTTATCCTGTTTTATAAACCTTGCCTCATATTTATGTTTTCTCAGCATTATTCTTGCAACTTTTGGTAGATTCTTGCACCAACTCCCTATGCATTGAATCTCATACGTGATAGGTATAATCATCAGCATGGTTCATTTGGTATTTGGAACACTGAGGCACTCAGAACAACAGCTTCTCTGGCAATTATCCTGAAAATTCTGTATATGCACATTTTCAATAAGCTCTTGCGTAATCTTCCTATTCATTCAAGATAACACATTGCAACTTTGCATTATCATCAGGACGGTTTGACTATGCATTCAGAGATATAGATAAAATATGTCAGCCTTTCATTTATGCGCAATTTTTGTGAAAATTTTTTGTTAAGTATGACAAAAGTTTATTCTTTATTATCACATATACACTCAATGACAACACTATCATATGTAATTACTTTAATATCTATTTATTTTCTTAGTTGGTTGCAATTTAGCTTTGGTTATTAGTTTTTAATCATTTCTTCAACTCCCAAGTTTATTATCCAGGGTGTCTTTTGTTTTTGGTTTATTCTAAAACAGCCTTTTTTTTTCTTTTTCTTTTTTCCTTCTCAGAGCCACTTGATGGAATGCTTGTTTTCTGTCTTGGAGTCAGCATTGGTGTGATATCCACTATTATGTCAAACAGAAAAGAAGTAGAAAAGTTAAACGACTTGGTGAAATGCACAGAAAACCTGGTTCAGGATTTACAGGAGAAGTTGGAGATGAAAGAATCGCTGACTGTTAATGAATTGGTTAATGGAGCTTGTGGAGGCCATGGACATCATTACAGAAATGCAAAAACAGAAGATTTGATCGAATCCTCTAAAGAGCAGGTTCCAACATCTAATTTTCCTGCAAAAGAAACAGGTGAATGTAACAAAATGCACTTGTTCAATGTTGAGTCAATGAGTAAAATTGAAGAAGAGCTTGAAGCAGAACTGGAGAAACTCGAGTTAAATATGACTGTTAATAGTATGGATGGTAGAATTTCTGCACCTGGCGAGGTAAAGTCTAAAACACAAAGATCATCAAAGCCTAAGCACTAAGTTAATACAATCAAATGTTTATTTGTCAGTTGTGTGCTGGAACATTTCTTTTTCTTATTTGAACATAATATATCCTTTGAACTAGGATTTTAGTTGTGTAGAATCTGTGATATTTTTCAAATATAACTTGTTAAGTAGGATCTCTTTTTAGCTCTCTCTCTCTCTCTCTCTCTCTCTCTCTTTCTCTCTCTCTCTCTCTCACAGACACACAGCGTGCATGCTCATGGACTAGACATTTTTATGGAACTGAACTGCCCAGGAGTGGTATCAACTTTTTAGAGTTCATACCGGATCATGTTTAATCCAAAGACTGCAGCCAGGCAATCAATGTCCTGATTCCTTTTGGTTTACATGGACTGGAATCTTCTATTTTGATCCTAATATTAACTACGAGTGTTAAAGATCACCTAGATGGTAAGATTCTTGCAACTTTAAGAAAGAAAAGACCAGCTCTTATTACATGACCACAAACTAAAGTCTGGAATGTATGCATGGGCAATTTTAAATGTATTTCTCCAGGTTTATATGGTTAATAGAGAACTGTTGTTGCCCATGATTGACTAGACTATTTAGAGTGAGATCAAAAATTTTTAACTATGCCAGACCGAAAGTGATAAGTTTTGGTTCTTTGTTTCTGTTGATCCTTTTTACAAGTCCAGTGGTTCTGTCCCCAAAGACAGCTACCATATTCCAAACATTGGAAGATTTCATTGATATGCTTCATATTCAAGTTTGTTCATGCGTTATGCTAGAAACTGAATTTTGTTTGGTTGGTGTTTGAGATTTTCTAAATTATCTCTTTTCTTTCCATGGCTTGAAAAGATCAATCTATTTTTCTACATAAGAAATGTCAGCAGATCGCTATCCCAAAGGTCATGCCAACCATGTTTAAGATTTGACCCTTCAGATGACTTTATGTCACCCCTTTCCCTTCAATACTTGATAAGAAGATGGGCTTTCAGATTTAGCTTTCTGATGCTTTCAAGAAAATTGTGAGCTTTGAGCTGATCTGCTAGATCATTCATTGGCTTTCAGTTCTCGGTAGTTGCCTCCATATCATTGATGTTAAAATATCTTATCCTTATGGTGAAGTTCCTGATCACATTTCATGCTAGCCATCATACTGATGAAGACCTTAATTTGAAGTCAAACCATCAATGATCAAACTATTTTGGCACACTCATAATTCACATTCAATTGGAAAATGTAACTTCCTTTCCCTGTTATTGATCTGACATTGTCAGAGCTTAGGAGAAATAGCCACAACCTCAGATGAAGCTTAAGATCTGCAGAAGTTTTAGTAAGTTGAATCCACTACTTCCACTATTGTTAGTTAGGAAATAGAGCTACTTATGTGCATTATATAGTTATGATATTGTAGTTTGGTTGAGTTGCACTCCTTTTAACCCTTTCCTTAACTATTTTGTTTTCTTCACAGCTTCTGTAACTTATATGAGGGCAAAACAGATTTTGACATGATTGATGTTCTATTTTGGTTTCTTCTATCACAATTCCTTCTCTGGTCTTTCCTTTTTCATTAACTTCTTTTTACTTTTTTTTTTTTTCCAATTTTCAACTTCGGATCTGAGAATAGAACATACCTGATCTGTTACTTCTTTTTTTTTCTTTCATCTCATTTGTTATATCATCTTTTCTCATAGTAGACCTGATAAACTCCAGTTATTTGAAACCCAGTGTCCATCACTCTTTGCTCTAGTCTTTTCCAATCCTTACCAGCATAGTTCTCATCTGACCTTAATAGGGGTTGGCTTTTGGGCCAAGATATGATCTACCAAAGTCTGAGGATGCTTTGCTGCCATCTCTAATCTCAACCATCTACAAATTGATGATAAATTCCCGGGCAAGCATCTTTGAACAGAAAAGGGACATATCACAAGGCAGCAAAGGGCCAGGTGGCAGGTAGGAAGTTTCCTTCTTTTTTTTTTTTTTTTGGTTACACGGTTGAAGCTCATGCAATCAAGGTGCAACCTGCCAAGAAATCTATTGACTTAGAAAATGTGTAAGAAAAGAGGCAAGAAAACAGGTTTTGATTTTAGGAACTCCATTAGCTTTAAGGCGCATATCATAATTCATAAGCCACGAGGCCAGAGGAGAAACCCTAAGATCCCTGATATTCAAAAAACTTTTCCCATTCTACTTTGTTTTCCGATGTCCTCTTCAACTCTTCTTCAGTGTTTGTATTTCTGATTTCATTCTTCATCTTTATAAAAGTACCCTGATACTATTTATAGCTCCATGTACGAATATGGTCCCCTCATGCATCAATTTACCCTCTTTCTGACCACATGTTCTAGTGATAAACTTGCAGAGACATACACATACTACAGGAGTTTGTATGTTCAATCTCTAACTTATTTTTGGAACCATCTGTGATTGCCTATAGCTCCTGTGATTGTCACTTTTATTGGATTGAGTTGTAATCAATGTTTCTAAAAGGTACTAGATGCTTTCTATCATAATCTCAGCTTGCCACTTATGCGGTCAAGCGTTCTCCCTAAACTGAATTTTGGGATGTGCAGAGCATATTATTTTTATCATATCTCCATTTTGGTGATATTGAACTGCATATGAGCGAGTGCCATGCTTTGCAATTAGACGATATAGGTTGATGACATGGAATTTCTTTTCATGCTCTGATATTAGGTAGTGCAGGGAAATTATATTTCTTCTATTCTTTTCTTGAGTCTTGATAGGCTATTCCTTGTAAATGTTTGTCTTCTTAACTCCAGCCTCATAATCTTAGTTGTCATTTCATGATTCAATGTGTCATCTTTTGGAACATTTGCTTGATTATGTGACCATCAATACCCCCATTCATGATCGCTTTTAAAAAATGTGTATTGTAACAAATTATTAGTGCTTTTTTTGTGGAAAGAGAAGTAGAACACTGTCTTGCATGTGGCAGCAGGAGCCTTGTGTACTGAGCTGCCCTTTTTAGC
Source organism: Metroxylon sagu (assembly GCA_017589505.3). Classification (NCBI taxonomy): domain Eukaryota; kingdom Viridiplantae; phylum Streptophyta; class Magnoliopsida; order Arecales; family Arecaceae; genus Metroxylon; species Metroxylon sagu. The sequence continues at coordinate 839,138 of JACVBY030000609.1, forward strand.
CACTGAAATCAGATAAGAGCCGGTGACCTGCCTTCTATAAAGATCTGTCACATGTATAAAATTTGTCAGTCTGTAGACATTCTTTCTTTTCTTTCTTTTTCCTTTTTTTTGATGAAAAGTCCGGAGAGTTCTTTTTAGAGGAGAGTAAACTCAGTAAGCTCCAGTTTAGAAAATTAGGTAGGGCATATGTATAAAATAATGTATCTTTTTTTTTTCAAAATATAATATTTCATTTCATTATAGAAAATCACCAACATCATTGTCGAATTAACATAGTTTTCCCATTCGCAGAGTATAAGACTACATGAATGTCCCACAAACACTCATATGCATTGATATGTACAAATATTCAAATAAATCTAATTCAGAGTGATTCTCTTGTGTGCTTTTAGTGCAATTGAAAATTTCTTGAATCATGAAATTATCATGTCTTATTTTAGTGATGACAATCATGTGGAGCCAGTAACTATTTACTGACAATGGATTTGACATTTATGTACTAATTGCCCTTTATTCTTAACAGACATCTAAAATGTCTCATTTACTTTTACAAAAGTTTGAGTTTACAACATGGAAATTTGATTGCAGATCGATCAGGATCTCATAGCCAATGCTGTTCATGGGGAACTGCAAGCGGATAGTCTTGATGGGGGACCTTATAACAGGAAAGATTATAATGACAGAGACAGCATGAACACCTCCACGGCTGAGACACATGATACAAATTATGCTGTTTCACCTAGAGAACTCAGCTTACGACTTCATGAAGTGATTGAACTGAGATTAGAAGAACGAATTAAAGAGCTCGAAAGAGCACTCCAGCAAAGCCAGAAGCAACTGCAGTTAATGGAAATTGATGGATTTCTCTCTCAGGTGGCCTTATCAAGCAGTGATTTGGGATCTTCCATCCAAGAAAGCCCGTCTATGATGGGAATGGAAAATTTGCCAAGTCAAGCGTTCTGCTGCTTAAATTTATCTGGAGATGCATTAAGTGCATATGATGAGGCATATGAAGAGTTCATGCGAATGACCCATACTGAGGAGAATGTGTCATTGACCACCAGCACAACTGAGAAAAATTTTTATGGGGATGGGTCATATGCATCTGATCAGAGTTTGGTATGGGGTATGGAAGGCCGCAGCACAGACAAGTTACCAAGATGTGAACAATTTTTTGAAAAGGAGCCAATATGGGAGCAGATTACAAGAAGAAAGGAATCAAATGATGCTAATGGGAGCAATGGAGATAATGAAGATAAATCTGATGATGACGATGATGGTGATGATTTTGATGATGAATTGATCCGGCAGATTGTAGAGAGGACTCGGCAAGGCTCACCTGTAGTATTACATGCTCAAAGAATGCTCTTCTCATTTGATGAATAATTTCCCAGTGGTCATCGCCCATGGGGTTAAAATTGTCTCTAACACAAATCAAGAAAATAGCAGAAATTATGAATTCAACTGAAAACTTGGTCCCTGTCTTTCTCAGTGATTTCTTCCTGTATGGAATTCTTCTTTCTTTCTCAGTGATTTCTTCACAAACTGTTCCTCCTACATGGCATTCTTCTTGTTGCTGGAGCAACCCACATGGCATTCTTCTTGTTGCTCCAGCAGCCCAAATAAAATTCACACATCTTGCTTGTAAAAACCATGCCACACTGTAGATTGTCAAGTATGCGTTCATATGGCCGAAAACTTATTGAGCCCCACACCAGAAGATCAAGTATTGGAGAACAAGATCAATCTAGAATTACAAGCCACTGCGTCACCAAATGATTTGTTGGCAGGCAAATAACTGCCACTCTTAAGACACCAGTTTTTCCTCCAACGGGGAAGCCAATGGGGTTGCAAAGCGGTGCATGAAATAGGATCGGTCTTTCTGCTTTAGTTTGTGTTTTCTTAAAAAGGTTGCTTGTTTCCATGAACAAACCGTTGGGAATCCCTCACATGTGAATGACGTGGATTCCATTAAACATTTAAGAAAGTCAAAGTCTAGCTACTTGGAATATGAAGAGTTGGAGATAGAGAGGAAGTTGAAGAGTCCAAGTGAAAAAAAGAACACTTGAGAAGAACAAAAGAAAGGGGCCAAGAGTTTTTAGCAGGAAAAATTCTGCAGCCTGTACTAGAGTTCTATAATTTATTTGAAGGACCCATATTATTCCAAAATTGCTGAAATTCGGATATGTTACATTTCAAGACGTCCTCTATCTATTAAGAGAATTGAGGGTTTGCTCAATAGAACCAATCACAACAAGTGGTATTAGAGCCTGGTTATCATTGGTTAGCATTTTGTTTCCTCCGTTTGAGTCATGGAAAACACAAGTAGGATGGTTAGCCTTAATGGACAAAATTGGGCTATATGGAAAGCAAAGATGGAAGATCTTTTGATTAATATAAACCTCTTTGAAGCTGTAGAAAGTGAGAAATCCAAGCCAAAAGGGATGAGCGATGATGATTGGAAGAAGATGAATCGAAAAGCTATTGTGACCATTCGACAATGGTTGGATGATAACATTTTTCATCATGTTGCAAAGCACACTTCAGCTGAGGAGTTATGGCATGAACTAGAGACTTTATATGAAAGAAAGCCTGCTGTGAATAAGGCTTTCTTGTTTAGACAACTTGTAGACTTGAAGTATCGAGATGGAAACTCTATGGTAGAACACTTAAATGACATGAGTGGTCTTGTTAATCAGCTAGTCGATATGGAGTTAAAGTTGGATGATGAACTTCAAGCTTTACTTTTATTGAGTTCATTGCCTAAGAGTTGGGAGACCTTGGTAGTGTCTCTTAGCAATTCTTGCATTGAAGGAAAGCTCTCAATGAACAGTGTAAATAGCAGTTTACTTAATGAAGAAATAAGAAGAAAAGCTACCAACTTTCAGCCAGAAGCTTTAGTCATTGAAAGGAGGGGCAGAAGCAAAAGTAAAGGCCCTCATAATAAATACTATAAGTCCAGAGGAAGATCCAAGTCTAAAAAGCCATTCACTTTCTACCATTGTAACAAAGAAGGTCACATAAAGAAAAATTGCAGATTCTTAAAGAGAGAACAAAAGAATGAAAATGGTGAAGAGAAGAAAGATGACAAGAGTACAACAGCAACCATTTCTGAAGATTTGATTATATTTTTAGCATGTGAAGATGCTTGTAATAGTATGATGAGTTCACATTCAGATTGGGTTATTGACACTGGAGCCTCATTTCATGCAACTCCGATGAGAGAAGCATTTACTTCTTACAAGTCAAGTGATTTTGGAATTGTAAGAATGGGAAACGATAATATTCAAAGATTGTTGGAATAGGTGATATATCTTTGGAAACACAAGCTGGTTGCAGATTAATTCTCAAGAATGTTAGACATGTTCCTGACCTTCGATTGAATCTAATTTCTATGGGAAAATTAAATGAAGATGGCTTCTCAAGCACTTTCAGCAATGGTACTTGGAAGCTTACTAAAGGTACTCTTGTGGTAGCAAAGGTAAAGAAGTGTTGCACCTTGTACAAGTTATTGATGCAATTGTGCAAGGAAAAAATGAATTTAGTTGAGAAAGAGCTCTCCACCAATCTGTGGCACATGAGACTTGGACACATGAGCCAAAGAGGAATGGAAGTTTTGGCCAAGAAGAACCTGCTCCCAAAGTATAAAGGTATGCCTTTAGATACATGTGTTCATTGTATAGTTGGCAAAGCACATAGAGTCTCATTTCAAAGATCTTTACCTCATAAAAAGTCTCATGTGTTGGAACTAATATATCTGATGTTTGTGGCCCAATGAAAACAAAAACACATGAAGGGGCTGTGTATTTTGTGACTTTTATAGATGATGCATCAAGGAAGGTTTGGGCTTATGCTATCAAGTCCAAAGACGAAGTTCTTGAAGTGTTTCAGCAATTTCAAGCAATGGTTGAAAGAGAAACTGGGAAGACTCTTAAGTATTTTCGATCAGACAATGGTGGTGAATACATTGGCCCATTGGAGGCTTATTGTAAGAGAAAAGGCATCACACATGAGCAATCTGTCCCAAAGACCCCACAGCAAAATGGGATCGCTGAAAGAATGAACAGAACAATCTTGGAAAAAGTGAGATGCATGCTGTCGCATTCCAAGTTGCCTAAAAGTTTTTGGGGAGAAGCAATTAATACAACTGTTTATTTGATAAATAGATCTCCAGCAGTAGCTTTGGATGGTGATCTGCCTGAGAAAGTTTGGAGAGGAAAAGAAGTCTCCTATGATCACTTAAGGGTGTTTGGTTGTAGAGCCTTTGTGCATGTTCCTAAAGATGAGCGCCACAAACTTGAAGAAAAGGCAAAGGAGTGCATCTTCTTGGGTTATGGTGATGAGAAATTTGGGTTTAGATTGTAGGATCCAAAGTCTAAGAAGCTGGTCAAAAGTCGAGATGTGACATTCCTTGAAAACCAAACAATCGAAGATTGTGGCAAAACAGAAAATCAACAACAACAAGTTGAAGAGTTTATTGATTTTGACTCTTCTCCTTCCCAAACAACTGATGGAAATGATCAAGGAAGTGTTCAAAGTAGTGAAGAAGCACCTGTTGTTAATCAAAAGCAAGAGCATCATGAAGAGGATGACGGACAATCTCTTAATGAGCAAAATATGGAGTCACAAGTTCAAAGAACCATTGGGCAGCGGCAACCTTCAAGCAAGTACCCTCAAGATGAATGGGTTACACTCACTACTGAAGGGGAGCCTGAAAGTTTTCAAGAAGCTGAATCAAGCAACAAAAAAAGAAACATGGTTCAAAGCTATGAAAGAAGAGATGAAGTCATTGCATGACAACAATACTTATGAGCTTATGGAATTACCGAAGGGAAAAAGAGTCTTGAAAAATAAATGGGTCTTTAGAATAAAGGCTGATGAGAAGAGCTCACAACCAAAGTACAAGGCAAAGTTGGTTGTAAAGGGATTTAGACAAAAACAAGGCATTGATTATGATGAAATATTCTCTCCGGTTGTAAAGATGTCATCTATTCGGATGGTGTTAGGACTTGTTGCTCAACTTGATTTGGAAGTAGAGCAACTTGATGTTAAAACAACATTTCTTCATGGAGATTTAGATGAAGAAATATATATGAAGCAGCCTGAAGGTTTTGAAGTGAAAGGGAAAGAAAATTTGGTTTGTAAGTTAAACAAGAGCTTATATGGTTTAAAGCAAGCTCCAAGGCAATGGTACAAAAGGTTTGATTCATTTATGAGAGAGCATGGTTTCATAAAGACCAATTCTGATAATTATGTTTTTACCAAGAATTCTGATGATGATAATGATGCCAACTCTGATCAGTTTGCTTTCACAAAAAGGTTTGATGATGGTGAATTTATTATACTTCTATTGTATGTTGATGGCATGCTGATTGTAGGTCTGGATATGAAGCAAATCAGATTGCTGAAGGAAAAGTTAAGCAAATCCTTTGCCATGAAGGATTTGGGACCAGCAAGATAGATTCTTGGTATGGAAATCAAACGAGATAGAAAAGCTAAGAAGCTATGGTTATCTCAAGAAAAATATATTGAAAAGGTTTTAAAAAGGTTTGACATAAAGAATGCAAAACCGGTTGCTACTCCTTTAGCAGGACATTTTAAACTCAACAAGGAAAAGTGTCCTTCAAATGAAGAAGAAAAAAAAACAATAGAAAGGGTACCATATGCATCAGCGGTTGGAAGCTTGATGTATGCAATGGTATGTACTAGGCCAGACTTGGCACATGTTGTTGGTGTTGTGAGCAGATTTATTTCAAATCCAGGAAAGGAGCATTGGGCAGCTGTTAAGTGGATTCTAAGATATCTTAGAGGTTCATCAAAATTGTGCTTATGCTTTGGAAATGACAAGCTTGAGTTAGTGGGCTACACCGATTCAGATTTGGGTGGAAATCCTGATTCTAGAAAGTCTACTTCGGGATACTTGTTCTCTTTTGGAGGAGGAGCAGTTTCATGGCAATCGAAGTTACAAAAGTGTGTAGCATTGTCTACTACAAAAGCTGAATTTATTGCTACAACAGAAGCTTGCAAGGAGTTGATTTGGATGAAGAGATTCTTAAAAGAACTTGGCTTGAACTTAAAAAAATATATTGTCTTTTGCGACAGCCAAAGTACAATCCATCGATGTAAGAACTCCTCATATCATTCAAAGACAAAACATATTAATATCAGGTATAAATGGATTCAAGATGGTCTTGATCAGAAGTTGTTTCAAATTGAGAAGATTCATACCGATGAGAATGTTTCCGATATGATGACTAAATCATTACCTAAAGAGAAATTTGAGCATTGTAGGCATTTGATCGGTATGGAGGCGAGATCATTCGTATGATTCGTGAGGGGGAGATTGTGGGAATCCCTCACATGTGAATGACGTGAATTCCATTAAACATTTAAGAAAGTCAAAGTCTAGCTACTTGAAATATGAAGAGTTGGAGATAGAGAGGAAGTTGAAGAGTCCAAGTGAAAAAAGAATACTTGAGAAGAACAAAAGAAAGGGGCAGAGAGTTTTTAGCAGGAAAATTTGTTTGGAGGGCCCATATTACTCCAAAATTGCTGAAATTTGGATATGTTACTTTCCAAGCTGTCCTCTATTTGCTGAGAGGATTGAGGGTTTGCTCAATAGAACCAATCATAACACAAACCATGAAGCATCTTAAAGCAACCAAGATCATGATTACAAACTGAAAATATACTTGGAAACGCCAAATTAATAGACTGACCACATCTCCTGGCCTGAGACTGCAACAGATTATCTATAAGATAATTTGCAGGCCTGAAAAGCTGATGTATTTGTTGCTTCAAGAAATAACTATTGAATGACCTACTGTATCATGAGTTAAAGAATAAAAGCTCATAAGAAAAACAGAACATAGATCCTTGTCGGCACTCTGGATCCACATTGTAATCTGCCGGACAAATAGTCCTGAGACCAAGCAGAGCATCTAACCTCATCCATGAATCTTACTAACCAATCTATACAAGTATAGAACCGGTTCAACAACTTCCTATTTATAAAAGATAGATCATATATTGCAATAAAAAATCCTGTTTATCATTGCCCATGTGAGCCCATTACGAAGTTAGATAATGTAATTCAAAATTTAAAATAATACAAAAGTTTTATCCAAAGCTTGGAAAGTATTTACTAAATAAAATTTTAGTAATAAATAAAAAAATAAATTAATTATAATAATATTTAAATATTGAATTATATTTAGTTATGTGAAAATAAAAATAATAGTATAAAAAAATATGATAAATAAATGATAGACAATGATATGATTTAAACTAGAAAATTAACTTCTTCTCTTTTATGCTATATGCAAAGCTAAATTAAATAGTTCTAAGATATTATTTAAGAGTGAAATCAAAGCAATGAGAAAGTTTTATGACTATAGTAGCAATTTTCGTAATAATCATATCTCTATAATAAAGAATTTTATTTTAATTTTTTATTTTTAAAAACTATATTTTTTTAAAAAATATTATCTATTTTTTTAATCTAATGTTTCAAATCAATTTTTTTTGAAATTTAAAAATAATTTAATTTAATACATATATTTTATTTATCTTTAATTTTAAATTTTAAAATAGTAAATTTAAATTTTATAATTTAAAAATATAAAATTTATATTTATAAAAATTATAATTTTTATTTTTTTTATTAATTATTAATCATACCAGCGTCCATGCATCGCACCGGTACATATGAGTAATACTAGCATAACTAACTAAACCGGTTTCCTATAATATGAAAAATAAGCAAATAATAATTCAACCATACTAGATGGAATAATAGTTCACATGTGATCAGAGAATATTAAGACTTGGTTAATGATGATGGACTTCATTTTGATGATTGTACCTGCTCAAAATTACTGAAATCCATTAAGAGTATTTCTTCACAGCAACTCACAACTCTTTTCTGCTTTCCTTCTCAAACCAAAAGAAATACTCTCCCCCCCCAAAAAAAAATCTCAAAATCAAACCCTTAACATGCCATCGTCCAAACTGACCTCAGATTTAGAAATATTCAAAAAAAAGAGAAGCTCTTATTCATAAATATATCCTAATTTATGTCCATGATATTTTTAATAATAAAATTTTTGATAAACTTAAATCTGAAACTCCCTTCCAGATTTGCCACGCCAATCTTCAAATTTCTCCAAATGAAGCTTTAGAAAAACCTCTTCTCCAACAAAGAATTAAAGCTTTGAATATCAAGAACTTTCTCAAACAAAGCTCTGATACCTACTGTTACACCTCCTTGTAAAGAGCGGAATAAGACTCAATTTTTTTTTCTTTGAGCCTATCTTTACCGTGTGCGGCATTGGAGTTGCGTCCACTCCAACTAGCCCTCCTTGCATGCATATGGGCCAGGATCCTCCCGCATGCCACAAGATAGCCTTCTTTCAATAAGAATGATCCTCTTGCTTCCGAAACTTGCGAATCTTGCCACCAACTCGCTTGCTAAGGTTACGCTACACCTTGCTTTGCTCCAACGACCACCAAGATCCACGCCACACTCATGCTCACGATGAGGTTGGGAAAAGAGAGCCTTTCATTGATCCAAGAGATCCATTACATCAAGAATCTCACACCAAGATCAATTCCCTTACAAGAATTCTCACAATTCTCACAAGACTACTCTCAAACCCCTTTGAGCTAGATCTTCCCTTTCTGGAACTCTTTGGCAGCATGCCAACCCCACACATAAGGATTCTCTCTTGCAAGAACTCCCTCTCACAAGCTCCCAAAACCCTTTGCAATGTTGGCTATCAATCCTAACTCCCAAATCTCTCACACCATCAACAAAGATGATATATCATATATCGATATCGATCTCGATCTCCTTAGCCTTGAAGCCACCCATGCCTTTAAATAGACATGCACACGCTCCCCTAGCCGTTAGTAGTTAGGATGCTCCTTAAAACAAGGATCCAATGCCTTGGCGCCACCTCAGCCTAGCTGCCACATCAGCACCCAGCTAGCTTCCACGCGTACCAAGCTGCTGCCGCATGCCCAGCTCCAATGCGCACTGCCACGCAATCCGCTTGGCACGATCTGGCATGCATCCCGATCGTGTGCGCCACGACCAAATAGCGCCCAAGCACGCCTCGGTCTCGCCTTGGCCGTGCCTCAGCGCATGCTCGCATGCTGCGTCCAACCTCGCCCTGTGCCGCGCCGCTCACCCGCTTGCACGCTCGCACGCATCTGTGCAGTGCTCCGCGCATCGCGTTGCCTCTGCACGCCTGCCCAACGCGCGCTGCGTCCAGTCTGCGTGCGCCCACGCCTGCCGCGTCCAGCCTGCATGCACACACGCATGACCAAGCTGGGTAAAGGCGCGGCGTAGTGCGTCTGCATGCGCCCATGCTTGCCGCGTCCAACCTGCATGCACGCCCGCCTGGTCCGTGCGCTACGTTGCGCCTTTGCCCAGCTTGGTCATGCCCGTGTGCACTCATCTACACGCCCCGCACACCAACCTCGCTCGGTCGCTCGATCAAACTGATTTTGATCTGCCAAGGTCTGATGCACGCGCGCCGCCCACGCACTGCTCAGCCCTGCACGTATCCATTACGCGCTCCAGTCTGCATGTGCGCGCGCTCCTCCACGCTCGCACTCACTAAGCCCGATGCGCTCGGCCAGCGCCCACATATGCACGACCTGTGCTGCACCCAGGTGCGCGCGCCACCTGCGCGCTGCGCCCTGGCATGCGCACAGTCCTGAACGCCCTACGCCTTGGCCTGGCTCAGCCATGCCCGGCCAGCGCAATACCATCTTGGCTGAACTGCTGCAAACTGCATTCGGCTTGCACCTTGCCGACCACAATGCAATCCATTCGGTGCACAATCTTGCGCCTGGCTCGGACACCGCCGTGCCATCATACCCCGCACTCGGCCATGCGGGTGCGCACACCGTGCGCTACATTTGGCTTGGTAACATTTCTCCCCGAGCGAAAGAAATCGACGTCCCCGTTGATTCCCTCTGCAAATACTGGAGAACTTGTTCTTCAAACTGCCACAAATTTGCTGCGCATTCCCATGTAGCTTCTGCGACATTTTCACCAACCCATTGAATCAAAAATTCTGTCATGTTTTCCACTTTCCTTTGCTCAAGAATTCGATGCATCTTCTTCGAATATTCTCGACCAACCATGAACGGTGCTCTCCTTGGCACAATCTGCTCCAAACCTTCATGAAAAGGCTTGAGGAAACTAACGTGGAAAACAGGATAAATCTTCAATCTATCCGGCAACTTCAACCTATATGCCACCGTTCCAATCCTCTCTAACACCTCGAAAGGACCATCATATCTAGGCATTAGTCCACGATGAAGCTTAATTTTCCCCATCTTCTTCCAAATCTGCGGAGTAACCTTCAAAAGTACTCGATCACCTGGTTGAAACTCCAAGGGCCTCCTTTTATCTGCAAATTTTTTCATCCTACGGACAGCCTTGGATAAGCTTTCCTTTGCATCCTCAATCAACTCAGATTTCTCACGAGCCACACGAAATGCTACTGGACATTTCCTTATATCTTCCTGAAGTACCACTTGCAATGGATTTAAAGGCTGAAATCCCATGCAAATCTTCGCTGGACTTAACCCAATTGATGAAGATTTATGCTGATTGTAGCTGAATTGAGCCACATCCAACAAATCACACCAATTTTTCTAACTTGTGGTAACATAGTGACGAAGATACTCCTCCAATAATCCATTTATTCTTTCTGTCTGTCCATCGATCTGTGGGTGATACGTTGTAGAAAACTGTAGCTCCGTGCCAAATAGCTTGAACAACGACGTCCAGAATTTCTCCGTGAATCTTGGATCTCTGTCACTAATTATTTCCACTGGTATACCAAAACTTTTCACTACTCCACTGAAAAACAACTCTGCTGCTTTATCAGCTGTACATGGATAAGGTGCGGCCATGAAGATTGCAAACTTAGAGAAACGATCTACCACAACAAATATCAACCTCATCCCATTCACTTCTGGAAATCCAGTAATGAAATCCATTGAGACCGAAATCCATGGCTTCTCTGGAATAGAAAGTGGCTGTAACAAACCAGCTTCCTTTCTCCTCTCCACTTTATCCATTTGACAAATGTAACATGTCTTAACATAGAGTTCTATATCCTCTTGCATTCTAGGCCAAAAATACGATCTGGATAAGAGTGCCATCATCCTTTCCATTCCCGGATGCCCCGCCCACTATGGGTCATGACTCTCTTTCAAAAGCATTTGCCTATTAGAAAGTCTCAACTGCTGACATTCCTCATTCCAATCCCATGGCCTATCTTTCTTCAATAAATCTATTAAGACACCAGCAATCTTCGAATACCCTTTAATAAATCTGCGGTAGTAATTTGCTAATCCAAGGAATGACCTTAAATCAGCAACCCCTTTTGGAACTGGCCAATCTAGAATAGCCTTAATCTTGTCCTCTTCCATATGGATTTGGCCTTGGCTAATTCTATGTCCCAAAAATGATACATAGGACTAACAAAATCTGCATTTCTCTTTTTTAATATACAACTTATATCTTCTCAAAGCGGAAAACACCAGATATAAATGCTTCAAATGATCCTCCAATGTATTGCTAAAGATAACATTATCATCCAAGTATACTACCACAAAATCATCAAGATACTCATAAAGAACATCATTTATAAGATTGCAAAATGTAGCAAGCGCATTCGTCAAACCAAATGGCATAACTAGGAATTTGAATGCCCCATACCTTGTTACACATGTTGTTTTTTCTTCATCCCCTTCCGCAATACGAACTTGCCAATACCCAGATCTAAGATCCAACTTGGTAAAGAATCTTGCCTTCGCCAATCGATCAAACAAATCTGCGGCATTCGAAATAAGATAAGAATTCTTGATAGTGACTTTGTTTAGTGCACGATAATCAACACACATCCGCAAAGAACCATCCTTCTTTCTTTGAAACAACACCGGTGCTCCAAACGGTGCTTTGGATGGCCGAATCAATCCTGATTCCAACAAATCATCCAATTGCTTTCTTAATTCCAGCAATTCACTAGGAGCCATACGATAGGGTACTCTCTTAGGTGGTAAGGTTTCCGGAATCAGTTCGATCTGATGATCTATGTTCCTTCTTGGCAGCAATTCTATAGGAAGTCCTTCAGGCATAATATCAAGAAACTCTCCAAGAATCTTCTCCACCTCCTTCGGAACCTCAACATTCTTTTCACATTCCACCTCCCTTATTGCTACTAGAAATGTTTCTTCTCCTCTTTTCAATCCCCTGTTGGCCTGCTTCACTAAAATTACCAATCCTCTTCCATTTAGATTGCTTGATTCAGCTTTCACAAAGCATGGAGATACCTCATCTCCCACCAACATTCCTTTCAAATGAGGAATCAAGGATACTTTGGCATTGATCAAGAATTCCATTCCCAAAATCAGATTGAAATCATCTAGGGAAACTATCATCAAATTGCAAGAACTTTTCCAACTACCTACCTCCAAGACAACCTTGGAATAGCCATAAACTAGTATGGCTCCAGAATTTACAGCCTTGATCTTGCTAGGACTCTCCACCACCTTCAATCTCAACCTTTCGGCTTCTCTATGAGACATAAAATTATTAGTAGCTCCTGAATCCATCATAGCTCGAACACATGCGCCATTTATCTTGACATTCACAAACATAAGGCCGGCATAAGACTTTGGAACCTTCTCCAAATCAGCTCCAATCGCATTCACCAAACAAATTAGATTCACCCGTGGTGCCGATTCTTCTATAGTCTTCTTTTTCTCATTTTGTGAAATGATAGCATTCAAGACTTGCCTCTTTGGACAATTTCTTGCTTGATGAGCTTCACCACATATGAAGCATCCCCAAGAATTCTTTTTGCCATGAAAAGATGACTGCGGTTTGGAGTTAGCCGCAGCAACACTTTTCTTTTTCTTGCCCTTAACTCCTTTCTTTTTCTACTTCCGTTCTTTGGCCGATCTATCTTCAACCAAATTAGGCTTCTCCTTCGCCTTTCCACCAGAATGTGGATTCCGAAAGTCCACCAACGCTTCCGCCGTTGTAATGGCAGAAACCATATCCTTCACTCCTTGCCTACGCAACTCCGCTTGCGCCCAAGGTTGAAGACCTGATAAAAAATTGAATAACTTGTCTTCATCCGACATATTCACGATGTCTAACATGAGAGAACTAAATTCTTTCACATAATCTCTCATCGATCCTGTTTGCTTCAATCTCTTCAAAGCCTCTTTTGCAATCCACCCCGTGTTGCAAGGCAAGAATTGATCTCGCAATTCTTTCTTCAAAGCACTCCATGAATCGATATGGGAACGCCCTGAATTCTAATCTTCCAGCATTCTTGTTCTCCACCACAATTTGGCATCCAATCCAAGAAACATGGCTGCAAGACTGACTTGATCGATCTCATCCATGTACAGCTGATAAAGTAGCGGAGTTATTTTTCAGTGGAGTAGTGAAAAGTTTTAGTGTACCAGTGGAAATAATTAGTGACAGAGATCGAAGATTCACAGAAAAATTCTGGATGTCGTTGTTCAAGCTATTTGGCACGGAGCTACAGTTTTCTACAGCGTATCACCCGCAGACCGATGGATAGACAGAAAGAATAAATGGATTATTGAAGGAATATCTTCGTCACTATGTTACCGCAAGTCAGAAAAATTGGTGTGATTTGTTGGATGTGGCTCAATTCAGCTACAATCAGCATAAATCTTCATCAACTGGGTTAAGTCCAGCGGAGATTTGCATGGGATTTCAGCCTTTAAATCCATTGCAAGTGGTACTTCAGGAAGACACAAGGAAATGTCCAGCAGCATGTCGTGTGGCTCATGAGAAATCTGAGTTGATTGAGGATGCAAGGGAAAGCTTATCCAAGGCTGTCCGCAGGATGAAAAAATTTGCAGACAGAAAGAGAAGGCCCTTGGAGTTTCAACCAGGTGATCGAGTACTTTTGAAAGTTACTCCGCATATTTGGAAGAAGATGGGGAAAATTAAGCTTCATCGTGGACTAATGCCTAGATATGATGGTCCTTTCGAGGTGTTAGAGAGGATTGGAACGGTGGCATATAAGTTGAAGTTGCCGGATAGATTGAAGATTTATCCTGTTTTCCACGTCAGTTTCCTCAAGCCTTTTCATGAAGGTTTGGAGCAGATTGTGCCAAGGAGAGCACCGCTCATGGTTGGTCGAGAATATTCAAAGAAGATGCATCGAATTCTTGAGCAAAGGAAAGTGGGAAACATGACGGAATTTTTGGTTCAATGGGTTGGTGAAAATGTCGCAGAAGCTAAATGGGAACGTGCAGCAAATTTGTGGCAGTTTGAAGAACAAGTTCTCCAGTATTTGCAGAGGGAATCAACGGGGACATCGATTTCTTCTGTCCGGGAAGAAATGTTACCAAGCCAAATGTAGCGCATGGCGTGAGCACCCGCATGGCCGAGTGTGGCGTATGACGGCACGGCGGTGTCCGGGCCAGGTGCGAGATTGTGCACCGAATGGACTGCGTCGTGGTCGGCAAGGCACAGGCCGAATGCAGTTTGCAACAGTTCAGCCAAGATGGTACTGCGCTGGCCATGGCATGGCTGAGCCAGGCCAAGGCGCAGGGCGTGCAGGATTGTGCGCATGCTAGGGCGCAGCGCGCAGGTGGCGCGCGCACCTGGGTGCAGCACAGGTCGTGCGTATGTGGGCGTTGGCTGGGCGCATCGGGCAGAGTGAGTGCGGGCGTGAAGGAGCGCGCGCACATGCAGACTGGAGCACGTAGTAGATACGCGCAGGGCCGAGCAATGCATGGGCGGTGCGCGTGCATCGGACCTTGGCAGATCAAAATCAGTTTGACCGAGCGACCGAGCGAGGTTGGTGTACGGGGCACGTAGATGAGCGCACACACATATGACCAAGCTGGGCAAAGGCGCGGCATAGCATGCGGACCAGGCGGGCATGCATGCAGGCTGGACACGGCAGGCGTGGGCGCACGAAGACTGGACGCAGTGCATGCTGGGCAGGCATGCAGAGGCAACGCCATGCGCGGAGCACTACACAGACGCGCGCGGGCGCGCAGGCGGGTGAGCGGCGCGGCACAGGGCGAGGTTGGATGCAGCGTGCGAGCGTGTGTCGCGCACAGGTGGATTAAGGCACGGCCAAGGCGAGACCGAGGCATAACTGGGCGCTATTTTGGCGTGGCACGCATGATCGGGACGCACGCCAGATCGTGCCAAGCGGATTGCACGGCAATGCGCATTGGAGCTAGGCATGCGGCAGCAGCTCGGTGCACGTGGAAGCTAGCTGGGTGCTGATGTGGCAGCTGGGCTGAGGTGGCGCCGAAGCATTGGATCCTTGTTTTAAGGAGCATCCTAACTACTAACGGCTAGGGGAGCATCTGCATGTCTATTTAAAGGCATGGATGGCTTCAAGGCTAAGGTGATCGAGATCGATATCGATATATGATATATCATCATTGTTGATGGTGTGAGAGATTTGGGAGTTAGGATTGGTAGCCAACATTGCAAAGGGTTTTGAGAGCTTGTGAGAGGGAGTTCTTGCAAGAGAGAATCCTTATGTGTGGGGTTGGCATGCTGCCAAAGAGTTCCAAGAAAGGGAAGATCTAGCTCAAAGGGATTTGAGAGTAGTTTTGTGAGAATTGTGAGAATTCTTGTAAGGGGATTGATCTTGGTGTGAGATTCTTGATGTAATGGGTCTCTTGGATCAATGAAAGGCTCTCTTTTCCCAACCTCATCGTGTGCATGAGTGTGGCATGGATCTTGGTGGTCGTTGGAGCAAAGCAAGGTGTGGCGCAACCTTAGCAAGCGAGTTGGTGGCAAGATTCCCAAGTTTCGGAAGCAAGAGGGTCATTCTTATTGAAAGAAGGCTATCTTATGGCATGCGGAAGGATCCTGGCCCATATGCATGCAAGGAGGGCTGGTTGGAGTGGGCGCAACTCCAACGCCGCACACGGTAAAGATAGGCTCAATGAAAGAAAAACTGAGTCTTATTCCGCTCTTTACAAAGAGGTGTGACAGTACGTATCAGAGCTTTGTTTGAAAATGTTCTTGATATTCAAAGCTTCAATTCTTTGTTGGAGAAGAGGTTTTTCTAAAGCTTCATTTGGAGAAATTTGAAGATTGGTATGGTAAATCTGGAAGGAAGTTTTTAGATTTGAAGTTCTTTGGAGTTTGGGCGTTTTCTTGGTTTTCTTGAAGGAGATTCGAGATTGTCAAGAAGGGGAGGTTTCTTGTGAAGATTTTCAAGACTGTAGTATTCTTGGAAAGGGAGAGATCTTCTTTGTTTGCTAGAGTGCTTCTTGATTGGAGATCATGACGCTAGCCGAACGAGTTACTCGTTTCGAGGAGATAGTGGGTGATCCGGTTGAAAGAGATATTTCAGATTTGATTTCTTTGCAACTGGATGGTCAAGAAAGAATGGAGATTATGCAAACAGCTCAAAAAAAACTCGTTGAAGACTTGGAGGCTCAGTTTCATCATCAGCGTGAAGAGCAGGAGGATTTGGTGAAGCGCATGATGGAAAGAATGAGGGTCTTGGAGGATGAAATTAAGGTGTTGAGAAGGGCTATGGCGAATGGTCTAAGTTCATCTTCTACAAGTCAGAATCAGCCAATTAAGATAAAGATTCCAGAACCAAATGTTTTCAATGGAGGCAGAGATGCTAAGGAGTTAGAAAATTTTATTTGGGATATGGAAAGCTATTTCAAAGCCATGAAGGTGCCTGAATTGGATCAAGTCAGTCTTGCAGCCATGTTTCTTGGATTGGATGCCAAATTATGGTGGAGAACAAGAATGCTGGAAGATCAGAATTCAGGGCGTTCCCATATCGATTCATGGAGTGCTTTGAAGAAAGAATTGCGAGATCAATTCTTGCCTTGCAACACGGGGTGGATTGCAAGAGAGGCTTTGAAGAGATTGAAGCAAACAGGATCGGTGAGAGATTATGTGAAAGAATTCAGTTCTCTCATGTTAGACATTGTGAATATATCGGATGAAGACAAGTTATTCAATTTCTTATCGGGTCTTCAACCTTGGGCGCAAGCGGAGTTGCGTAGGCAAGGAGTGAAGGATATGGTTTCTGCCATTGCAGCGGCGGAAGTGTTGGTGGACTTTCAGAATCCACATTCTGGTGGAAAGGCGAAGGAGAAGCCTAATTTGGTTGAAGATAGATCGGCCAAAGAACGAAAGTGGAAAAAGAAAGGAGTTAAGGGCAAGAAAAAAAAAAGTGTTGCTACGGTTAACTCCAAACCACAGTCATCTTTTCATGGCAAAAAGAATTCTTGGGGATGCTTCATATGTGGTGAAGCTCATCAAGCAAGAAATTGTCCAAAGAGGCAAGTCTTGAATCCTATCATTTCACAAAATGAGGAAAAGAAGACTATGGAAGAATCGGCACCATAGGTGAATCCAATTCATTTGGTGAATGCGATTGGAGCTGATTTGGAGAAGGTTCCGAAGTCTTATGCCGGCCTTATGTTTGTGAATGTCAAGATAAATGGCGCATGTGTTTGAGCTATGATGGATTTGTTGGGGGTCGCATCCTCGATCTTCCCTTGGAGCGTGGCACACAACGGACCAGCACCAAGGCTTGTGGAGAAGCGGAAACAAGATGAACTTGCTGCAGAAATTTTCTGCAGCAGCAGGATTCGGATCTTGCTCTTGGTAATCACCCATGTCGATGTAGGCACTAGTTTTCCTTCTTCCTCTTCACCAGCAGCAATAGGAGAACGTGAATCCTCTCCTTTTGGGCGTGAAAGTCTAGATTTATTTCAGAAATCTAAAAGAGAATGACTCCAAGTGGGAATAGGCTACAGCAATTCTAGTCCCACAAGGATTCTTCAAGAGAAGGCCACTAGGGTTTCTTCTCCTCTATGGACGCCTTGATTTCTTTCTTTTCTTGGAAAGGGGTGGTAGCAAACCCTAGGAAACCCTAGGCAACCACGTAAGAGAGAGAGAGGAGAAGAAAGAATTTTGGAAGAAAAGGGTTTTTCATTCATACCACCTCATACAAGATGCCAATACATAAAGTATTTATACATGGTCAAATAGAAACCAAACCCTAACAAAAAACTCCCTTGGACTAACCCATATGTGATTAGAATCACTCACCTTGAGCCCAACTCTAGCCCAATGACAGGTTAGCCCCCTCAAGACCCAATTACTTGGACTCAAGAACATTAGGTCCTAATCCTATAGACCTAAAAAATCGTGAAGGCTGAAATCCTTCACCCTAGGGCTCACATCAACTCTAGAACCCCATGAACATCTTATGGATCATAAACCTTGGGCTTTCCCTTACCCAATCGAAGCTTTGGAGTACCACACAAGGTCCTACAATCTCCACCTTGGTGCTCTAAAGCTGTTGCAAAATCTGCATAGTCCTTCAGACCCATCAGTGTCACACATGAGAGAAAACTGTCCCGCGGAAGAATCTTCGTAAGTGCATCTGACTGGTTCTTCTTTGTATGAACTTTCACCAGCTCCACCTCACCTTCTTCCACCAGCTCTCTGATCCTATGATACCTCACATCTATATGCTTTGTGCGTGCATGATAGACTGGGTTCTGAACCAACTGCAGAGCACTCTAACTATCACTGTGCAGCACCACTGTACCCTGCTTCACCCCCATTTCCACAATGAGTCTCTTCAACCAAAGAGCCTCCTTGGCAGCCTCTGTAATCCCTATATACTCAGCCTCTGTTGTAGATAAGGCCGTGATGGGTTGAAGGGTTGATCTCCAAGAAACTGGTCCACCATACATGCTAAACACATAACCTGTAGTAGACCTCCTTGTATCCAGATCACCTGCAAAATTTGCATCAACAAACCCTTCCAATTGACCTAATAACTTACTTGAGATATTGGAGTTCTTCTTAGGTCCTTTATGCTGCCCAAAAATTAGATCAAGCCTTCGAGTTCCCTGAAGATACCGCAAGATCCACTTCAGTGCCTTCCAGTGCTCCTTTCCTGGGTTTGCCATGTACCTGCTCACCTGGCTCACTGCATATGCTATGTCTGGCCTACAACACACCATAGCATACATAATGCTGCCCACAGCACTGGCATATGGAACTCTCTCCATGTACTCTTTCTCTTCATCTGTTTGGGGGTTCTGTAGCTTTGAAAGAGACATATGGTTCGCCAAAGGTGTTCCAACCAGTTTGGCTTTATCCATCCCAAACCTCTCCAACACCTTTTGAATGTATCCTCCCAATGACAAGTGGAGAATACCCTTAGTCCTATCTCTCCAAATTTTCATCCCAAGTATCTTCCTCGCTGGACCTAAATCCTTCATCTCAAACTCTGATGACAATGCAATTTTTAGCCAATTCACTGCTTCGACACTCCTGCTGGCAATGAGCATATCATCCACATACAAAAGTAGATATAGTGCATCATCCTTATCCACATCTTTCACATAGACACAATTATCATGTTCACATCTAGAAAATCCAAGGCTTAAAACAAAAGTATCAAACCTTTTGTACCATTGACGGGGTGACTGCTTCAAACCATAGAGAGATTTCTTCAGTAGACAAACCTTTTCCTCCAATCCAGACTGCTTGAATCCTTCTGGTTGCTTCATATAGATTTTCTCCTCTAGAATCCTATGTAAGAAAGCCGTCTTTACGTCCATCTGCTGCAACTCCATATCATGCTGAGCTACAAGAGACAACAACAACCGAATCGAAGCATGACGCACAACCGAAGAGAATATCTCTGTGCAATCCACTCCCTCTCTCTGCGAGAACCCCTTGGCAACAAGCCTTGCTTTGTATCTGACTCCACCTTGCTCTGAAGGTGCCTCCTCCTTCGTGAACACCCATTTTGAACCAATGGCCCGAGCATCTCTAGGTAGATCCATTAGCTGTCATGTCTTGTTCTTTTCCAGTGACTCCATCTCCTCCATCATGGCCTGCATCCATGATTCCCGTTCAAAACTCTCCATGGCTTCTTTGAAGGTTTCCGGATCTCTATTAGCAGTGATGAGAGCATAGGAGATGGTCTCATCAATGCCATACCGAACAGGTTTGTAGATGTTGCGCTTCGGCTTGTACAGTGCTACTCCCCTTTGACGATCCTCCAAATCTAAAGTATGTGGCTCTACCTGCACCTCCTCCTGGGCTGATAGCTCTCCTAGCTGATCCTTCATATGTGTTGGAATATGTCTACCAAACTCTACCTCAAAAAAAGCACGTTTTGAAGTAGAAGTAGAAGGTACATCACCTATCAGTGAATGTTATCCACTACTGTCCTGTCTAGCCTTCTCAGCCCCATCTGCAATCCCGGACTTCTTCAAAATGCTCTTCTCATCAAAGATGATGTTTCTACTGATGATACACTTCTAAGAATTAGAATTCTATAGCAAGTAGCCTTTGATTCCATGTGGATATCCGATGAAAATCAGCTTCTGTGATTTTGGGTCCAGCTTGCTCCTTTCGGTTGCCTCCACAAATGCATAGGCTGAGCAACCAAAAATCTTCAGGTATCCAAGCTCCACCTTCTTCCTACTCTAAATCTCCTCTGGAATGCCTCCATCAAGTTTGCGATTAGGGGACCTGTTAACAAGAAAACAAAAAAAAATTATTGCATCACCCCAAAAGAACTTGGGAAGTGATGCCTGCAGCCTCAAGCTTCTAGCCTTCTCTGTCAATGTTTGGTTCATCCTTTTGGCTACACCGTTTTGTTGGAGAGTCATCCTCATTGTGTAATGGCGTTTGATCCCATTCTCCTCACAGTAACTTCTGAATTCGCTGCTAGTATACTCCCCTTCATTGTCAGACCTTAGGCACTTCACCGGTTTCTCTATCTCCTTTTCAACTTCAACTCTCCAAGCTTTAAACCGAGCAAACACTTCTGACTTTTACCTTATCAGATACACCCATACCTTCCTGGAGAAGTCATCAATGAATGTCAAAAAATACCTAGCCCCACCTCTGGCTGAAACAGGGGCCGGTCCCCATACATCCGAGTGAACTAGCTCAAGAATGCCTTCACTTTGCTTGGTACTGCTAGCAAACTTTATCCTATGCTATTTGCCATAGATACAAGGCTCACAAAGGTCATCACCCTCCTTCTTAAGTGCTAGAATCAGACCTCTTTTACTGAGTTTCGTGAGCCCTTTGTCGCTCATGTGTCCCATCCGATAATGCCACAGTTTATATGCCAACTATTCCTCCTCTGCTGCAGCAAGCACTTTTGCATCATCTGTCACAACTGAGCCCTTCATCTAATAGAGATTATTTTCTAACCTTCTCCCTTTCATCACCACTAATGCACCCTTGGTAATCCTCAAACACTCGCTGCCCGATTGGCTTCCAAATGCATAACCATGCTTCTCCAGGTAGCCCAAAGAAATCAGATTTTTCTTCAACTCCGGCACGTGTTTGACATTGGTCAAGATCCTTATGACCCCATCATACATTCTCACCCTTACGGTACCAACACCAGCAACCTTACAAGGGTGATCATCACCAAGGCTTACACTCCCTCCATCAGATTCTTCATAAGTTGCAAACCACTCCCAATGCGAAGTGTAGCGGTGAGAACACACTGAATTTAGTGTCCAATACCTGTCATACTTCATGGTCCCATCTGAAACTACTAGTAGATCATCCCCACTATCTTCAGATGAATTTGCACCGCCATTGCTGGCCGAACTACCCTTAGAAATGCCCTTTTCCTTCTCATTTTTCAGAAGTGGACAATTCCTCTTCAGATGACCAACTTGATGACATTTGTAACACTTCCATGCTTTCTGCTTGCCTCGAGACTTTGATCTGCCTTTGGACTTGTCTCTAACCTTTTCTCAAGGTCTTCCTTGCCTCTCATTTACAGCAAGAACCTCTGTGTTAGAACTCCCCATGTGGATCTTCTCTCTTTGTTGATTTGACCGAAGAACACCCACAACCTCTTCAAAATTCAGGGTTTCCTTCCCATACACCAAGGTTGTGATCAGACCATCATAGGAACTTGGAAGTGAACACAACAGTATAAGAGTCTTATCCTCCTCATCAATCTTCACATCAAGACTCATAACCTCCGAGCACACTTGATTGAATTTCTGAATGTGAGCGACAAAATCTCCTCCTTCCAACATTCGTAAGCTGTACAACTGTTTCTCTAACCACAGCTTATTTGTCATGCTTTTTTCCATGTATGTATTCTCTAATCTCTCCCAAAGTCCCTTCGTTGTGGTCTCCATACAGATCTCTGGCAAGACTTGATCAGCCAAGCACATCCGAATCGTGCTAAAGGCAATCTCCTCTAACTCCTCCCAATCTTCAGCACTTATGCTGTCAGGTCTTTCCTTCACCAAGACCTTATAAATTCTTTATTGTACCAACAAATCCTTCACCCTTTGCTGCCATAGGGTGAAGTTCCCCTTGCCGTCATACTTCTCGAAATCGATCTTTAGAGTACTAGATGCCATACCTAAACAAGAAACAACACAAACAGCAAAACAGAAAAAAAAATCTGTTTCAATACCTTACCAAGATCCCGGCCAAAGTTCAATCTTTTCTCCACCGAATCAACCAAGCTGTCATACCAGATGTTGGGGGTCGCATCCTCGATCTTCCCTTAGAGCGTGGCATACAACGGACTAGCGCCAAGGCTTGTGGAGAAGTGGAAACAAGATGAACTTGCTGCAGAAATTTTCTGCAGCAGCAGGATTCGGATCTTGCTTTTGGTAATCACCCTTGTCGATGTAGGCACTAGTTTTCCTTCTTCCTCTTCACCATCAGCAATAGGAGAACGTGAATCCTCTCCTTTTGGGTATGAAAGTCTAGATTTATTTCAGAAATCTAAAAAAGAATGACTCCAAGTGGGAATAGGCTTCAGCAATTCTAGTCCCATAAGGATTCTTCAAGGGAAGGCCACTAGGGTTTCTTCTCCTCTATGGATGCCTTGATTTCTTTCTTTTCTTGGCAAGGGGCGGCAGCAAACCCTAGGAAACCCTAAGCAACCACGTGAGAGAGAGAGAGGAGAAGAAAGAATTTAGGAAGAAAAGGGTTTTTCATTCATACCGCCTCATACAAGATGCCAATACATAAAGTATTTATACATGGTCAAATAGAAACCAAACCCTAACAAAAAACTCTCTTAGACTAACCCATATGTGATTAGACTCACTCACCTTGGGCCCAACTCTAGCCCAATGATAGGTTAGCCCCCTCAAGACCCAATTACTTGGACTCAAGAACATTAGGTCCTAATCCTATGGACCTAAAAAATCGTGAAGGCTGAAATCCTTCACCCTAGGGCTCACATCAACCCTAGAACCCCATGAACATCTCATGGATCATAAACCTTGGGCTTTTCCTTACCCAATCGAAGCTTTGGAGTACCACACAAGGTCTTACAGAATTCAGGAGCTACTAATAATTTCATGTCTCGTAGAGAAGCCGAAAGGTTGAGATTGAAGGTGGTGGAGAGTCCTAGCAAGATCAAGGCTGTAAATTCTGGAGCCGTACCAGTTTATGGCTATGCCGAGGTTGTCTTGGAGGTAGGTAGTTGGAAAAGTTCTTGCAATTTGATGATAGTTTCCCTAGATGATTTCAATCTGATTTTGGGAATGGAATTCTTGATCAATGCCAAAGTATCCTTGATTCCTCGTTTGAAAGGAATGTTGGTGGGAGATGAGGCATCTCCATGCTTTGTGAAAGCTGAATCAAGCAATCTAAATGGAAGAGGATTGGTAATTTCAGTGAAGCAGGCCAACAGGGGATTGAAAAGAGGAGAAGAAACATTTCTTGCAGCGATAAGGGAGGTGGAATATAAAAAGAATGTTGAGGTTCCGAAGGCGGTGGAGAAGATTCTTGGAGAATTTCTTGATATTATGCCTGAAGGACTTCCTAAAGAATTGCCGCCAAGAAGGAACATAGATCATCAGATTGAACTGATTCTGGGAACCTTACCACCTAAGAGAGTACCCTATCGTATGGCTCCTAGTGAATTGCTGGAATTAAGAAAGCAATTGGTTGATTTGTTGGAATCAGGATTGATTCGGCCATCCAAAGCACCATTTGGAGCACCGGTGTTGTTTCAAAGAAAGAAGGATGGTTCTTTGTGGATATGTGTTGATTATCATGCACTAAATAAAGTCACTATCAAGAATTCTTATCCTATTCCGAATGTCGCAGATTTGTTTGATTGATTGGAGAAGGCAAGATTCTTTACCAAGTTGGATCTTAGATCTGGGTATTGGCAATTTCGTATTGCAAAAGGGGATGAAGAAAAAACATGTGTAACAAGGTATGGGGCATTCGAATTCCTAGTTATGCCATTTGGTTTGACGAATGCGCCTGCTATATTTTGCAATCTTATGAATGATGTTCTTTATGAGTATCTTGATGATTTTGTGGTAGTATACTTGGATGATATTGTTATCTTTAGCAATACATTGGAGGATCATTTGAAGCATTTATATCTGGTGTTTTCTGCTTTGAGAAGACATAAGTTGTATATTAAAAAAGAGAAATGCAGATTTTGTCAATCCTATGTATCATTTTTGGGACATAGAATTAGCCAAGGCCAAATCCATATGGAAGAGGACAAGATTAAGGCTATTCTAGATTGGCCAGTTCCAAAAGGGGTTGCTGATTTGAGGTCATTCCTTGGATTAGCAAATTACTACCGCAGATTTATTAAAGGGTATTCGAAGATTGTTGGTGTCTTAACAAATTTATTGAAGAAACATAGGCCATGGGATTGGAATAAGGAATGTCAGCAAGGGTTTGAGATGTTGAGTATTGCATCCGAGCCAGTGTTGAGACTTCCTAATTTTGATCAGCCCAGATCGTATTTTTGGCCTAGAATGCAAGAGGATATAGAACTCTATGTTAAGACATGTTACATTTGTCAAATGGATAAAGTGGAGAGGAGAAAGGAAGCTGGTTTGTTACATCCACTTTCTATTCCAGAGAAGCCATGGATTTCGGTCTCAATGGATTTCATTACTGGATTTTCAGAAGTGATTGGGATCGAGATCGATATCGATATATGATATATCATCATTGTTGATGGTGTGAGAGATTTGGGAGTTAGGATTGGTAGCCAACATTGCAAAGGGTTTTGGGAGCTTGTGAGAGAGAGTTCTTGCAAGAGAGAATCCTTGTGTGTGGGGTTGGCATGCTGCCAAAAGAGTTCCAAGAAAGGGAAGATCTAGCTCAAAGGGGTTTGAGAGTAGTCTTGTGAGAATTGTGAGAATTCTTGTAAGGGGATTGATCTTGGTGTGAGATTCTTAATGTAATGGATCTCTTGGATCAATGAAAGGCTCTCTTTTCCCAACCTCATCATGTGCATGAGTGTGGCGTGGATCTTGGTAGTCGTTGGAGCAAAGCAAGGTGTGGTGCAACCTTAGCAAGCGAGTTGGTGGCAAGATTCCCAAGTTTCGGAAGCAAGAGGGTCATTCTTGTTGAAAGAAGGCTATCTTGTGGCATGCGGGAGGATCCTGGCCCATATGCATGCAAGGAGGGCTAGTTGGAGTGGGCGCAACTCCAACGCCGCACACGGTAAAGATAGGCTCAACGAAAGAAAAATTGAGTCTTATTCCGCTCTTTACAAGGAGGTGTGACAGTGGCATTCAAATTCTTAGTTATGCCATTTGGTTTGACGAATGCGCCTGCTACATTTTGCAATCTTATGAATGATGTTCTTTATGAGTATCTTGATAATTTTATGGTAGTATACTTGGATGATATTGTTATCTTTAGCAATACATTGGAGGATCATTTGAAGCATTTATATCTGGTGTTTTCTGCTTTGAGAAGACATAAGTTGTATATTAAAAAAGAGAAATGCAGATTTTGTCAATCCTATGTATCATTTTTGGGACATAGAATTTGCCAAGGCCAAATCCATATGGAAGATGACAAGATTAAGGCTATTCTAGATTGGCCAGTTCCAAAAGGGGTTGCTGATTTGAGATCATTCCTTGGATTAGCAAATTACTACCGGAGATTTATTAAAGGGTATTCGAAGATTGCTGGTGTCTTAACAGATTTATTGAAGAAAGATAGGCCATGGGATTGGAATGAGGAATGTCAGCAGTTGAGACTTTCTAATTGGCAAATGCTTTTGAAAGAGAGTCATGACACACAGTGGGCGGGGCATCCGGAAATGGAAAGGATGATGGCACTCTTATCCATATCGTATTTTTGGCCTAAAATGCAAGAGGATATAGAACTCTATGTTAAGACATGTTACATTTGTCAAATGGATAAAGTGGAGAGGAGAAAGGAAGCTGGTTTGTTACAGCCACTTTCTATTCCAGAGAAGCCATGGATTTCGGTCTCAATGGATTTCATTACTGGATTTCCAGAAGTGAATGGGATGAGGTCGATATTTGTTGTGGTAGATCGTTTCTCTAAGTTTGCGATCTTCATGGCCGCCCCTTATCCATGTATAGCTGATAAAGCAGCGGAGTTATTTTTCAGTGGAGTAGTAAAAAGTTTTGGTGTACCAATGGAAATAATTAGTGACAGAGATCCAAGATTCACGAGGAAATTCTGGACGTCGTTGTTCAAGCTATTTGGCACGGAGCTGCGGTTTTCTACAGCGTATCACCCGCAGACCGATGGACAGACAGAAAGAATAAATGGATTATTGGAGGAGTATCTTCGTCACTATGTTACCGCAAGTCAGAAAAATTGGTGTGATTTGTTGGATGTGGCTCAATTCAGCTACAATCAGCATAAATCTTCATCAACTGGGTTAAGTCCAGCGGAGATTTGCATGGGATTTCAGCCTTTAAATCCATTGCAAGTGGTACTTCAGGAAGACACAAGGAAATGTCCAGCAGCATGTCGTGTGGCTCATGAGAAATCTGAGTTGATTGAGGATGCAAGGGAAAGCTTATCCAAGGCTGTCCGCAGGATGAAAAAATTTGCAGACAGAAAGAGAAGGCCCTTGGAGTTTCAACCAGGTGATCGAGTACTTTTGAAAGTTACTCCGCATATTTGGAAGAAGATGGGGAAAATTAAGCTTCATCGTGGACTAATGCCTAGATATGATGGTCCTTTCGAGGTGTTAGAGAGGATTAGAATGGTGGCATATAAGTTGAAGTTGCCAAATAGATTGAAGATTTATCCTATTTTCCACGTCAGTTTCATCAAGCCTTTTCATGAAGGTTTGGAGCAGATTGTGCCAAGGAGAGTACCGCTCATGGTTGGTCGAGAATATTTGAAGAAGATGCATCGAATTCTTGAGCAAAGGAAAGTGGGAAACATGATGGAATTTTTGGTTCAATGGGTTGGTGAAAATGTCGTAGAAGCTACATGGGAACGTGCAGCAAATTTGTGGCAGTTTGAAGAACAAGTTCTCTAGTATTTGCAGAGGGAATCAACGGGGACATCGATTTCTTTCACCCGGGGAGAAATGTTACCAAGCCAAATGTAGCGCACAACGTGCGCACCTGCATGGCCGAGTGCAGGGTATGATGGCACGGCGATGTTCGGGCCATGCACGAGATTGTGTGCCGAATGGACTGCGTTGTAGTCGGCAAGGCGCAGGCCGAATGCAGTTTGCAGCAGTTCAGCCAAGATGGTATTGCGCTGGCCGTGGCATAGCTAAGCCAGGCCAAGGCGCAGGGCGTGCAGGACTGTGCGCATGCCAGGGCGCAACGTGCAGGTAGCGCGCACACCTGGGTGCAGCACAGGATGTGCGTATGTGGGCGCTGGCCGGGCGCATCGGGCTGAGTGAGTGCGGGCATGGATGAGCGCGCTCACATGCAGATTGGAGCGCGTAGTGGATACGCGCAGGGCTGAGCAGTGCATGGACGGCGCGCGTGCATCGGACCTTGGCAGATCAAAATTAGTTTGATCGAGCAACCGAGCGAGGATGGTGTGAGGGGCGCGTAGATAAGCGCACACGTGCATGACCAAACTGGGCAAAGGCGCGGTGTAGCGCGCGACTAGGCGGGCGTGCATGCAGGCTGGACGCGGCAGGCGTGGACGCACGCAGACTGGACGCAGCGTGCACTAGGCGCACGTGCAGAGGCAATGCGGTGCACGGAGCACTGCATAGACGCCCGCGAGCGCGCAGGCGGGCGAGCGGCGCGGCATAGGGCGAGGTTGGATGCAGCTTGCAAGCGTGCGGCGCGCACAGGCGGGCTGAGGCACAGCCAAGGCGAGACCGAGGTGTGCTTGAGCGCTATTTGGGCATGGCGCACATGACCGGGACGCACGTCGGATCATGCCAAGCGGATTGCATGGCAGTGCACATTGGAGCTGGGCATGCGGCAGCAGCTTGGTGCGCATGGAAGCTAGCTGGGTGTTGATGTGGCAGCTGGGTTGAGGTGGCGCCGAGGCATTGGATCCTTGTTTTAAGGAGCATCCTAACTACTATCGGCTAGGGGAGCGTGTGCATGTCTATTTAAAGCATGGGTGGCTTCAAGGCTAAGGTGATCGAGATCAATATCGATATATGATATATCATCATTGTTGATGGTGTGAGAGATTTGGGAGTTAGGATTGATAGCCAACATTGCAAAGGGTTTTGGGAGCTTGTGAGAGGGAGTTCTTGCAAGAGAGAATCCTTATGTGTGGGGTTGGCATGCTGCCAAAGAGTTCCAAGAAAGGGAAGATCTAGCTCAAAGGGATTTGAGAGTAGTCTTGTGAGAATTGTGAGAATTCTTGTAAGGGGATTGATCTTGGCGTGAGATTCTTGATGTAATGGGTCTCTTGGATTAATGAAAGGCTCTCTTTTCCCAACCTCATTGTGTGCATGAGTGTGGCGTGGATCTTGGTGGTTGTTGGAGCAAAGCAAGGTGTGGCGCAACCTTAGCAAGCGAGTAGGTGGCAAGATTCCCAAGTTTCGGAAGCAAGAGGGTCATTCTTGTTGAAAGAAGGCTATCTTGTGGCATGCGGAAGGATTCTGGCCCATATGCATGCAAGGAGGGCTGGTTGGAGTGGGCGCAACTCCAACGCCGCACACGGTAAAGATAGGCTCAACGAAAGAAAAATTGAGTCTTATTCTGCTCTTTACAAGGAGGTGTGACAGTAGGTATCAGAGCTTTGTTTGAGAAAGTTCTTGATATTCAAAGCTTCAATTCTTTGTTGGAGAAGAGGTTTTTCTAAAGCTTCATTTGGAGAAATTTGAAGATTGGTATGGCAAATCTGGAAGGAAGTTTTTAGATTTGAAGTTCTTTGGAGTTTGGGCGTTTTCTTGGTTTTCTTAAAGGAGATTCGAGATTGTCAAGAAGGGGAGGTTTCTTGTGAAGATTTTCAAGATTGTGGTATTCTTGGAAAGGGAGAGATCTTCTTTGTTTGCTAGAGTGCTTCTTGATTGGAGATCATGACACTAGCCGAACGAGTTACTCGTTTGGAGGAGATAGTGGGTGATCCGAATGAAAAAGAGATTTCAGATTTGATCTCTTTGCAACTGGATGGTCAAGAAAGAATGGAGATTATGCAAACAGCTCAAAAAAAACTCGTTGAAGACTTGGAGGCTTGGTTTCATCATCAGCGCGAAGAACAGGAGGATTTGGTGAAGCGCATGATGGAAAGAATGAGGGTCTTGGAGGATGAAATCAAGGTGTTGAGAAGGGCTATGGCGAATGGTCCGAGTTCAACTTCTACAAGTTAGAATCAGCTAATTAAGATAAAAATTTCAGAACCAAATGTTTTCAACGAAGGCAGAGATGCTGAGTTAGAAAATTTTATTTGGGATATGGAAAACTATTTCAAAGCCATGAAGGTGCCTGAATTGGATCAAGTCAGTCTTGCGGCCATGTTTCTTGGATTGGATGCCAAATTGTGGTGGAGAACAAGAATGCTGGAAGATCAGAATTCAGGGTGTTCCCGTATCGATTCATGGAGTGCTTTGAAGAAAGAATTGCGAGATCAATTCTTGCCTTGCAACACGGGGTGGATTGCAAAAGAGGCTTTGAAGAGATTGAAGCAAACAGGATCGGTGAGAGATTATGTGAAAGAATTAAGTTCTCTCGTGTTAGACATCGTGAATATGTCGAATGAAGACAAGTTATTCAATTTCTTGTCGGGTCTTCAACCTTGGGCGCAAGCGGAGTTGCGTAGGCAAGGAGTGAAGGATATGGTTTCTGCCATTGCAGCAGCGGAAGCGTTGGTGGACTTTCAGAATCCACATTCTGGTGGAAAGGCGAAGGAGAAGCCTAATTTGGTTGAAGATAGATCGCCCAAAAAACGGAAGTGGAAAAAAAAGGAGTTAAGGGCAAGAAAAAGAAAAGTGTTGCTGCGGCTAACTCTAAACCGCAGTCATCTTTTCATGGCAAAAAGAATTCTTGGGGATGCTTCATATATTGTGAAGCTCATCAAGCAAGAAATTGTCCAAAGAGGCAAGTCTTGAATGCTATCATTTCACAAAATGAGGAAAAGAAGACTATGGAAGAATCGGCACCACGGGTGAATCCAATTCGTTTGGTGAATGCGATTGGAGCTGATTTGGAGAAGGTTCCGAAGTATTATGCTGGCCTTATGTTTGTGAATGTCAAGATAAATGGCGCATGTGTTCGAGCTATGATGGATTCAGGAGCTACTAATAATTTCATGTCTCGTAGAGAAGCCGAAAGGTTGAGATTGAAGGTGGTGGAGAGTCCTAGCAAGATCAAGGTTGTAAGTTCTGGTGCCGTACCAGTTTATGGCTGTGCTGAGGTTGTCTTGGAGGTAGGTAGTTGGAAAAGTTCTTGCAATTTAATGATAGTTTCCCTAGATGATTTCAATCTGATTTTGGGAATGGAATTCTTGATTAATGCCAAAGTATCCTTGATTCCTCATTTGAAAGGAATGTTGGTGGGAGATGAGGTATCTCCATGCTTTGTGAAAGCTGAATCAAGCAATCTAAATAGAAGAGGATTGGTAATTTCAGCGAAGCAGGCCAACAGGGGATTGAAAAGAGGAGAAGAAACATTTCTTGCAGCGATAAGCGAGGTTGAATGTGAAAAGAATGTTGAGGTTCCGAAGGCGGTGGAGAAGATTCTTGGAGAGTTTCTTGATATTATGCTTGAAGGACTTCCTAAAGAATTGCCGCCAAGAAGGAACATAGATCATCAGATTGAATTGATTCCGAGAACCTTACCACCTAAGAGAGTACCCTATCGTATGGCTCCTAGTGAATTGCTGGAATTAAGAAAGCAATTGGATGATTTGTTGGAATCAGGATTGATTCGGCCATCCAAAGCACCGTTTGGAGCACCGGTGTTGTTTCAAAGAAAGAAGGATGGTTCTTTGCGGATGTGTGTTGATTATCGTGCACTAAACAAAGTCACTATCAAGAATTCTTATCATATTCCGAATGCCGCAGATTTGTTTGATCGATTGGCGAAGGCAAGATTCTTTACCAAGTTGGATCTTAGATCTGGGTATTGGCAAGTTCGTATTGCGGAAGGGGATGAAGAAAAAACATGTGTAACAAGGTGTGGCGCAACCTTAGCAAGCGAGTTGGTAGCAAGATTCCTAAGTTTTGGAAGCAAGAGGATCATTCTTGTTGAAAGAAGGCTATCTTGTGGCATGCGGAAGGATCTTTGCCCATATGCATGCAAGGAGGGCTGGTTGGAGTGGGCGCAACTCCAATGCCGCACACGGTAAAGATAAGCTCAACAAATAAAAAATTGAGTCTTATTCCGCTCTTTACAAGGTGTAACAGTAGGTATCAGAGCATTGTTTGAGAAAGTTCTTGATATTCAAAGCTTCAATTCTTTGTTGGAGAAGAGGTTTTTCTAAAGCTTCATTTGGAGAAATTTGAAGATTGGTATGGCAAATCTGGAAGGAAGTTTTCATATTTGAAGTTCTTTGGAGTTTGGGCGTTTTCTTGGTTTTCTTAAAGGAGATTCGAGATTGTCAAGAAGGGGAGGTTTCTTGTGAAGATTTTCAAGACTGTGGTATTCTTGGAAATGGAGATATCTTCTTTGTTTGCTAGAGTGCTTCTTGATTGGAGATCATGACGCTAGCCGAACGAGTTACTCGTTTGGAGGAGATAGTGGGTGATCCAGGTGAAAGAGAGATTTCAGATTTGATCTCTTTGCAACTGGATGGTCAAGAAAGAATGGAGATTATGCAAACAGCTCAAAAAAAACTCGTTGAAGACTTGGAGGCTCGGTTTCATCATCAACGAGGATTTGGTGAAGCGCATGATGGAAAGAATGAGGGTCTTAGAGGATGAAATCAAGGTGAAGCGCATGATGGAAAGAATGAGGGTCTTGGAGGATGAAATCAAGGTGTTGAGAAGGGCTATGGCAAATGGTCCGAGTTCATCTTCTACAAGTCAGAATCAGCCAATTAAGATAAAGATTTTAGAACCAAATGTTTTCAACGGAGGCAGAGATGCTAAGGAGTCAACGGAGGCAGAGATGCTAAGGAGTCAGAAAATTTTATTTGGGATATGGAAAACTATTTCAAAGCCATGAAGGTGCCTAAATTGGATCAAGTCAGCCATGTTTCTTGGATTGGATGCCAAATTGTGGTAGAGAATAAGAATGCTGAAAGATCCCGTGGATTGCAAGAGGAGAAGAGATTGAAGCAGGATCGGTGAGAGATTATGTAAAAGAATTCAGTTCTCTTATGTTATTCATTGTAAATATGTTGGATGAAGACAAGTGAATATGTTGGATGAAGAAGTTATTCAATTTTTTAGAAGGATATAGTTTCTGCTAGCGGCGGAAGCGTAGGTGAACTTTCGGAATCCACGTTCTAGTGGAAAGGCGAAGGAGATGAATTTTGACATTGAAATTTTTGAATCTAGTGGAAAGGCGAAGGAGATGAATTTTGACATTGAAATTTTTGAATTTGAGTGATCTAGAGATATTTTAACCAACCAGACATTATTAATCAGAATGTTGTAAAATCTTTATGTCATTCAATATTAATTTCGAATTGCTTACTAATCAACTGATAAGATATAAACTTACAATTTCTGCTTCCAATGATATATAAAGAGAGAGAGAGAGAGAGAGAGAAATCTCTGGCTTTTATCTGTAATTCACATGGAATAAACCTCAATATTTTGGACAGGCAGCTAATGATATATAAAGAGAGAGAGAGAGAGAGAGAGAAATCTCTGGCTTTTATCTGTAATTCACATGGAATAAACCTCAATATTTTGGACAGGCAGCTTAAGATTGAATATGGAAAGCTACCTGTACATAAAAATGTGAAAGAAAATTTGCATTGCAAATCCTTTTTTTTTTAACTCAAGAAAATCCTGCTTCTCCTGTATGGATCATCTTTTATAAATTACACAATAAACTGTGGAGAAGGGCCACTCATGCTGGATGGGAGAGAAAGTTTGGCTCCATTTGTTTGCAAACCTAGCTATATTTCCCAGCTCAACTAGTTCTACAGTTACCTAACCACTCTGAAACAGCTTTAATCCTGTTGTTGGGATCACAATAATGGATCAGTTTAGGCTGGAGTTGGTACCAATTTTATGTGCAGAACACTGCTCTTTGTCTCTAGCAAAATTGAGTCGAGATATGAAAGCTCACCCAGCAGAAGAGACAAAAGAGGCACCACAGAATTAACGTATAGGAAGCTATCCATGTGCCAGAAAGAATAAAAAGATAAAGTAGGAATTATATATGTGCTACAATAGAAATCCTAAGCAACAGACTTTAATGGAATAATAATTATATTTAAATTAGTTACAACTTACAAGAATTAAAAAATAAAAAATGAAGGAAAGAAAATAACAGAATGGATTAAAATCTATGACATCTCATACTGGCAGTAACCTCTTGTGCTTGACATATAGCAGGAACAAGAAATATATTACGGCGCACGAGATGCTAGAAATAATCACAACCCAGTTGAAATTGGATGCAGTGTCAAACACAGAAGCTGCAAAGTTCATTCCAAAAACACCTGTTACAACTGCAAAGATTGTCACAACAAATGTAGCAGCTGTGAGCAGCAACTCAAATTGGATAAGCTGGTTCCGAACATTGTCCTGTTTAAGCCACAAATTAGATTGAATAAGGGTTGATTTGTTAACACAACTACAAAAAAATAAGAGAACCTGACAACTGCTCTCACCAGTTTGATGTTTATAAAATCTTCAGTGTCATCTACGTACTCTTTGAGCTGTGAGAGCATCAAACAACAAAATTAAGAGGGGTAGGTGAAGATGAGCTCAAACATCTAGATCTAAAACAGATCTCTTACCGATAATAATTTGCTTAAAGTGTTGTCTGTAACTACAAAATATGCTTCCAGTAACATCTCTAGTTCCTCAACATGCCTCCCCCTAGTAAATGAACCTGTAGAGCTCTCATGTTTGCTGAAACTCGCAACAGTGCTATTTGAGGCCTTTTCAGGTTGTCCACTACTAGAGCATGCGGGTGAGACAGGTGCAGATCTTGAGATCCAGTTGCCTGCTGGAACACCATTCAAGTACCGATCCGTGCACAAATATGCTTCCATTCTCTCTTTCTTCTCAGTTAGATACATTTCTGCCATGTCTCCATCATCATCCATGAGATGTTCTATCTCATCACGGACCTAGAATTGTGCTCTAGTGAATAATCTTAAAGATGAAAATGCGGGTAGTCAATGGAATGACACGTATTACTTGGTGATCATTAGGTATACCTTCTGGACTTTGTGAGTCAAGGCAAGAAGATGGCTCTTGAGCCTACGAACGTGTTCCAGGTTAACAGTGCTAATGGATGATGCTAGTTCATCTAGCACAGGATATGTCTCAATTTCCAATTCAGTTACCTGTGAAGTCCAAAGGTACAACCATGAGGAAGGAGACAAGCATATGGTGTCCAGAGTAGTGCATGTAAAACTTAGATCACCAAGTAGTAAAATGCTACCATATGCAAGTAAGATTGTCCAAAATTGCAAAATAATGAATAAGTACTCAAAAGTTCTAAAATTTATGAATTGATTGGCACAGTATCTTTTATCATAGGAAGTCAGACATAAAGGAAATGCTATGACAAATCTAAACGCACCTGAGCATCAAGTGATGCAGAAGTAACTTCCAGAGCAAGCTCAAGAGCCTTGAATTCAAAAGGCAGGTCATCTTGAAGCCACATGAGCACACAATGTCAGCATGTCATATCGTACTCAATTGTAAAAAGCACCAAGACATGTGCAATTTTTACCTTAATCCTAGTAAGAATCAAGATAAATACAAGAATAATGAATGCAAACAAAAGCTATTGCAAATTGCCCTGATGAAACCAACATAATCCTAACTGTAATCCACATTTAAAATAAAGAGTCATGTGCCTGGGTGATGGCCCTCCTAAGGGCACAATTTGCGTTCATAGTGTGGATGTCAGTGAGAAGGATTTGTGAAAGAGTATAATGGTTTGCATGTGGTTACTTATTTCTTTTCGATCAAAATGAAATCAAACTATATCAACATTATGAAAGTGTTGCAAATAGTTAAACATATCTCATATAACATGAAAGCAAGCATAGATATAACATGAAAGCAAGCATAGCTGGCAATTCAGCCTACTTTGTTGGCACCTCTCCCTAAAGGCTTGCTCTTGGAGGAGGTCAATTGCCAAAATCCTGGATATTGTTCATAAAAAGCATGAAAATAAACATAATCTATATGAAGGAGTGGGTCGATACCACTTTGATCTTTCATTGTCTGAAGCCGATGGCACAACTCCGATTCATACTGCAATACACAACTGTCCAGAGAATTCATGAGAAAGACATCATCAGCCATAATTATACACCTAATTTGTTCGAGACTGACGACAATAGCCTTCTCTCGACCTAGGATTGTGGAAGGATAAACAAACAGAGGATCCAAGAGCCGAAGATCTCGAGCAGGTAAACCACACCGCCTCATCAGAGTGGCCTTATCGAGTGCTACAACCTTTGATTCCCCAGTCCGATGAATCTGTATCCATGAACGGCTGCCATGACCTCTTTTCTTCAAATTCAAAGCCCCAAATCCATGAAACAAAGTACTTGCAGTGACATCTATTTTAACACCTTCATGGAAAGAAGCTGGTTTTGGAATGCCAGATGAATTGAGTGGAGAATTTGGATTTTTCATTGTACTAATTCCTTTTTATACTGTAAAACTTTGAAGGCACTTCAACCTGAGTAACATACATCAAATTCAACACAAGAGCACCCATGTCAAATTCACAGCAAAAAGGTGACGTATAGCTTAACTATCAATCTGACATATCAAACAATAAACTAGCTTAAACTGATAGATTTCTGAAACACAGAGTTCAATCTAAAGGAATTATAACACTACATCCTATCCTGTCAACAGAATTTCTGAATGTAAGTTCCTGGCAGATAAAAGAAGTAAGAATTGCACATAATATGGATCTAACGACTAAACCCTTCAACTCAAAAAAACCAAAATCCAACAGGTTCACAAGGAAACAATCATTCTTTTTATTTTATTTTATTTTATTTTATTTTTATTTTTATTTTTATTTTTACAACAAACCATGATCAGATCCTACAGCATAGACTTTTATTTTATCCTACAGCATAGCCAGGCCCACCAGATCGTAGAGTAAAGCAAAAAGGCTCCAAAACACTCCTGTTGCCGGCTAGTTATAATCGGGAAAAAAATCAAAAAAAAAAAAAAAAACTAGTTTGAAGAGAAAATAGCATGCGCAACACTTCCATAAATCATATCACGGAATGCAACATATAAACCATCGACGATAAAATCCTTCAAAAACATCTGATTTAATCTGTAAAAGCGATTGCCGAATTCCCAAAGCTTCCAAAGTTCCAGATCTTATCGCGACAAAATTGAATATCGAAAAAAAATATCATCTTTTAGAAGGGTCAATGCTATTTTCTTGCTGATTGAACTCAGAAACCAGGAAATAATGACCCTTTTCCCAAAAATAAGTTAAAATAAATAAATAAATAAATAGAAAAGCATAGAATCGCTAAAAAAAAAGCTACAGGATGCACCTCTTGATTCCAGGAAGTGCCTCAAAGAAGATTAGCGATCGCTCAAAGAGAATAAATCGAAAGGAAAGAGATTGGGATCCAAGAGAATTGAGAGAAAAGATGAGAGCGGCAGAACTCGATCGTATATACCTAATGAAAGGCTCGAGGGTTTTAGGCTATGAGAACGCGACACCCCAATGATTGAGAGCTATGCGCCACGACACCCCAATGATCGATCGTAAAACCGAATGGGTCACGATTTTTTCCCTATCATATAATATTTACCAGGCTGGCAATTCTTATTAAAAAAAAAATAACCTCTTTTATTAAATAGTATTTTTCATTTAATGGATAACCCTGGCAAAAATGATAATTTTACCTTCATAACAATACTATCATGATAAGATAAGATAAGATAAGATAAGATATTTTTATTAATTAAGAATAATAATTTTGAATATGACTCGAATACAGTTTGAAGTTAGCACGTTTAGATTGAACATAAATAAATTAAAATTAAAATTAAATTAATTCATTAAATATAATTAATAAATAAGTCGTGTCTCAAACTTACTTACTAATTTAAAATTTACCTATAATTAATATGATTATTAAATAAACCTATCCATATAATATAACCTACAAACCTGAACACAATCTTTTAAATATATTTAATTTATATTAGAAAACTACTTGTATATCATTATTCGATATATAAAATAAGCAAAATAAAAGGGTAAAAAAAGAAGTGAAGAATGTTTCAAATATTTTGGTACTCCATCAGATTAAACTTAAAACATAAATTAGATGGAATAAAATCTAATCTTAGATTACATAAATTAAAAATAGATCATGCATACATATCAATTTTATTATAAATTATTTAATAAATAAGTTACACAGATCGTATTATGAAATCCATAAGATACATCAGTCATATTTGAGTATAGATTACTGGCATGATTAATAAGTGAATGGGGTTTGGATTGAAATGTTTACTATTACACTCTTAAGTTAACATAATATATTTATAATTTGTTAATATTATTTCTTGTACCTATTCAAACCTTGATTCTTCAAAAGAAAGAAATACAGTAGATAAAAGTAAATATCAGTGATCTTTCTTCTTTATTCTTTATGGTACTGTATTTGAAATATTAATAGGATGCTTTTTCCTAAATGAAATCAGAATTAGATCTCTTTATCATGGACCCTTACTACCATACTTTCAATATTGTGAGAGTTTTAGTTGTTATACGATCTCTTTGACTATCAGAATATAATTGTATTTAGCTCATACAAAGACAGTTTTTCCCCTGATTGATTATGAGATAAAATAACCAACAAAAGTGTTAATTAGATTGGAGACACCTTGCAAAATTTCTGATTTTTTTGGGACCAAAATTTAATAAATTTCAATTGAAAGGCATCAGAAAGCATGGCAACGTGTGGATGGATTCCTTTCTGCTTTTAAATTCGAAATTATTGATGCCTGGAGCCGTCACCGTCTGGGATTTTGTTGGTTTCCTCGAGGGTTCCTGGCAGTTGCCCAGTGGCTGCTGTCTTGGCTGAAGTGGCCAATGGAACGTGAACAGCTATGACAAGAGGGGAATATGGTTCCCAAGTTTTTCTTGGGTCATTGGTCTGGGATGTTGCCCAGATTCTATTATATTATAGACGACCCTTTGGCTGGGTGGTATGTCCCATTCACCGCTGAACTTAAGCCACCAGAGACGGGGGCCATGGATGCGTGTAGCATCATGAGTTCTGACGCACAAATTATTATTCCTATTAACAATCAATATCTTCTGCTGTCACTCCAAAGCTGATACGAAATAAAAAATAATTTTAAATTCTAA
Organism: Metroxylon sagu; assembly: GCA_017589505.3. Taxonomy (NCBI): domain Eukaryota; kingdom Viridiplantae; phylum Streptophyta; class Magnoliopsida; order Arecales; family Arecaceae; genus Metroxylon; species Metroxylon sagu. Next base: position 877,889 of record JACVBY030000609.1, read on the forward strand.
CAGTAGAATTTAACGTGGGACGTTTCGGATGATTTCATGGCGGTATGATGCGAATTGAGGTACAGTTAATGCCGTAATTTGATCTGAACCATAAGATTAAAATGGAAAAGAGACAAAATTTAATTGAAATTCCCTTGAATTCTGAGTAGATGTAATGGACGGGTGCTATAAATTTTATGGATTTTGGGATCAAAAGATTGCAACCGGTTTAATCAGTTAATCGGCTGCAAATAATTCAAATAAACGATATAAATTTTAGCATGATTCTTGCTGTTTTAAATTTAAAAAAAAACTAAAAAGCATCATGGTGCGGCTCTATTTTAAATCTTTTCCTTAAATTTTATATTTTGGATGCGCTTAGTATAGGATAAAAAAAAATAGAAGTAAAAAGTTACAATAATATCTTTTGATGTAAATTTTAAAAAAATAAAAATTTTTATTAATTATATTTGATTGTACCTATAGGATGAAATATTACTAATATAATTAGAACAAGATTAATGTAAAATATGTAAAAATATCATTAATATTTTGTTAATATCATTAATGAAAAAAATATGAGAAGAAAAAGAGTGATGAAATTATTTAAATATTTTATTAGTCATAATGTTACTTCTTTTTACTTTCTAAATAATTTTTGCTTTTAACTCTATTAACTCTAAATAATTTTTGAAATTTATATCTGCACTCATCTTTAGTAAAGCATTGCTATGGATTGGCACACTCTATCAATAGTTTCGTATCAAATATTGATTCACATCGAGTATAAGATTTAATTAATAAAAAGATAGAGATATATCAAAAATTATATAAGAGAAAGTAATAAAGAAAGTTTTAATATTTTTTAATCTTATAAAAAAATATGACTATAAATTAAGCAAACTAAAGAAAAAAATTTATGTAACCAACTTCAACTAATTTGGGATTAAAATTTTATTATCATTTTTGCTGCTCAAGTGCAAAATAATATAATCTAATATGATGGATCACGCTCCTATGGTCAACTTGAATGGAAGCTCCAAGCACACAAGGGAGCAAATTTTCAACTATCTCAATAATCTTGATGTAGAGAGCCTCCAACATCTTAATTTTGCAGCAAATAGGACCCCTGATATAAACTGGTATTTGTTTCTCAGGTCTAATGTTTATAATGCATCCTTATATTATTAATCTGGTAATAAGAGCAGCAATATTTAGTTTTCTAGCCATTCACTAAAATTTAGCATTATGTTTCATGTGACCAAAAAATTCCAACCAAGAGGAGCAACAAGTCAAGGATTTCACAACCCTGCAAGCTAAACCCTGCAGTTACCTAATTAAATTCTTGATTTATTTGCTGTCAAAAAATACTATAATATGGACTAATTTATTCTCATTAGTCAAATCCAGAAACCGCGTGACCACCTTCCTAACACTTCTTATACGCAACACGTCACATCTGGACCTTATCACATTTCAAGATCCCAATCAATCTGCATCAGAAGGAAGAGGAAAGAAAAATACCGAAATAATGAGGAAAAGGATAGAGCAAATGATTTCAATTACAAAGTCTAGCTTAAATTTGCTAAAACTTTCAAGTTTTCTCTACAGAAAATCACAGTGGGGGGATGATGAGTAAAAGGCAAAAGGAAAACAGGCCAGGGATAGCATAGTAGTCATTGATATCCAAGTGAAGATTGGTCATGTTGTGTATTGCAACAAGAAGGCAATGCAACCTAACCTCTTGCCTTTTAAATTTTTTGACAAACCACACAATAACTTGTCACCTTAAAGAACAATCATACAGCCTGATATATTAGCTTTCTGATTTATGAATTAATCAACCATGTGTCACCTAATGACATGTTTAAAGACAAGAATCCAAAAATTCAGAATGCCAAACTACATTCCTTTCTCCAGCCCAAAACTGTCTTAGTGTAAATGAAAATGAAAAGGAAATGACAATATCATGATATGCATAATATACTTTTTGATTATAAGTTATATCCAGAGCTACCAGCTCTACAGAAAGCAACACAAAAAAAAAATAGAAGATCCAACTTCTCTGGGAACTCACCATACATCACAATGTTTCAAGAATGGACATAAATACATTAGGAAAATTTATATACATCAGCAAGGCTCAAGATGATCATGAAAGAAAGGAAGGAGAAACCAATGCTGACATCAAACCTTCACCTCCTGAATGGATACTGCAATGACTTAGGTGATCCCTCAAACAGATCTAATAAGTACTTCTCCAGATCATCTGGGAAGTACTTAATGTACTTGTCTCGGTTTCTCATACCATCCAGATGGATAGAGTACCTACCCATGAATGTCCGATATGCTTGCAGCACTATAAGTGATATTGCGATCCTCAGTTCATCCCGAAGTTGGCTATCTCGAATGAACCAAGCAGTCTGAATCCTGTAAACCTCTTCGAAAGCAAGGTTGAAACCTTTGAATCTCTCCTTAAGGACTGTGGTAGGACTGCTAGAACCTTGGCTGCAAATCCCCCCCTCCTTCAAAAAAGAGAGCACTGAACTCCACGAAGCCCTTTCATAATATGTTGCATGCTGCCGGTACTTCCTTTTGCGCGCACGAATCCACTCATCACCTAGAAAGTTTTGAAGATCAGAATCCTTGACCTTTTGAAACATGTAGTGAATGTTATTCATCATAAAGAAATTTTGTAATGAACTATCCTGGTACAACATGGATCTAGCTTCCAGGTTTGATTCAAGAATCGAGGTCACTGACAGGAGATGCCAAGCTATTGGAGACAAATGAACAGAAGTGCCCCCCAAATTATCTTCTGATGCTGAAATTTGACAGTTCCCATCTTGGTCCTCAAGAAGCAAATCAAGAGTCTTTCCATAAACAGCAAGGGCCCTTATATAGTTCATGACATATTTTGTAAGAGGATGGACCCTGCCCCCAGCGAATGGAGTGGTTGATGTGCTTGATTGAACGGCATACTTGAACTCCATAAAAGTCCCCCTCACAGATTCACTTAATCTCACTAAAACTTCATGACATTCAGCTGGTATGCAAGAGCCATGTTCTCCTGGGAACAAAGCTTGTATGTCCACCAGAAGATCGTTCAGACACTCATACATATCAAGGATCCGGAACAGCTTTTCTGGCTTCAGAGATCCAATGGCTACAGCTTCACCAAAATTAAGGAGTTGCATGATCGAATTCCTTGAGCTTTCAACAAAACAATAATCTGTCTCTGATCTCATAGTGTCTCCAAGGATAAGACCACAGAGGTGTTTTTCACTAACAAGGTAGACCCGGATGAATACCTTCATCGCTCGGATCCACCTCTTGATCTTGCAACTTAAGTCATTCCAATCCATCCTTAGAATTTCTTCAATGCTGAATTTCTCCATACAGACAGTTGCCAGGCACTCATCAAGTGAATCTTTTCTGACACCTATGTAAGCCTGACAAAATTCTTTGTCATAATTGGACAGGAACATCAACTTGGCTATGGATTTAAGACTGGAAATTACACTGGGGTGGATCAAATCAATCACAAACTCTTCTGTATCTCTGCTGGTATCAATCTGAATCTTACCATCAATTGATTCCACATCAAATGAGTTGCTCGAGTGATCATCCATACTATCCTCCTCTGTTGAACGAAAAGACATGTGTTCAGGTTCCACAGTTTGCCGGTACTGAACTAAAAGGTAGACAAGCTCCTCCTCGAGCCTTGACATCGCTGTTTGCATAATGCTATGGGACCGGTCCAAGAGTTCAATTTGTTCCCCATCTTCATCACAGGACTGCAAGTTTCCAAAATGTTCAGTAAGTTGTCGGACTTCATCCACAGCTTGTAAATACTCAGCCATTTCTTCAGAATCCCTATCTGATATCATTTGCTGATCAGAATCCAATATGAGAATTTTTTCCTCCAAAATGCAAAGCCGCTCTTTAATGTCAGTAATTCTACTTTCTTCTAGCAGGGACATGTTGGAGTAATGGGTATCTAGCTCAGCGATGGTATCAAACATTTCATCGGTAAGATTATCCATTTCTTCCATGGGCTTTACAGTGTTCCCTGTCACAGTCTCTTGTCCATCTACTCCAAGAGCTACCACAGGTGTATAATCTGCCATAGCACAGCACAGAATGATCCACACAAGCTCAGCAGCATACAGTGATTGATGGATTAAAAAAGTAAAATATGTCCTCCCTAGTCTTATTTTCCTGACCTAGTTAGATCTAATCAACCCTATCTTCAACCATACACAAGCACTTCTTTAATGTTCTCCTCAACAGAATTTGTCTCAAAAGAAAGCTGATATCTTTGACAGTAATTCATACAAATCCCCAAAAAAGAAGTTCCACACCAAAATTGAATCCAGAAACATGCGTATAAGAGAAGTTACTTCTGAGATTTAATATGAGAAGAATTTCTTCAAGGAGATGTTAAAAATGGAAGAAGAGGATTTCTTTGCAAAACAAAGAATGAATTGAATGACCCTTTGCTTCGAACTACATACTTGACATAGATTGATGAAGAAGACCGTAGATAAGCGAATCTGCAATAATTCAGCAACTCCCTCTCAGAATCTTGAGACTAACATGAATGGCTCAACAAAGAAAAAGAGAGAAAACAAAAAAGGACATGCAACATGGAAGAATCAATCAAGCCATGCAAGCTGATTAAACAAGGAGAATGATGATATAAAACCACAGAATTCCAACGCAACTGAATTATCTAGTTCTAATCTCTACGTGCTGCTCAAAAAAAAAAAAAAAAAAGAGCATGCAAGGTATCAAAACTTGAGAACCAGAGTAGAAGGAGACTCGCTTTCTTTACCTTCTCGAAAAAGTATAGTGATTACGAAACCTTCCCAAGATTCAACTGAATCAATTAGCTAAGCTAGCAAAATCAAATCTTCAGCAAGAATTAAGCTTGCAAAAAGCGTAAAACAATTGTCGACAAACGAATAGCAGAAGCACAGATTGGAATGAACAAAACCGAGAACCCCACAGATCCCTAAATAGGATTCTAGGTAGGGTTTCTGATACCAGGTTACATAGATTAAAAAAAAGACACCTTTCTATGGTGTGATGCTTCCTGACGGATTCTACAAGGCTTCAGCGATCTTGCTTCCGCTAATTTTTTGGATTTCAAAGAAAGAAAGTCTCCTCCTCCCGTTCCAAGGGAAGACCAGCACTACGACTACCACCAGCACAGTTGTTGAAGTCAGCCAAACAACAAGACTACAATAAGAAACAGAAAAATACACATACATAGTGGTCGATCGAGCTCGAGAGCAGTGGAAGAGAGGCAACAATCTATCTTCCACGAAACTACATGGGAGTTGCGTGCAGCTCCAGTGAACTGGATCCGGAAAAGCGACAAATCTGTAGAAAATCACCAAGAAAGAGACAGGCAACAATATCTAGTGGAGTTCTTCCGTACGGGATATCTCATCCAAGGGAGAAGACGAACTGGGGCTTCTCTGCTCGCCTCCACACGTCTCTTCTTGTCCTTATCAAGCCCTCCTCTGCTGCCAGAATTTACGAATTGCGCCCGAAGCTTCTTCGGAAATGCCATGGCGCGAGGACGGTGCACTCCACCCGTCTATTTGGGAAAGGATGAGATTTCGCTGTCGGAATACCCGTCAGAGCCGTCCATTCGGCTGTTATGATTCGGACAAAACAGGATGATGCAATATTTCGCTGTCCAATACAGAGTAGACCCTGACCGTTCGAAAGTCTCGTCCTCAGCCGTCCACCGCAGAGGTCCATCGCTGGATGATCCGCTGTCCTTTACTCGTGATGATCACCATTACAATATCAAAGAAATTTCATCGCTCATCCTTGAACGGGAGACCAAGGCGTACACCATACTATTTATCATCGCAGATGATAAAGATGGACTCTGACGCGACTCTTGCCATTACTCAGCACTGTTACCCATGGAGCCCACTGTCCCGTATTTTAGACTTTCAAAATAATTTTTTAATTTATAATAATAAAAAATTTGATAAGAAAATATTACGGAACGGTTCCTGACTTCCTCCATCCCAGCTCTAATCAAACTCGCTTGATGGGTACAGCGTTTTTCTCTCTTTTCTTCCGCAGCTGATTCTCAAACCAGAAGTATATTTTCAAATTAGATTGTATTTGATTGAGAGTAATATATTACCAAAAATTTTATATTCTTAATAATTTTATATTTCATAATTAAATTATCATATTTAATTTATTTTGATAATATTAATTTAAATATCTAAAAATATAAATATTTTTTTATTATAATTTTTATTTTTTAATTGACTATCTTTTTTCATTAGAATATGAAATATTCTAATAAAAAAGTAAGGAATCTTTTTAAAATCATTTTAAAAATATTATAGATTTAAGTAGTATAAATATTTAATATATATATATTATATATAATATATAAATATTTAGTAAATAATTATATATATTATAATATTAATAATGTATATTTAATAACATCTAAGTAATATAAATTATATATATATATATATATATATATATTGTATGTATTATTTAAATGTTAAATAATATTTGTAATCTAAATAATAGTCTTTCAATATAATATTTATATTATTAAATTATTTAAACTTATAATATAAATAATATTTAATATATATTATAAATTATTTAAATAAAATAATTTAATATGCAAGAAGGTCATAAATATTAATAATTCTAAATTTAATAATTATATATTATATTGTATCATATATTTATTATTAAATATAAATATAATATTGAATATTTAAATATTATTAAGTATATATTAAATATATAATTGATTAAATATTATTAAATATTTACATAGATAAGAACATAATTTGAAATTATTAAATTTTGGTAATCTCTTATATCCAACTTTAAAATGAAAATCCAATTGTCAAGATTTGTGATCATCTTAGATTAACGGGAATCAAATAATTACCGTTTATATTACCATGTTTAATTACCAAATATGATAAGCTGCATGATAATTTTAGATTATTAAGATAGATTATCATCAACTAAACATTGGTTTTTAAAGATAACCTTTGCAAGGGCATGCGGCTAGTTCAACCCATAAGGGTATACTTGATGCCGTAGGTCCGTAGGAAGGAACTGCTTACAGATTGAGTTAGTAAATTTGCTTCTAATTAAATATCAGTCATTGGAATTCGGTCTTATTACCTCTAACAACGTCAGAAATAATTTAGTCGTTCACAAATTACATTCAAAAAGACCATGCTGCTGGAATTTAGGATGTCAACTTCTGAAGCAATCCAATTTCTAACACGACCTAATTTTTTCAAGCAGAAGATGGTTTCATGTTGAAGTTGGACTCATGAGCAACTCCTAGGCCACCACCCCATCTCCCAATTTTCACATTCTTAATATTCAATGGAACTACCTTGGGATTTAAAATCAATGAGAAACCAACTGTTATTCAAGTTCCCAGACAGGTAAAGGCTTTACAGATATTTTCTGTATGTTGTATCTGTTGTTCCATCTGAGAAAGAAAAAAATTATTTATCTATGGTCATCTTTCTATGTTGATGTTCTTCTTTAATTTTCATATGGTACAACAGGATTTTAAGCCCAGATAAATTCAATTCCCTGTGTCAAGAAGTCCTGCTGCTGGAAACACTAAGACCAGCATGGCCTTGGGACAGGCAACATACCTTATATGGTGCTAATTTTGAAAATCCCAGATCAGGAGCAGTTGTTGATAGACAGTTGTCAGCTGTAAATTATCTAACTAGTGAAATTAAATGTAAACCCCATGGTTTTTTTTCTTCCTTTTTTTCCCCCCAGATACTAGATTCACAGCAGAATACAGTTTTCTTCAGGACACAGACTTGAGGAATTCAGAATTATGGCTTCTTCTAGTCCACTATGCAGCCCTTTAAAATTTCGGAGATGGATTTTCACATTCAAGTATTTAATTGTACTCCATGCTCCTGTGAAGCTTGAAACAAGGGCAGAAACTTTGAATCCGGTGTATCAGATATTATCAGAACATGGCCTTCTGAAGCTGTTGTATGTTTCATTTCTCTGCAAAGAAATGGGCTATCAGAACTGGACTGGTTATGCATCATTATATGTAGAGCAGATATTGAATTCTGGAAATAAACTTCCAAGACATCTATGCATATTAGTCTGCTGTAGTTTTCCAGCTGATGCATCATTTTCTGTATTCTAGATCAAATATGTGGATTATGTTGAATGTAAAGATTTTAGTCTGGCACTTTCCAGTATGGCAGTATGTCAATGGATTGTGGGAATAAAGTACGCAGAATGTAAATGAATCTAAAAGGGAAAGAAACAATTGTATTTTGCAATGCGCAACTTAAAGCTATAGCCATATTGGTTTACAATGCATAAGTCCCAAAAGGTACCACTGTTAATTACATGAGGTTTTGTACATGGATTTGAAATTTTTTAGTGAATTTACATGAATGCTGAGTTGAAAGGAACCTTTCCTTCGAATTCTATCAAGTTCATGGCATACTTTAAAGGCCCTCTCATTCCAGTTGAACTTGGTACCATTGTATGGAGCCAACTTCACCGTCAATCTCAAGCTCACAGACAGACCTCACAAGGTGAGAAACAGCAGCATCAATGGTATCAAACCCAGCAAGATCAGGTGGCAAGACATTGCTGGGCCAATTTTCCAGCCAGCCCTTCAGCCTGACCCTGAGTTCCTCCTCTGAAACAAATTCCTCACTTTTTCCAGGTTCTAGCAGAACATAGGTATCAGATTTTAGATATGCCCTTCTCCTCCTAACTGCAGAAACCTGCTTAAGCTCTCTCAGTCAGTAAGAGGAGAATATGTTGCAATTAGCAGCAGCACGTTCTTTTAATTTGCAAAAGCAACATCATATGAGTTCACAAAATGCATGTAAGAATGGAGAGAGACTTATTTATGCTTCCTAATTTAGTTGTAAGATTTAAAATCTAAAGATGCCGATGAAAATAAATTTCTTGCAGAAGATCTGTTCATACATATGCGTAAAACCTCAAGAAGCACCATGAGTATGAGGTAGCAAATCAACATAGTTCTAACTTCCGTCTTGAAGGTTACTGGGATGATCCAGAGTTTCATCAAAAAGAGAGGAAAAAAATGAAAAGCTCCATCAAATAGAAAAAATGGAAATAAAAAATTATGGAGGGACCCAGCACCATGTGCTGAATGTCTTCCATCAGTAAGACAGCCTTCATACTGCTTCTGACCTTTGAATACGGTAAAGTAACATCTTTTGCACAACTTCTAGTCTACCAACTCAACATTTTGCTTATCTTGTGCTATTCATTCAACCAAACTAAAACCATGTTTGATTAAAAAGCCGAAAAGTATCCAGGTATGTGAATGGCAACAAAACCGAAACCCTATTTCTACAATTTTGCAGTCCCTGCACCCGTAACCACTTATGTTAAATATTTGAATTGTAATTCTGTTTTTAATTTTGTGGAACTCCATAGATTTAACAGTTCCTGACATGTAGATACTAGTTCACATGTATGTCTATCAGATGCTTCAGCTGTACTTCCAGTAAGATCAATAGTGGTATCATTTTCAGGTCACATACATCTCATCACATGCATAGCCATACTAGTTTATTTATTTTATTAACACAACATCCAGTCTCATATATGAAAAACCAACCTTATTTCAATAAACGAAAAAAATTGGCATAGATCTGTGACAAATGATAATTAGATATCTGGACAAAGTTTTTAAAGCAGAAGGTGTGCTGTACCTTTATATGAAGCTTGTTATGTTCCCTCAGCTGTGGCAGTTCTAAATTGAGCAGGGGGCAAATGTTACCAGCTAGCAATAATGGCCTTTGTCTAAAAATTGTTTTTCTAAAGAATCTTGATGACTGCTTGCCTACAAAGAGAAGGAACATGACTCAACACCAATATCAAGAATAAAAGGGATATGGGGTGCCAAAATAGAAAGGCACAAAATATTTTTCCTCATTGGAGAACAATTATAGTTGTCATGTGAAATAAGTAATCGAGGGACCTTCTACTATAACTGTTGTTTTGCTGAATTCATGAATTTGTATTCCTATGACAGAAATAGAATAAACCACTATCTTGGTGTTGCAAGTACAGCTCAAATTTTTGAACTGTCAAGCATGTGCATATATGTTGAAAGTGGTGTGTATAAGATTGCTTGTGGTTGGTAATATCAGTTAGTTGTATATTTTGGTTAGTCCAGCATATAAAAATTACAACAAAATGGCATATCTATAAGTTTTTTTTTCCCTAATAAATCCAAACACTGACCTTGCCCACAGATCATGTCATAACTCGACATTGTGTTTCCCAGGTGTTTTGAAACTATGCAGCACCTTATCATTTCCTAATATCTTGGGTTGGTTTCCCTTGTTTCTTTTGATAGTCTAATAACAGCTTCTCATAACATCCTTTTTATTTGCTCAAACTCATTCTCCTTGAGCTTTTTTCTCTTTTCTAACATCCTTGATAAGAAATTTAGATACCAAGCTTAGCACACTTTCTATCATCATTAAAAGAAAACTTCTTCTCTTTACATGTATTTAGACAAGAAAAATTAATAAGCAACATGGCAGACTTTCAATACTAAACCTCCTCATGATTGTTCATAAGAAACCTATTCTCATATATTCTGCAGACAATTCATGAAGGAATCTTAGCCCAATTTAATCAAAATCAGAAGCTACAATGACTCACATCCTTAAACATCTTCTCATTTAAACACAATATCAATAAGACATTAAGCCCTTCAAATTTCCTATTTTCCTTAATTAAAAGCTCTCTCCTCTGCTTCTCTTACAAAATCACCACCTTCTGAAATCATGAAACTCAAGTCATGAAATTCTCAAAAATTAAAGCACTCTTGCACACAATTAAAGCCCAGCTCAACCTTGCACTTGTCTATTTTCAAACTGCCCAAATAACAATACAATCAAATTTATCTTTTTTTTTAAACAAGAAACAATATCACCAAACACCATGCAAGTAATGTGCTAAATTTTTTTTTTTTTTTCAGAGCAATAAAACACACTTACCTTCGAAACAATGAACACCATTAGGGACAGAGCACGGCTTTAGAGCCCCCTCCATCAAAGGCCTTTCCTTATCCTACCCCCCACCTTCCAATATTTCTTATATATAGGAGCATCCTCCTTTTCCCATTCTAGCCCACCTTATCTTCTTGGGTGGAGATAAAAGAGGGGCCTCGGATAAAGGGTGCTGGGAGAGCGCAACGTACACAAATTTTCGATCCAAGAATGCCCCCACTCCATGTTATATTCCTATTTTGCCCCCCATCACGAGAACTAAAGTTACTCAAATGCCCCTACAAAGTTTCCAAACTTTACTCCCATCCGCTCCCCCTCCTTGCGTCCTGTTCCTTAAATGCCCCTCCCCGCTCCCACCCCCTCTGTCGCCTCCTCTCTCCGGCCGATTCCGGCTGCCGGAGCTCGTTCTCCACCGGATTCCGACGATCTTCATCGTAGTTCCCGATCTCTTCTCTGGTTGTTTCGATCCAATTAATGGTGGTTTTCAATCCGATCCGTTCGAATTATTCGAAATTTTTGAATTTTTGTGCAGTTCTCTTCGATTTTGCTGGCAATTTACGGTCCAATTCGTTTTCTTCGATGCCTCAATTGATGTGAAGTAATCGAAATCGGAATTGGATCCCAATTCTGGCTTCGGTTTATAGGAACAGAATCAAGAATTTCAATTAGAGAGTTAGCATTAGGATTAGGGTTTCCCATCTTTGGGGATGACGGGAGAGAAGGCGAAGCTCCTCTGTAGCTTTGGAGGCGACTTTATAAGCCAGGAGGGGAAGCCGTTCTACGTGGGTGGGAAAACTCGCCTGGTGTCGATCGATCGGTCGGCGAGCTTCCGATCACTCTTATCGAAGATGTCGGAGATTTGCGATGCCGATCCGAGCTCTTTGGATGTCAAATTTCAGCTCCCCGATGGCGGCCTCTACTCGCGGCTCGTGTCGGTGGAGACCGATGATGATGTGAGGCATATGATGGAGGAGTACGACTCTAATCGCAAAATTCCAATCTTTTTGTTCACCAATAAGACTCAGAATACAGATGACGATGAGATTGCCGTTGAAGAAAGTTTGCCCACACTCGAAGCAGTTGGAACAGAAGCTGTCAGGTATTGCACCTTCAATTAATTTTTAGTGGAAAATTATTGTTTTCGGGAAGCATACTTGCTGGAATCTTGATAGTTTAAGCCGCAATTTATTCTGTTTTTTTCATGAATTTTATTGAATTTATGTTTTTTAATTCTATAGCATTAGTTATCCATGATAATTTTTTTTTTAAAAAAAAATCAAAAAAATCAACAAACAGTTTGACTGTGATCTGAAGGATTGCAGACTTTTTTTTTTAAAAAAAAAAAAAAAGTTATTGCATTTAGAGTTGTTCTTGCTGAATTTTTTAAAAATGTTTCAGCTGGACAACAGTGGAACAACTAAATTTTCATTTCATCTTCTTTCTTTTTTTTATTCTAACAATTACCTTTTTAACTTTGAAATATATCTATTTCATCTGCTATTCTTTTTTGTGGATTTTGATGAATTAATAAGGCTTATTTGTAACAAAGAAACTACAGAGAGATGACAGCTGTATCAGCTGAAGAGTTGCTTGAGAGCCAAAGTAGTCGAAGCACTTTGGCAACATCCTCCAGAAGAGATTATGGTGGGCACTCATCAGTTGGTCCAAGCATGTCTGGAGAAATATTTCGAAGAAGCTCGCTGTCATTAGTTGTCGGCCAGGAATATGAAGATGTGCAGACATTTCGAAATGCACTGACAAGTGCTGCCATATCTGCTAATTTTGAGCTTCACATGATCCGATCAGATCAGCGTCGTGTCACGGCCAGGTTGCTGCCAGCATCATATATATGAATAAGCTATCATTATATGATTAAATTTATGAAGTAAAACATAAAGGATAGTTTTGTTTTGAAATCATTTGATGAAGATTGAGTTATCAGCCTCCCAGCCTTCTGGCCCAAAGTTTTACCTCAAGCTATATCTTTTATTTGCCTATGAAAATTTGAAACTGTATACTCCTAATTCAAGTTTACTCTCAAGATTGTCACCTAATTAAAATAGTTCAGAAGGAAACATTATGCTATGGACATCAGCAATCCAAGTGGACAAAATAGAAGATCGGTTTTTGCCTTAGATTGTCTCTACTTTGAAACAAACTTTCTAGATATCAATTAGTCTCAGGAATTTTTCCAATTCTTATCAAAATCCTTCCTATCAAAAGAGAAATCGTTAAAGGCTGTTTCATTTTGGACTTCACACATGAAGTACGATCTATTGAAACCAACATTGAAGAAGTGATGGTGATATGTTGTCTCTTTTTATTAAGAAGACATAGATTTGTAAAAAGACAAGAGTCCCTAACTGCCTTTTACAGCCTTTAGAACTATGAAATCATTGAACAAATCAAAGATCTGATATGTTTGGCACTGCTAGCTGATTATCACATGATTTACATCATTTCTGAGAATATGGTCTTGCTTCTAAAATATTAGTTTGAACTTTTTGGCATCTTGAGCTTTCTTCATCTTTAATTTTAAGTCTTTCTTCATTTTACATGATATTTTTCAAACCTGACACTAACTCTATGCCCCTCCCAACTGATCTCCAATTCTAGTGTCTTAAGCTTGGATATAGTCTCTTATCCTGTTGACTATCTTTCTAGAAAGTAGAAACACCCTGTCCAACATACTACTACCTTCTTGTTATGTGCCTATATCTCTTTAAAACCAAATCATTTAAAATATTTGGCTTCAACAAATTCTTTCTATTTTAACCAATTACCATTCTGTGGTATCCTACTTCAATCCCCTCACTTAGTTTATTGCTCATTTTTTCTCTTTGCTTCCAATTTAATGATTTTGTGAGTCAACTTATTGAGACCTTGATGATTGATTAAAGTCCTGAAAATAACACTCCTGCCAACTTTACAGATCGCACAAAATGCGCATGAAATTGCCCTTTTTAACCTGCCAATTTTTACCTTCAAATATTTTCTCCCATTTTTTGCACCCTTTTTCCCCCCAAGTCCAACACCAAACCCTTGTCTCACTCAGCTCAGTTACAGATTCTCAAGTTATTTCCTTCAGATAACCCACGTGAAACCTCCCGTGCATGTTTCCTCGAGAATCTAAGTTCTAATACTTGCAACTTGACCCATCTATCCTCCTCTTTGCTCATCTTATTAAAAGTATCACCAACAAACCTAGAAACCCAAATCCCTCCATATTCTCATCACAGCTTAAACCCTTGTATCTTGTAGTCACATTTTAAAGCTTGTTTCTCACTGAAGTAGCTTATCTATTGTGGCTGCTGCAATCCATGTTTGTCATGTCAGCTATATTCCCAAGAATTTATTTTGTGGATGTATTTCACAGATGTGCTGCAGAAGGATGCAAATGGCGTGTGCATGCATCAAAACTCCCCCAGGTCAGCACATTTAGAATAAGGACCTTAATACCAGAGCACACTTGTGTGAGATCAGAAGATGCTGGCCACCGTCAGGCAACTGCAAAGTGGATTGCCAATTGCATAAGAGACAAGCTTCGGCAGAATCGAAACTATAAACCAAGGGAAATTTTAAATGACATACGCCAAGAGTATGGGGTGCTTATTACATACAAGCGGGCTTTCCTCGGCCGAGAGAAGGCGTTGGAAGAGCTACGCACTGAGCCAGCAAGGAATATGGTTCCCATAGAGAGCAGTTATGAGCCTATCATGGAGAACCATTCAGAAGTTCAAACATGGGGTGAGATACATGATCCCCCAAGAAAGAAACGGGCCTATCGACCCCATCAACCCAAGGAAGTGCGGCCATTGCACTGCACTCAGTGTAACCAGATTGGGCATAATAGGAGGACTTGCACAATAACTGAATCAGTGCAAGGTTGAGCTTCTTTCTTGTTTGCTTTCCTTCTACCATTAACAGATTATTTCTCTTGTATGTTAGCATCTTGCAGTTGCTTTTGCTAAAATACTCTTGCATTTCCTTGCAGATGGAATCAGTTAGAGCATACGTATCAGCAAGTTTCAGTAAAGATTTGGAGATATTCCATGGTCCTCAGCCTTCATATTGTCATGATGATCATTCATGCTTCCACAAAGCTACTGACAAGTCATCTTTTAAGCATTCTTTGAAGTGGAGAATGTTGGCTTCCATTCGTTTTTAATTTTTTCTCTCTTTCAAGATATTTGAACAGCCAGGCCAACAATTGTTTGCACAGTTGTCTGGCACCTCACCTACTCATCTGTAAGGCTTCTTGCCCTTCGGGAGGTCCAGGTTGAAATCCTGGGTATTACTCATAAAAGATCATTGAATAGTCTTGGTAACTGTATCATATGGCTTGTGTGCATTCAATTAGAAGACATAGATGAAAGGGCAAATCCTCTGCAATTGTTATTTTTTGCTTTGAACTTTCAACTTCTCTGTCAATCCAGCTTATCAAAGCCTTCTTGCAAATAATGGAATGTCCATTTCAAGTGATTGCTGCAATAGATAATTAATGTCCTCAGAACCATATATGTGAACTCGAGCAACTGTCCAAAGTGATGAAGGTTTGTGCACTGAAACATCTTACTTAAGCAGTGAATAATGAAGTAAACCTGGCAGAGGCTCAAAACAGGCAATGCTGAACTTATATTGGCGAGACAGGATATGGTTAGCTAGCTGGCAATGGAATAATGGACACCGTAGTTATTCTTCAAGAGAATTAGATTATCTCTGAACGGCTGGTGTCTTTGATGCCATCCAGATGTTAGGAACAGTATACATCTTATTATGTAACCTGGTTTTGTTGGGTGATGGTGATTACAATTCTTAAGGTAGTGTTGCCATGTTGGATACCAGTTATATGCTGTACATTACCATGGTCAGCAGGTATATAACACACATACGCATGCCATGTGCGTGTCTACATACATACATACATATATACTCTTCAGAAAATCCATGAGCTTTGTGAAGATGCCTGTGACTCTTTATATTATATTCAGAGTTCCTAAACAAGACGATTAAAGATAACAAGACAGGAATTTTGGAACTAGAAAGGATCAATTATTTTGTGACCTAGGTCGGATAAACTCCGAGGGGTTGTTTGGCATAGAATATTTTCATCTAAATTTCTGGATAAATGGGTTAGCATTTGAAATTTCTATATTTGAAGTCTAAGAAATTAATAGGAGGAGAAATTTTAACCTTTAAATTATGATGAGAATTTGACCTCTCTTATTTCAAACAACCTCTGAAGCCATTCTTAACGACGAGATAAACTAATAAGGTTATTTGGTTGTCACGGATGGAAGGTCTTCAGACTCACCATGAAATAGCGTCCCTATTTATGCAGTAAGCGTGCATGACCCGGGCCATGCCCCCTCACCTGGGACACCAGCCATCATTATCCTTTGCCGAGCAGCACTCGATTTGAGGTGTAACATGTAATGAAACACCTCAATAATTGCATAGCCCACAACCACATTGAGACTCCTCAAGTGCCCCCAGCTTCTACGACAGAGTCATTTTTTTGGAATTATTAGACTTCGTAGACCTTCAGAACCGTGTCTATCAACCGAGTTGGTGAAGCCAATGGGAAGCACATTTTTCATTACATATTAATCCGTCATAATCCTGTGATGAGAGAAAGTCTCTTTCCAAATTATAAACCACCTACCCTCCACTAAACCCTTCTATCTAGCAGTGCGACACGTGGTTCGAGCAACGACCGTAATCTAACGCGATCCAGAGCCAGTTTCCGTGTGGTCGCGGTCGCCGCATCTCCAAGGTCCCTTCCACACGTAATATTCTGCCCCGACTCCAACGCATTTGAGCCCCACCACGAAGCGGCCTCCCCTGGTCGTCGAATATTTCCACCAGAAGTCCTGCCCTCGCGTCGCTCGGCCCCACGGCAAGCCACGGTCCCTCTCTCTCGCTCGCTCTCCATCTCTGGACTTGGAAAATTTTTCCATCCTAGAGAGGATGGTTGCCAAGTCTCACATGCCGCCTTTACGTGTTAAAGAACGCTTTCTTTCTCGGATTCAGTGTGCCCTTGTATCAAATGGACCGTTGCTAGAAGAGCATCAAAGATGGGGGCCTTGTCGACAAATCCATCTATTTCTTGGCTATAAATTTATGACCATTACAAGTATTCTTCTACTAGCCGTCTTGCGTTGGTACAGGTAATCTCACTGCAGCCTTATTTTGTTTGGGAGCACATTTCTTGGCAACAATATCCAAGTTCTTTAGCTGTAACTTGGTCAGTTTATTCTTTCTTATGTCCTGAGATGGAGGCACGTGTGCAAGTCCATCATCTAGATGAGCTTCCATAAGCTCTTTCTTTATCTATTCAAGTTGGACGGTATCATCCATGTATGTTGCCTTTCCTACTTGGATCCTCCCTTTTTTTTTAAAAAAAAAAAGCAATGCAATATTAAAAGCTTGCCAATTCATTGCTAATTCATTCTATAATTCTAAGGACTTATGATCTGCCCTCCCTCCCCACTCCCTGGTCCTCTCTGTGTGCACGTAGCCGATCACTTTGGCACCCCTTGGCAATTAAATTCAGCAAAATATACCATAAAATTGATTCTATATTCATGTGGCCTTAAGCAGTGTATGATACGACAGTCTCATCTAAAATAAATGTGAATTACAGTCAACTACAACTAACTGCATCTCAACAATGCTCTTTATTTTTCTATTTCTTACACCAGAAAAATTTTGGTATATGCTTTGTTTCACCTTTTTTTTTTTTTTTTTTTTACATTTATCTTCAAATTAAATTTTTTTTTTTTTTTTTTGGAAAACAATCTTTTAATGGTTGTTTAAAATTAAGTCATCACACCATGTTAATGTGATTAATGATAAGATGGGAAATATATCATGTGGATAAAATATTGATAATGCCAATTAATTAATAAACTGCGTCAAATCAATCATATTTGACATTTGCAATCCTTTGAAAGAAGGATATTCTCTTCCAAAAACTTCCTAAATTATCTTCAACCAAACATTTTTAGACCATCTAGAATGAAATTGATGTTTTGATCCTTTACCACTGATCTTTAGTGCTAAAAGGACATCATGCATCTTTCAATGCAAAATAGCAAAGCTTTAAAAAATCAAACACTAATCTAATAAAATCCCAACTAATAGCTATAAAGACCGGTCAACTAGTATGTTTCATAATAGTTATTTTAAGAAGTATCAATAATTCAACATAGTTGAATCAACGATGTACCATCAATAGTAAACACAAAAAAGTTTACTCTTCTTTTACCACGTGCCTAATATTATTTAATGTTTGACCGTTTTTATTTCTATGCATCTTAATTGATAGCAAAGCAATGTTTTGTGATGTTTGACTTTTTTTTTTTTTTTTTTTACCTAAACTTTTTAACTAATAGCAAAGTAATACCCATCCATCGTATGGATGCTAATATATACAACAGGCATAACATATATCACTACCTACATTTTATTTGAAGCATGAATATTTTAGGTTGTTAAATATGACCACAACTCATAGAACATTAAGATGCCAGCCATACATGCATCGCAAATCAAAATGGTCATCCAACCAGCATGCATAAATATGAGTCATTTGATAATATCATTACCATAACATCCATGCTATCCCTCATGCCTCTATTTAGCTAAGCCCCTGCTTTTGCTCACACAGCCATCCTCAAGAAGGGATCAACTCACGTGGACCCCGCCTTCCCGCCACGTGTAACTCCACGGTCTGCGGGTCCCACGTCACTTCGCCGCCCTGTTGACCGCCTGATGCAGGGGTTGACCCAAAGTCGACCCTCCCCTCCGCTCTCCCGTCCCAAACATCAAACATCTCTCCCACCACTCATCCTCCTCCGGTGCCTCCACTTTCGTGTCGGCCCAATTGATCCGAACCTCTGAACCGTTCACACGTCAACAACGGTGGAATTGCTGTTCGAGACGGCGACAGCTAATCCTTTCCTCCGGTCTCCCAGGGGCCCACATGGATGGAGTAAAGAAGCATGGTGGGAGGAGCACGAGCTTCTGCCGCGAAGAAAAAACTTGTTTAAAATTATTAAAAACCCCCCGAAAGGTATCGGTGGGAGGAGGCAGGGAAGAAGAGAGAAGAAACAAAGCAGCCACCCATTGGAAGGGAGGAAAAACCTTGTCTTTCTCCCCTCGAGACCTCCTCTTTGTCCCAAAAATTAATTCCGAGTCCTCTTCCTTCCACCCTCTCCGATGGCGGGATAATTACCCCCAAGGGCCTCTCCGCCGAGACTTTTGCCATCCTCCCCTCCAAATCAAGAATCGCTGCTTGTTGATGCCCGGCCTGTCACCGTCGGCGATGGCGCAGCGCCGGAGAACCCCCACCGAAACTCTCGCCTCCGCCTTCTCCTCCTTCCTCCTCTTCCTCGCGGTAGCGGTCGCGGCCTCGCCGGAGGCAGGCGCCCGAGGGGCCGAGAAGTCGGCCCTCCTCCAGCTGAAGAGCTCCGTCATCGACCCCGCCGGCCTCCTCCGCCAGTGGTCTTCCGCCCCCAGCTGTGACCCCTGCGCCTGGCCTGGCGTCTCCTGCAACGCGGGATCTCGCGTCGTCTCTCTCAACATCTCCGCCAGAGCGAGCGGCGGCGCTTCCCGTGCTGCTTCCTGTTCTCGTTCGGGGCCGTTCCTCCGGGGCTGCTCGGATCCCCGTCGAGGGCTAGCGGGGAGGCTGAGCCCGGCGGTGGGGAATCTCTCCGAGCTCAGGGTTCTTTCCCTGCCCTTCCACGGCTTCGATGGCGAGATTCCTGGCGAGATATGGGGGCTGGAGAACCTGGAGGTGCTCGATCTTGAGGGGAATTCTCTCTCCGGCACCCTCCCCTCACGGTTCCCTCCGCGTCTCCGTGTCTTGAATTTGGCGTCCAATCTGATCCAAGGTGAGATCCCACTCTCCCTCTCGGGCTGTGGAAATTTAGAAACCCTAGACCTCTCTGGAAACCAGTTCAACGGTTCAATTCCTCGGTTTCTTGGTAATTTCTCTAAACTGAGAAAGCTGTATCTCTCTTTTAACCGGCTCGAAGGGTCGATCCCTGATGAGATTGGTGCTGGATGCCCCAACCTGGAGTACCTGGACCTGTCGGGAAATCTACTGGTTCATGGCATTCCTCCTAATTTGGGCGATTGCACTGAGCTTCGAGCTCTGCTGCTCTTCTCCAATCAGTTGGGTGGCGTCATCCCTTCTGATCTCGGACGGCTGAGAAAGCTTCAAGTTTTAGATGTTTCAAGGAACAGCTTGGGTGGCCCCGTGCCTGCAGAGCTTGGAAACTGCTTAGAATTATCTGTTCTTGTTCTTTTTAATCCGTATGATCCTATGCCTAGCAAGGACTTTTCGAACTATGTTGATGACGATGAATTCAATGGTTTCAAAGGTGGGCTTCCCGATAACATCACGGCCCTGCCGAAGCTTAGGGTACTCTGGGCTCCAAGAGGGATGCTGGAAGGGGAGATTCCAGGCAATTGGGGGACTTGTGAGAGCTTGGAAATTGTTAATTTGGGTCACAATCTATTCACCGGAGGGATTCCTAAGGTGTTTAGCCAATGCAAAAATCTTAAATTCCTTAATCTCAGCTTGAATAAACTGACGGGCTGGCTTGATGAAGAGCTTCCCGTGCCTTGTATGTCTGTCTTTGATGTCAGCCTGAATCAATTGTCAGGCTCCATCCCGAGGTTTAGTGACAAACAGTGCCCCTCATCTCAGTTCTCACCCAGTGATCTGTCATCTGCTTATTCTACATTTTTCATGCATGGAACTCATACGGGACTGCCCTTGGTTTCTTTTGAATCTGCTGGTGACTTTGTAGTATATCATAATTTTGGCAAGAATAAGTTCACGGGTACCCTGCCATCCTTACCGCTCGCTACCAATAGATATGGAAACCAGAGCAAATATGCATTTCTTGCTGAAGGGAATAACCTCAGTGGATCTTTAAATGCCATTATCTTGGAGAAATGTGGGAGATTGAAGGGTTTGATCACAGACTTCAGCAACAATATGATATCTGGTGGAATTTCATCAGAAATTGGTGCCAGGTGCAGATCTCTTATGGTTTTTGATGTCCCAGGTAATCGGATCACCGGAATAATCCCAGCAAGTCTTGGTTTATTGGATAATCTTGTTAGTCTGGACTTGAGTAGAAACTGGCTTCAGGACCAGATACCTGCAAGTTTTATCCAGTTAAAGAGCTTGAAGTATCTATCATTAGCTGGTAATAATATTAGTGGTCACATTCCCCCTGGCTTGGCTCGGTTGCCATCTCTTAAGGTTTTGGATCTCTCATCAAATTCTCTCACTGGTGAAATTCCTGGTGACCTTGTGAACTTAAGAAATCTCACTGTCCTTCTGCTTAACAACAATAAGCTTTCTGGAGAGATTCCTTCTGCTTTTGCTAATGTGACATCACTTTCCATGTTTAATGTGTCATTCAATAATTTGTCTGGGCCATTGCCATTGAAAGCCAGTGCAATAAAATGTGAGAGAGTCCTTAGAAACCCTTTACTGCAGCCTTGTCGAGGGTTTTCTTTTTCTATTCGACGATCAGATTTGGAAGGGCCCAGTGAAAAGTCACAAGCATCCACTTCTCCACCACCAGAAAGCTCTCCTCCTAGTAGCAGTAGTGGTTTCAGTACTATTGAGATTGCCTCAATTACTTCGGCAGCAGCCATTGTTGCTGTCCTATTAGCTCTGATCGTCCTCTATATATACACAAAGAAATGTGCACCAAGGTCTGCTGTTCGGTCTTCTGAAAGAAGGGAAGTCACAGTTTTTGTGGATATTGGGGTCCCTCTAACTTACGAGAGTGTTGTCCAAGCCGCAGGGAATTTCAATGCAAGCAACTGTATTGGAAGTGGAGGCTTTGGTGCCACATACAAGGCTGAGATTTCACCAGGAGTTTTGGTGGCTATAAAGAGACTTGCAGTTGGAAGGTTCCAAGGTGTCCAACAGTTCCATGCAGAAATCAGGACTCTTGGGAGGTGTCGGCATCCCAATCTTGTGACTCTAATAGGATATCATCTTGGTGACACAGAAATGTTTCTGATATATAACTATCTGCCAGGGGGTAATTTGGAAAGGTTTCTACAGGAAAGATTGAAGAGACCTGTGGATTGGAGGATGCTTCACAAGATTGCTTTAGACATTGCATGTGCACTTGCCTATCTGCATGACCATTGTGTGCCCCGAATCCTTCATCGAGATGTCAAACCAAGCAATATTTTGTTGGACAATGAATTCAGTGCTTATCTCTCGGACTTTGGATTGGCAAGGCTTCTAGGAAATTCTGAAACCCATGCAACCACTGGTGTGGCTGGAACTTTTGGTTATGTTGCTCCAGAATATGCAATGACATGTCGTGTCTCTGATAAAGCAGATGTGTATAGCTACGGTGTGGTGCTACTGGAATTAATTTCAGACAAGAAAGCCTTGGATCCCTCCTTCTCTCCATATGGTAATGGTTTCAATATCGTTGCTTGGGCATGCATGCTGCTGCGGAAAGGTCGGGCACGTGAGTTTTTCACTGAGGGGCTGTGGGATGTGGCACCCCATGATGATTTGGTAGAAACCTTACACTTGGGTGTTAAGTGTACAGATGAATCACTTTCTGTTAGGCCAACAATGAAGCAAGTTGCTCGACGGCTGAGGGAACTGCAGCCTCCACCTCGCTAGCACCAGATAACATGCTCACACTTAGGAAGGTAAAACATGACCTGTCACATGATTCAATATATGTTGATAAATTTTCTGATCACCTCTACTTTACCCAGCTATTTTCCCCTCAGTCCACCATCCCGGGCGGGGCAAACAGGGACAGATCTAACCTTTAGCATTTTTTTAATACAAGATGACTGTCTTTTTTGACCATAATAATATAAAGTGACTGTCTCAGGACTCAGACCTATGCCATTGCACTTGTCAGCTCAAGCCTTTACTATTGCACCAAGCAATGGCCCGTTTAATTTTCTGATCACTTCTCAAGCTTCAGATGGATGTTAACTAGATTAATTGTTTAAGATATTCAGTTTCATCCTTGTACATTCTTAGTTTTTTGGAGTGCACATGATTCATTTTTATCAACTATTCCTTCTTTTCAATTGCAAAATCTAAACTAATGAGTACGTCATCAAAGTTTCATCAGGTCATCACATATGTTCTTTCCGAACATCTGACAAGAGAAGTTTGAAAATGAAGTCTCATGTCCAGGATTTATGTATTGATAAGCCAGAAATAGTGGAGTTATGAGTAACATTGTGAAGCAAACAACCTTAAATATTATAGGGAAAAGTTTCATACAAATATTGTTTCATTGGGCTCTTTTAATGTTTGTCTGCTTCTATTGAGTATATCCCTTATTAACATTTGTTTTCATGGATCATTTTCTTGCAGCCCTGGACAAGTTCTGCTTCCTCAGACAAGCTCTACATGGAATGAGAGGTTTTTGATATAGATGCATGCCACTTCATGCAGAATAAGTTTGCAATTTCTACGTATTATGCCACCTTGAATGATAGAAAGAAGCTTTTTGATGTACTATGAAAGGTGATATTGTATGATGCATGCGATCTGTTTGTTCTGCAGTAACTGATGCATCCTACATTTTGAGTGCCCTGGAGTTAATACAAGTCCAAGTAAGTATATTGCTGACATCATGATATTTCTCATGTTGCATTTTATGCCAGTGTAGGTGCAACATTGTACTAGTTCCTAGCAGCTATGCCATACCATATCAGTAGGTAACCAATATCCAATAGTCAGTCGGGTACACCCCCAGTATTGAGTGTTGGCACCAAGAAATGTATCATACCAATATTGTACCAGTTGAGTATCAGTACAGGAACAGAAATTGATACGTAAAATCTTGGTTTTGCATTCTTATTGTATCATCTTTTACCATAAAATTTATCCTATAATTTCTATAATATGATATTCCATCAATTGCCTGTTGTACTACTACCAAATTCTTATTGTTTTGGAGGATTTCTAATGCCAACTTCTTAATTATAGGAAAGGTATATTTTATTTAGTAGCAGAGTTACTATCACCTGTCATGCAAGTGGGGAGGGTAGACCCAGACTCGACCCATGCCAAACCAAAATCTGTTCCAATACCAATATCATCGGTTCCAATCCATGAGTTGGGGATGGACCCCTAACCAAGACTGCAACTCTGACTGGCTCATGTATTGGTCCAGTATGGACCTCATAGCCTAGTTAGAACTGAATAGAGCTGATGTAAGCTGAAAACATAGATCCTTTTCTATCTAATAAAAGTTGCAGTCAGTTTGAAATTGACTTGCGCCACCAAGTGAATGGGTCAAAACCGGGTTCAAACCAGAGGCAGTTCTATTTGATCCTGGTTAGGTTGGACCTGACATGGGTCGAAACTGGGCTCAAACCAAAGGCAGTTCTATTTGATCCAGGTTAGGTTGGACTCAGGCCCAACCAAGACCCACCTACAGCATTAATAATTTAAGAGACTAATTTCTTGTATCCTATGTCAGTTTCCTCAAATTTGGAAAGTTATAGACTCCACTTGAATTGGAAAGATTTCTTGTCTAAAATATCCTATCTATAAAACTGGTAAATGGAACAACCATTAGACAATGTTACCTGGACCCTTTGTTTTACTCCAAGGTACTTAGACCTGACAGTTGAGCATGGACATGACACTCGGACATGAGTCTAGAAACAGAAATTAAAAAAAAAAAAAATGAAAGAATCAGGCTCTTATTGGAACTTGAAAAATTTGCTGAAACAATTCCCATACTTTCTATCAAGGATCACAATCTCGGTACCAAACACTATGCTAATACCATACTAGTACAAGGTTGGTATGTCCAATAAGAAGGTCAATTCGGTGTATCAAGATTCAGTGCACCCCCATGCTGAGCAAAGTCTTGGTTCGGTACCAGTATAGTATATAGTATGCCTAGTACTAGGCGGGTACACACTGGTGCATCATATTATGCTTTCTATAATAGGTAACCACTTGAATATCAGGATAGAAGAATCTTGGTTTTACGTGGGGCATAGTCAAATGGTATGATATATTGCATTTAAAAGGAAATTAGATGGAGTCATCATAGCTGGGGTTAATGATGAAAGCTGAAGAAATCTCTAATGTAAGTGTCTAGGCAAGTAGGGGTGGGAGTGAGTCTTCATAGTGGATCTATCTGCTAATACAGGAGCTACCTGCAACTGAACATCCAGAGAATGTTTGATACTCTGTTATATTTAGTTTCTACCAGCAGTGTTTACTTCATTGCTTGCTGATAGTAGATCATGCTTATTGAAGAGCATATAAATTGAAAATACTTTGGTTTTTCATGTAGGTACGCTGCAGGAGGATCTTCAAGAGAACTGCTAGCAAAAAAACTTGCATGAGAACAACTTCAGGGACATGGCACGTCCACTGCATCTCATTGTCTGTATGGTGGGCAGGAGGATGAACTGCAAATTTGTTACTGTTCACGGGCAATGCTCCAGATATCAGGTTATGGTTTTTTTTTTTTTGTGACTTGGAGTACTTTCTTGGGTGAAAAAGAAACCAGTTGTGGGTTCCTCAAGAAGCATTGAATTTTAGTTTCAATGAGCTTGGAAAGACACAGGGAACTATCACCTTTTTCTACACTATTCAGTTGGGACAGCATTCCTATCAATGCCATAGGAAATCATGATCTATCACCCAAATCAGTTCTGACCTTTCCCTGCAAGGCAATATGTTTGTGCAGTCCACTGGACCTGCAGATGAGGGACCAGTTGAAGACTGCCTCAAATCAGTTTTCTAGCAGCAGCTAGTCACAGAAGACATTGCCTAATGGAAATAAGCTTATATCTGAACAAACTCTTTGCTGCTATTTAATGTAAGTGGATGGGCATATGTCTGTGTGGGGTGCGGCCTGTTTAGCATCTTGACCGCATGCTTGTTTTGGTTTGTGATCATACCAGGAGAGACCAGTAGATTATCCTGACCTCTATAATGATCAAAACAACAGCATCCTTTGTTAACCTGTATTTTCACAATGAGCTGATGCCTGTAGGTCTGTCTTGCCGTCAAATGTATGATATTTGTTTGCAATGCTTCCATTCTTGCTGATACAAATTGAGGCTAATCCGAAAATGGTTGATCAGTGTTTATGTCCGGCCATCATAAGCTACTCTCTCTCTCTCTCTCTCTCTCTCTCTCTCTCTCTCTCTCTCTGGTTCTTTCAAATTATGATGCTGACAGATTAGTTCAAAAGGATCGAGGTGGTTTGCAAATTTGTGCTCTTTGCTCTGTTCGGTTGAGTTACAGTTTTATCTGTTTCGACAAATCAGTCTTTCCTGGCTCAGTCAACTAATTTTTTTGGGCTGTTACTGTTAGTAATATATCTTGTTTCAAACATTTATCTACAGGTTTTATCCTCTTTTATATTTTCAGAGTTTAATCGGCATTCTCGAGCAATAATTAAGCTAGGTTCCCACCAGGCTATGAAAGACAGCAGAATGGCCAAGAGAATTGGATTTGGGGCAGAAAATTATTCTCGTGGAACAGCATAGCTGTCGTTCTGGAAGCTGGCTCCTGGGAGCTGAGTTCCTCATCTCTGGACGCAAGCTCCTGAATTCTCTTTGGGTAATAATCGGTTTTAGCGAGCTCTTCATGTATGCTTGTGTTTTGTCCCGTGTAGCTGGTGTCATGCTAAATAGAGGGTGATGACCTTCCCATCATCAAGTTCATGTTTTCTGGCTTATGCTTGTTGTCAAGCTGCTGTTGCTGTTGCTATATTCTAGTTTGTTCAGACTGCTCTCCAATTTATCAAGACTAGCCCCACTGTTTGTAGATAAATTTTGTTGGATGCACAACTAGGCCTGATTCAGTATTTGAATTAAATCTGATCAAGACTCAAATCAAACCACCCGGGGGACCATCTAGCTCAACCATGTTCATCCACTAATCATAGCTTTGGAAGACATTCTTCCTTCTCACATCATTTCCTGCTTAATACAAGTTACTCTTCATGATATGTCAACTTAGTTTCCATTCTGTTGTGAAGAATGTAGATGTAGGAATATGGATCGAAGTGCATTTTCAAATTTTCCTTTTTTTTTTTTTTTTCTAATTTTTCTCTTAACAATCACGTATCTTACTTGCAGCTCTATAGCTGCCATTTGAATTATGTATGATAGAAGACCGTCATAGACAACTTAACCATTCATCTCTTTCTTTTTTTTCCCTAGAAAAAGGGAGAGGTAAAAAGGTCTCATTCCATTTTATTAAAGACCAATGAAACTGAACAAAGAGGAACAACAAGGAAGTAATCATGGCAAAGACTGTTCCCAATTTCTTCAGGGAGGAGACCCATTTCCGAATATTTCAAACAAGTGGGAAACAGGTAGCCAATAAAGATGTCTAGATAAAACTGGTTTCTGGAAATTTTTACAACGCACATCTGAGCAGCATATGACCCACCTATAGTTTGGCCAACTAAACCCTCAAGTAAGGCGATGCCAACCGTGCAATATCATGCAATACCTGCAAAGCATTCTTGTTTGTTTCATTTTTCTTGGAAGATGCGGCTTCTGTCCATTCCTGATACCAATAAAGGGATCCGGTGAAATCTGTGAACAACCCATCAACACCAACCTTATTTATCCAGTAATCATATTCAGCATACGGGTCTTGATGAAAGTTGAAATGTAGGAACTGGTTTTCGTTCCTGTAAGTATATGGGTGCACCTGCCATCACCAACATCCGACACAGTAAGCATTTGCTGAAACAGCCTACAGCTGCTGAGGAGGAGAAATTATCATGGAGGCAAACACTATAAGAAAATCTAATCCATCTAAAGATGGCAAGATCTTAGAAAATGAAACAAATGAAAGGCAGATGATAGCAAGTAAATGATAACCAAGAACCAAAAATTAAAGGAAATACGAATTTATACTCGAATGGAGGATGTGTGTCTACACTATGTATAATATATATCACAGTATAAGGTTAAGCAGTAAGATTTAATGCTTGGGATATAAGCATGCTATGCACTCTTATTTCAAGAATCTTTTTGGCCATCTTATCAAATGAAGATTTGCAAAGCACAGCCATGTAGCTACAATAAATGCAAAGATAAATACAGTGTTGTTGTGTGGTTCACACAGTATTCTGGCGCACCCACATTGAGAAAGCCATGTTAATGTTTGCATAATTACATGAAGAATTGAAACTACACAATGCATCTAACAATGAGAACATGTTCAAACAGCTCACCTGAAGATCATGAGCATGTGCTACTGCAACAAGATCAGTAGGTGTCATCAAATAATTTTTCTCTGCGGGAACAACAGTGTCCTTCCATGGTCCAATTCCAACCACGTAGTTTTTTATGTATCTAAAATAACTATCTGAGGTAATTTCATAATATGACTGCACATAACACAAGATAAGCCATTAGTGACTACGTAAACAATAGTTCATCATGCAATAAATCATTGGCATCCAGACAACCACCCAAAAGACAGTCTCACCAAATTATCAAGCCATTAAAAAATGTGAGTGACATAATCATCATATTGTATATCAAGAAAATGTGTTATTTTTTCTGTTTGCAAGGTGAATAGACTATAAATTCTTCATCACCATTACGCAGAGTGCAAATCTCAATGTAAATTATGATCCAGTAGAATATCATCATGGGGGAAAGCAACACCTGATTTGTATCTTGAGTTCGAACACTGACATCATCAATTAGGAGGATTTTTGGAGAGTCCGTCATGTTTGAAATATAAATCAGAGAAGTTGGAGCAAAGGACTGGATGAATAATGGCTGCTTTAGCCAGTCCTTCGACTTGTATGCACCTTTATATCCATACTTCAGTAGCGTTTCCACAAACTTGTCCTCAAACTTCTTTCCATCAGCCCATTTTACCTGTCAGAAATGGCAGTATCATTTACAGAACTAAATAATAAAGAGCAAATAAATCTTATTATGATACAAAATAAAAACTAGATACAGTAAGTTGAATGGTTAAATGTAAAAAAGGTCATTTAAGTTGGTCAAGAAATAGTATGTTGATATCTTTAGATCTCTATCTTTGTATATGGCAGATATCAGAAACATTCATACTTGAAAAAAGGAAAGGATTGTCTAAATATAAAGAATCATGAAAGAAATTGAAAATCATGCCCTATTGGTGCATTAAAACAAGAAAAGATATATCGAATGATTTTGGTTATCAGGTGAGGTATCCATCGATATTTGTCTATAATAGGAGGACAAAGCTATTACTTAAAGTAACTCAGAAAATAATGTTATGGTCAAAAGCCAGTCTTTGTTGGTTTATAGTCTTTAATTTGGAATGAAAACTGTGATTCTAAAAATTCTATGTTTCAGGATTGTTATAATTTTAG
Source organism: Metroxylon sagu (assembly GCA_017589505.3). Lineage (NCBI taxonomy): Eukaryota > Viridiplantae > Streptophyta > Magnoliopsida > Arecales > Arecaceae > Metroxylon > Metroxylon sagu. The sequence goes on from JACVBY030000609.1 coordinate 907,347, forward strand.
TGCACAAATTAAGGTCACTTACATGCTGATTGATGAAAACTGGATCTTTTATCTCAGGGTATATCCCAACAATTCTATCAGCATCTAGAGCAATATCAATAAACTCTTCAAATGTGATAATTGAGAACTTTCCTGCTTGCCATAAATGAGAAAAAGTTAGCTATTGTTATGCAGTCACATAATATCAAATAGAAAACTGATTTTCTTGTTAGTTATCTGCAAAGGGAAATGCTATAACAATGAAAGATCACAATTTCTACATAAGAAAAATTGCCCAGATTTAAGCTATAACAATGCCCTGTGAAAATAGCAAACAGGTCAGTTTAAGTCACAGGAAGTGGAGCTATTCAGGTACTCTGCTTTGATTTACAGCCCTAATCCAACATACTTGCTGATCATCTCAGGTTGGCTTCAATCTCGCCAGATATACCCAGATTAGTTAATCAGATATTGGATATGGAGCTCATCAAACTTTGCATTGAGATCAGGACAGTGACCAGCTTGGGTTATGATCTGATATAACGCACCAAAAATATTTACTACAAAACATAACTCACCATTGTATTGTTGATCACGAAAACCAAACCTCTGATTCACCCTTAATTTTTTAAGTTCTTCAAGTGTAAAGTCCACTACAAAATAGAAAAAAGATTAGAATATTAGTCCATAGAAACAATGAAGGCAAAAGCTGTATTAACATATGCCCCTTTTTTCCTAAAGCAGAAAACATCAAATAACCAACTGTGCAGTTTTTTAACTTTGAATAAGATTTCAAATAGGATGGCATCACTTTTATACTATAACTGGAAAACATTATAAATAAACTTTTTAAATAAATCAAGAACAAGAATGTAAACTTCTGCTTTGTACGTATGTACATGCATACATCATCAGAATCAAGTTACGCCTAATGTTAACTCTAAGAAAGTGACACCCAACACCCTCGCTTGTGCTGGTTTTGCATCAAAACGATACGCTACCAATGGCACCATTCAATTCTGGATGTTTTGAAGCACGGATTAAATAGATTGACAAGTATCACTTTCACTTGTCAGCAAAACTTCTTCACATTCCTATTACTTTGCTTTCACAAAAAAATTCTTGGAAACCTAGTTTTCCTTTTATTTATTCTATTAGAAGATTAATAAATTGGGAAAGCTTCTAATTAGTTTGCCAGGACACTTTTCATTTTCCCTGAAAAATCCTATTTTCCCTCTTCCGACAATTTCCTTGCAACCAGACCTACACTAATGGGCTCGCAGTCACCTCTTACTGCCTTCTGTGCTTTTCAATACCATGGTGATTAATGGCATCTTCCCCTAGTCTCTCCATCTAATGCTCAAGACCAATAAGCAAGATGCCAAAACTCCAATTTGTCCACTTTAACATCTAGAAAAGGAATTTTAGGCATATAAAATCTTTTGACCTGAAATTCTTTTAGGTAAATCTAATAAACCAGCCTTGCAACTATTAAACATTCCATGAACCATCTTGTCCTCTACAAAGTGAACAGCAATGATATGCCTTCTTTACTATTAAAATGTAATCAATGGTAAGCCTTCTAGCTCATCAATATATTCTTCCTTTTTTTTGACTAACCAACAACAGAAGAAGAAGGCTACATCCTTGATCAACACCTCATGAACTCATAAAGATGCATCTTTTATGCCTTGTCTAGAGCTCTCTTCCCTAGGTAAAATTCTTGTGATATATAGACAGGTACATTCCAAAAAATCGTATCAGATTTGCTATTATGAATCAATAATGAGGCTCTTCTTCTACAGGAAATTTCTGTCAAAATAGAAGCCAATTTACACTTGCCACACAATCAACAGCCTTTTGTATTCCCCAAAATTTGACATGTTAGGATCCGTTTGGTTCGATATCATAGTTGGAATCGGAATCAGAATCAGAATCAAATTCTACTGAAATCAAAATCAGAATTGCTCATCCCCTCCGTTCGTTTGGTTTACACAGAAATCGGAATCAGAATATGGTTTCTAAATCCTACTAATAATACATATTGAATTTTACACACACACACATGAAGTTATAATATATTATAATAATATATAATATATAATATATAATATATTAAAAAATTATAAAATTTATAATATATGTTAAAATTTGCAATCTTATGATGGGGGTTTGGATTCCAAATCCCCTCTAATATAGGATTTGGATCTTAGGTAGAATTGGAATTGAATTCTAATTCCTTCCAAACAAACACTTCGAATCGGAATCAGTGATTCCGATTTCGATTTCAGAGGGACATTTTCGCAAATCAAACAAGCCCTTAAATTTTACATAAATTAGACAAACAATAAGTGTTATCTCATCAACACAGGGTTGGCTATAGATGTATCATGCCAATCTTACTGGTTTATGCCCATTCTCAAGTACAAGACCTTCCACATCCTGCAATATACTTGCCCATCTGTGTGCTCATTCACATGCATAATATACTAGAAGAACATTTCCACTTTGCTCTGTCTCTAAAGTGGCACCTATTTCTCAACCAAGTCCCCTAGTGCTAGGGTAGGACCATCTAACAAGTTCATTTCGTACTCGCTAACATTCATCAAAGTTTAAATATCCAGTAGGGGTCTCTGTACGTCTAAATTGTTTGCCAATACTAAGATTCAAAATATTTTAGCTGGGTTATTCCACTGCATCTTTGCTGCTAAAAAAATCATTTCCATTTTTAAATGTTATTATTAACAAGATTAACTGTTATTATCAAGCTTCAAAGTTCAAATCAGTTAAAATGTGTTAACCATAAAAACAAGTTAGGAAAATAGCGATCCAGAAAGTTGTATCTGTACCCATTATTACAAAATGAGGGATGTATGTCACCTTATAGAGCTTTAGAAATAAGCAGTGTATTTAACCCAAGAAAGGAAAATTGCAAATTAACATACCTACAAAAAAGCCGGTGACATTAGACCACTCGACTTCATAGGTTCTTTTGCGATTCGCAAACTCCTTATGTTTAGCGATATCAGTTGTATTATCCAGTGTTACATCATGAAAGCATATCAGTTTACCATCTTTAGTGGCAAGAATATCAGTTTCTATAAAATCAGCACCTTCCTCGATAGCTCTCTGCAAGAATGAAGAGCAAAGATGGTATGTCTATTAATTTATGAGTTTAAATAACAAAATGGCATAAATAACATAGAATTTGCAATTCAACAAAAAATTGTTTCTTTGACAACATGTCCTACATTAATCAAGAGATGAAATCTAATAGAGTTAATCCGCTTTGACAACCAATCATCTTCCAGGTCATGAATTACTAACTACACTGGATATGTTACGGATATGCATCAACCTAAATTATGATAGATTCCTAATTGGAACAACCAAGTTAAGTCAACCACAAAACTTTGTGCCATTTAAATGCCTTCAGCTTATTTATCGGGCTATGATCCTTCAAAAAAGTTTCAACTTCTGAAAATTATGCATCCTTATTAGTAGGTGCTTGGTGTGTGTGTGTGTGTGTGTGTGAGAGAGAGAGAGAGAGAGAGAAGGGGGCAGAGGAGAATGAAGTTGGTGTTGAGGTAAAAGTTATAAACTTGAAGATATCTGCCTAATAATCAGATATTTCTAACTCCACTTATTCTGAGACAAAAGATTTTCAAATCAGATCTTTCCATTTGGTCTTGTAATTGCAGAAACCATATTTTTTTAATTGTCTAATGGATTTATGCTGAGGCATCCAGAATTTCTGGATCATACCAACCCACTCTCCAATCATAATTTTTTGCTCCTACCCTATTTTATCAACGCCAATCTTAGTCCAATAAAGGCTTATGTTAGTTATCATTCCATGTTTTCGCCAGTAAACATCTTATATGTTCCATCTAGTTGAAGCAGCAGGTGATTAATGAAGAAAATTCTATACAAACATACTTCTATACTAAAAGATTTTTATCATTTAGTCAAATTAAACAAAATTGTATACAAGCATTCTTCTACTCGCTTCCATGACTTAATTCTTTAAGTAACCTTTCTGCATCTCTTTGCATCCAAACTTACTGCTGATACATGATACCTTTAAAACTAGTCCACATACTTTAGAAGTGAACACAAAAATCGACAAATTCCCGACACTATAAAGAAGCTATAATGAGAAATACATCAATGGTGCAGCAGCCCATGGCTTCAAATGAAACGCTTACCATATATGCAGCAGTGGTTTCTTCAGGAAGTTCCCCATTTGATCCCCGATGAGCAACGTTAAAAGGACGGAACATCTGCAAGGGCCGCCTCGTTTTGTTTATTTTGCTTGGCAACGGGTACAATGGCCTCCCTGCGGCTCCCCCAAGAACTGACAGCAGAATAAAAGGGAAAAACCCTGCGAAAAAAAAAAAAAAAACTATTATGTTGATACCTAAAGAAAGATCGACCGATTCTAAAGTGATGACGATTTATTCCAAGAACGGATGAAAAATATAATTCCGTACCCATCAAATTTTTCTCCCACGAATCCAATTAGGAATGCATGGTTTGACAGAGAAACAGGGAGAGAAAAGAATGGGCAATCGATCGATGGGGATAAGAAGGAAGAGAGATCGGAATAAGAGAAGAAACAAGTGCTTACATAGAGAAGTCATCTTCCTCGTCGGCGGCAACGGCGGCCCCTTCTATCTCGCTCGTCGGCGAACCCTTCTCCGCCTCCGCCATGGGTGCGTCCCGTTATATAGAACGCGGAGTTTAAAGAATATTCCACGGGAATAACTGGGCCCCGTCCCCATTACTTCGCCGAGGGTCCATAGTTTTTTTTTTTTTTGTTTTGTTTTTTTCTCCCTCGGTCGTCGTACGTCACGTGAAATCACTGCAGTGGGTTTACGAATTATGATCGATGAGGCGTGGTTGACTGTGGAGACCGGAGAGCGGGCCCCGTCATCCTTCAATATGATTAAATACAGCCAAATGTTGACGTGGAAATTTAAATTTTTTAATTCAAAGTTTGATTTATATAAAAATAATATACGGTGGTTGGAAAAATATTAAATCTTGCTTATTTTATCTTTGATAATAAATTTGTACAAATAAATAAATAATAAATTAATGTTAGGAGTAGCATTTGAATGTTCTTGACATGAAAGAAAGAAAGAAAGAAAAGTCAGAGAAAGAATTATTGGCATAATTTTATTAAATTTATTGGTGTTCTAAAATTTAAAATAATAGTTCTTAGGTAAGTTTATAATTTCTTTTTATTTTAAGAAAATAAATAACAAATTACCAAGTATGAAGCTCATCAAATCTATTGTTATAAATAAAAGATTACATTAATAATTATTTTTTTTTGACAAAAGAGGAGTGGTCATTAAAATTTGTTGAAGGATAATAATAATTTAGATTTGAGCTTGATCCTACCTCAATTTCTTTCTGTTATAGTTTTGAAAAATTATAGGCATCTTCTCATGTCAAGTGAAAAAGGCTGCATTATTCTTTTATTTTTTTTGTATGTATTACATAAAATTCTTTTATTATGATAGTCAACAAAAAATAATTATTATATTAATAGGTCAATCCTTTTACCAATCCACTCTTTTAATCAAATAGTATCTAAAATTATTGTTCTTATTCTTTATTTATTGCTAACAAACAAATGATGCTCCTCAAACATGCCAAAGAATAGCATTCCTGAAATATTTTTTTTTTGGGATAAATATAAATACCTTACAACCATCCAAGAAAACTCATAAAGCTATTATGCTTCAATTAATATGATATTGTTGATGCCTTTTTCTAGATTAGACGATCAAATTTATAAAAGAAAATCCAATAAGTATAAAATTAATCGAACAACTTAATCTGTTATTTAAAGGCTTTTTTTTTTTAACCTTTCGATGCTCAAATTAATACTTTAAATAAAAAAATAATGAAATTCAAAGCCCTAAAATAATATAAAAAAAAAAGTAAAGGGAAAGATAATAGAAGTTTACTTAGACCTTTTTCAGACCTTGGAAACTATATTTATATGCGCCAGAGATAAATTAATCATCTTGCAATACTTCATGGATCAAAGTTTTATCTTTTAATACGTAACTTTATCATAAAAAAATATTAAAATATTCATTCTGCATGCATCACCAACGTGTTCATTTGATAATTTTATAGCCACCGCCCCCAGATGTTTACTGATTGGCCTTAGAGAACGTTAGTCAATATTACACCTAGACCAACTTATACTCACGCTTTGATGCCCATAGCACGTAATCGATTGGTACAAAGTTGCTATTGACTTGATGAATGAACGATTAAAAATTCGGTCTCCTACGTTAAAACTGCTGCTGTTTGGTCCACACGTTATGCTTATCTTCCCCAGTTCCCACTGAAATTATGGGCCTGGGGTGATGCTCTGCTGTTCTTTTTTAAAATAGATAATAAAAATCCGAATATAAAAACAATCGTGGAGTCTTCTTCTGATAGCGATGATCTCAAGGAACATGAGCTTTACTCAGTCATGCAGGCCACGGGGAGTGCCTCTAGTTTATTCACTCCAGAATTTATAAAGAAACTGCAGACACTTGAGTGAACGAGAAGGACCACAGAGAAAGCTTGGCAGTATAGCCTGAGTGCACCTTGATCTCCTCAACCTTTCTTTTAAGTCCAAATCAATTTAACTCCACATGTCTTGCTGTGAACAAGAAGTTCCACACGCTTTTAATTCTACGCTGGTTGACGACTGCGCCCAGGGACCGAAGGCGACGTTCTGGAATGGATGACTCCCAGTCCATCGTCAACAAAGAGGGCTATCACCCTTAATTTGGTTGGAAGAAAAATAGGATGAAAAATTTTTCTTCTTTCGTTTCGTTTAACTTCCTTTCTGATCCTCTTAGGATTCAAAAAATATATATATTTCTTAAAAGAATACCAAACGAGCTTTAAAAAAAAAGTTAGACCAAGTCGAAGTTCACACATCTTGACTAATAATGTGATAAATTAGTTGATAAATATAGTTATATTTTTGAGAAAAGAAAATTTTCATGCTTTGGAATGCCTCCTATCACTGTTTTCCAGCGTATGGTCCCCTCAGCATGCAAAGCTGAAGGCTTATACGTCTGCTTATAGATGTAGAACCGCTGGAGACAAAAGGAGAGCCTAGAGAAGAGGATCCATGCAGCGTTTCTTTTAGGTGCAATTTATAATACCTAAAAATAATTTTATCAAAAAAAAAAAAAATTTAAGTGCTTCTAACTCAAATTTATCTGCTACTAATTAACTTTCATTTAAATTTTTAGAACCACATAGTTTCGACCTACCAACGAATTAATTGGGCTAGAAGATGGGTTTGAGTATTACAAATGGTATCAGAGCTGGTGAGCAGAAAGAAAAGATTACCCATAAAATGATGTAAAATTCTGTCATGATGTAGAGCTATACTTATAGCACCAATAATTCGGCTTGGCGTCGTATGAGAACGTTAAATTATAAGTCATTTTTGTAGCATTAATGATTTAATTCGAAATAAATTCTGACTAGCTTATGGTATAACCATCTAGCTTAAAATATATTTTAGCTAGCGTGTGACAGATAACAAAGAAAAAATTTGAATAGTTATAACTCAAGTTCACTTGCTACCAATTAACTTATACTTAAATTTTCAAAGTTATATAATTTTGTCCTACTAATACATTAATTGAATCAACAGATTTATTGCATAGTTGCTAACTTAGCTTTTAACCATGATCCAGTTAAGAAATTGAGGAAGTAATTTGTTCGAGGTCAAGGGTTAGGCCCTTTGGTCTACTATTTTAGGTCCCTTATGGAAGTATAGCACGCCCAAGCAATTTCAGCTTGCAATCCAACTAATGGTGGCTTTTGGGTGGTCTCTTATTATCACAACAGTGAGAAGTTTTAAGACCCGGCTCATAAGCCACTACACACTTAATGGGTTGTCTCATTTCCCTTATTTAATATGCACACTCCACTTCCCTCAAGGATATATATAGAGAGAGAGAGAGAACAGAGGATCTCATCAATATCCCCTGACCGGAAGAGGTGTGGCCTGCATGATGTAGCCTCAAACCAGCTATTCTTCACCTGTGAGGGATCTATTCACGTTTGGGCTCTCCTTCAGAACTTCAGTTTCTTCCATATTTTGTCTATCCACCAGATGTGAGGCCTTCTCTTTCAAAGTGTGCAGGATGACAAGATGCAAAGGACCAAACAAAGGTAATTTATGCGTTGTGAAGAATATGAAAGGTTAGGAATGATTTTTATTTTAGAGACAAGTCTTTAATCCAAGATGGATAGTCCGCCAAGTGTTGGGTGAGACATCTAAGCTCCTTCGTTTGACATTGAATGTTAGCATTTTTGGTAACGGGTTTTCTCTTCAGAGGTCTTTGTGAACTACTTAAAACTTTTTTTTTTTGGTGCCCCTCAATCAGAATTTTTGAAAACAAATTTTGATAGATCCATGCACCCAGACTCAACTCGAGCAAGGATGGTTATTAGAGATGATATTGTTTGTATTCTTGCTGCAGTTACAATTCCTCTTGCTACTAAATTTATATCCTTTGCTGAATCGACTTCAGCTTGGTTTGGATTGAGAGAAGCTATTTAGAAATTTGAAAGCTGCAGACTTATCCTTGATGGTGATTCATCTATCATGATATTTTAGCTTCATGATTATACTCACTATCACCATCCCTTTCTCTAGGACTTATAGATTTTGATATCTTCGATCCTACAGTTTGAATGTGTCTATACCTATAAGAAAGCCAACTAGATCATCAATTTTTTGATAAATTATGCAGCAATTAGGAAGGAATAAAGGTGTCAAAATACATTGTATATTGGTCATGAGACTATAAACCCATTCTTGTTAAATATATATATATCAGTATGTAATTAGAAAAATTATATTTTATAATAGTAAATTAAGACTTCAAGCCTAAAATGATCATAACTTATATTCAAAGTCAATGGATTGGAATAATAATAATAATAACAATAACTTTTTCTATATAAATTTGACAGGATATAAAAACAAGTTTGAAGGATGGCCAAACTAAAAGCTTCCAACATAAATATCAATGTTCATGAGAACTATGCATAAACCAAGTTTTCATTTTTAGACATATATAATAGATAATAAATGAGAGTAATTAAATATTATTAGGCACATGAATTAGATAGGATGACATGGGGGTGGGGGGAAAGATAGGATACATGACAAGAGTTTGACTAGACCAAAGACAAGAAAGAAATTACTACATGGAAGGAAAACCTCGTCAAAGCGTGCCTGCTGGATTTAGTGAATCACAGTGGTAGTAACAAGGAAAGAGATAATCAATTAGAATATAAAACTGGTGCGATTAATTCTTTGTAACCAGCGGGTCATACGTTTTACTAAAAACAAGTCAAGAAACCTAATCCGAAAGAAGAAAGAAATCTTGTAAACATAGTACTCGTTCCATTGGGGATGGCAATGAAACTGATAAACTAAAGAAAATAATTTTTATTTTGCTTCATAAATGAAGTTTTTTTTATTTTCATTTTCATTCCATAAAAAATGATAAATCTCTATCTCTATTCCTATTCTGTCTCTCTCATTCCTATTTTACCCTAATAAAATATATAAATTTTAAGTAAAATTTATGAAATTAATAATATAACTAAAAAAAATTTCGCTAAGCAAATGATAAGTTTAACATTAACTAAATATATGTGTAATTGTGTGTGCCACTTTCTCTCTCTTTATATATATATATAGAGAGAGAGGGATAGAGTCGGCTACATTCGAATATGATCAAATTTGAATTCATAAACTATATGAATCCAAGGATGAAAGAAGTGATGGAATTTAAGCTTGGCTATATTTAAATATAATCAAATCTACCTCTCTTTCTCTCTTTATATATATATGTGTATGTGTATGTATAATGATATTACAATACTTAACTATGAAGCCAACAGAATAAGGATATATTTGTTCTCCTTCTCATTCCATGTTCGCCGATGATATAAATAATCCTATCCCCACAAAAGCTTGACCCATATTTATATAAAATAAATATATATGCAATATTTAACGAAGCCAATCAGCTTTTGGTTAGAATTTGTGCTTTTTATCACTCTCACCTATGTGTATTCTTAAATTTTATTTCCTACCCATCCACATTTGAAGCATTCTTAATATTTATTTCCCACCTGTGTTTGAATATAAAATATATATTTATACTTATATATATTTATATAAATATATACAATATGTGTATAAATAATACAATTTCTTAGACTAGGCTTACTTGCTTTAGCCCAAACCCAGCTTAAAGTTTGAATGGACTTAATAATTAAGCCCAACTTGATCCTACGAACTAAAAATTAAATTCAGACCTTAAAATTTTTCACCAGCGATCCCACCCATACCATTCTGTTCCATTCCCATCCAACCTAGCCCATCTCTACCTTGCAGTAATTATATATATATATATATATAATTAATAATATAATTAAAAAAAATTTAATATATTTAATATTTATCATTTAAATTTATACTTATCATCAAAAGTATATAGATATAAAAGTATTATAGTAACTACAATTATGAAGATACCCAAAAGAAGGATTGGGAACATGCTCTACTTTATGCATAGCAAATTGTAAATGATAAGTTTAGCTTAAAATAAAGTTTAGCTATAAGATAATTTTAAAGCTATACAACGATTCTTCAAATAATCCCCATCTTATAGCTATCATATTCATAGCAAATTGTAAATGCTTGCATCAAAATTTCAATCACATTCATAGCAAACGGAAAATGCCTGCATAAAATTTAGCTTTAAAATTTTTCTCCTTGCATAATATCCAAGCAAGGGACACCATGCACTTAAAGCTCGACATAATCAAGGGAAAAACAGTCTTCTAAGTTCTGCTCTTGGGGATTCTCTTAACAGACCCCAAATGGTTGGAGCAAGGCTCTTCTCTGCCATGGTCCTGGGCAACCAAGGGTTGACCACCATTAAGAGAAGTTTGATGGGGTTGGGTTGACGACAATGTGCCTGAGGGGGTGAGCCACCTCCCCACCTCCGGCATGCCGAACGAACTCCGCCGGCGTGAGGAAGCTGCCGTGGCACACGCACACAATCCTCACCTCCTCCCTCTTCCTGTATCTGTAGAGGAACCCTTCGATCCTCCTCCCATTTGGTCCATCCCCCGTTGTGGACACGCATGGCATCTCTTCCATCACGTTCCTCTCCGTCTCTCTCGTCGTCACCCCGTTCGGTCTCTCTGCGGTCTGCTTCTTCGATGATTCTTCCTCCTCTCTGGCAGGGGTTGCAGGCTTCCCGACCACCATTGTCGCAGCGCCGGTCGCCGCTTTATGGTTGGTATGCTCGGGCAATGGCGGGGTGGTCGAGGGGCTCCTGGCTTCTGCACAACCATTTGATCCCAAGACATTGAACCCAGAATTAAGAATAGCGAGAGAGTTGGACACAAATGCTTGGCATTAAGATGATAAGCTTATCAGCATCTCATGTCTAAGATGTCTTAAAGGCCAGTTGCGAATGAGATCATTTTTATAAAGCTCATGTTGCTGATACTGAGGGGAGGAATGGAAAAGAACAATCTAAAAGGCCAAATCACAACTCAAATTATTTTCTAAGACAATCGCATGTGTGCTACCACTGTTCTGGAGGTATCTAAATGTCAAATTCTTTGTTTAACACTTCTGCATGACTTTATTTAACACAAGCAACATAGATGAAGGATAAACAGAACTTGATGTACTGAATAAAACTGTAGTGCTAGCTTGCTGGCATTGAATATCATGGAACGATAAGAGAAGATGTGGATGAAGATTTTTTTGTTGGATTGTCGAATATGAAATCACATTGTTTGAAGATGCAATTTGAAGAATCTTATGAGGAAAAAATTTTCATGAAACACACAAAATCTTAGGCTCCAAATTCTACAAGAAACAGGTTCAGCAATAACCTAAACATAAAAGCCATCTCTCCAATGAGGTAAAATCTAGATGGTTTGAAGGCAATGATCTGACATCCTAGTCGACAACAAAATCGCTCTTAAAATGTAGGGGGGACTGGTACAAGGATGGCAACAAAGTAGATGGATTTAAAGCAAAGAATATATTTTGTATCCTGACCTTTGTCCTAGTCCATTCCCAAATGAAAAATGAATTTTACCCCCATCCCTACCCCCATGGAGAATTTTCAATCCCTCACCTTTTTTTCTTTATTTTTTTTTTCAGAATTGATTGTCAACTTTGGATATAATTTTATTAAAATAAAAAATTCAAGCACAAAATCTATTATAACCCGATCGATGAACATTTAAAATACAACATTATTTAATAAGGGTATAAATGTAATTTTATATTAAAAAAATGATCAAGTTTTAGATATGGGTTTGAGGATGGGGAGGAGACTCTGGTCCTCTTCTCCCGATGAATTTTTAAAATTTTTCTTTATCCCCATCCCCCTAAATCTCCATTTAATCCTTCCAAACTCATCTTGAGATTGAATTTTCTTATTCCCATTGCCATTCCTACACTAGTAATCTAGGTTTTGCCTAAAGAAAATTATCAAGTAAGGTCCAAATTCTGCATTTTGCTTCTACTAAACTTTTTCCAGCATCAGTATTAAGCTGAAACAGATGACCAAAACCCCCTCAGTGAAACCTAAAACTTTGTCTAAGGAGAGGAGTAGGATTCATCTGCTTTGCAGTTCAGTGAAACAAGGTGAAAATAATTGTAAAAGCTTCTGCTTTGTCAAGATAAATGCCTATGTGAAAAAACCTTCATTAAAATGGCCAGCTTTCTCTACCTGACTTTTGGGATCTTTTCTCGCTGATAAGCTTTTGTGGACAGACAAACAGAGTCAAAGCTAAAGTTCAAGCAGGACTTGCCTGCACTGCTTTGTAAACTTGACAAAGGAAGTATCAAAACAATAAATGGAAGAAGTTGGAAAAAAAAAGACAGAAGGCAATATTTCCCTCTGGTAATTTTTTAACAGTCAATAGAAAGGATTCAAACAGTAAATAATAAAATTCATATTTACATAAAACTAAAAAAATGATTTAACAAAAAAGGGAGCTTGAAAAGGCCACTTACTTCATTAGTCAATTCACAAGTACTAGGTGTTCACCCAACAATAAGTATAAAAGGAACTAATTCTCTATCTACCAAGCTTCAAAATAAAGTAAACCACAATCCACCAACATGAAAACAAACAATAAAGACAGAACAGAAGCAAGAATATCAAAGGAAGTACCATATGAAAGCAAACAAGACACCAACCACCCACTCCAGAATTTACTGAACAGTGGGAAAAAAAAGCGGCCAAGTTTCCAGCCCAACTTACCAAACCCTGATCCAATCTACTACTAATTCTCATCATTAATTCACTAAACAAGCAAGACAAGACCCATGCATACATAGCTTGAGCATAATCTCTAAGCATTTAAAAGCAAGGGAGAAAACGTGATTCAATATATTGTCATGCTCCTGGAGGAATACTGAATTAAAAATCATACCTTGCACTGAATGGCTCTTGAAGTCGGACGCAGCGGAGGAGCTGCTCCCCTGCGACCCAATGGAACCCTGAGACGCCGCTCTGAAACATCCAGAGGCGTCCGCCGGCCGAGCACCAGAGCCCGACGTCGCCGCCCATCCGGGCAGTCCATGAGAAGGAGCTCCATTCATCAAGATGCTAACTTGGTTGCCTCCGGGAACACCAGTGCAGCCACCGAGCTCAGCCTTCACGCCCATCGACAGCTCCCTGCCATGCCCACCGTTCATTCCCTCATTAAAATTCTCATCCCTCTGATCTCTCGACGCTACCGACTTGGATAGGTTCCTCTTCTCTGATCTCTTCCTCTTGGCCTCCAATCTCTTCAAGGTCTGCAGCTCCTTCCTCTTCCTATACTCCTCCTCGGTCTCCGTCGGCAGCGAGCACGTCCTGGTGAGGGGAGCAACCACTGGGAAGTCATGCTCCACCGGGAACATCGACAGGGTGGCGACCGATGACGACCGAACAAGCCTCCTCTCATGGGGTTCCGCTCCAAAGCAACCGCCCAAAGACAACCCCAGGCTAAGCTCAATCTCTTCCACCTCCTCTTTCGCCGCAATCACCGGTGGCTCATCATGGCAGCTATTCCCTCCAAAACGCTTCAAAAAATCTCTCGGACAGCTCTGTCTGAGAGCAGAGAGCTGCTCCATCTCCCCCTCCGTTGCCTCTGCCGCCATTAATACAAATAAGCAAGAAAAAGTTCGATTTTTTATAGTATTTTCCCACCAATTCTCCCTTCTGCTCGAAATCTAGGTAAGCTTAGACGATGGGTTTTGTTATGCCATAAGAAAGTGGGCAAAATCCGATGAACAAATCGTAAAACCGAGCAGAGAGGAGGCAACCAGGAGGGAATCAGGAAGAGGAAGAGTTCATCTCTCAGCCGTTTTCAAATCGAGAAAAGGGCATAAGAATCTATCGAAGAAGCCCAGGAATCCGACGTCCGAAGGAGATCGAGCAGAGGAGCAGGGAAGCGAAGCAAAGAGGCCATTAGAGAGGCTGAAACAGAGCGGGTGGGAGAGAGAAGGAAGAGAGGGAGGAGAGAGAAAGGGAGGAGATTTTGAGTGCCCCGAAAGTTTCAGGAAATACCAAAATGCCCCTGCGCCCAGACTGCAACGCCCATCGAGCCTCCACGTGTCTACCAGCCGGGGCTCCGAGGGAGACGTGGCGAGATCTGTGGCTAGCGGCGAGGCCAAACAAAGCGTCCCGGAGCTTTTGGCGTGGTCTCGGCCGTCCTCGGGACACGAGGCGTCGACACGTGCCTCACCCTCTCTCTCTTAGCTGTCCTCCAGAGCTCCCGGCCGGTACCTCTCCTGATCTCGACACGTGTCGGACAGCCTCTGTTACTCGTGCCGGAGGAAATTTAAAACCCGGGGGCGAGCGAAAACCTCGCTGTCCGGATCTCGTACACCGTCCATCGCTGTTGGACCACGTGTCGTAAAGATGGCAGGGAAAAAGCATCGGCGCGAGTGTAGTTTCCGTGGGGCCCGGCTCTCAACATGGGGCAAGCAGTTCAACGCAGGAGAGCGGACCGCGGAGGCTTGGATGACGCTGGATATTTTTTGTCCGTACAGTAACGGGAATACAATTATACGTGGTCATGGGTACAGAGGTAAGTTTGCGTGCGAGCGTTCGCGTTTCCACGTCCGTCTGGGTGTGTGTTTTTGACCGCCCCCTCATGATTCGTTGACACGTACCTAATGACAGCTAGGTGGGGCCCGGCTTGGGACCCGCCAACTTGAGCCTTCTTTTATGGGGCGCCGCATCTGATGCCACGTGGCCGAAAGGAGATCAATGGGGGCAGGGACGGCCGGATCCAAAATCGCGGTTCGTTCCACGAGTAATCGGCCACGTGTCGCCCGCGTACGACCTCTTTATGGGCTGCTTGGTCGCGCGGGCACGTGCCGGTCTGATGACGGAAAATCAGGCACCGTCACTTGTCGATCAGAATCTATTATTTTTATTATTATTTGATGAAATTACCGTAAGACCCTTTTTAAGTTTGACTGATTTATGTTTTAAGGCACCTTTCTTAAAAAATTATTTTAAAAAAAAAACTCTAAATCCCTCGTGTTGGTAGGAGTTCCCTCCGTCTACCTTCTAACATCAATAATAATAATAATAATAAAAGGGTAAATTTATCCTCATAAAATCATTACAATTTTACTTTTGTTTGAACTTTAAACTCTAATTAAAGAATAATTTTGATGCTACTTAAAAAATATTTTTTAATCAAGATGCAAATTGATTAAATTGGAATTAGCTGGAGAATGATTTGATTTGGAGATGAACCAATCGGCCTCCATTTAGCAGCGAGAAATACGGACTATGCGACCAAGACTTTTGAACGGTCCATCATTGAGCTGGTCTCATGTCTCTCAAAATAATTGGATGATTTGGTCAGAGAATGCCACAAAAATTGGATGATTGGGATCTGGGAGCCACCAGAGCACTCGGTAATTTGAGCATCCACAGCCACCACCATCACCTAAAGGCGATGTAGAGTATAAGAAACGATGCCAAAATGCTTTTTAGGGGCACATGCCTTGGTAGTTCTTCTTGCCTAACAATTGATATCCAATATAGCTCAGCAACTAGAGTTAATAACTCCCATGGTTTGCTATTTTATTTTAATACAATCAGTGGGAGGTTAGCGGCCATATGGTGGATTAAAAATTATACATATATAACGTGTCAACACTGTAGGTTTTAAATTAAATAAACAATTCTGCTTTCTATATATCCACTAAGTGATTCAAAACATGATTTTAGTTTTCTATGTTTGTAAATATATAATATTGTAGTCCCCCGGTAAAGACACAAGTTAGGCCGTGAGCATCTCAAGCACGTGTAATGCACGCATCGCATCACGAATCGGATCACAAAAGTCTCAGTTGGAACGATGCATGATGCACGATCCACGACATTGCATCTAGAATGAAGTAACGCAGTAATGCATGCATGCATGCAAGGTTCTTGCCATCATGAGGCATTGGCACAAAGTTTACCACAACCATTATGTCATGCATGAAAACAAACATGCTAAAACATGCGTTTTGGTCTTAAACTTTCACTCTTAAATTTTTAATTATTATGTATAAACTACGGTTATATTTTTGACGTTTAACGAAATAGATAACATGCCATTTTAATATAATAAAATATCAAAAATATAATGTTCAAATATTCAACTGTAATAATTAAAAATTTATGTATAAAAAAAAAAAATTGAATGAAAGTTTTGGAGCTAAAGATTATATTTTTTATTGGTAAAAATCTATGTAGAATCTAGATGATCACTTGTCATTGTATAAGCCCTATCCTTCCAGAAGAATTACATGTTAGATTTGGCTCATGGATTTGGACGGCAAGCTTTCCCTCGAGCCCCTTCCACCACAACATCGCCAGTTGATTGGATTGTGGCGGCCGTCAGCAATTGGTTCATCGTGCATCCATGATTGAGACAAGGAGAACAATCAGACCAAAAGCCTACCACTTCCCATCCTTGGGATAGAGAAAGGATGCAAGGTGGTGAACTAACTGTAGTTTGACTTTCCACCAGCAGTGCTGGTTCTCTCCCTCGATTGGACACGTAAAATGATCAAACTGACCGCGAATAATTTAACTTTCAAAGTCACTATCATCCTGGGAAAGTAGAAGATAAAAGAGAGCTTCATGAGAGCGAAGTCCCAGTCAAAATTTATTTGAAAAAAAAAAAAATTCCAATAAATAGATAGATTAAAAAAATTTTAGCTAAAAGCTTAACCTTCTTTTCAAAAGGTTGACATTGAATATTAACTTCGAGCAAATGCTGCTAATCATGAGGTTAAACTAATTACTCTACAATATCAGTGCTAGCACCAAGCGTGATTAAATTTACGGCAGTAATAATGGTATGAAGAGACAGAGCAAATCCCCTGCTTTTGTGTAAAGAAAGGGAGGACCAAGTTGGGTGGGTTACAGCGGTGAGAAAAGAGCCCACCAAAAAGCGCTTGGCACTGCTAGGACCGCAGGTTGGTGGACCCAAATTATGAACGTAAATAAGCAAGGGAGAGGATATAAGCTTGGAGTCCAATACAGAGCAAATAGGAAAGAATTTTACAAAGATTCTTCAAGGCATGCAAAAAAAAAAAAAAAATCTATGGATTTTCCCAACTCAAAAAGGTCAACAATGTTATTGCTCTACAAAGCATAAGAAGGAAGAATAAATATAGAAAAGCAGGTTGATTGGATAGCATACTGTATTTACTGCTGCAAGCTTGGAATTCTATGCTCTTTTTCGTCCATTTCAGGAGTTCAGGAGACATAAGCAAGTTACATGTTACAGAAGCATTCTATACTATAATCTTCAAAGAAAGGCATTCATATATCATTGTGTTGCAATTAAATTAGGATTAGTTGAATCATTCCGAATTCAGAATAAACTTAGCTGAATAAGCTCAGAGACAAGATGCTTTAACCTTTCTATCAGATAAAGAAGGTAAACTGTCCATACTATCTCCATACAGTTATATCGAATCATACTGAACCATCTTATACTAAATTGAACATTCAGTTCGATCCAGTACAATGACGGACATGGATGAAATCTTTTCATCTATTTAATCAGTATGTCACTGATTTAGTATGGTACATACTGTATGAAAATATGCTTAAACTTTTGATACAAACTGAGCAAATTTGAAGTCTAGCATATACTATGATGAAGGCATGAATATCCACATACTCTTATTCACTACCGTTTGCATTTTGCTTCTTCTCGTGAGTGAAATGGAATTAGAATATACATTAAACTAGACCCTATTCAAGTGCAAGCAGAGAGAAAAACACAAGGAATTATTTCTCTGAATAATTTATGCAATTGGAGGAAGACCTCAACCTCAGCGAGCTGTTAATTTGGCCTCAGATATTCACGATTTATCTTTCCAGGTCCGATCCACAAAATATAACACACGGTAGGTTCAAGCAATTCACCCAGAACTCTTGTCAAATTCTTTTTATCAGCATTGGCATGCAGCAGAAGCCTGACACAGTAGTGATGATGAAAGGAACTGGAATCTAGCATAAAAAATATTATCATCTCTCTATTTAGAGATTAGAAAGCAATAGCTAACAATACTTTAATTTCACGCTCTACCACCCCCACATGCAGTGGCAACTAATCAATTCCAAAGTTCTGACACTTTCTGTGAAGACAAATGGAGAAACTGATAACTATGATTAAGAAACAGATCCAAAGAGAAAATTAAAGCATGTGCATCAGAACCGAGTCACCTGAGCTCTTAAAAACTAGAGCATAGAGTACAGACCCAGCTAAACTATTTCAACTTCCAATTAACCGACAGCATCTGCACCAGTTGGACTTGCAGGCCTGGGAAAGGAGCAACCAGATAAGGGACATCAAATTCAGTACTGATGGAACTTTTTATATGTGACATGCTTTATTACCTGCTGAGCTGCTATCATCCAGCAACATATAAGAAGATGTGGAAAACTGAAAGAGGTGTTTCAGCATTAGATCTCCAAGAAACCTTATCGCATGGTTTTACAAAGTTGTTGGGATAATCCTGTTTTTTTTTTTCCTGAATAATTTAGACTTGAACAGAATATGATGCACCATCTCCACTGCAAACCTTGATGCCAATTGCTCTAATATCTGGTTAAAAAAAAGCTAGCTGTTGGAATGACACGGTGTGAAACTTTTATCATCATTTGGATGCAAGGGTGGCAATTTGTGCTGTTGTGCCACATTGATGCCATATCAAAGGTGAATATAACATTATATAAGAAGAAACAAACATTAATCCAATCAAAAATTTCAACATGAACGGTTCAATTTTAAACAAGTAATACCACACAACACACATTACTTATTTAATAAATAAATCATATTAGATTAATATAATTTGATTCATTTAATAACTCATTTAATACAAATAAACATAACTTACTTAACAACTCGCTTAACATAAATAATAGCTCGTTTAACAACTCACTTTACATGAATTAGACATAATTCATTTTTTTTTTATATTTAACAACATCTAAAATTTTTCATAGCATTAAATTAGTTAAACTAGACAACTTAAATTTCATTGCCTAAGAGAACTAAACTGCTTGAACAAATGAAAGCATAATTAATTTTATATTAATTAGATCATGAACATATTATTTTTTAAGTTGATGGATCAACATGCGGCAGGCCCCTTGGGTGACCACCACAACGCCACTTGGATGAGAAATGTGAGAAAATCTTGAGCTTCCATGGAGAAGTTTGGAATCATCCACTGGAGCAATGACCAGTTGAGATATTCTCCCTTTTGGCACATGCGCTCTCCCTGGATTCGAAAGCAATCTGGTGGCCCAGCAAATCATGGTCCAGTTCTCAATTCACTCCATTTTGTGCAAGTCAAAGTTCAGTCATTAGTCAATTTTTTCCTCTTTTTTTTTCTTCTTTTTTTTTCTTTTTTTTTTTTTAATGCCAAATAGGCACCGTCCATGTGGACTTCTTCCACCTTCCAAAAGGGAAGAACTCTATAATAAACTGAACCTTGGAGATTACCACAATCCATCTTTAGATGGACTCATGACAAAAAGGTGGCTGATAAGTTGATATAGGAAAGTTATATTAACAAGGCCATGCTGCGTTCCATGCCGTTAAAGAAGGGAATATTAACCAATGGCCTAAATAAAGAGGCTGCAATCAAATTTTGTACTTTGTATTACAGATGTTGGAATGAAAAATCCAAGGATGCAAAAAGTATTCGATCTAAAACCAAGATGAACATCCGGAGGAGAAGAGGTGGAAGGCTGAAGTGAAGAAATATGATCTCACCCTTTGGTAAACAAGGAAGAATAATAATTGAATGGTAGAACTGGTTTTTGTAATTTCATATCAAACCAATGTAATTCCGATTGATTCAGTTATTTTTGGATGAAAGATTAGGTGCCATAAGTAAAATATCAGTAGTATTTATTGTTTATATATAATGCAAAAAAAATAATTTCTAAGGATAGAGAAATATTTTATTTGTATTTAAAATAAAGAGGATAAAAAAGATAGCAGCAACTTCAACGCGAGATATCTTGTTGGATGATGTAGAAACTGTTTTTGAATTTAGTGGTTGGTGGAATATTTATAATGATGATTTCTTTATAAGAGAATTTTTTTCTTCTTAATCTAATTCTTTCTATTAATATTGGCTTGATTTTAGATTGTGATTCTAATTTTATTACTATTTTATTAATTATTATTATTTTATTAAAAATATTGGTGTATATATATTATGATAAAAAGAAATTAAAAAAATTTTTTTTTTCAAACGATCGTCTTTATTAGCTGAAATATTTTAAATTCACTATTTATAATTTGGTCAATCTAGATCTTTGTTTTTCTTAACAAAGAAGATATTCAACAAATTTTTTCTTTACCATCCATAATATGCTAAGATTTTCAATCGGCTATCAAAGATACAATTTGATATTTATTTTGATGCACATATATTATAATAAAAAAATAATTATAATATATTAATAAAAAATAGATGTATTCCTTCTAAAGATCATAACTATACTTCAGAATTTTTTTTTATGTTAAAATTTTTTCAATTCTTCCATCCGCTATTTTGTTAGTTTACATCTTTATCATTTTGAAGGGTAAGATTTTAAGTAAATCTTTCTTTTTTTTTAATATTTCAAAATTTTATTTAAAATTTTAATTAAAAAATATGTTATGATATATATTGACAAAAAATTGATAAGATTTTTTTTTTAAGGATTACTTTCATTTATTACAATATTTTTTATAAGGTAATTATATTAAAATTTTCTTAATTCATCCAACCATCTTGTCATTATCCTTAAAAGGTAAGGTTATGTGCAAATCCTTTTTTTTTATATTTTAAAATTTTATTTAAAATTTTAAATTAAAAATTATATGATAATATATTGATAAAAAATAGATAGATTCTTTATAAATATTTTTTCTATACGTTAACTTTTTTTAATAATTATATTAAAATTTTTAAATTCTTCTATCTGCTATTTTATTATTTTTTATTATTTTTAAAAAAAATATTATAAATAAATATTTTAATATTTTAAAATTTTTTATTAAAAAAATATGTGATGATATATTGATTATATATATATATATATATATATATATATATATAACATGAAGAACCTTCAGCAGGCCAGCGCCTTATCCATTGGCTCGCGGTGTCTCAGAGATTACTAGTTTGCTGTCGTTTCCTCTCACAAAATAGTTTTATACATTTTATTGCCCACTCATCCACTAAAATCGAATCTAGAAGCAAGACTAACCAATTACCTTAAGACACGTGTCAGGTAACGATCCAGGCACCACCACTTCCATCTGTGGCCGACCGCAAAGATACCCGTGGGGAAGAGGGGCAAGGGAAAGAGAGAGAGAGAGAGAGTTCATGGAGGCCGTGGGTGTTTGCTGCAGTAGAGCCATGCTCTCACCTTCTATCACCAAAATAAAAGCCGGCGATTCTCTCCTCATCAAATCAATGGCCACCCAGAAGCCTGGAACCAGAGTTGCAGGTACCAGGAAGGTGAGCTCAGTAATCTCAGATAGAGAAAATATTTGATTGAGAAATCTAACTCGAGTACCCCATAATTTGTTTCTGAATTCATAAAACTTCGAATTCTGTGGTCATTTTTTTTTATTTATTGTTTAATTATGCCGATCATCATGATCATAATCACCATTTATGGATGATTGATAACCTTCCTTTCCAAATGTCACTGGATCTCTGTAAATGCTGATATATTTGTGAATGATTTCGTTCGTATTCTATCCTCTGATAAGCAACATTTGTGAATGATATTTTGACCTGATAAATTTCAAGAACAAAAATATTTTTTGATGCATTATTATTGGTTATATAAATTTAAGAAGAGAAGAATCGCAAGGCTCATTTACGCTTAATCCATATGGAATAGAGATTTCTTCTTGCATTTTAAGCTTAGGTTTAGATGAGATTATGGTTTATATCTGTATAGAAGGCACAGAAATTTTTGCCCCATGATCTAATACGAGCAAAATTTCGGTTTTAATTTAATTAATACATCAGCGAAAAATAATTAAATGATTTAAATTTTAACATCGTCTTCCAATCATTTTATCTAAAACTATATCATGCCATTTTTCAAATGCGTTGATTGATCATTTAATTATTTTCAATTTATACTCTACATATTTCTCCTTTTTCTTTTATTTG
The DNA here is from genome assembly GCA_017589505.3 of Metroxylon sagu. Classification (NCBI taxonomy): domain Eukaryota; kingdom Viridiplantae; phylum Streptophyta; class Magnoliopsida; order Arecales; family Arecaceae; genus Metroxylon; species Metroxylon sagu. The sequence goes on from JACVBY030000609.1 coordinate 930,142, forward strand.
TATTATAATACTTTCAACTTTTTTCCGCATTTTAATTTTAGTCTAATTAATTTCTTCCAACATCATCAATTCATGCTTAAAGCTCTCTCCATTTGAATATTCCCATCACTAATATATACTTAAATTTCTTTGGTTCTGCAGCAAATATAGTTACTGAAGCAGTAAGCTAGTTTCACTTGCTCCTATCACTTCCCCTTGCTTTGTTTTCTCATTGAAGATGATGGGCAACATAGATCCTTATCTTAATTAATATGTACTAAATTTTGCTGTATCTATTGCTTTCAGGGATCAACTGTGTTCCCTCTGGGTGAGCCAGGCCCAAGAGAAATAAACAACAGTGCACCACCTGTAAAGCTCTTGACCAATGTGGAAAAGCTTAGGCTCCTAACCAAAGCAGAGAAAGCAGGACTACTCTCAGCAGCTGAGAAGTTTGGCCTCTCACTGTCCACGGTAGAGAGGCTGGGCCTCCTCTCAAAGGCAGAGGAGCTAGGGGTATTGTCAGCGGCCACAGACCCCAGTACCCCGGGAACACTATTGAGCTTAAGCCTTGTCTTCTTGGTATTGGGTCCTTTGTGTGTCTACGTTGTGCCCGAACAATATCCATGGGAAGTGGCCCTGCAGGTCGTGGTGGCTTTGGTCTGTGTGGTTGGTGGATCAGCAGCATTTGCTGCGTCGAATTTTGTATCGAACCTGCAGAGGTCGAGCTAAGTTTCATTCAAGCTGAATCTTGAGGTTCAAACTACTTGTTGCAGTTAAGTACCAAGTGCCAACTAGCGTCTCGGACTATCTTTTTTCATATTTATATTTCTTTCTTGTACAAAAGCCAACTCTTGGAGTCAGCAAATTCTTATGAAATATTTGCTTCAAGGTTTTCATTGATTATTTTGCTATTTGAGTATATATGAAAGCTCAACCATTGGCAGTATGTTGTCAGAAAGAACCATAAGGAGTTCATTTTAGATAGATGGTTGCAATTGCCAAACAATGCCTCTAATTTAGCGTATGATACCAGAGGAAAGCCTTTTCTTTTTAGGAGACAAATCTCACTAAACCTTCTTTCAACAACTTCTGATCACGTTGTCAACAACCTCTGATCATGTTAACACCTATATCATCTACTTGAGGAATTATCTGTTATGGTATTGAGACACTTCTACTTGATCAGATTGCATGCGAATCGATCCACCTTCCTACTTCCTCACCAAACTGGCAAGGCACAGGGTAAACACTAGTTCTTTTATCTGAATGATAACATTTTTGAAGGTCCGTGCATTGCCATGCTTCTAAATGAAGGCTGTGTTCAGATACTGTGTCATTTTTATTCATTTACAGCAGATGCTATCTCTTATCTAGATAGCTATGCCATTTTTTTCCAAATTGGCAAGATACTATCTATATTCAGAACAGGCAAGGAGGTTTCCCATACATCAATTATAATATGCTTTGATACTGCCAGTTCTTGTTCAGTGCTTTGCTACAGTGATAAACGTCCTGGCATTTTAGCTTCTATTCAGGCAAACACTGTCTACTTTGGAAAGACAAGAAGCAGTTATCTAACTTGGAGAATGGCAAGACACAGAAAACACAGTGACAGAGAAAATAAAACCAGTAATTTGGAGACCTAGGCAAAGCTTCCAAAGCTCAAATTGTGATCAAGAAATTTTCCAAGAACAGATCAGCTAACTCTGTTAAGCTGTATTGGGGTTCTCTAAGGTCCAGAAAAACAGATGGGCATCATTGTTAGGTTCACCCCTTATCAGATCTCCCACGTGATCATGGCACGGGAAAGGAACCAGATTAGAGATTAATGGCAACTTCTTAAAACAAATTCATGCTCGATATCCAACTTCTGCATCTTAAATTCCCATTGAGGTCCCACATGCAAGATCTAAAACAGGATCTTCCTCCTGTTCCAACATTAAGAGACTCAAGGTCATCCATAAAACGACAACCATCCATTCTTCCCATGTTTTGCTTAGGTCTAGTATCCTTGCATTATTACAGGAGGACTAGGTCCTCTCGTTCAGAAATATTAAGGAAAATATTAAGAAAGTTACTGTGAGGATAAATAAGTTCTAAGGATAAATAAGTTACTGTGAGGATAAATAAGTTACTGTGAGCATAATGCACCATTGCTTCAAATTAATCTCTGTAAAGCAGCACATTATATTCAAGTTCTAAGGATTAGGAAATCTGTATACCATCATAAACTCAGGGAAAGAAAGATATTCCACCTCTGACACTAGATGATCCATAAATGGATAATGCCACAAGACACCATTGCACTGGTATGCACATCAACAATTTAAGCAAATTTATATTAATTGATAGCTCCTTGAAACCCAAAAAATTGAGGAGAGAGCAATACAAAAACCTTGGACCTGAAAAATGAACTACTTTTTCATTCTGGTTATAAAACAAAATAAAAAAGACAAAAATGCCATTTTGGCTGTATCCTATCAAAGAATAGACTGTTTCCTAGTTACAAAAAAGAAAACTATTTCATAATTCTAACTCCTAAGCGTAGAGCACCCTAGACATGGCCTGAATGGTCACCCTTCTTCCGATAGCCCTGGTTGACGTTGAACCTTCCACGCCAGCCATCATTCCAATACCCACCTCTTCGTGTGGGATGGTATCCCCTGCCACCATCACCATTGCCATTCATAACACCACCATTGATAGCTGCAGAGATCAAAAGAGCAATATCACTATCAGCATCTTTTCGAAGGGGGTCAAATCTATTTTGCATCGATTACTTATAACATGTAAAGTATAAAAATAAGCATTTTATAATTATGTTGTTAGATAAATTGATGGCATGTTACTACGCTAGTATCCATTCTACAGATAATAGCAAAGCCATTGCTAAACTACTTTTATGAAACAGAATTATAATATTCACCTTGGTAAGAATTTCAATGCAAATATCCTGACAGGTATAAAACCCAAAAATCACATAGTTTCTCTTACTTCATGGATTAAATGTGATCCTATAAAACCAATTTGGAAAGCATAATGCATTATGTCTTTACTCATACCAAAAGAAACATGCATTTTCTTTTCTTTTCTTTTGCATTTTTTTTTTTTGGTATTTAGACTCTTAATGATCATGTAATATGTAATACTCAAAAAAAAATTTAAAGTGCTTATAACTAAAGTTTAATCGCTACCAATTAACTTGTATATAAAATTTTAAGGCCACGTGGTTTTTAATTACAAACATACAAAGCAATTCTTACCTTTTGTTTTGGTTCTCTTTTCCTTGATAAAAGCTTGATAGCCTCCAATCATGACAGTGGAAGCCTGAAAAGTTCCAAGATAAATCCAGTGACTTGCTATAGGAGAGACCAAAAATTCAAAAAATCTACCGTTCAAAATGATAAGATGTATGTAGTGTCACGGAGAAACTGACAAAGTATAAATATAAGCACAAGAGCTAAATGGCAAGAACATCAATTTGTGACTAGGAAATATTATTTGTGATCTTAACCTTCAAATTCGACACATATAAGCAAACATTCATGGAACTGACAAAGTTGAGAATAGATAGGATCATACCTCAATTGCAGCTTTCATGGCCTCTAATGACTCAAACTCAACAAAGCCGAAGCAAAAGTAGTCAAACTGTATAAAGAAGAAGAAGTCACAGATAAAAGATTAATCGAATATAACAATTAAAAAAAAAAAAAAGAGGAATATAGAACAGGAACACAATCACAATCTAACAAACCTTATGGAACCTAACTTGGACACCACCGGGTTTCACAGGTCCAAATTTCTTGAACTCCTTCTCGACTTGTCGAGCTGTGGCATTCAGAGGCAGATTCCCAACATAGACGGAATGACCCTCCACCGCTGATGCAAAACAAGAATTTTAGAACATATAGTATCGGAGCACAATGGCAAGAATACCAAAGGTAGGAGTCAAACCTTTACGGCAATTTCTAGAATTGCTGCTCTCAGAGATTGTATTTTTCTTTGTAGCAATATCTTCAGGCGTAGAAATACGTGCTTTGGATCGCATCAATGGTTTCTCAGTGTTGGTGGGGCCTGTCCGGGACCTGGTAGCAGGCACATGCTTATTTGATGTGCTTCCTTTCATTTCTTTAACCTGTGCCAATTTAGAGGAAAAAGGTTAAAAAGAAAGATCCATCGCCGGTAGTTCCAAAATTAACTTAATTGTTGAATGATAAAATATGAGGAAAAGTTGATATATGATGGACAGAGAAAAAACGCATGATAAATAAGTACATACACACAAACATAAATACATTAACACATACATACATATATATACACACAAATACATGAGACAAAAAAAATGTGTAATATATTCAGAGAGAGGACATTCTTTTATGGCAGTGTTAAGTACTCACAACTAATGCATAGGACCTCTTGGGCACATCTTGAACAGTAGTTTTTATTTCAGAAGCTACATGCGGTTGAGCTGGTGGATCTGCAATATTTTTGTCTTGAACAATCAAATTTCCATTTTCTGGTGGAATATAAGCTTCCTCAACACTGTCAGGCTTGCCTTCAGAGGAGGTAGTTGCAGTGTCTGGTACAGGACTATCTTGCACCAACACGGGCTCTGGCAACAAATTTAAAGAACAAATTAGTTTGGTGAGCTAGAAAGATTGGGAAAGAAAAGTTATTACTTCATAAAAGTTTTACCTGAATCAGTGGGGCCATCATTTGTGGTGGTACCAACTAAAATCTGTTCGTCTCCATCTGGCTGGTTTTGATCCAAAAATCTGAAAACGTCATTAAGAACAAAATAACCTCCAACCTCCTGTGGGGCGAGGAAAAATGATTGGGTAAATTTTCGTGGAATGTTGTCCATCCCAGTCAAGAATCCAGTTACTAAGACAACCACCCCCTCCTTGTATGAGGCTTGTGAATCTGCAGTCAATATATTTAATTCACAGTCCTTAAAATCCATTGACAATATTTTATCATTGATGGCCTGCACCAGAATAGAGACAGAGAGTTAATATATGATTCAAAAGCATAACAAAAGAACAATGTCAGGAGATATCAAAAATATTTTATCCAAATGGGAGGAAAAATCATATCCAAAAATTCTTCAGATTAAGGTTATAATGAATAAAAAGACTCAATTTGCACAAATGCTCACTCAAACACAGTAAAAAGGAAACTCATAAAATGAATTTAATTTTATTTTTATTGTTATACAATGCGTGGCTCAAAAATAATTCCATGAAACCTCATAGCAAACAGCTCCCAACTTTGTAATATTTTACTTAGCCATGCAAACTGTGGATAACAAGCCCTACTCATAAATTCAAATCCAATGAATTAGCCATGCAGAGTTTACAATTGCAGCAAGAGAATTTCTAGAGGGCACAGGAAAAAAATGCAGGTAAGAGTAAAAACAATAATTATTTTCAAACAATAGTTCAGTACAAAACTAGAAGAACAGACAGCCCAAGAGTACAGGTCAGGTTTAAAATGATACAGCAACTGAAAATAATCTAGAAGTCAATATAAACTGCTTAAAAATTTGCTCAACAAGACACTAAAATATATGATTTGAATCGAGCTTTCATCCCTAGTACAAATTTCACCTGCGGTTTATCTGAAGATACTTGAAGCAAGTTCTTTAATAAATGTCATAAAATTCAATATCTTGTGAAAGAGTAAATAAAAAATAAGAAATTATTTTGTTCTTAAAAACAAACCTCTATTGTCGTGACAGAAGTCATTGCGCCACTGGAATCTGGACGACTTACAGTGCTGGACTCATAATAAAATTTGTGAACAATATCTGGGCGTCGCTGAAGAATTGTGTAATACTGACGAATAAATTCATTGCCAACCTGCAAAACAAATAACAAAAATCAAGCCACGGAAAAGAGATAATAATACAAGAAAGAACTCAGCGAGGTAGAAAAGATCAACACATACCACTTCTGGACTTGGGGGAGGAGCAGGAGTTGCAGTTGGGGATGCCATGTCTGCAATTACCTGAGTATTAGCACAGATCAAGGAAATAAATAGAAATGACATTGTATCTTTCTTCTTTAAAAAATAAGTCAAAACAATGAAACGAGAAAAAGACTACCTAAAATCAGTACAGCACACGTAACCACAGATGTTCTCATGCACGTGCACAACCCCAACGTGAACACACGCAAAGGAGGGGATGAGAGAGGCAAGAACAATAAAATAAATAAATAAATAAATAGATAAATAAAAACTCTTCTGCCACCACCATCCTGTATACTAAAAACGATTTTTCACTTCATGACAGCAATGCAATCAAGATTCACAGACGGAAGAACAACATATAAACTCTATACAATTCAGAGACAAAAAATTTTGAGAGCCTAAGATATTGCACATAGAATACATTAAGAACTTGAGAAAGTTGTCAAATTAGCTAGTGCTGGATAACTAATGCAGACAAATTTAGAAACCTTCAATATCACAATGAAAGAGACAAGGAAAATGTACGGCTAAAAAATAGACATGCAAAAAAGATAGTTCTAATCATGTTAAGATTTAAGAGCATGCTGGGAAAAAAAGAAAGAATTAGTATGAAACAAAAACTCGGTACAATAAAAAACCTTGCACAAAGAAAAGACTCCATATATCATGTTAATCAGAGCTAGAGTTCATTAATAATCGCCTTATCCGATGATCTCCAGAGAACTCCAAAATCTTCGAAAAACCTAACTACAATTAGAGAGAATAACTAATGCAGAGCGGTGAAACTAAACCCTAAGTTACATGAACTCCAAAAACAATACCCAATAGAAACAGTATGAAATCCAGAAAAATAATCAAACAAACAAAGCGGCAAAACCCCTACGAAACCCTCAACTCGTCTCGTTATAAAAAAAGGAATCATCAAAACCCAATGCAACAAAACGAGAGATTGTTCGAAAGGGTTGAAACCCAGAATCTAAAACGCAATCTGCAACAAAACGAAGCAAAAACAGACATCAAACAGCCAACAAACAATCGAGCTATCCAAGAAGAACCCTTCCAATGCCCTCTCAAAGATCGAAGCTTTCGTTGATATCTTCAATAACAATGAAGGCAAAATCGACCGAGCCAAAAGAAAAAGAAAAAGAAAGAAGAGATCAATGGGAGAAAAGACGAGACCGATGACTATCTTACCGATCAAAAAAGAGAGAGAACAATGCCTTCGGAAGGATGGGATTGATCGCCTCAGCCAAGCCCAACCAAGGGTCTGAGTGAGAGAGAGAGAGAGAGAGAGAGAGAGAGAGAGAGAGAGGAGGAGACGATCTCGACACCGCTCTCCATGCCAGCGACCATCTTAAATAGATTTGCTCTCCCTCGGTTCAGTCGTAGGAGACTCTTGCCTGGACTATGTTTTAGTCACCGAGAGAAAGGCGGAGGGAATCTATAGGCCGTTAGCTGTTGGATGGCAACGTCTAGTATTCCGGTTTTACCCTTCCTTACCGACCGCGGATTTACATATAAAGAACGTTAAAGATATGAGCCCTTAATTATTTTTTTCCCATTAAAAAAAATAAAAGAAGACTATATTAATCCATTGGCACTTATTTTAAAAAATAGAGTTATATTTTATTGGTAAAAATTTAATTACGAGTGCATTCCTTGTCCAATGAGGCTTTCTTTTCCCTTTAATTCTTTTCTATTTTTGTCCTTTCACAGGACTGGACCAATTTAATGCTTCGCCTACCATAAATGATCATGTTGGAATTCTTGGTTCCGGCTCCAAATAGGAGTTGGACTTCACTATATTTATTTATTATTTTTAAAATCAATTGAAGTACGATGTCTGTTTTTATTGAATATTTGCTTTATTTTTATTTTTTTTCTCTCTCTTTATCACTTGGCCCATATGCATCGCTCGTTCACAATGCTTGTTTTAAGCAAAGTATGTGATGAATTGTTGTAATTAAAAAAATATATAAATTATAGGAGTAATATGATTTGCCAAGATTTCTGATATACTTTTAATAAGATGGTAGCTAAAAATTATATCCAATTAATCACATATCTTTATGTATCTAGCTATATAAACTAAAATAAAGTTTTTGAAAGTTTTTTTTTTGTTAATGTTAATTATTTTTATTTTACAGTAGCAGATATTTTGGAGTTACTTAAGGCCAATAAATAAAGTTTTTGCAAACATGGTATGAAAATAATGGAGAGACTATCGAAATAGTAGATGCCATGGAAATATAAATGAGCTACCTGATCATTTAATTTTAATAAAGTAGGCATATATATATATATATATATATATATATCTGTGTGTGTGAGAGAGAGAGAGATCCCTAATATAAAATGTATGTGCTTTTATGAAAATCTTAGTTTAATTTATTTTCATTATAACTATTTTTAAAATATAACAAATCATAACATCTAAAAATAAGTTGTATGAAAATCATGCCTCTTCTTTCTTTAATGTTGAATGTATTTTCATAAAAAATAATGTTTTGTGATCATTTGTTTCAAAAGAACCTAAAAGTGGATAATAACAAGAGACAAGCTTTCATCTTTTTTGATGAGGGAAGAGGTTCAGTAACAAATTATAAGATTAAGTTAAAAGTATAGGTTATAATTGAATTAGATTTAAATAAAGTTATAATATTTATAATAAAATAGCTGAGTTTCATTTCACTTTACATTTACATAAATATGTCCAATTTAGATTTGATTTTATATGTAAATATTAAATAACTTGATCGTAAATTTTTGTTATTAATAATCTTAAATTCATTATAGAATTTTATTTCTCGTCATGTCAATATGGTAATCACAACAAGCAATGCATGGTGCACAATTATAAAACCTTTGCCCTATAATTATGTTAATTTATAGTCCAAATTGGTGCATGGATAGAATTATGTTTTAAACATTTTTGTATGATATAATTTAAATCAATTAACAAAAAAGACCTATCAACTTAGTTCTAGAAACTAAATTAAATTATCTATTTATTTATATTTGAAAATGAGGAAGGGTAGAAAAGAGAGACCAAGATCAAACCCATCTCTGAGGAGGAAGAAAGAAAGAAAGAAATACTAATATGGAGCACTGAATGGTTTACATTGGCAAATATATATCGACTTCAATTGAAATAGGTGACCTAATGGCAATGGGGTCTAGATTCTCGGAGATACAAATTTTATACTATTTGATATTGTGTATATTTCGATGGCTACTATGCATCCCATTCCAATAGTGGTGTCTATCACTAAGCCAACAAAGGAATAATTCAAGAAGCGTGATCATTTATAGTATAAGTTTTGAACTATAGAATACTATATGTACTTGGATGGCCATCATATGCAATGATAGAATTAAGAATTTTCTTTTCTTTTAAGGGAGCCAAGAATTAATCCTATCATTTTTATTTCTCAAAGCCATATTTATGTTAATATATTATCAAGGTATTATACAAATAAAAGATAACTAATTATAAAATATTATATTTAATTAAATAATAAATTTATATAATGTATAAATTTTGATTGGATATAAAAATATTTTTTTTCTTATACTTAGAATAAACCTGATCTCACCACTTTATTTGGTACTTAAACTTTTCTTGGGGAAGGAGGCAACTGAAGGGAATAAAAAGGCCTTCCAATACCATCACTACTATGCTAATAGTTCATCCATAATTCGTAATTGTAAGTTTGTCAAAATCTAATCATAGCCGTTGAAGCTTGTATGGCATCCATCAGACGCCACACTGTGGTGCGACCGTGCTCGTAATTTAGACTCTCAGATCTCTTCTACCAACGGAAATCATCAGACATCAAATAATAATAAAAATAATAATAATAATAATCATCAGACGGTCTCCGTCCCATCATCATCACACGCTTTGGATCCACTCACCGATGGTACGTTCCACCACGCAACAACTCAAAGCCAAAGCCACCGCATAGGAGGCCTTAGGAATCCCGAAATACTCTCGAATGCTCAGTGCCCCTCACCCCTGACACCTCCTCATTCTCCTCCGCCGCCGCCGATGGCTGCCTCCTCCTCCTCCTCCTCCGGTGCCAAATCCCTCTTCCAATCCCTCAAGAGGTTCTTCAAGGCGCCATGGGAGATCACCGGCCCCTGCGCCGACCCCGAATACAGGACCGCCCTCCCCAAAGCGACCGAGTACCGCCGCTTCTCCCCCGCCACCGCCCCGGTCAAGGTCTGTGTCCCCACCGCGAACCCCGAGAACGTCTTCGACATCAAGTACTACACACGCGACAGCCGCCGCAACCGGTCTCCCATCCGTTGCACCGTGCTGAAGAAGGCCGACGTCGAGAAGATGATGGCCGAGAAGACCTTCGGCCCCGGCGACTTCCCGCCGGTGTACCTCACCGAGCGTGTCCAAGAGGACGAGAACGCCAGGGGAGGCGGGTACCAGAAATAGGTCAGCGAACCCTTCTTTTCTCCGCGGATTTTAATTGGGATTAAGGTTTTCGAGAGTTAGTCTAGATTTATCTGAGACGGTTCTCTTTGTAGGTTTGATTTTTTAAAAAAATCACTTTTGAAATTAAAAAAAAAAACCGATGATATTCCTTGATTTGTTGTTTTGGCTATCGGAACTAGGCGAGCAAACTCTTCTGATCACGGCGTAGAATCCATAATTTTTTTTTTATAGAATGAAAATAGAAAACTTGGGTCTGCCATGGGCGGTTATGAATTGTGGGCTTGATCTGCTTTCATTGGATCTTTTTTTGGTTTCATAGGTTTGTATTAATGGGTTCTCTAAGGTCTCTCTTGCAGGTTGGGGGGGGGGGTGGAAGAAAAAATTACGTCGTTTCAGGAATGGGTAATTCGGGTTCGATGAATGACTGTCCTGTTGCAACGATCTTCTAAGTGAGATGTTTTATTTTGTAGAATTTGGTTAGAAATAGGGTTTGATTGTATTTGCTTTTGTTATCTACTTATCTTTGAAGTGGATCTATATGCTTCTTGCTTAAATTACGGCATCATGGATATAATGATGTTAGGTCTTAGAAGTTGAGGCATGATATGGCTGTTTGAATGTGATAGTTTCTCTTTCCTGAGCAAAAACTGACAAACACTCACATTATTTCATTTTGCCTGAAGTGAAAGGAAATGTGACAGATGACTTTTCAGATTCTTAAGGAATTAGGTTGGGTGTCATGCAATTTTGGTGGTGGAAAAAATGTTAAACTGGTGCTTTCTGGTTTTGTAGGTTTATGCGTCACTTGTAGAATTGATCCTCCATCAAGCTGTTTTTAAGTTTATAAATCAGTCTATTGGAAGTTAGGACTTTTCTTGGATTGTTAGAGGAAATGTGTGGCTAAAGAACCACACCTTAGATGATTCCATGTGCTCTTGTACTGGTTGCGAAGCCTCTGATAATTTTAGAGAAGGGCTAGATCCTTGTAGCATCTTGAATTACTTATTTATCATTTACAATTTTGTTGGAGAAGGCAATAGGAATATTGCTGGAATATTGCTGCATCCATGATCTTATAATTGCTTGTGTTAATCACATTGTGTTGTGAGCCCAACTTATTTTAGGGAATAGGATAGCTAAGTTTCTTAGAAAATATTATTTTACTTGCATCAAGTAGACTTTTTAGCATAGACCAAGAGGAGGTTTGGTTTCAAACAAGGGAAATAAGCTAGCAAGAGGGAGGATGAGGAAAATGAATGCAAGTTACTAGAATTTTTTCCTAGATAGTTTTTTTTTTTTTTTTTGGATAGTGAAGAGAGACAAGAGATCAAAGGATGCGGAAGTGTTGGCTCAAAATGGAATGAGAAAAGATCCAAACTCTGAAGTCTACGTCAGTTTTCCTTTTGTTTTATCTTACCTTAGGGAAGATATCATGGTCTAATGGTTTCCTAAATAATACTGAGAATCATGGTATGTCATACCAGTACATACCTCCTTGTATCAAGCATATCGATATCGAAACAAGACTTGGTATGGGGTAGGTACCTAGTTTGGGTATGCTGAATCGATCTGTATACCGAATGTACTGGCATTATACCAATAGGGTATCAGTATGGGGTCCAGTACCAAGATGGCAAACCTTGCTGAAAATTATACCAATATGATTATTGGTTCAATAGGGTATGATCATTATGATACAGTGCACATCTTGTATCGAGATAGGTTTCAAATGGTACAAATTGATAGCAGATGGTATAGGATGGTTTTGCTTGATTCAAATCATCTCAATTCATACCAAATCAAACTTTGGTACTATACCAGTTTCTAATCAATATGGTATAGTATAGTCAATATAGGTTGATATAAGTCGATATGGTAGACCTTATATTATATGGCATCACAAGACGTCACTTATTGTTCTTCTTCCTTTGAAAGAGCAAGTTATTCATGAGGAGCATAGGCCAACCTTCTTAGTGCATTAAGTTGTTTGCTTGAAAGGGCCACATGTGTCATTTATGATGAGGGGTAACAAACATCTATGGAATCAAGTGCCAAGTTGATCAGATAAATTTAAAAAAAAATGATGCTAATTTTGATGCTGTAAAGCCCTATCAGATAGTTAGATGATACCCTTGATTTTCCCACTTCACTAGGTTGAAGAGTCAAGCCTCTAAACAGGCTGATTTCAGGTCCAGTCAAGGTGGGGCTGAACTCAACATGAATTTTTAAAACATTAATATAACCCAAGCAATGAACCTAACTGTTTGGCAAAACTATGCCCCAAACACGAACAAAGTTACATTTGGATGCCCTACTTGAATATTCAACTTGACTTGACTACAATTTTCCCTTTTTTTACCCCTTTCAGTCAAGAGATTTGATTGGTAGGGTTTGATCAATGGTGGCATTGACAGTGCCTGCCACAGCAGGAGGCTGGAATCATGACAGCTAGGGATGGGCCAGTGGTCAATGAGGGTTGGACATGGTGGCAAGAAATCAGTTTTGATTATATCACATGCAGTACAAGTGAATGTTTCATATGGAATGAGTATATGATTGGTAACCATGATCCCTTATTTGTAACACTTAATGCAAATTCAAGTGGAAGGAGTATTTGATGAATAATTACAATCTCATTGACAATTAAAATGTTCAGAAGTAAGTCTTTCTACTAGTAGTTTTTGGGTGCACATATTGAATGGAAGAAGTATTTGGTAGATGCTTATGATTCCATCACAAGTGGTGGGCATGATTGATTTAAGCATTATTTGATGAGATGGGCAGTTGTGATATATCACATCTTGTCCATGTGATTGATTCCCTTGAGGCTATTGTTCTACATGTCTTTCATGCATAGTTGATTCAAGTTGAAGCAGCATTAGATGGACAGAAATTATCTGATCCATCAAAATAGTTGTTCATAAATAACTTGGAAGAACCTGTATAAAGCCCACTTATCTAGCCTTTTCCAATCGAAGCACCCCCTAATAAAGCAGGAGCCAGTGTTTTAAATGCTTGGCTAATGCTATCATTGGTTAGCACAACATCCAATAATTTTTAAATTTTAATATAATTTCATGTTTTTTATTTTACACATCTACATATATTTGTTTTGGTAGGGCATGGCATGCGTAGTAGAATTGCATGGTGCACCTATTGGCTGTGTAACTTTAATCCTTGGCAGAAATAGGGAAGGGTAATTCTGGGACTTTTGGAAAAGCTGAAAAGCACATTTTTGGTGCTTATTCTATTTCAAACTGATTAATTTTACTTGGCCAGTTGATCAAATTGTTTTTATGGGTTAAATAGGAATAAATATTTTAAGTTATATATGTTTTCGCATATCCTGAATAAAGTCATACAGGAAGGTCAACTATCTCTTTTTGCTGTCTTATTTTGTTTATTTTTTATTAATATTTAAGCAAATCATTCAACATGTTCAATTACATGATTGATTTAGAAGTACTTAACGGATGATGATGATTGCATTACCATGGTAATGCTTCAGTAATTCAAGAGTATTTAGTATCTGATAGATGTCATTTGTGATACCTGGACATGTCCTGCTCTTAAGATCCATGTTGGATATATATTCAAATCAGATATGTGTTAGACATTTGGATACTTGTCAAATTTATTTGGTTGCAATTTTTTGAATATTAGTAGAGAGCTAGACTTTTCCAACCATGAATTTGATCCCCACCATAATGACAGTAAAAGTGTGATTTTATTCTTTTCATAGCTTGGTCAAGAATGCAAGTGCTAGAATTCATTGTAAAATGCCAATTTTCTAAAATTCTTGTGCTTATGTCGAAGTTTGAACGGGAAATATGTATATTAAAATATTTTAAAAAGTAATATTTTTTAGGAGCTGTCTGGATGTTTGTGAGCTTTTCTCAAATTGATAGCTGTAAAAATAATTTCTGCAAACATGTTTTATGAGAAGCATGGGGGACTGGTTTTTCATTGAGCTCATTTTTGCAGATATTATGAGTAGCCTATTTTGACAAAACAGATTTTATAGAATGCAACCAGGCAACCATATTTGTAGAACTTATTCATTTTGAATTTTTTATAAACTTATTTTAGTTAAATTTGTTGACCAAGCAGCCTCTTAATGTTTTCTTTTACACAATATTTAAGTGTTTAATATTTATTTAAAATCATTTTTAATGTACTTTGCATCTTTCTTTCCCTCTTGGGGAGTCAGACAGTTGGACATGCATTCAAATTGGTTGCCATCCTGTCAAATGATGAAATGTTTCCAATGTGGTTCTTTATCACCTTTTTTTCCAACGTTTTTGCCTCAGATGATGCATGTTGTTTATATAAAAGGATTATGCAATAGATGGACGTGGTTTGGTTGCACATGATATGTGTGCCTCATTCAAGTTAAGGTTGTATTTGATGAATGTGGTGGATATCATCCATCAAGAAAATGTTTGAGATGATTTTTCTTCTTTTTCTAAGTGAATTGTTTTTAAAAAATGAACATTTTATGCATTAAATATTATGTGCACTATGCAGCTTCTCATCCATAACATTTTCATATAATGCAATGTAATTTTGCAGACGCCAAACACTTTTCTGCATTTATTTTTCCTTTTACATCCCTTAAACCACACGGCAAATTTTAGACTGAAATTTATGTCAAGAGTAAGTGAATCAGGGATAACAAGATGATGTCACGCACGTGCTAGTTGTAGACCAAGTGTTATGCCAATCTTGATGCTTGTTCTTCTGTTTTAGTCCATCGTGAAGAGATTGTTTAATTCTATGAATTTGAGGTATGCTGATTTTGGTCTTTCCTTGGGGTACACAAAATCCCTGCTTACTCAGAGAAGAAAAGGAGGTTGATTTTGGTTTTTTTTGCCAATTTAAATGGGGATCTCCTACATCCTTTTTCGGAAAAGGAAATTCAGGAAGTGTGATGTAAGAAAATAAGTTGGTGAATTGGTTGTGCTGTGGATGTTTTCTAGCGATCAAATGATAGATACCTAGGAAGGACCGTGCACAGATTTTGCTTTAAGAATTCAAGGAGGGAAGATCCTAAAGAGGACTCTATATTGAAGTACCGAAATAGGACCTGGGATGCTCCTTTAGTTTGCGTGCCGTCAGCAGGACCTTAGAAAGATATGTTTGTATTGGCCCATAACATTGACCTCAGGTTTTTGGGATGTGAAATATTCTTTCTGATTTGCCTGAGCACATGTTTGCCATCTACCACATGGTTGTTTTTGACGTTCTAGGCAAGAAGTTTCTTTCCATCTTTGCACACAAGTTTTCATTCGAAAATTCATCAATGCGTTTCTCACCTTCTTACCAGGAAGCCTGTGTGTAGCTTTAAACACCACGCAGCCTTCTTTGGATTGCTAAGTAATGTTTTGGTTGGACTGTTGTGTCTTGGCAGTTGGACCAAGTCCTTGTCCAACCGAAATCATTTGACCATTTGATCAGGGTCTGCAAGTAATTTGTTGGCAGGATAATCAATTGACAATAGGACATGAAATATTGATTGCCACCTTTTTATTTTATTATTTGCATATACTTGTGGACAAGCTGCGATAAACATAACATTGTGCACTGTAGACTTCCTGCTGTCCCTCACTTTACAACAGTTTGATATGGTAAAATTCCATTCATCTTTTTTTTTTTATTCAGAGAAGGAAAAAAATACTTATTTTTTATATTTTTAAACAGGTCGCAGAGCTGTCAGATTGTACCCTTGAAATAGATGTGTGTTCATGGGTTTATCTGAAGAGTTGCTTTCTCATCCTGATATTTTCTGGCTGCCTTTGGTTTTGTGCCTAAGGCCCTTTTATTTTATTTGCTTTCCAAAACAGCTGATGGACGGTGGAAAAAATAAACATTGTAACTGATTCGATCTGAGTCAATCTTGTAAACATCTCCAAGCCATGTAGTTGGCACTTCATCAAAGATTCTACTGTTCTATAGCATGTTCTGAACTTCATTAAAATTTCATTGTTCAACATTCTTGCTGTATCTCTGTTTATGCCTCCAAGAAGGAAACATGGCTCATCTCACCCTAAATCAATTCCTGAACTATATTTAATTTTTAATATTCCTCATTTGTAAAAGGAGACTGTAGAAAATAGTTTCTACCAATGATGGTGCAGTTGTAAGGTAGTAATCTACTCTAGTATTCTTATTTGATAACAAGACACTTGTAACATTATCACACACTGCAAGCATTCATTCAGATGTTTTTTTGGAAGCCGGATAAGTCAACTGGTAGCATCAAATTTAAGGAAGCATAGTGACTGGTTGTGAACAGTGATAAAAAAAAGAAAATGGGAAAAAACCCCAAAAAAAACAAAAAATAGACATTAAAGGCAAAGTTTGGAGGGTTTCACCTGACCTCCTTGCCTTCTGGACCTGTTTGAGGGGTTATAATTAAGTTTTGGTGGTATCAAAATTAGCCTCAACAATTATGGTGTATGAGTTGTGGTTGGAATGAATTTCCAATGCAGTAATCAGATATAGATTTATATATTTATTTTCTTGGAATGAGATGCATATTTCCATAATCGAAATATTGAACAGAGCATTATTAATGTGAAGGGCAAGTTGCGGTTATCATCGGTAGGTTTTGCCGAAGCTGAAAATATTACAGCTCTACAATTGTAATTTGGGAAACTAATGTTTTGACATAGCGGGTGTATGACTGAATTGGTTAGATACTGAAAGATAAAATTTATGCTCATCTAAGCTTATTGTTAAGAGTTTGTTTAGCCATTATCTGTTCACACTTTTTTATTTTTTTGAAGTTAAATAAAGGACGACCTGCCACATGTGGCAGAACGTCATATGTTTTTTTTTCTTTTTTTTTTTAAAAAGGATGACTTAGACGATAGCAAATAGCAATTGTAGCCAATACGCCATATGGAAGAGCAGATCCACTTGAAGAGCTGGTTATTGCAGGATGTTTTTGTTTAGACGCCGGATGTCCATGTTGGTGAGCCCCAGATCAGGTGAGATCATTAGTTTGCATATCAATTGGATTAATGATGTCTTTGTATGGACATTTAGGCGAAACTTTCATTGCTCAAATGAGAAAAAGAGCCCATATATTTGTCAAGGATTTTCTTCTTTGATGTAATTTGGGACACAAGTCCTTTAAATAGAGCCAAAGAGTCGAATCTTCTGCTGGCTTCAAACTCATGGGCACCTAAACAATAACTTTTTCCATGTTAGTCGACACAAGGTGTAATCAACAGCATAGTTTCGGAGATCAACATATAGGGCATGTAAACGAATCAATTATATTGTAACCAAGACATCTTAAATTTAGCAATCAAGTCAATTTTACCAAGGTAAAAGTAATTTTTTTTATTTTTGCTCTTTTTTTTTTTTTTTCCTATAGAGCCTTTATGGTTGGACTAAGTAACTTGAGATCAAAACTGCCTTCGCTGGATTTGAAGAGTTAAGAGTACTCATCCCAACTATTTAGCTGTCATAAGTTCATACCACACAAAGCAGCCCTATCCATCACACTAAAGTAGTGTTTAGCATAGAGTGATATTTGAAATATCATTAATTATCTTAAAATAATGATAGGATTATTTCATTTGATATTTTTATTTTTATGATAACCTATGATTACCGAGGGATCAAGATCATAATTCAAGAAGGTGATTTCAATTCTGTTCAAAAAGTCGAAATCACTATATTGAAAATGATGTGCATCAAAATTTATGGATAATTTTATCTTTTTATATATCATTAAAAAAATAAAATTATTAAAAAGATAAAATTATCCTTAATATAATAAAAAATTATAACCACTCCCATTCCATACTAAACAGAGGAGCGATGTTAGATCATCAGGAAAAATCATTATGATGACTAACCAAATTACACAAACAGTCATTTGAAATAGAGTGCACTTTCAATTGTTGGCATCCTCTCCTTAGGGCTATAAACTCTCTAATCCTTTTGATCTTTAATCTGAAAGCTTCCTATGTCTTCAGAGAAGCTAATCAAGCTGCTGATTTTTTAGCAAACTGAGTCGTTCGTCATAATCAATACAATTGCTGGAACATGAAATTTCCATCTCAATTGAATGATTTGACCATGGTAGAAAATCAAGGTGTTCTTTCTTTGAGGTCTTAGCCTTGTGTCTTCTTATCAAAAAAGCTTGAACTGTATCTTGATGTTCAAACAGTCATTCGAAACAGAAGGCACTTGAGTTGATGACAAATGCTAGAAAAGTGAAGCTCTCTTTCTTAGGTTGAGAATGCCATCCTTTCGCTAGCCAGTGATGAAGGCAAATGTTGTACTACTGGGGCTCCTCACCATGAAGTCTCCCTTCCCTTTTCCTCGTGTCCACCTTACGAGCTCCTTCACGGACCTCTCGAGGAATATCCCCCTTGCCCTTGCATCCCGCATTAGGTCAGCTCCTTCTCTAGTCTTTCCCCAGGCTTCTTTTTCCCCATCTGGCCCCAGATCTAGCTAGATCTGTGTACTTCGGTGTCCTTGGAAAGGGTCTAGATCAATGCAATCTCTCAAGAGGTGGGTTTGGTAAGGATTTCTCTGCCTCCTTTTACTCCCCCTCTTTCTATGCTCGCCTTCCTTCTGATAGGGGAGTTATGGCCCTTAATGGCCCTGGCCAATCCTCCTTGAAGGTAAGCTGGTTGGAGTTAAGGCTTCTCATACTTACCCTCGCCCTGGTCTCTTTAAAAAGCCCTCCCCTCTAGTTCTCCCCCCTCACTGATCCTCCTCCTCCTTCATCAGGCCCCACCACTATTTCCATTGTAGTGATAAGGGGCATTTTTGGCATGATTGTCGCAATGGTCTCCTTTGCTTCCAATGCAGTGGGATAAGTCACTCCTCACAAGTTTGTGCCTGCCCTCCTTCCATGGACAAATCCGAAAACATCATTCAGTTTACTAAAGCCTGCCGCTTCTGCCTTCCCTCTGCATTATCGAAAAGCCCTACCTTATTCATTAATGGCCGTCCCTTAGCCCATGATGTCTATATCTTAATAGAGGACCGCTATGTTTCCAAGTACGATGAGCTCGCCTTTATGGGCATCCTCGAGCTCTACCCGCTTAATAGTATTATAGAACTCCCTTCCACCCTTTAAGCTCAGCAAATCATCAGTTGAAACTACCTCGATCGAAGTGGAAAGAATTTTGGGACCCCTTGCCGCTTGGCCTAGGTTAGTTCCTCCTCCCCTTCTCCTCCCATGATGCTCTTCTCCTAACTTTTAGGGAAGGGATCAAGTGGGGTAAAAAATATTTATGCCCTGTGAGGCCATGGTCCATCCTTGCAATGACCACTAACACCTGCTCTATATGAAGGCCAAAATCTGCCTGCTAGATGTCCCTCTCATCCTTTGGGATGAGGAGTCGCTCAACCTTCTGATCTTTAGGTTCGGCTTGGTGCTTGAGTTCTTGCTAGAAGCCCTGGTAGCCAGGGACTTCTTCAAGGTAGAACTCTCTCTATTGTGAAGCCCTTGATGAGATATCAAAATACCTCAATGTAGCCATCAAAGATATAGTCTACATCATCGATGTTGAGATTCTGTATTTTGAGATCCTATCACCTTTGATTTCTGTCTTGGCCCCTAGGCAAGATTGAGAGGCTAATTGGAAGGAGTTCAGAGATAGCCCCTAGCATCATAGAGCCCATCTTGACAGTGATCTCTCCCTTGAAGAAGAGTCCCTTATGAGTTCTCTCCGCGATGAAGGGCCCAGCTCTTAGATCTGGAATTCTTGCGATCTCATCAATCTCCTAGACTCCTTGCCTCTAACTCTTGTCTCGGCTTCGATATATGCTGTTCTAGCATCCAGCTCCTCCCTCCTAACATTTCTCTTGTCTCAACCAAAGGTGTTTCCCTCCTTCGCTTGGTCGAGCCACTTCATCATCGCCACCCACCTCTCCTCAAGTCTACCTTGACCTCATTCCTTGCTCTATTAGCTGGGCCTACCCCCTTTTGTGCCGCCTTTCCTCCTCTGGCTCCCCTTCTATGGGTCCATCCTTTAGTATGTGACTTGTTCTTTCTTTTCTTTCTCATTCTTGCCCATAGAAACTTGTTGCTCCCTTCCTCCAACCTCTCTTCGCTATTCTCGGAGCCCCTCCACTCCTAAATCTCTCTTCGATAGTTTCACTTGCTTCGGACTCTCTTCTAGAGCACTCTTCCCTACTAAGTCCTCCTGTGCCTCTCCCGCTCTGCTGGAGACCCTTCTTCCTCTGTCAGTGCTGCTCTAGCAGGGATCTCTCCATCTATTCCGCTTGCCTATTCAGCCAAGTCAGTGGAGCTAGGCTCCATTGGCCCTGTGGATGCTCTAACTGTTGCTTCCCTTGTGTTTGCCTTGCCGAGCTTCAAAGTCAAGCCTTCTCGGGCCAAGGCTGTACTAGCCATTTAATCTTCTACTACTAAGCTCCTGCTAGCAAAGAAAGCCAGGCCCCTCCTACTGCCCCCCCTCATCCTCTGCTACTACCTTTCTCCTACACGCTGTGGGGAAAGACTTACTGATTACTTGGGGTCAAACCTATGGATTCCTTATTTCAGATCTAGAAGTAGATAAAATCATCGACTAAATCTTGGATCTACAGCTGGCCAAGGTTGAGACCCTCGCACCTGCTATCCAATGGCTGCCCCCTGCATTGGTCGATTGCTCGACTATTTTGCAGTTTTATCTTTTGGATGCTTCCTGTTCTTTTGATGTTGATGTGGTTTAGTCCCTCATAGTCTAGGATCTCTAGAGTGAGGAATATTTTATTTTTGGATCTATATATTGGCTAGTATAAAGGTTTACCACAGTTGCTTGTCTCTTATATGGGATTCCTTAACCCATGTATTTAATCAATAGCTTCTTATTTTAGTCTCATATGGATTTCTCCTCTCTTTTTGCTCATTTGATGTTAGTTGTTTCCCCTATAATCTTCTTATCTTAGAATGTTAGAGGTGTGAGGCTACCATAGAAGCGAAGGGAAATGAAAGACCTCATTGCTAGGTCCAATTGTGACATTGTTCTTATTCAAGAATCCAAGCATGTTGATCCCTCAACAAGAATCCTTAGATTTATTAGGGGTTCTCGAATTGATGAGTGGGCTTCTCTTGATGCTTTTTGATTAGTAGGTAGAATACTGATTGGTTGGAGATCAATTCTTCTTCCTTTTAAATCAAAAATTTGGTAGGTTCTCCCTCTTCGTGTCTCTTCTCTGCTCATCTCTTAGTAAATCTTTCACTGTTACTGCTGTTTATGATGCTAACGACTGACATTTCCATTAGTCTTTCTTCAGAAAACTTTCTGATCTTAAAAATGATCTTCTTGGCCCATGGGTGTTGGGTAGCGATTTTAACATAACTAGGCTCACCTCTAATAGACTTAGTAATCCTCAACTTCTCTGTGATGCCGTGGGCTTCAATGACTTCTTATCTAAGCTTCAACTCATAAACTTGGATCTCAAGGGAAGAAAATTTACCTAGTCTAATGGTAGACTCTCTCCCTCCATGTTCAGACTTGACTGCTTTCTTATCTCTTTAGATTGGGATTCTTAGTTCCGAGCTTCATTCCAATATTCCTTAAAGGACTCAATCTTTGATCATGTACGCATTGCTCTAGACTGTAGAGTCTGCTTTTCTTTCTTAAGAACCTTTAGATTTGAAAGATGGTTGCTTTAGAAGGTCGATTTGAATGACAAGATTCTTGCCAATTGAGAAAAGATCTCTGTTTAACCTGAAGTAGCAGGTCAATGGGTAAGAAACTTTAGAAACCTCTACTATCGACTTAAATATGGTCCCGTGATATAGAGGATGACAACAAAACTCTCAAATTGAAGCTTTTTAGAAACATTGGGATCATTGATAGGAAGGAGGCGTCTTTCTAACTTTTTTCCTCTAAGGTGCTCTCTATAAAGGTTCTAAAATAATTCCTGCAAGACATCTACCTCAAAGAAAAGTTATATTAGAAGCAGCGATCTTTGATCCAATAGCTCAAAGAAGGGGATCAAAACTTATCTTTCTTCCACAAAGTGGTATCAGCCCACAAAAGGAGACACAAAATCTTCTCTATTCTCTCTAATGGATATAAAATCTAAGACCTTGAGGCTATTGAGGTCACCTTCCATTCTTTCTATAAGCAGTTCTTTGATCTTTCTATCAATTCCTTTCTACAAATTTCCTGGAATGATATATACAGTGCCCCACCTAACCTTTCTCCCCTTTGCTCCCAATTACTCTGGAGGAAATCAAAGCTATGGTCTTCGACCTTGCCAAGGGTACTAGTCGCTGGCCTTATTGACGTCTTCCAAAGGCACCAGTCTCTCCTTTCTAACAACTTACTTACAATGTTTCAGCACTTTTTTAAGGGATCTTAGACTTGGCTTATCTCAACTTTGCATTCATTTCTCTAATCCCCAAAAAGGATGATCTTCTATTTGTTCATGATTTTGGGCATATTAACTTGCTTAATAGCATCTTCAAAAAATTATTTCTAGAGTCCTTGCCACCAGGCTTGCTGAATTCCTTCCCGCTCTAGTTGAGCAATCCCAATCAGCCTTTATCAAAAGTTGGGATATCCATCCGAACTTTCTAGTGGCTTACGAGATTTTGGTATATTCTAGATGATCCAAGGCTCTGGGTTTGGTATGTAAAGTTGATTTTGTAAAAGCTTTCAACAATATTAGTTGGAACTTCCTTCTGAACCTTCTCTTGGCTAGGGGCTTTCCTCCAAGTGGATTACTTGGATTCAATCCTTGCTCTCCTCTACCTCTATTGCACCCCTAATCAATGGAAAATCGGGTAGATGGATAGCTTACAAGAAAAGTCTCCATCAAGGGGACCCTCTCTCACCTATCTTCTTCATCCTTGTAACCAATGTTTTAGCAAAAATCCTCAAAAGAGCTTCCAACCTTGGTCTTATTGAAGGAATTGGATCCCATCTATATTTTAAATGCCTCCCAAGTCTGCATTTTGCTGATAACACAATCATCTACATCGAAAATGAGGGCTTCGTAAAGGCCTTAAAGGTTGTCCTGCTGGGATTTGAAGGCACCTCCAAACTTAAATCCAACATCGCAAAGAGCTTTGTGACTGGTCTCAACATCAACCCTTCTGAAGAGGTCCACATCGCAAATCTTCTCAGCTGTAAGACTTCTTTCCTCCCCTTCACTTACCTCGGCCTTCCTCTATATATCCGCCACCTGCTCAAGCAAAGCTGGATGCTCCTCATTGATAAAGTTTAGAGTCGCCCGTGGTAGGGTAGATTTTTTTCTATTGGAAGGAGGTTGGTTCTTCTTAGCACTATCCTATATGCCTTGCCTTCATATATGATGTCCATTTTTAGGCTTCCCTCATGGATCAAGAGAAGAATTGATAACATTCATAACGCCTTCTTGTGAAAAGGGAAAGAGAAGGTTAGTAGTTTTAATTGTCTAATGAATTAGGCTTCGGTATATAGAGTCAAAAGAGGAGGCCTCAATATTAAAGACCTAGTCCTCTTCAACAAAGCCTTGTTATCCAAATGGGTTTGGAAACTTATGTCCCCTGACTATTCAGCCCTTTGGAAGTTCCTTATTAACCAAGCTTACTACTCTAGAAGGAAATTCAGAGGTCAGGAGGGACAAGTATGTGCAAGAGCATTCCTAATGTGGAAAGATATCACAAAGGATATTAGTGGTTTCTAGAATTGCACACGATTCTCACTCGGGTAGAAGAATGCGATCAGTTTCTTCAACGATATTTGGATGGATCAAAACCTTTTCAGAAACTTATCCCCTAATCTCTATGTCACCTGCATCAAACCTAATGCATCAGTTGCTTCATACTAGAGATGTAGATCTCACAGATGGTCTATCTATTTCTCTGGGCCACTCTTGCAGTCGCAGCATTAGCAGTTTGATGACTTTCATGATATTCTCTCAGCTCTTAATCCTTCTCTTTTGCCTAATTGCTCCATCTGTATGGTCTCTCCTCAAGGTACCTTCTTAGTTCAATCGTTTTACAATTTCATTAATGTTAGAGGAGTCAGATGGTCCTTCTGCAAGACTATCTGAAAGGTAGCTATCCCATGCAAAGTTCAAGTGTTCCTTTGGCTGGTACTCAAGGACAGTCTCCAGACTGATAAAAGACTGGCTGAAAAGGGTTGAAATGTAAGCCATGGATGCCCTTTCTATGCGGTGACTATAGAATCTGAATCCATCTCTTGCTCTCCTGCCCTTATGCGAAGTTTATCTGAAGGATGCTATTTGATAGATTTAACCTTTTTATGCCTTCAACGAATCTTCACCATTTATAGTTGTCTTCGAGAGCCAGATATATTCCTTGCTAATGGAAGCTGATTTAGGACCAGCTGACCGTTACAACCTTCTGATAATTTGGAAAGAAAGGAATGTTAGAAGTTTTTCTTCTTCCTCAAAATTAGAGCAATCTCTTCTAAGAAATATCTTGTTTGCTTTCTTCTCTTGATCTCTCCTATCCAAGGGCAGGGTTGTCGATGCCTACTCCATTTTAAAAAATATCCTAAATCTTTTTTAACTTGTTCTACTCTACTTCTACATCGTATAAAGATACTATAATAAAAGCTTGGAGGAAAGATAGGATCATCCACCTTCACTCTTAAATTAAAAAAATAAAAATAATAAAAGTAATAATAATAAAAAAATAGAAGGCGCTTGAACTGCATCTTGATGCTTGCGAAAGCTTATGCAATTTACCATAATGCTCTATGGTACAAGACGAAAGCCTATGCAATTAACTATATCTTGATGCTCCATGGTACAAGAGTAGTTTTTGGAACCATTGCCTTGGGCATTTCCATCACTTGGGAATCTGGTGAGAACGACACCTTTTCTCGTAGGGGTATTTCTGAAAATTGAACTCAAAGACAATGCAGACACGAACGGTGCTTTAGCACTCCGCCACAGACACCAACGGTGCTTTAGCGCTCCGCCAGTGACCCCCCCCCCCCTCCCTCTCTCTCTCTCTCTCTCTCTCTCTCTCTCTCTCGTTCTGCGTGTTTGTAGAAGATCACTAGGAGTATAACTAAAGATTTCTAACCAGTGCCAAATTAAAACCCTAGAAAAGATACATGTTAGTCATATGTGGTACCATAAAAAACAATCACATTCCTGATACTTTCATGGAGATACGCACATCGTTTGGACCAAAACAACAGGCTCCATGTCTTTGGAGTTTCCATGATCCAAGACGACTACCAAAAGGCACAGAATAGATGCGTTTTTGTTTCATTTAATGCTTTTAGACCAAGGTTGGTTAAGAAGGAAAGTGAAAAAAAAAAAATCGTTTCCTTGGACGAATCCTTCTGCACTTGGTTTTTTTTTTCGGCATGGAAGTTGCAGATATGATCTCAATATGACCACCTTTTGGTCATCCTCTCTCGCTGAAGCTTAGGGTTTGGTGTCTCTCCTAGCCCAAGAAGATATAACACCCCTCTGGTTCAAGGCGTGATGGGTTTTCTTGCAGCAAATCCAAGGAGATATAAAGCTCTGTCCTTTTGCGGTCAGAGGTTATTGGTTTTGGGTGTAATGATGCAGTGATGCAGTAGGATCCAAGATAGGAGGGTTAGAATATTTCTCCCTGGCCTCTTTGCTTATCAAGTAAAAAAATTATATTCCATCTACTAGCTTTTTGTTGCATGAATCACCATTTCCTCAAAGAAACTGTAATCCACCTTCTTTTATATCCATGTAAATAGGGAAAACGTGAAGCTCCAAGAGTTGTAGCTTCTTCCTAAGGCTTGCTTGGTAGATAAAAATGGGTTCACGTTTTTGCTCTACTTTGGCAGCAATTTGTAAGCAACGACTCGCAGAATAACAAGCTTGTAGGTCAGTGATGAGAGACTTGCAAGATCCCTTGTTACTTAGCTTACATGAGGTCATTCTCTTGAGCAAAAGCTTTTGGCAGCTTGAGATGTGTCGTTTAGCCTGTTGTCAGAGAATTATATTTGTCTGCGTTTCGAGAGGATTCATCGTTAGGAAAATGCTAGGCGTAGCTGTCCTTCTCTAAGTGCACTAAGAATTCATTTGTTTCATGCAGAATGAAAACTAAAGGGAAGAATATTAAAAAAAAAAAAAAAAAAACCTCGTAGATCATCTCAATAATTAAGATGCTTTACATATGGATGGGATGTTGCATGCAATCCATTATCATGGTGCAGTGCATTATGAGCTAGGATGAAATCTAGGCACATGCTACATCATGCATTCATTTGTCGGTAATATTCCAAATATCCATGGAAATCTAATTTGTGCATGTAAAAACGTGCACCCAAAGAAGGATGGAAAGGTTTGTGGTCCTCTAACAGCTGGTGGATGTCTTAAAAGGACCTTATACTGGTCCCTGGGCTATATGGTAGCTTCCCGGGGTTTTAAGCAATTGGATCCCATAAGGCTGCCAGTGTTTAACTCTAAATTCTGAGAACCACATTAATGTTCTGAGTCTAACTGAATTCTTTGTAATTTATATTTTCAATACTCAAAACATCAAAATTAACATCTACATAGTTTACTTGACAAGTGCAAATATTATTTAGTTTTTCACTAAAATTTTGTAAAGGAGATCCTAATTACCATAACTTTGGGACATAGCTAAATCCTTGTTCATCTAAACTTTTTAGATTGCTGCTGACCAAATATCCATATTTACCATCACCATGCAATCAAAACAATGAAAATTCTGTGTTTTAACATTTTTAGTGCTGGATATATATCACCGGTCATGGCTTAAAAAAATGCACGTTATTCAAGCAGATGTTTAATATATGCTAGGCTTTTGAGAAGCCAAAAAGCATCACCCATGAATACTGATCGTGCTGGTCCCGTGGTTGGAAATTGGGAATGTCTTCATTGCTTTTTATCTAATAGTGCCTGTCCACCATCCACCATAACATGTGCCCGTCTACAATCTTCTTTCTTATGGTACAAAGATTCTTTAATAATCGCCGATTCATTCGATAACATATTTATTATGGCACCCAGTGTGTACCTAGGGTTCACCTAGAACGAGACCAACTTACCCTTGTCAAAAAGGTTACAAGACCGGGTTGTGTGCTCTGTTAAATGGGTGAAATATGGTGGCTATTCTGTCCATCTGATAGGAATAAATATGCGCCACATATTTGCCAATGCGTGATGCCTTTTTCTTTTTTAGGGGTTGTGCAAGTCAAGCATCTTTCCTTTCTCGAAGCTCCTTGGCTGTTTCAAGAGCTCAGTGCTGGTACAAAGTCCGATCAATTAAGCTGGGAAGCTTGCAAACAAGAAGAAGATCTGCGCAATTGAATTTGGAGGTACTAGCTATTTCTTCTAACCACTCTAGGGATAGATATCTCTGACAGAAAACCATGTTGAGGTTATATTTCATTCAAACAGCAAATTAGCAGCTCTTGATTTCTGGGAGAACAAGCAATCTCTTCATTCAGGAGTAAGTGCAGTGCTTACAGAATCCATATGCAAGAAAAGAAATAGCTAGCTTCATTCTAGTCTAGATTTCAGATTCCTCTAATGGACTACTTTGTGAATGATGAATTAATTAAATAGGAGTGCTTTGCTGGAATTTTCTTTTCATCTCATGTGTTCCTAGATGAGACACAAATTGCTCTAATCAACATTACTTGGAGATAAGTCTATCAGAAGAACAATTCCCATTCTTATCTCTTCTTCTTTTTCCTTAATTTCCTGTGAAACTGCATGCTGTAAACTCATTTTCATGTAAAGAGATTTCTTGATATGTTGCAGAAGGTTAACAGCATGTATCAAGAAAAAAAAGTTCATTTATGAGGGAAAATATTTTCTTGGCTACTTTCTTAATCCTATGGGTAAGATCTGGTGATATTTAATTACAATAGTTTCCCACTGAGTGAAATTCAGTTTCTTGTTGCATGTCTTTCTTTCATGCTGCGCAAATATTTCTACTTCATGTCGCATATTCTTTTAGTTTTTCCATGTTAATGTTTCTATCTAAAGTCTGTTTAGATGAATAATTTCTGTTGTAAGAAAACAATAACTTCTTAACTAATTATTGTAGCTAGCTCTTTTATATGGATTCTGAAATTTATGAGCACTGGAGTGCTTTTATTCCATGAAGCAAATTACATGGAAGTGAATTTATGTTTGCATCTTAATTTAAGAAGATGAGAGAGACCTACTCCAGATTGGCTATCTCATATGTAATTTATTTAATTGCTCAGGTGTGATGATGAAAGTCTTAAGATGATAAAGGATTCGCAGGAAAAACGGCTTCCAAATAAACAAGGCAACGCTGCTGATGATAAAGCTCGAAACAGTATAAGACTATGGCCAGGATTGAAGGATCCAAGAATTGTACGGGTCTCTCGTGCATTTGGGGGAAAAGATCGCCATAGTAAAGTAACCACTGTAAGAGGATTGCGGGATAGACGAGTGAGGCTTTCAGTTCCAACAGCAATTCAATTGTATGACCTTCAAGATAGGTTGGGCCTTAACCAACCTAGCAAAGTAGTTGATTGGTTGCTCAATGCTGCTCAGCATGAGATCGATAAGCTTCCCCCGCTCCAAATGCCACCAGGAAATTTTATTCAGTTCCCTCATCCATTGCAGATGTCTCATGAAGCAACTCCATGCCAGGCTCCCTCTTGTCCTCCAGGTGTAGAAAATCTCGAGTACACAACTGAAAATGGAGCTCGGCCTTTAGCTTTATTCTCTAGCAAGCCAAATCATGAGGTCTTTGGTAGTGGAGTTGCCATTGAAGACCTTGCAACACTATCTAAGTCTGATCTTTGGCATTCAGATGTTCCACAAAAGACCAAACAAAGAGAAGCAATGAGGGAGTCAGGCATGGAGAAAGGCGACGCCATTAAAGGTAATGAGATGGAAGATGATGCTGGCATTCATTGCGCACAAGTTTCAGCTTATGACCCTCTCTCCAGACCTCCTCATCATGCTTCAGTGGGCTTGTTAAGTAATGCCATACCATACACTTGCTACTATCAGTGGGAGCCTACAAATGCTTTTGTATCTCATTTAGGAATCCATTCAGCTCCAGTGGAAGGCCCACCTACCTCGAATCCATCATCCTTGTCTTTGGCCTCCGCATCTCAACTTGTGTTTTGTCCTCCAGGAGTAGTGCCATCAGTGTTTGACTTTGATCCAAAACAGTTCAGTCATGTTCCAGTGGTCAGCTCAGCTTCACAGAATACTCCATTGAATTCATCAAGGACTTCACTCAGGTAATCACCACTCTAAGCATCACCACTCTGAAAAACAAAAACGAGAGCTAAGCTTACAGTTAGAGAGAGAGGGCAGATGGCTGCTGATGGATCAAATTCAGTCTTTACCGTGTGAAGCACTTAGATTGTAATGACAGTGAGTATGCATCCTTTCAGTTTCGAAAGTTTTTTTTGAGTGTTTTAATGTTTCCATAAGCTCCATTTCGTTGTTTCTTGTGATATAACGGAGTGATGAGCTTGCTTATATAGAAATTGTGTTCTTTGTTGCAGTAGCATCGATCATTTCTTTTATTCAAAGGTGTTGGGTACATAAGGACATTAAATCTTATGGAAAGCGATGTCCCTGATTACATGCTTATTGCCCATCCATGAAGCATAATTAATTTTGTTGAAATGTTCTTTTTTTGGAATAATTTCCATATCATTAAACCCTGACTTCAAAGTTCATTCACCAAGGGGAAGGCGACATGAATCTTTACTATAGTATCATGGAAAATGATGTCTGTTAGCTTTCTTTGATGAATTCATGGGTACTGCAGTGCATATACATAATTGACATTGTAAACTAAGTTGAGTCGTGGTGCATTGTCTTGCATACCGTCATCATCATCCACAGCCATCTTTTCATATCCTTGCTTGAGAGATCTTTTCAACTTTGTAGCTTTTATAAAATTAAAAAAAAAAAAAGCTAATAAAGAACAAAGGGAGGTTGCCTTTCTGTTTGAAAGCCCTCCACTCGCCTCCTCTCTCTCTCTCTCTCTCTCATGGCAGTTATTATAGTTAGTAACGCTATTATATAAGCATGATCATCCATAAGGTTTTGTAATCGTATATGGCTTTGGAACATAAGAAGACATGGACTGACCGAAGCATGCAGTAAAGGCTTTGTTTTGTTGGTGCTGGCTTGTTGCCTTCTTTTAATAGGACAGAGGTGAGAATGTGGTAATTGTCACCACGGCTGCGTGAGATCCAAGAAAAATAAAGGATCAAAGGCCAGTTGGCGGTGGGGCTCGAGTGAGGCAGGTAAAGTGGCAGATTTTTAGAGAGTAGGGTGTGGTCCCATGCATGCATAAAAGCTATACATGTGTGCAGGCCTGCTAGGGTTTGCATGGCCCCGTGGTCCTCCCTTTTCCACACTGACTAGTCTCTGTCACATGGTCCCCCATGATTAGTTTTCTCCTTTATGTCTACTTGCCTTCTCCTTGAATTTTATGGCTGCGGGCTATGATCAGCAGGCAGCATAGTCTAAACGATCGAACAAACTACCACCAGTGTAGTGTGTTAAGGCATCAAATAAACTCTGTGTCTCTCCATCTCCAGTGGTTACGATCAGGACTGGTCAAACTTGAAAGTTGAAGCACTGAACAATACCACATGGTTGTGGACTGTAAGCCCATAACCTAAGCTTAGCCTTGTCGAGTCCGTGGAATGAGTTTTGCTAGCTGACAACTCGAACAGTTCAGTGCCTTTTTGCCTTTTTTTTCTCTCCGTCCTCCATTTTCCTTGGCAAGGCATTCAGGTTGGTGGTCTTGAGCTCCAGCTACTGCTTGCTTGCATTAATTTATCGAACCTGTTATGGCATATATTCTCCTTCCTCCATTTTCCTTGGCAAGGCATTCAGGTTGGTGGTCTTGTGTTCCATAAGGTTAAAACTTTGAGGGTTATGCCATTTCTATCGCCCTTAAGCTACTGCTTGCTTGCATTAATTTATTGAACCTGTTAATATCACATATAACAAGATTTCAGGGATTGGTGTGGAGTTGCTTCATTAGAATAAAGGCTTCCTTTGATTTGCTTGTGATGGAAATGTTATCAATCAAATATAGGAGGTGTTGTAACATGATCTATGCCCAATCACACTCCTCATGGATGGTTATTAGTGCGTTTCAATATGCAAGAAGAAAGGAAAAAAAGGTTAAGCCAGATAATCACCTATAAATTTCATCAATCTAAAAAGGATCCAACTTTGTGGACCGACAATAACAATATAAACAAGATTATAAGATGCTCTTAGTCCAACTGAAATTTAATGGTCAGAATTACTTTCTATGATACTCTACACAACCTACTTTAAAAGGAAGGCTTATGATATTTCATAATAATGTGAGAAGAGATAGATTCAGAAATATTAAAATCCACAAAAAAATATTTTTATTTGGCACTTCTTATTGCTTTTATATAGTTTGATCGAAACAATCACCTAAACTAGAATTAATGTGGAAGACTATTCAAATATTTCTTAATATGAATTATTTTAATAGAATGAGATGTGAAAGTTAGATGATGAAATAGCCCAACAAAGGAGAAGCCAGATAACATATCTATAGAATGAAAGAAGAGATGAGGATGAAGTCTTTACCTTGAAAGCAATGACTCAATTTTAGAGTAAAATTAGGGTTTGTTGATAAAGGATTTAGAGAACCATCAAACTCATATCTGTTTCACACACCATGTTAGATTGAATAACTAGGAGATAATTATATTGCAATCAGATATTCTTGAGATGGAGGTGAAGGACTATTTAGTGGGCTAGAATGTAATCAAAGGAAATACCAACAAATTGCTCTCTTTAAAATTCCAAAACAACAACAATCTAGTTTTAGAATCCATAATTTTGTCCTAGTATCAATTAATTTAATTTTCCTGTGATTGTCAAGCTAGCTTTGGTTGAAGGAGAAGAATGTATACGAGACAAATAACTAAGCTAAAATAGCATGCTACTACCTCATGGGTGAAATAATTGCTTATAAATTACAGTATGTGAATGCAGCTTCAAAACAAGGGAACAAGGAAAATACCATCAACTCTGACCCTAAATTTTCTCCTTAGTCCTTTCCTCATTTACTAGAATCATCAAGGATTATAGATCAGTGTGTGAGAGAGAGAGAGAGAGAGGTCCTTCCTTCATTTACTAGAATCATCAAGTATTATAGATCAGTGAGAGAGAGAGAGAGAGAGAGAGAGAGAGAGAGAGAGAGAGAGTATACCATTGCTTATATTTATATGATTTTTCTTTAGAATGATAGTGCTAGGTTTCCTGCCATCTTTAGTTGATTTCAGGATCTGTTCCATGAGGAGAGATGTGCCAACCGAAAATTTAAATTCCATTATGTTCACAAAATAATGAACATATATTAGCTTTTAATAAAAAGAAATATTGACCTCTCAGAATTTTAAAAGTATTAGTATTTCAAAGAGGTAGAATCTACTTAAAAAAGAGGCTCATGAAAACGAGCCTTACATTCAAATAATCCCTTTATCAGGTTATGTCACATTCTCTTTTAGATGGAGAACACCATCCACCTCCCTTTCAAAGCTCTTTTCAGTGTTTATACTCTGCAACGCAAGCCCCAGAATCATTTGCTTTTGGTGCCCAATAACTATCCCATCTCCCAACCGAGGAGTTTCTGGATGGTTAATTACTTAATTCTAAAACCGTAAGGCCAAAGGAAAAACAAAACCAAGCCATCGTCAAAGCATGCAATAC
Organism: Metroxylon sagu; assembly: GCA_017589505.3. Classification (NCBI taxonomy): domain Eukaryota; kingdom Viridiplantae; phylum Streptophyta; class Magnoliopsida; order Arecales; family Arecaceae; genus Metroxylon; species Metroxylon sagu. The sequence goes on from JACVBY030000609.1 coordinate 963,227, forward strand.
AAATGTGCAAAATCCTGGGTACCAAAACCAAAACATAGTGAAGGGCTAGGTCATTGAAATGACCGAACAAAGAAAATTCGTGTCCAAAGTTATTTCTATCAAAACCACATATGAATGTGGCATGAGCAATGCATCACCATTATTGATAAAATTGGGTTCAAAATATTTGCATGGTGACATCAATGACCCTTTTCCTACTTGAATTATGTGCTTTGTATCAATATGATTTTGTATCTTGCTGAATGTTAGGAAATGTTGGGATTAGTTGGATCTAACTTAAATGTGGCATGCATGGGCTGAGAAAAATTCAAGAATCCTTCTTAACAAAAAGTTTTCATCTATTTGCACTCTTTATAAGATTATCACTAATTTTTCTTTCTAATGCAACCTCTACTTGTAGAAATGGCATATATCTCATTCTAAAATTTGTAAGTTATTATCCTTCCTTTCTTCCTCTATTTTCTTGTAAATATCCTCAATTTTAATAAATTCATAGGGTCTTTTCCTCACTTCCCCTAAAAAAAAGAGTTCTTCATATATCTCACCTGTTAGAACTAATTATAGGTCAATAAAGCTTGGAAAGAGACAATTAACACACGTGATAAATTTATATTGGCAACAGTGACTTTCATTCATCTCACTCTCACTCAATTTTCAGTCATATATATAGTTCATTGTTTTCTCTTACCAAAGCCTGACACTAATCTATCACTTAACCAACTTTAATGGTGACTTGATGTAGGAGATAGCCGATACATTTATTTATCTCATTTGCATATAAATTTGCATGCATTTCATCTAAAATAATTAGATATGTTTTCCAATCTTTTCAAGTGTGAATATCCAACTTGCCACAAGAATGTATTGGTTTTAAAGCACATAAGAAAGAAATTATGGTGGGTAAGGTAAAAGTCAAATGGTTGAATTCACAATGGTTAAATATGTTCAATAGAAAAAAAGTGTCCAATAATTCAAGGATTTACTTTGTTCGCATCTTTAATAAATCTATATTTTTGAGAACATCCTATTTTGATTTTAAATCAAAGAGTATGAGAAAAATATATTTATTAAAAAAGAGAGTGCATGCATCAAGTTATATAGAAACTAAAAAATTTAGAAAAATTATACTTGCACCCTTTTAAGTTTATCTTCTTCAATTTGCCTCTCACCTTTCAATAGACTCAAAATAGCCCTCCAAATTACATTTTGTGACAAAGTGTCCCCTTTCATCCATCTTAGTTAACCAACTTTTAGTAAGAGACTCGCATCACCATCACTTGAATATTAAAATATTTAGAAATCTTTAATATACCCATATTCATATTTAATTAATAAGAAAAAACTTTCAAATCTCCTCTAATTTGTCCTCCTCGCCCTCTTTGGCCACCTCTCATTACTAATTCTTTTGTCTCCTACTTTTGACATCATTGCATCGTCGGCCACCTCTCTGTCCCTCTTTTCTAACCCTACTAGCTCTTGCTGTTAGAAGCACAAGCACCATCTATGGACCACCTCTACCCTCTTGTTCATTACCACCTATGGACCATCTCTACCCTCTTGTCCATCAAAAACTCTCTCTCAATTCTGGCTCCAATCATATAATCATTGATGGCCCTCCCTGGTTGATACCCCAACATCACCATACGCTTAAAAAACACTAACATCCACATCAATAGTAGTGTTATTAGAAGTTTTTTGAAATGGATACAATGTGCCCACAACTTCTCCACTTTGCCCATAGCCACCAATCATTACGCTTAAGGAATTCGCATCTCTTTTACTCATTTATCAAATGACCTCTACATTGATTAGAAAGAGTTTTGAACAGAAGTATCATCAAAATCCCATTCTTCACAATAAGTTATGCACATCGTAACCTTCTCAATGGCAACAAGTTTCCAATAAGATTGAATTAAAGTCCCAATGTAGACATATTTGGCTCAAAATTTGAAATACTTGCTTGATTAAATAAACTCAATCAAGCTTTAAGATACCATCAACTCTATAACCTATGAATAATTCATAAATAAAAGGTTTCTTGCCGAATTCATGATGCTACATTTGATGTAAAAGCTCACGATGATATGGCCAATTGAAGTATATGACCTGAAGCCCACTCTAACCATATTGGTATGAATTGAGATTCCTTGGTGGTATTGGTAGCACTGGTAGCTATGATGATAGTGGACAATGATTGTAGTGGTGATGATAGCTATAGCGATACTGCTAGTGATTATGGTTTATGGTTTTGATGATAGAGGATGATGGCAGTGGTTTAGATGATGCTAGTTGGACTGTAATTGAGAGGGAAGAAATCTTTCAAGCTTTAATTGATAATAAATATGTAAATGGGAGAGCTCAAGAGGTTTTAGATGATGTTAGTTATGGTGATCATAGTTTCAATTCCTAATGAGATATCTCATAGAGCATTGAAATTGGTTGTTATTTTAAGTGATAGGATATGACCATCTCATCATCATCCCAGCATTCCAATTGGCACATGTTATCCTCCATCCCAAGCATCTAGATGGAGAAAAATAGCAACACACCTCATTTCAATAAAAAAACCAGGATGATCACGTACTATAAAATTTAAGAACTTGGTGATGATGTTATTGGTGGTGGATGATTAGCGGCGATGATCTTGATGATAGTGACCATTGTAATATTAATGGTGATGGTGCCCATGGAGATGGTGCATGATCATGGTAGTGGTGGTAGTGCTAATTGTCGTGATGGTGGTGATGTTTATGGAAGTGGTGATAATGGTTTAATAACCATCATGAAGCTGTGATTTTCATGATGTGGAGTGAAGATGCAACACACCTTAGGGTTATGGAGTGAGAGAGTGTGGAGGACGAAGCAATCATGCTAGGGGGCATGGGGTGGGGCCTTGAAGCGGTGATAGGCATCTGCAAACAACCTCATCAGAGGTCGGAGGATAATTTCAAAGGGTGGATGATCATTAAACATTGATGATGGTGGTCGAGGGGTGAAGTTGGATTCTTTTTTTACGTACTCAGAATAATAGTTGAATTGCTTGATAGAAGAATGGATTCTTCAATAAAAAGAACTGACAATAGTCGTCCTTCTTGTGGATTTTGGCCTTACAATGATCAAAATTTGATGAAAACCTCCCAAACTTTTTTCTCATAGCTAGCTTGGACTTCTCATTCAACAAATATAAATGGGAGTGCCACTGATTCAAAAGGTCTATTCGGAGGATTGATTACTTTGTGGTACCAAAGGTTGGGTGATATTGAGTTTTGCTATATATTCAGACAGTATTTCTATGGAGTTATAGATGGGGAAAGTTATCCTTGGATTCTAGCAAGGGTCTATGCCAGTACAAATGGGTTATATAAGTATCTATTATGGTCTAAGATAAGGAGTGCCATTTCTTTGAACTATCCAATTGTAGTGGCTGAATATTTCAATTACATCCTATCTCGAACTGAAAAATTTTAGGGGGGCCGGGGGGGGTGGTCAGCCTTTTGTTAACACTTGGAAGACCAAAAATTTTTGCAATTTCTTACAGATAGAGGGGTTGATTAATCTTGGCTATCTTAGGACCCAATTTATCTTAAGACCTAATAGAAATGGGGGTGCATGACTTTGGGAGCGATTGGATTGGATAGTAGCTTCTGCAAGTTAGTTACATCTCTTTCTGAATGATTTAATTTGACATTTGGCCAAGATGGGCTTTGATAACTATCCCATTTTGCTATCCTTAGAGGGTAGGGGTATGAGGCCTACTCCATTTCATTTTTAGAATTTCTAGATGTCCCTTTTAGAATCTTTATCTGTGGTCCAGCAATTTTGGCTTTCGATAGATCGCACTTGCCCAATGCTTGGGTTGGTTCAGAAACTTAAGAATGAAGCAGTTCCTTAAGACATGGAACAAGTTCTCGGTGGGTGAAATTTTCAAACACTTTAATCTGATGAAGAGGGAGATTGTGGAACTCCAATTGCAGGAAGATTCAAATGGCCCATTAAATAAGGAGGAGTTGCATCGACTTAGGGAAATGGTTAGGAAGTATTATAGGCTTCTTAATCTATAAGATATTTTTTAGAAGCAGAAAGCTAGGGTGCAACGGTTATAAAAGGAAGATCATAACACAAGGTACTTTTATAATTCTACAATAGTGAGAAGGTGGAGAAATAAAATCAAGCAAATTGAGATATATAATGGAGAGCTTCTGGACTTTGATCAAGCAACTAGAGAGGAATTTTAGCAGTTTTTTCTGCATCATTGATCATCTAGTTCCTTGTGCATGCCTCCTCTTCCGAAAAGTGCACATAAACTTTCTAATAAGGCCAAAGCTAGGCTAGGGTTTGAGGTTACAAATGTTAAGATTGGGGCTATCTTGAAATCTTTGGCGTTGGATAGGGCCCCTAGACCTAATGGGTTTCCACCGAGTTTCTTTAAGAAGTATTGGCCTATTGTAGGTCGTGATGTCTACATAGCTGTTAGGCAATTCTTCTCTACCTCTTTTATATCATCAATTTAAAAAGCAACGTTTATTGTTCTGATTCTCAAATGCTTGAGTCCTAAAACTATTGTATAGTTTAGGCCCATTAGCCTCTACAACATTGTATACAAAATTGTAGCTAAGGTTATTGCTAACCGAATCAGAACCTTTTTAGGCACTCTTATTTCTAAGGAACAAGTAGCTTTTATTTAGGGTAGAAGTATTTCCAATAATATATTGATATCTCTGAAAATTGTTCATTCCTTCCAATTGGTCCGTCCTTTGATGGTAGTGAAGCTAAATATAGAGCAAGCTTATAATAGAGTGGACTAAAATTATTTATTTACAGTTTTGAAGCATTTTGACTTTCCTTTGGTGATGATTGAATGGATAAGGGATTGCATAGTTCATCTTGAATTTTCAATTCTTCTAAATAGGTCTTCTTCAAACTTTTTTTCGATCTATAGTAGGCCTATGGTAAGGGCATCCTCTATCACCTCATCTGTTCATCTTATGTACCAAGATGTTATCCAGGAGAATCCAGGTTGCAATGTCTCAGGGCTGTATTCGGGGTTATCAATCTATTTGTTAAGATCCAATTGTCAACCACCTCATGGTTGCTGATGACTGTCTTCTTTTATCGCGTGCCAAAAGACGGGATTGTATGACTCTCAAGATTGCTATTCAGGACTACTGTGAGTAATCAAGTTTGTCACTTAATATCCAGAAGTTCATGGTTCTGTTTAGTCTGCGGATTCATTTTGATCTTGCTATGGACCTGCTTGAGATTTTGGGTGTGCATAGAGTTCACACTTTAGGGACATACTTAGGTGTGCCTCTTATTGGTTTCAAATTAAAGATGTTAGACCTTTAGCCAATCCAAAATAAGGTTCATGCCCGGTTAGAGTCGTGGAAGTGGAAGTATCTCTTCCTACCAGGGAGAACCATACTCATTCAATCTATTCTTTCTTCAATTCCTATCCATATAATTTCTAATGTGGTGGTTCCTATAAGATTTGTTGCTTAGTTTGACCATACAATTCAGAGTTTTCTATAGAGACATGATGCATCTCGCAGATCTCTTCATACTATGGCATGAGATGTCATATGTCATCCCAAGGAGGAGGGTGGGCTAAATATCCCATATTTTAGTACTTGGTCAATGACACTACTTGGTCGTCGAGCTGGGAGGATATTGCTCCAACCATGATGCTTATATGCTAGAATATTGCATGCTAAGTATCGTTTTGCGGGAGATTGGACTTCTTATCGTCCATCCAAGCATAGTTCAGCTATCTGGAAGGAGTTGTGTGCCACATCTACTACTCTATCTTGATATATGTATATATATATATATATATATGTTAGTCTATTGGATGAGGTTCCACCATTGATGTTATGTCCTAGACCTGATTTTCAACCACCCCACTAAATCACAGGCCTCTTCAGTTTCATTCAAAGGCACTTTCTGCTTTTTCGATTATTGAGCAGTTAACAATTTGCCCAGATGTGTGAAATCAAAACATGCTTCTAAGGATATTTCTTAAGAGCTTTGTTGTTGAAATTATGAATACTCCTCTAGGTTGGGAAGTTCATGATGATTATCTTTGTTGGTGTGGAAGTATAAGACTAAGATGTCTGTCAGAGAAGTTATTCAAATGCCAATCAATGAGAATAACATTGTTCCTCCTAAGTAGCCAAAGGTTAGGCACATATGCAACTGAATTATCAGAAAAAAGTGTTATTTTTCCTCTGGAAACTTTAGCGGAATGGGCTTCCCATGTCTTCAAACCTATCGCAGCATATTCATTCAATCTCTCTTCTTTGTGGTAGATGCTAGAGTAACGTGGAAATACCAGACCATCTATTCTTTCATTATGTGTGCTCCCTTCGTATTTGGCAGCATTTTCCATCGCAAATATATTCTCATCCTTCCATTCTCTTCAATAGGCATGGGAATTTCTTCTGTCGGCCACAAGATGCTCAAATGAAATATGATCAAGCTCTATTTGCATATGTACTGTTGTGGATTTGGTAGGCTTGAAATGAGTTTTATTTCCAGCACAAGTATTTTAATCCTACATGAATTGCTAGACAGATCATAGCTCAGACTTCAAAGTTCCTTCACTCGTTATCTTTCCATTATGCATATCCTAGTATCTGGAGATTCCCTTCTCATGGTCCTTTGGATCATTCTGTCTTTGTTTCTTGGACTTCCCCACAACCAGATTTTATTAAGATCAATTTGATGGCTTTGTTCATCAAGCTATGGGAAGAGCAGGAGTTGCAGTTCGAAATCATTTGGGGCAAATCTTAGCTGCATGGGCTATCGCTTTGGCTACTAGACTGGTTTCATTTGCTAAACTATATGCTACTTGGTATGGTGTGATGATGGCTTTATAGTGGTTCTAGGGTTCAAATATTATTCTGAAGGGTGACTCGTTGGCTATGATAGCTTAGATCCAAGGAGGACCGCACTACTTTCACCTATACCTATAGGACCTGAGCTTTTTATATGCTTTTATTTCAATTTTTACCTATCAATTTTATGTATAGGAAAGCAAATCACGTAGATGATTTCTTGACGAATTAGACTGCACAGCACAATATAGTAGGCGATTGAAATATTCAATCTGGATTCTCAATGGAGTTAAACCATAAGGTGGTGGCAGATACTAGTGAAATTGTTTTATAAGACACTAGCATTCTTTCATGCTATCAAAAAAATTATAATATAAAAATGGGATATCATGTCTGAGATATTCATGCAAATTGTACAAAGAACAAACTTAACTGGAACAAGCAAACCCAATCCATGAATCCAACCTGGCCCAAGCGCTAGGTTGGCAGGTTGGGCACGGATAACATATCCTTGAACCGTCTGCCGGCCAGAACGGGTTAGGCCCAATAACCTCTTACCCAATATCCGATGTCTGTAAGGCATCTCAATTTCTTGAGAGAAGAAGAATTAAGTGGGAAGAATCCAAAAGAAAACAATTTTTAGGAGCGACATGGATTCTTTTATCCGATGTGGTATCACGGAACTTTTCATTTGCACGTAACCCGCATCCCATATTTCATTAATCCGAGAACAAATTAGAGGGACAATGATTTAGTTGAGGGTTAATTTTTAACTTGTTTTACTCCTTTACACTGAAATAAACACTCCATCTCATACGAAACAAATGATCTATTATAGACTAGGTAAAAGAAAAAAATTTATCGATATTTTGGATTATGTTTAAAATATCATGGACAAGTTAATCAAGAGGTTTGGGTTCCATGAGGATTTTCATCGAATGGGTGATAGGAGTGGGAGAAGGGTTCGTTTTGGGAGCGTTTGGTGTAGGTTGGAGGGTCATAAGGGAGTGCTCGAGGGGGTTGGGTGGAAAGAGGGGTCGGAGGAAGAGGGTGAGTGATGGAATGCATCTATTTACGTACCAGGACGCGGCAAACCATGCCTTTAATTTGCTCTCAGGTATCGTTGTTTCCCATTTGAAACCACATAATTCTTCTCCTTATGTGTTGCTTTCCAATTTATATGCTGCATCTGGTTAGATAATGAGAGAGGCCGCGACAGAAGGGGGCGTGAGGAAATATCCTGTCCTGTCGTGAATGTAGTTGGATTACAGTAGGAAATAAAACAAGTTTATTAATTGCTTGAGATAAATTTCATTGTGATGCTATTGATATCTACGAAACTCTGGTCAATTTGATTGTATCAATGAATAAAAGATGGTTATGTTGCCGAAATTTATCTGCTTTTGGTGGGAGACAAACTTGGTTAAGGTCCCTTATTTGGTCTTTCATCAAACTCCACACACTCAAGGTTGTGGATTTGGCTTGGCCTTGAAGCTACCCTCAGGGAAAAGGGTACTGAGTTGCCATATGCTAGAAGGATTGCAATTTTTGTAGGAATGTAATTTCTTCCTCCTATCTCAGACTATGCTAAAACTGTGTTTTTTCATTTTAAGGAGAGGCTAGATTTTTTTTATTTTTTTTTTTGACTGTAATTGGAGAAAGAAATTCTCAAATTTTATTAAAAGAGTAAGGTGCAAAAGTGAGGCGAAGAAGAAAAGGAAGGTGATAGGCAGGGAACATTAGGAGATGCAGAGAGAATTTTTCAGAGATGCATGAGCAATAGCCTCCCTTCCTTTCGAGAGACACTCCCACGAGTCAAAAGAGAGGAGAATTTTTTTGAAGACCAAGGCTGAAGAAGATTTAAGAGAAGAAGATCCTTAAATTTCTTTCATTCTAAATAAGCCAACGGAAGGAGAGGGCTAGTTGAGCCCAAGTAGGTCTCTGTTGAGGAGGGATGACTCTATAGCTCCAGGAAGAGCATAGGGGATGGAGGGATCTTGATTTACTCAATATAGCAGAGCTCGACAACATACTCTCTCCCAAATGGAGCTGACAAAGGGGCAATAAAGAAAGAGATAGAAAGTCATCTCTACAGTCTTGCCACACATAGGGCACTAAAAACTTACTGGCCAACCTTTCTTTACGAGCTTATCCCCAGTTTGAAGTTTATCTCTCAATGCCAACGAGGCCAAGATTCAAATTTTGCGAGGAACCACTGTTTTCCTCCTCAAGGAGAGGCTAAAAAATAATAGTTGAAAACTCATCATGAGAGAGCTTTATCTAATTTAGCAGCATAAGTAACATGCAACCCTTCAAAAGTATGTTGATACATAAGGATAGGAGGTTCTTTTATGCTGGAATTGCTTGAGGATTTAATCAAGCTACCATCTTGGGGACATATTGAATGAAATACAACTGAAATGTGAGTTTTGAAATTGGTTCAGAGAAAAAAAGAACTGGCATGCTCAATTTAGCTTCTATTCCCAACATTGCAATCTTGAGAGAAATTTTATATTCTTTTGATGAAATGTAACTTTTGACCTACTTTATACCATGGGAACATGATTTTGATTAATGCCAAAGGCATCAAATGACCTATAGAATGTCACGCATCAAATATTTTGGCAGTACCTCAGTATAACTTTTCTATCTGATGCTGATGTAGGATGGATGTCAATGGATAGTATTTGGATGGAAATGCTGATGCGGTCAAGCTTTGCCCACGTTATGCTTTCCATCACATTCAGCTACACTGTAGAAGAGGGAAAACAGCCACATCGATCAGGAAGCATATCACTTTTCTCTGTGGATGCTGACGTGGGTCTTGAATTACTCCATCATGTACAAACGGTTGGTATTTTTGATGCAGAATGGAACCCAAATGGATATAGCATGCATCCTTTACTTGCTCAAGCTCATGCTGATGGCTGCATAAATCTTCTTAGATTACAATCAAAGTACATGTTCCATCTCTTCTGCTGTACAGTTCTCACTAAAACTATCAAGTTAACTTGCTTTTGTGTCTCATTCTGTCACATATTAATATTATAAAGTGTGTATTAAATATAAAATTAGATTAAATATTATTAAATATTTACATGAAAGTCGAGAGCATAATTTAAAATTACTAAACTTTGGTAATCTCAAATGCCACTATGAATTGTGGTGCTCTAAATTTACCAGGAATCAAATATTATCATTCAGCTTATTATATCTAATTGGCAAATATAGTAATCTACATTGGTAATCTCAGATTACTAAGATGGATTACCGCAAACCAAACACCCTCTTAGTCCATTCAAGGCATATGCCAAATTCAGTATGAATAGATTTTGGCAAGTTGTCAAAAATACTTCTGTATCTCAACATCTAAAATCTTGTATTTACCTCTTTAAGTGTCTCCATTCTCTAGTTTCCTTTGCCTTGTGATTGTCTAGAAAACCAACTAGTTTATTTGTCAATCATCTTGCCACCAGTTAATATGTTTACTTTTCATGTTCTTCCTCTCCTTCCTCTCGTTTCCAGTATTTCCCATTCTGATTCATGCCAGTCAGTGAAATAGTTAAAGATGCACATTTACTTAAAAATCAGTTCTGAGGTAGCATCACTTGGAACGCCTCGACAGAGTGCCCAAGGACCAAGAGTATATGATTTCTTTTTTTTTTTAATCTCTCTCATACGTACACATGGATCAGCACATTGCTTAAAGGTTCTTTTCACCCTAGAAGGTCTACAAAGATGCCAAACTGCTCTCTTCTCCTTGGAGAATCAATCTCATCAATTTTTTGCTCTGATGGCATGTCGGTTTCACCTAATGTTATACGAAGATGGTTTTTTAGGTCCTTTGAGATTTTTGACACTTTTTAAGTGTGACTGTAGGTTGTTTGCACCTACTCTGATTTGATCCTCCCAATAACTTTATATTCATTGTTTATAAGGTGTACAAGTGATTACTATACTAGAACTTGATGAAAGTCCTTCTCATTAGTGCTGCTGCTGATATGATAAATACTAATGAAACCATGGTGCAGTCTTGCTGCCTAATAAGTGGCTTGGATGATTTTAACTAGTAACTACCAAAGCTGGGGATTAGTTGGATGGCTCAAATTAACGCCATTCTCTGGGCAAAAAGTACCAAAAGATCCATGGTGGCTAGCATACTACATAAAACATGAAGTGAATTGTTGGCTTCTATCTTGGCACCACGTATTTCGAGCTGATTTCCTTAATCATTGTGGTTGGTCCAGAATCCACGTTAGTCAATGATGCACTTCGTCTTTATTTATGTAATCCACTATTTTTTTTGTTCAAATATGTTTCTAAATTCTAATAATACAAAACAGTTATTCTTAATATGAAGGATCCCAGAGTTATGATGGGGCCTTCAGGCCATGATCAACATTTCTTCTAATCCTTTGCATCTACTTGTAATTAAGCAAGATCCCTCATTCTGGCTCAACTTCACTTTAACATGATGTTTTCTATTCTTATGAAAACTTGACAGATCCAGCTTGATAGATAGGAATGTATTGCTGAAAAAGAGAAGAAATATATTACTATCAATTTTACAGTAGTGCAGATGAAATTCTACCTTCTGAATTTCTGATCATATAACTGTATGTAGCAACTGATGGTCACAGTTTTGCAGTGCTGGTTGACAAGAGAATTGGAGGTGTTTTTTCTTTTTTTTTCCCAATATCTTTCATTCCTTAGGCTCTACTTCATTTGAGCAGTTGCAAAAATCTTTGCTTCTGAGGACTTCTGGATGCTTAAAGATTTTTTTTTTTCAGAAAAAAATTCCAGGATAACAAGTGATACTTCTTTTATTTGATGAACAACGAAGGAAGTTAGACACTTCCCCAAATTGCAAATGTTCAGATATGAGGATAAAAAAGGATGAGCAGTGTGATCTTGATAAGAGCACAGAATTCAACAATGATCTTGATGAGAGACATCTTGATGAGAGTGATCTTGAGAGGCATCTTGTATCAACAGAGACAACAAATCTAAGATTCTTCTGTCGCTGAATTATCTGAGCAAAGACTACACCATAGGAATGAATGGATGGATTTGCAAAAGACTGTATTGACTGAATTTTTCTTTCTTAGAAAAATTCTTGAGTTCCGCTCTTACCAACTTTGCCAACTGAGTACTGTACTAAGTTGATCCCAATCTTTTCGCAGCAAGGAAGGTACCTTCTTATACCTCCAGGTCCTAGAGAGAGCTTGAAGATGTGGCCAAACAAGTTTCTTATTTCTTGTGAAGACAGATACGAGATAGAAATCAAAACTTTGTATTTGTTGTTGGATTAAAAGATTTCCAATTTTCCACATCATAGCTGCTAAGTTATGAGCTTCAGAATCATTAGAGAAGCTGTGAGGGGATAGCCTTGAATGGAAAAAAAAGCATTGTTGCTGCAAATTTTACTCTTTTCATAGGCATGCATCATGTTATTCCAGTTTGTATAATAAATGAACTAACATCATTGATGATGGTGATGAGAGTCTGCACAGGGCATGATATAATGTTGAACAATTTAGCCTCTTGTCAGCTTGCAATTTAAGAAATGGTAGGGATGGGAATGATGATGGAATTGTCAAAGTTACCTCCATAAACAGGGGGTTAGACCATCAACAAATCACTCATGAACTCTTCTAGGCTAACTAGAAACTATAAAATTATGTCTTGTAATGGAAATTCCTCGAACCATGTGATTTGCTAAGAACAGCAGGGATAAAACATTCCCATCTTAATTAGTAGGTGCCAAATGTGCATGTTAAGAGATTCCTTGAGAGAACATGAAATTGATGGTTGTTTGTCTGTTAGCATAGAAAAATGTGTCGGCCAACAGAAAAAAGGAGGAATAATTGGATAGTCCAAGTGGCTATGATTGAGTGCATCTGAGGAGGAGGAGGTCAATTGCCATCTGTTTAAAGAAAGTTTCAGAAAGTCTTAAGGGGGGGAGGATTGGAGGCCCACCTCCTTCTCTAGTTCCAGCCATGATCTGCCCCTTTAGGCTGCTAGCCAAACAGCTATTGGCACATCTTTTTCATGGTGGATGGTGGGAACAGTGTAGCACCACAAGAGCCCATTTTGGCTGACAGATACAGTTAGAACTCAAAATAATGGCATCCAATTCTAATCGGCTTGGCGCAGCTAAAGCCTGATTCAACCAATTGCATCATCGACCGATTGATTGTCACCCGACGAACTGGATCACCTGTTTTTGATGGTCTTCTAGAGATTGGCTTTTTGCCTTAAGGCTTAGAGTTGAGCTGGATCTAGCCAAGCCAGTGGTTGAAAGAATGGTTATTAGTGGATGATTACAAAGGTGATGAGTGGAGGAAAGTTTCAGATAAGCTTGAGCTAGTGGATGCACAGATACACTAGAAAGTAAGAATCCCATATTCAAAAAGCAATTCTCTGAAAGAATGTGGCTCTTCTGTTCTATATGAATTGGCCCCTTCCCCTTCTTTGAACTACCAAAACGCCCTTCTCAGTGATGCCATGGATGGTCTCTCATCCATATCATTGGTTGCGTTACCCTTTCTCAGCCATGACAAACGTCAAGCAGCCTAAGCCGGAAAATGTATGAAGTGAGAAACTAGTAGGTTTTTTTTATTTTTTTGGCAGCAAATAGGGGAGAAGTCCCCTAATTTTATTAAGAAAAATTATTTACAAGATAGAGGGGGGAATATACAATAAGAGTGTTTTAAGAGGAGTTAAAAAGGATTTTAAAGTAGCATAGGCTATGGTTGCCCTTCCACTTAATATACATTCCCAAGATTCAAAGGTAAAAAGAATTTTTCTTACTGTAGCTGAGGGAGAGGAAGACTTCAAAGAGAAGATATAGAGTTCCTTTCTTTCCACGAGTGCCACCGGTACGGAGAAAAAAAAAAAATCTCTAGCTAATCTCCAAGGTATAAGAATGCACCTCTTTCTTCAAGCTGCCTAAATGACTTAGAAATTAATAGTTAAAAATATAATGTGATGATATGTAGCATCCCATAACGATTGTGCCATACGATATCAATATTAAATTAGGATTCAGTACTGAAGCATAATAAGTCTAAAAATATGGAACCAATCTGCATATCTAACATATCATCACTATATTAATGTGATACCAATATAGGATTCAATGCCAAGATAGTGAGCCTTGGTTAAAAGCAATGATAATACATGTTATGTTACATTTGATTGTTGCGTTGGACAATTTTAGTGCCATGGATGTTGGCTAAAATTCAAAAAAGAATCAACGGTGTCATTTCCTTTCAACGGTTGGCAGCCTTGCCCAAGGACAACAGTGTCATTTCCTTTCAGAGAGAGAGAGAGAGAGAGAGCGTTCAAGTTTTCTTGCACCACGGCATTATTTGCAATCAAGTCCAAAAGCAAGAGCACTCTGAGAGTCGTAGCTTTGTTTATTGGAGGGTCTGTTCTCCACTTCGCATTCGTTAACAGCTATTTAAAGGTCAGCATGGAGATTCCAAAGTTGTCCATCGGCTACCACTAGATCTCATTGGATGCCAACTTCCTCCTAAATCCACTCTCAAGGTCTAAGAGCCAGCAATGGAAGATCTCTGGCAGGAAGCCATCCATGGGTCTTGAGAGCATGACAGTAGGAGGGAAGGGAAGGCTGGTCTCCCTTTCACCTCCAAACTCATCAGTTTGTCCGTGTTCAGGCCAGCAGCTTGGCTAAATCCGGCGAAGCTTCTGGTTGGAACGTGGAAAACCGGCAAGTCAAAGAATGGCCTTGATGCTTGGTCTCTTTTTTTTTTTTTTTTTGGTCCTTTTTCTTCTCAGGAGAAGCAATAATGTTATCATGTTCTCTTAGCACTTTGTATTTCCTCTACGAAGATTGCTTGGAACTTTATCGGAATTGGTGTTTCTAAAGAGCACGTTTCTGCTCCATTTGATTGGTATTTCAGCTGCAGCATGACGAGGTGGAACTTTATTGGAATTTTTATATTTATACTTTTAAAATAATATCCAGTTCCATATTTAATCTGGCTTTATTTATATTTTTCTCCTGTCGGCCCTCTTCTCTTTCCTTTTTTTTCTCTCTCTTAATGGTCGTAGTTGTGCTCATATAGTTCAATCATTCCAATCAACAACAAATCCAATGTCGGATTGCTGCATCAATAGTTCCCCCCACAAGGACTAATCCGATACCCACAATTTGTACTTGTTGATGATGAGTACTTGATAGTCTCCAAGATCTGAAGTCATTTAGAGTTTCATATAAATTAATTCCTAGATATGGTGGTGAATGAATTCCAGCTTATGATGGTGTGTGTATATATATATATATATATATATATATATATGAAGTTCATAAGTTTTATCTTTTCACTATTTTAGTGATAATTATTTTCAAAGCTGTCTGCTCAGCAAGATGCGTTCTTTGATGAAAGGTGATCTAGACCACCAAAAGGTTAAGTGGATACTTATATCTTGTTTCTGCCATCCTAGAGCTGTCCTGATGTGATGAATTTTGTATCCAAGTGAACTTATGGTGCCTTATAAACACCATGTCCACCAGCAAGCCGGTAGGATTCCTTGCTCTGTTATGGCTTGTTTTCCATTCCAATTTCCCAAGATTCTCAAGTCCATTATGTTGAATATTGGTAGGAATTTTCAAATGGTTTCATTGAAACAGAATACCTGCTCTGGATGATGAATTATGAAAATACTAAATAAAAAAGAAACAAAGCGAACCCAAGAGGAATCCATGTCAACATCAAGGGCATGGGTACATGCAAGATGAGTCTAACATGTTATTGATTTCATCAGGCCTTGTAGTCCAGGAAACCAAGAACAGAAATGGATAAACCTGCGTGTGTGCATGTAGGGTTAAGTTTTAATGAGCATACAATGGAAGCGGGTTGTAAAAGGAACATTAGATGGGTGGCTGTGATGGCAGCTATTTAAAGTTTAAACACAGTTTATGTCTGACCTGGATCTAAGTTTGTCTTCTCCTTTATCTGCATGGTTTGAAGGAAGGTAAAATGGCTGATCTGAGTTTATTTTTTTGTGTGTTCAAGTTTGCATGGTTGCTTGGCTTGTTCAAAATTACTGAACTTTTTCATCTTAACTTTTTATATGACACTGATGATCAAATTAACATTCCAATCTGTTAAATTCTTTGAGTTTTGACAAGCCTCGATGCATGTAGCAGATATTCATATCAATTTTCTACATTCACGCAGCGGATATTTAAATGCAAGGGACTTTATTGTTATTATTATTATTATTATTTAATGTAGCCTGTTCTAAACTTTTGAGTGAGGATCCATAAAGGCAATCCCAATTTGTTAGGAAAAGGCTGGATGCTTATGGTAAAACCTGGTTTTAAAAATGTGATTGTAAATAAAACGAACAATTTAATTATAATGGTGACTGGTTAATGGAGGAAACAGCACCTCAGGAGGCATACAGTGGTGGAGAGTTTGGGTTCTATATAGCTTTTCTTGCTGATTCAGGGGGTGTAAGTTTAGATTCCGTTCTGTGAGCTTTGTTGTGCAAACCTGTGGTGATTAAGGGAGGTTTGTGCTGGCTGTGATTGCTCCAACTTGTGCTTTTCCTTGGCTTAGTGATGATCCCCTTCTAAAGTGATCATTTGTCCTGATATTGTTAGACCTTGCGCTGGGAATAAAGCAGGAATGGGGCGAGGAATGATTACTACTCGTGCCAAATGGATATACGAATGGAATAACCTGCGCTTTTTTCTTTTTTTTTTTTTTTTTTTTTCTCAAACAATGATTCGGGGGGAAATCTTTTTTTTTTTTCAGACAGATGACCTCAGCCTGGTGCCGTCTCAGCCCAGGAAAAGAAATTTTAGCTTAACGAGAACGGGAAGCAACAGGAAATACTACTCCAAAATGGAATAATATGAGGCTAATGGAATGAAATTCTTTCTTCAGGTTCTTGAAACGGACAAACAGGAAGGAATATGGGGTACGGACAGCATTAACTGGCGATGCTTTGTTGCATCAGGTATCAAAACCCAGCTGGGGGAAGATGTTGAGCGGAGCCTCCTCTTTTGGCCCTGGCTCAGCGGTAACAGGCACGACGTCATCCTGCGTTCGGTCGTGTATAACGCAGTAAAACATGGTTCCAAACACGCATCTGTCAGCCAATTGAAGCTTTTCCAAACGAGTTTCTCATAAAAGCTTTGCATAGGATAGACCGGATCAATTTTATGTCAAACTGAGACCCCATATGAAAGGCTTTCCATCCATCCTATAAATTAAAATGCAAACGTATGCCTTTGTACTCTATTTTATGTTTATCAAGAGTTCTGCTGCCCCTCTGAACAGAGTTCGGATATCCAAGATAAGTTGGATCCAGAACCATCAAAATGTGCTCTCAGATGCACACAATCAGCTAGCGTTCAGACAGCAGCAACCGAACCAGTGAAGCTAATCTTTTCATCACTGAAGCATCTAAACAGAGGCTTGATGATAAAAATTGCATTCCTTAAATCAAAGCAAATTGGTTCGCCGCACAACCATTTTAATCCCAATAGATGTAAGCAGATTAACATAAAGCTATCAATGCCACAAAAATACGAATTTCAAATATGAAAAGATTCCATAAGTATCTGAAATGCCAATGAAGATGTCCTACAAAACTGTTCCCTCAATAGAAACAAGCTCTCAGTACTTCAACGGGGCCAGGATGTCAAGTTGAGAACCAAGCTTCTCTTCGGCTACCTTCTCTGCCTTCTGGCGCAGCCTAGCCAGCTGCTTCCTCCTCTCATAAGCAACCTGAGCCCTCTGCTTCCTCTTCTCTTCCAATTCCTATCACACACACACATAAAATCAGAGAAAAATAATTAGGAAACACATAAGCAGTACATAACTGAATTAGCACAATTCATAAGAAATTGAATAAATAAAGATTTCCTTTATAACAAGCAATCAGTCCTAGCAATAAACAAAAATATTTCTTGTAACATCCATCAGCCCCATTTTCCCCTAATGATGATGGCTATGATTGCACTTGAACAACCTTAGGAAACAGAAAAACACTCCTACCTAACAAGCAATCAGTCCTAGCAATAGACAGCTCGCACAAAAGACCACTCATAAACCAATTCAAAAGCAATCTTTGCTGGCAATGGCTAATTCTGGAATGCATGAGTGCATATTGTTATCACTGACCGTAGCAAAGTTGCCCCAATGCCGAGCAAAGGTTGGTCAGGAAACATATGGGCCCAGATATTGCTATCATTCACTGCAACTGATGAGCTCCATTTTCACATAGCCATCACCACTGATTCACAAGGAAGCCATCCACATGGGAGTGGATGTGCAGAGATCACATTATTACAGGTAACTATGACATTTGCTAGTTCCAAGTGCATGAAAACAAGGGTAGAAACTTAATACCACAACTCTTTCCCTTCAATTTCACCCTCTTCCTCAATCTTGACCACTTTTATCTCTCTATTTTCCTCTAATTTGCTTCCTCTCTTACAAGCAGATAAGAGTATAATTATAGGACCCTATAGTATTGTGCCATAGTTTGCAACCTTGAGTTTGAGACCTTGAGTATAATTATAGGATCCTATAATATTGTGCCATAGTCTGAGACCTTGAGTTTCAGAGCCAAGTCTCTTTTAGGCTCCCAATCCAAGTCACAGTTGCTTGGATAGTCCCTTAAGTAATGGCAGTGTCATCCTTAAGCTAAATAACAAGGCATAAAGCCTCAAAGAGCATTCTAGCTGAAAAATTTGCACATTCCAAGAATGTTTAAAGTTTGGAAATAGGGTAGAATTTTACATTTGATGTTCAAGGTGCCACTTCCCCTCAGTTTTCAACTCAAAATCATAGTGCTTGCTCCAAATCTACTCGAAAACCTTTTTCCTACAGCCAATCATGTCTGCCATATATCACATCGCAATATTTTGAACACAAGATTTGAGGTGCAGCAGCACCGGGCAATGCCTAGTGGTCACCTCCCTGATCTTCTTGGGAAGTTTTCAGGTTCAAGTTCTGGTTGGTGAATCCCCAAATATTTGGACCTTGAGGTAAACCTCAAAGTCTTGCCACCCTTTCTCTCTCCCCAAAAAAAGGAACAATACCTGAAGGTGTCTAGATGGTCAACTCCAAGGATACTGTTACTATTTAAGAATGTCATTGAGCCATTGATAAGTTGTAACTTAGCAGCTTTTCTATTAGAAAAGAGTTAGGTAAGATGAACCCACACACCTTGACTTTGGAGAGAGAGAGAGAGAGAGAGAGAGAGAGAGAGAGAGCAGATTTATTTAGTTCTAACATTGAGGTTGATATTATCATATGTTGGACTGCCACTGGTATATACACTATAAACATGATTTTTAACAAATAGAGTTTTGCTAACCAAAGTTAAATCGTACCAAAAGGCACAAGTTGAGTCAGAAGAAAACTTGATTTTTTTTTTTTTAATCCTTCAATGCAAGATTGTACTGTATGAATCAAAGAAAACCTAATAATATGATTGGAACCTCTAGCTTAACTATTATGACAAATAAGATTGAACTAGTGCGATAGTATCATTTGTTTAGTTATTGCAATTACATTTTGCATTGGAACATAAATACAATACACAAACAGAAATAGATATAAGAAATCTCAGCACTTGGATCTGCATAACAATATAAGAAGTCTCTAAGGATTTACAATTTCAAAGAAAGATATCAACAGAAGAATACAGAACGGAATAGCCAAGAATGATCAACCACAACCTAAACACATAATATTGAATTTCTTTGAAAAAGAATCTATAAGTTCCCATGGGATTAAGAAATGTCAAAGGAGAATACAGAGTTCCACTCACCCTAATGGTATCGTAATGGTTCCATCCGACCTCCTTAGAGAGCCGGCCCAGCAGGCAATACTTGTGCCCTGCCTGAAGCCTCAATACCCTAAAAATCACAACCAAAAAATAAAAAAACATAAACGATCAATTAGTCGATGAATAAACCACCAATCCAAAAGCTACACCATTTCTCAGAACATCTATAT
Organism: Metroxylon sagu; assembly: GCA_017589505.3. Taxonomy (NCBI): domain Eukaryota; kingdom Viridiplantae; phylum Streptophyta; class Magnoliopsida; order Arecales; family Arecaceae; genus Metroxylon; species Metroxylon sagu. The sequence goes on from JACVBY030000609.1 coordinate 983,070, forward strand.
ATATAACTACTAAAAAAAAAAAAAAAACTTACTTGAGAGCATCGGGGATGACCATTCGCTTTACTTTATCGTAGGGGGGTGGCACGCCCTCGTAGGCCTTCAGCCTCGCCAGCGCCGCGGCACCGCGCTTGGTCTTGTGGGGTATCATTCTACCAATCAATCAAAACCAAAAGCAAACATTACATTGCGGCATAAAACCAAACATCAATCAAGCATCGAACGCAATCGATCAAATAGCATAAAAAATAAGAATAGACGTAAAAATACTTACCCACGGATGGTGCGCCAGAGGATCTTGGCGGGGGAGCGGAAGTGGATGGGGCCGTGGGAGGGCTTGGTATTCATGCGCTTGCGAAGGAAGCGGAGGAATTTCATCTTCTGGCGCACGAGGCCGCCGGAGAGGCAGATCTCCTCGCACCGCACCACAACGACTCGCTGGCCATTGAGCAACTCCTTCGCCACAATGGAGGCCAGCCGGCCGAGCATGTGGTGGCGCGCGTCCACCACCACCCTCTTGGCGCAGATACCGGATCCAGAAACCATCTCCGCTGCCGCTCTCCTCCGCCTCTCTCCGCCGCCGCCGCTGCTGCTAGGGTTAGGGTTTTGGTTTGAGATGGGGGGGCTTTTATCGTGTGGAGGAGATGGCAGGGGACCGTCTCGTATCGGAAGGGTCTACCGTTCGGGACCGTCTGATCGGGCCAATCAGACGGCATCAGGGGAAGCGTGAATGGCTATATGATGACTTTAGTTGTGCGCTAGCGTGGACGGCTAGGATTAGAAGATTTTATTTCTCAGTGGTGTTTTTTTAATAAAAAAATTTCAGTGGCGCAAGTTCTTATGGATGACTGATGTATCGAAACACAGCTTTGTGATTTAATATTTTTTATTTTTTAAAAAACTTTTTATAATTGACAGACTGCAGAGGTGCCCACTGTGTTTCGTCTGAAAACTTTTTTATTATTGATAAAATTTAATAAATACTCAATTAAAAACAATGTTTATTATCTTCACCGTTTCACAAAAGATCATATGAGATCGTTCAAATGGATAAACCAACGGAGAAAAACAATGTTTTTGATTGTTTTTGATGATTTATTTTTAAGTTTTTCAGAGAATATATGAGAATTTCTCTTATTTTTATTCAATCAAGTCTTAACATACAAGTAGGATTTCATCCAGCTAAAAAAATTCATCTAAATAGGGTACATAAAAAAGTAGATAGCTAAAAAAAAAAAAAAAAAAAAAGATGAAGCAAATATCTAGCATCAGAGTTAAAACAAGTTTATTGTGGACTATAATTTTGCAAGAATAAAGTAGGAGACTGTTTGAACCTTTTTCGTCTTAAAAGATTTGTTTAGTTAAACCTAAAGCTTAATCAAATCTATTATATATATGCGTATGATAGATTCCATGAAGGGTTTTTTAAATTTTTTTTCATGTTTATTTTTTATAAACATAAAATAAAATTTTATCTTATCGAATGATTAATTTTATAAAAAAATACTTATTTCATCATAACATATATTTTTATTTTTATTTCATTCAGCTATTATTATTTTTTTATTATTATTTTAAAAATAACTATTATTTTTTTTAAGAATATGTTATTCTATCTGATTTTTTATTTTATTTTTCATCAAATAGAAGATAAAATAATTTTTATTCTATTCAATTCTTTGTGCAATCCAATCTTGTTCTGTATATTAAACATAGCCTTAAATTTTCTTCTAATAAGGATATAATTAAAAAATTAACTAATATTTCATATGTTTTCAATAGGCAAGCTGTGAACTTGATTTGATGGAGAAGCGATTGCCAACCTTTCTCAGTTCCGTTTGAGTTCATGTTGGCATGGATCCAATTCGCCTGGTCATTGGCACTAAAATCTATTATTTTATTTAATAAAAATCATGATTATTAAAATAGATTTCCAAGTTAAATGCTTTATTGTGCATTGATAAATATTAGAGAAACCAAATTATGTAATCTTTGGTTTACGAGGATTTTTGTTAGTAAATCTTCAATGTTTGATTCGAATGTCTACTGATTTTAACATTGAGAATAATAAATAGCTTCTCCTTTTTGAGAGAAACAAAATCTATCACTAATCAATAATATAATTAATATTAAATTTTCTGGACCCCCAAAAATAAAATAAAATTCACAGAAAAATCCTGCATTAAAACAAAGGCCTAAGGATGCCCGGAGCACCAAAATCCAAGGCCCAAAAAAAGCCCACATGGCGTGTTCTGATTCGTCTGCTATGATATGTGGCAGACTATGATTGGCCCTTGTGCGCGGAATACTAGGTTCATCGGTGCTTCCATGTGTCACGTGGCATTTTCTGGTTGGTCCACATGTGCAATAGCCACTACATCGCATGTGGCTATCCATGCATGTGTTCACACATGGCATATCAAGATTAGCCCACGTGGCTTTTGCTCATCCATGTGTCATCTTTTTATTCATCCAACGTCATCATTTCTGCTCCGCTTTAAGACACGGGTTAACTCTCTAATCTCCATTAGTCCACATGTAATTGCGTCAGTTTTTCAACTTCCAATCATGGGGCACTGCCATCTTCTCCTCCTTTTTTTTTTTTTTTTTTTTTCTTTCAGATTTGCTGAAAACCTAAAAGAATTTTGAAATTGAATATCTCACTCGTTTGTAAGCCAAAGTAAGGCATATGATATATCGTTTTAAAGCTTGATTTGAGCACTTTCAAATGGTACCAATTTCATGCCTTGAAAATCAATACATAAAAAATTTATAGGCCCTCAAACCTTCGGCCCTAAAAATCTCTCTCCAAATACCTCTCAAATGGCTACACCAAAATGTACCAAACTTTGAGGATATTCTACACCACTCATCAGCAACTTTCATGTAAAAATTCGTGGCCTAACTTTTGGTGTACATGAAGATGCCATTTTTGCGTATTATGTGCACATAATAAACTTCAAACGAGGCATAACAACCATATAACATCACGCTTTCACTTCAAATAAGGTATAATCATGCCGGAAAACAACAAAAACATGCTGACACTAATGTTAAAGGCTAGTTGAAAGAAGTAACCGTGAACAAAACTTTTAGATCTTTTCGCTTTAGTAGGATCATTTGTTGAATCACAGGGTAATAATTTTTGAAAGAGAACTTCAGTAAAACCTAGTTTTCAAGCCCCTTCTGTTCCTCTCATAAACATCCATAACAGTCGAGTGGAATGGGTGGCTACTTTCATTTACCAATCATTATTATTCCATTTGATTCGATCTATCATGGGTGTTGACTCAAAACTAACACCATCTCTTATCATATATATATATATTCCAATATATCAATGAAGGTTAAACCATATAATTAACCTTACCAATCTGCATTTCAACATTATGCTATACTACATTTTATTACTTTAATGCAAACTCCAAGCACCGTAAGTTTCATGTATCCGTTGTGAAACCCTTGATCTGGACCAACTAAGCCAAGTTGGTCTCATGTCCTGGTTGGAGTTTTTGGATGAAAGCTGTGGAGAGTGTGGAAGAAGACTCCCTTCTTCCTTGGACCGATCAGCCGTTCTTCTTGTAGTTGATCCAAGCTTTCGGGTATAACCCAATGCCCTGATTCATCTGCATATCTCGCCGGTGATTTCTCCCATGTTTGAGGTAAATACTAGCTTGAGTTCATTCTTCACTGCGGTCTTAGCAAGGGTCGCCGGCGATCGTCGGAGGTAGAGTTCGGGGTTAGGAGCGTTTGTGCCCTGTTTCAAGATCTTTCGGCCCTTACGGTCGTGTGGGTAGAAAAGCAGTGCCGTTGGACCTTCGTCGGAGGCAAGGTCCGGCCAGCGCTAGGTGCCGGGTGGCTTGAGGCAGCGGCGGGGTAAGAAGAAGAGTCTTCTAAGCCAGCCCAAGATGCCTTGAACCGACCCATGAACCGGCCAAATTTCAAGGGAAATGGTTCACCCATTTCGAACTAGACCAACCCATTGGAGGTTGGGTTGAAACCTGTTAAACCTTGCGACTTAAACATCAGTTTAGCCTGATTGAATTTAGGTTAGATTAGGATCTAATTAATGGGATTGTTTCAGACCTAATCTAGTTAGGAGTAGGCTTAAGTTGGATAAATACTTAATATAATTGCTAAGCTCGGATAACCCATAGGACTTAAACTCATGTGAGCCATGATAGGTTTGAGTCCCGAGTTGAGTTATGAGCCATTATAAATATGAAATTGATTAAAAAATTTATTATGTAGATAAGTACTAGTTTGAACTTATTTGACTTAACCCCATTAATTAGTGAATCAAAGTAAGTAGACTAATTATAAATTAGTTAAATTAATAAATAGCTTATTTATAATTTCTAACTAACTCTTATCTAAGTATGAAAAGTTTATAGCTATGATTAATGATGGTATTTAGTAAATCTATATATTTAGTATGGATATTTTATTACTGTTCATTGTTATTACAATTAATGTTATTTAAATTATGAATTTTGATAGCAATGTTAATACTTTATTAAATAGTTACTAATTATAAAGTTGAAATAATGCTAAATACTGTATAAACAAAATGAACTTATTATCATGATAACCTTATAATATTAAGATAAAATAAATAGACTAATAAAATAATAATAATATTATTATTTTAACAAAAAGAATAAAATAATAGAAAATACTTGATCTAGTTACAAACAAATCAACAATTATTGATTAAAGAGAGATATGAATCCTCGGTTCGCTATGTGATGGCATGATAATAAATATCGAAATTTAACTTCGTAGAAGATATATACGAAATCTAACCCAATTCACAAAGTTAAAATATGGTGCACTATCCCTATCACACGGATATATGTCATGATCATAGAGAATTAATTAGGTTATGTCATAAAAATTGTTTAATCAATGATGATATGAATTTGTTAAATAAGTGATGACATGAGAATCGTTTAATAAATGATAATATAAAAATTATTAAAACTATATATAACACTTGCTAGTTTATTTTTTTAGTTACCTTTAGATAAAACCTCTATACTAGATGTTCTTTCTATTTTCTAGTTGTATAATTATTAGTTTTATAAAATGATTATAGCATAAATTTTTTATATTACGATGGATTGTCATAATCTGAATTCATCTTGAAGTCTGAAGCATGTCATTCATTTCTTAAGACCATCTCTAACCATCACGTGGAACACGCTATTCAGCCCTAAAGCGCATCATCATGCACAAGCGAACGAAAATACAAATCTCCAAATAACGGAACAGCAGTTTGACCAGCAAGCATAAACAAAAGACTTAAGGGGATAAAGCAACATGAAAATGTTTGAAAACTATTATTTTAAATTAAAAAAAAAAGTTTAAAATTTAACGTTCCGAGCAGTCTAAAGGTTCGAAGTATCACACAGCCTGTGAGATCCTTTAAAACGAAAATAACAGCCAGCACCCGTTTCACACTGCAGCTGCGACGCATGCATGATGCGCGCACTCTTGTTCTATCGTTGTAATTTTTTCTTCTTCTCCAATTTTCTAAACATTCTATGATGAGTCTAGTATTGAGTTTTTAATAATTTTATTTTAAAAAAAAATAATTGTTAGCAATTTTTAGAGAAAAATAAAATTTTTCTCTGATAAAAAGAAATCGGAGACAATCTAATGTTTAATCCGCGCTATTAAGAGGGATAAGAAACAACAAGAGAAGGAGAGATAATAGAGAGAGAGAGAGAGAGAGACGTGGAGGACTTTTTGTGGGAAGGTATCAACCCGGATCGGTTCGTGTGAACGCATGCGTGCCTTTTTTCTCTCCTTCCGCCTCTGTTTTTTATTTATTTATTTTTGCCCGAACGGCCTCGAAGGTCTTGCTCCGGTCCGGACACCCATCGCCCTGACGAAGGCGGTTCATTTATTTGTTCTTTTCTTTTTTTTCCAGCTGCCACGTGGCTACGGTTTATTTGGAGCCACAACTCCCAGTGACGTGGTCTCCACGTGGTACCTTTCTCGCGAACACCGAGGCCCAGCACAAATATCAAGACTTCTCTCCCAAGCACATATCTCGCCGGAACACGTTGAATCTTCCAACCCTCGCCTACTCTGGAGGCCACCTGTCGCACTCAACAAATTGCAGTCCACCACGTGTCCGTAACACCACCGCCGCGCTACGCCTCGCCGCTAGATCTCGGTCCAGTTTTTTAAGGCAAAAACCTCCCCCCACTGGCCCGAACCACCCCCTCTATAAATAATATCCCCTCTCTTCTCTTTTCGATGCCCCAATCTCTACCCCCCTTCTCTCTCTCTCTCTCTCTCTCTCTCTCTCTCCCCCTCTTCCTCTCTCTGACTAAAAGCTAGGGTTTTTCGAAGGTTTTTTAAATTTCCCCTCCAAAACCCCAACGGGCGACCGAACCCTAGAATTTTTTTTTCCCCTCCTGTTTCTCGATCTCTCTGCCACAAACTCTAGATTTCCCCCACTCTTTTAGGGTTCCATTGAACGCCAAGGCTGCCGTCCTTTTCGATTTCCAGCCACCGAGATCCGTGGCGGAACCGATTAGTCGCCGCGACAACCGACGGTGAGCCTCCGAGCAGTTTCGAGCTTTCCCGGCCCCTCCTCTCTCGCTCCCGTTTCAAATGCTGTTGAAATCTAGGGTTTTCCAATTATATCTCCTCCTAAGCCCTTGTTTCAGATCAGGCGTGCTTTTGAGCTCTGAGATCTCTCTGATCAAGCTGGTGAAGCGCTGGATTTGGGACCGATGATAGATTAGTTGAATATGAGCGATGGAGGCAGGGAGAGTGGAAGGGACAACCAGACCAGCTCGAAGAAGAGTAAGGTGTCCGGCAGTGATGAGTTCGGCCGTGCCATTGCCAAGATCGCCGTGTCTCAGATTTGCGAGTCGACCGGGTTCCACAGCTCTCATCACTCTGCTCTCGACGCTCTTGCAGATGTGGCGATCCGCTATATATGTGATCTAGGCAAAGCTGCAAATTTTTATGCTAATTTGTCCGGGAGGACGAGTAGCAATGTGTTTGATGTCATTCAGGGGGTGGAGGATTTGAGTTTGTCGCAGGGGTTTTCTGGTGCATCCGACGTACGCCGTTGCCTGGTTAGTTCAGGTGTTGTTAGAGAGATCAGCCAGTTTGTGAGCGCGTCAGAGGAGGTACCCTTTGCTCGGCCTGTTCCCAAATTCCCAATTGCTCGGATCCCCAAGCAGACACCTACCTTTGCTCAGCTTGGGGAAGTTCCTTCAGGGAGCCACGTACCTGATTGGCTGCCGGCATTCCCTGCTCCACATACTTATATCCACACATCAGTTTGGAACGAGAGGGCCACAGACCCCCGGGCAGATAAAACTGAACAAGCAAGGCAGCAGCGGAAGGCTGAGAGGTCTTTGGTAAGCTTACAGCAGCGGCTTGCTTCCAATGCTACAGCTGGGTTTGCCCCATCCATTGATGGTGATGCCGGGAAGGGGAAGCAGGTTGTTAGCAGCAACCCTTTCCTTGCCCCACCTTTGCCACCTGGGGAAAAAGAAGTGTCAGAAATTGTTATCCCAAATGAGGATGCTGATGAGAAGTTGTCAGTGCTCGAGACTTTTGCACCTGCCATCGAGGCAGCAAAGATTGGGTCTTTTCCTTCCTTGATTAGCGAGGAAAGTGTTCTTCCCAGTGAAAGGTCCACAGTGCATTTCAAGTTTGGAATTCACAAAAATTCCATGGCAATGCTATTGTCTTCGAAAGCTATGAATGCTAAATCAGATTCCTGGTTCCTCAGGGATGATGAAAAGGATGACAAGAAGCGGAGAGCAGAGATGATACTTAAAGAAGCTATGGAAAACCCACAGGAACTTGCTCAGTTGTAAAGTTACATTGTATATGGGTTTTGCTGATCTGGTGTTGTGTCACTGTTGGCATGGTGTATCTAGATTGGTGGAAGTTCTATCTCAGGTTTCTGATGGTTTGATCCATATGAGAAATTTGAGGTATGTGTAATCTTTCCATCAGGCAGCAATCTTTGTCAACAATCATTTTTTTTTGAAAGATTTTTCTCTTCCTGAAAAGTGTAGACTAACCATTTTTTACCATGCCAAGATGAGTAATAGACATGATCGCTCCACCACCTTTTTTTTTTTTTTAAATAATTTTAGTTTTGACACCAAATTGTAGGGAGGAAGAATGAGTAATCTATGTCCTGATTAATTAAATCATGAGTTAATAAGTGAACACTAATCGTGCAATATGGTATTATCCAGAATCAAACCCATTAGTCTGAGCCATGGGGAATCATTTTTTATATAGAAAAAGAATTTATGGCTTTGTAGATTCTCTTACTCAGGATAATAATTTTACATTGTTCCTCATGCTTCTGCTAGTTCAATGGGAGATATGATTTATTTATCTGCTTAATCTTATGACAAGTCCTTGCTTGTAATGCTTTTTCATAATTATATCCAGAGCTGATCCAACTCTTTTTTGCTTGCAAATAAACTCCCTCAATATATCTCTCTTTCCCATTCTTTTTCCTGATTTATTGAAGTTGTACTATCTGGTTGAACTATTGTAGGTATTTAAGTTCTTATGGTTATTCTAGGTGACAGTCAAAGGGTTTTCAACATTGTCACATTATAATTTACAGCACAGCCAAACAACACAACTAACATCATGTATATGTTATCTATACTGGTAATTATTGAATATTTGTTTGCAAGATAAAATATTAATTTTTTAAAATATTTTTATTAGTATACCAATTGTTAATGCAAAAAAAATATATAGTTGAATAAAATTGTTATTTTGTTCTTATCACTTATTATTTTCTAGGCCATTATAATAGCCTGTTTTTCAATTAAATCCATTCACAGATTGAAATGTGCAAATATAAATCATTATTTTTGTTATAGAGATCTGGCAACCCTAGGGCCCCATTATGTGAGGACAATGGCCTCCAGTTGTGCCTATTCTATATGTGGTAGAACCATGCAATCCTCCACTGACTGATGCTTCCTTACTTTCATATCACAAGCATTACACTGCTCCAACATCTTTCTTTGATTTTCAGTAAGTTTAACCCCCACTCTACTTAAAGCTCTTTGAAGTCGGTGTGTTATAAATTACATTGCTTCTCCTAGCTTCACCTTGGACAGGCAAATTCTTCGTTGATCAGTTAATGCTCTTTTCTTATCAGAAATCTTATGCAATACATCTTTTTACAACTTAATCAGGATGTTCTTATTGCTGAGCAATTTTTTTTTGGTTCAAGGCATGAAAGAGACTTGAGATAAGCTTGTCTCCCAACAACCACCAACTCATGTTTTCCCATTCTCTAAAATATCATTTTTATACTTTATTTTTTTTATTATTCCTTGACAATTTACATGATGTCAGAGCAAAGAACAACTTATGTTTTGTTCGGTTGCTAAAAGGAGGGAAAAACTCTCCAACTGAGAAAGTGGAATGGAGAAGAAAAAAATTGACAATTAATCATTGTTTGTGGCATTTTTGTGCATCTATATCCCTTAAAATTCTTTTGTTTCTGTATTTATCCTTCTAAAAGGAGATAGTGCATGCATACAACCCCAAAACATTTGCATGTATTCCCTTCACATCATTTTTCTTCCATTTTCACCATTGAAACCTTTATTAGGCTGCATTAAAATAACTTAGCTTGTCCATGTACTATTATGCATTCAATTTATATAATTTTTTGATATTTTAAGGTGATTATGTCAAACTTTGTGCTAATAATTTATATGTACTTTTCAGTTTTTGATGAGTGCAAGTAATTTAACTCTTTCTGAAGAGTATGTGTGCAGAAATCCTTCAAAGGAATAAATGGTAAGATGATGACATGGAAGTCCTCGTTTGAAGGATGCCATCTAACAGCATGTGTGTGCAATTTTTAAGGCATTGGAGGGACATGTATATAATTTTCAGAATTCTGGAGGTGCATATATATGCAAGTTTTAGAATTCTGGATGGGCATATATGCATGTTTTGGAATTGTGGAATGATATGTTGAATGCACTTAAGGTAAATAAGCAAACAAGCATTTCTTGAAAAGTTTATAGATGATTATCTTTTCTTTATAATTTTTGGGATAAAAGAGAGAGATGTTGGTGGAAAAGGTTCGGTGGTTATAGTTTTGGCAGTTGTGTTGAGATTAATGGCAATGATAGTGGAAGCGGTAGAGTGGTCAAGTGACGTTTAGTGGTGGTGATGATTATAGATAATAATAACAACAACGTAGGTGCTGGCTGTGATTTGGTGGAAAAGATGGCAGTGGTATGGGTGATTGTGGTGGTATCAATGGCCATATTGATGGTAGTGTTAACTGTTAACTATAGTAGTGGTGGTTGCAGTAAGGTAGCACCAGCAAGGTCATAATGACATTTGGGGCGTGAGGGGGAGGGGAGGGGGGCGCCGGGTGTTTGTTGCAATGTTAGCACCAATGCTAGCGACAACGTACACCTAAATTTTAGTTTTTGTTTCTTCCAAAATCACATCCTTTCTTGAGAAGATTTATTTTTTTTGGCATGGAGAAATGGTTATATTTGTTTTTTTTTTCTTTTGTCTTCTTCTTGCCCCCACTCCATCTTTTCTCTATAGCCAAAGCATTCTGTATGTGATTCTCTTTGAACTTATTTATTTATTTTTTCATATTTGGTTGAGCTAAAACACCATGATGTTCATGGTTAAGATGATAATCTTTCATTCTTTTATTCCTTTTGGAAGAAAACAATTTTACTAGTTATAATTAGTTGTTATACAATGTCCAAGATGTGATGCTAACTTTTGTACATCTATAAACTATGGCAAATTGTTTTTTGTTTAATTAGAAAGGAGTCTGGAGTATTGATTTACTTCCCTAGAAGGTTTATGTAACATTTCTTGATTGTTGATTTGGAACATCATGGACAATGATTAAAGTGTTGTAGGAATTTCAACCAAATCAAAACCTAAAAATTATGTAATATGAGCGCAAGTTCTTTTACAAAATATTTAACCATATTCTCCAAGATTCTAAAGAACTTTTCTTTGTTGGACCTGTTTTTGCATCAACCGTCATAATTTTTTTTGGTAGAGTGAATCTTGTGCTATCAATGCTTGGATTTGAGGATATTATGACAAGTGAATCTTGTGCTTATTAATGCTTGGATTTGAGAATATTATGACAAGGCGTATGGTGTAGACTATCATATCGCCAATATATTTTTGGATAGATGGCAAATTGATGCAAAGTTTTGAGCATTACATGTTGGTGTCTTGCTAGCATGCCATTAGGTGAATACTCATCATTTTGCACCATGCAGTGCTTGACACGCATTGGCATGGAGGTGTGCCCTGTGTCCCATTGGGCACTTACATGATATGTACTGATTTGAGTCAGCCAACGTGGATGACACTACAATTCTTGACATGCCATGGGCAGCCTAGTGTTTATATTTTTGTAATTGACAATCAATTGGTCTTGCTTCTCACCAAGGGTGATGGGTTGGTTTAGGCTGATAGTTTAATAAGCTTATGTTACTTGAGATCAGGATTTGGCTACATATAGTCACTTTTGTTGGGCTCGATTGATCGGTCCAATCTTGGCCTAACTATGGAGCTCATAGGACCATGATGATATATTTATATGTGATCAAATATTTGTATTTATTATTATAAATCATAAAATCATCATAATATCCTATGTCTAGATGCCATCTATTGTCTTGTTAATGCACCCTCTTTGGCAATTTGTCTTGAGGGAGACAAAAAAAATGGTGACTTAAAATGTGACTTGTAAAATGCACTCAACCAGGGCCCTGCGGCCCCACCCTGCCCTAACTTATTTCCTTTCATCTACCCTCTCCCACTTTACATCTCCATATTTTTCCACTCCTACATGCTATCTCTTCCCACCTTAAGCCTTCTTTCTCTTAGGAGCCACGGATGCTGGCTTTTTAAATACATAGGCAAGCAAGCAGGCTACTTAAGACTAGTGGATTTAGGATTGAGCGATGATAAATGAAATGTTGCTTCTTCATCATCTCTTTGGAATTTATTGCATTACTGAGATGGATGGGCTGAAATTAAGCTGGGTGTAAGTCCTTTAATTTTTGCATGCTTGGGCCTAAAGATTGAGGTTCAGGCTGACCATTGCCTGGTTCAAGCTTGGTCCACTGGCACCCCAATTTTTAGCAGTAGCCCATGTCCCATTAGGGGCATCAGTTATTCATTAAATCGAACATACAAAGAGGTGGATTATGCTGTGGCATCTTCATTCTATCAATCTTCACTGGGGCCTTTTTTTCATTCCATGTTCACAAAAATTGTGACCCACATATTCTGCTTTTACTCAATCAACTAGAGGCCTGCATGTGCTTTGATCAAGGCTTTGAATCAGTTGCCTGTCCCCATCTGTGTCTCTGAGAGAGAGAGAGAGAGAAGGCTACAATGAGGCTTTGCTTTTTGTTTTTTTTCCAATTTGATTTCTCTCTGGGCTAGTGAAACCCCATGCCTAACACAGGAAGGCCTTGAGTTCAACACATCCTGGACTTAGGGCTTTCCCGTTATTTATAGAAAGTTTTGAAGCCCTTGTCCACTAGGACTTTTCTTCCCTTCCCTTTTCACCAATCAACAATAATCATCTGTAAATAACATATGCAACAAATATCCCCATGGACTATTTATGAATTTATCTGACTCATGTAAAAAAGGTTTGCTTAGTTTTGACCCCTGATGTTAGCATTTCATGATGGAAAATCTGCATGTCTTGTCACCACTTCACACAACTTTTCCCAACATTTAGAATCTCAGCAATTTCAGTGTACCTTTTGTGCACATTTCTCAACTTCAGTAATGGTCAAATCTCTTTCTTCTTAGAAACAATAAATAATAACAGTAGCAAAGATAGTAAAGTAAATAATAAAGTAAATAGTTAACATGTCAGTTGACATAATTAATGAAATATTGTGACTAAATTTTGGATGATTTAAAGAAAATCGGGTGGCTTGTATTGAACACGCCTATTAAAAAGGTGATCGGGTGGAGTCTATTTTTGTGTAAAATCACTCATATTTTCATCAGATGAATCACATATCAGTGGATCAGACTTTGTACAGTTTAGTTACAATTTTTGTGATTGCTTCACGTCATTTTTGATGTAAATTCAAGAATGCATGACTTTCTGCATAAAAATCAGAACTGGTTATGTTGTGTGGTATCTTTATGCCAAGCTTTATCACTATGTTTCATGGTATTAAATTGTTGCATCATTCAACATGATTATATTGTTTAGTGGCAAACCTGAAATATGGTACTTATTGAATTATGTTACATGATATGTACTTGGACTATGAATTAATACCAAGAAATTAGTGGCAAATAATTGTGATCTTTTGTGAGTTTGTTTTAGGCCTCTGAAGGTACTAACTTTCATTTTGTCTGTGTCTTCCATTTGATGCTGTTGTGAATTAGGATCCTCCAGTGAAATATCCTTCTTTTCTTTTTTTTTTTTGCACATATACCCCTGCAAATGTGGCTTATGGCATATCTACCCTTAAAAAAAAACCTTCTATATGTACTCTAAAATCATTCCATTTATGCAACAATGCCCATTTTGTTAGATTTTTGATTGATGGTGTTAATACATTACCATTTTAAGTGTATTATGACATTATTATCCTTTTACATAAATACCTCTGAAAAATTTAACATTCATTTGTATTGTAATGAACTTTATTTTTGCATAAAATTTTCAGGGACATAAATGCAAAATGACAATAGTCATTTTAACAAAGCAATTTTTTGTTAGCACTATTAGCAAAAAATCTAACAAGAAAGGTATAGTTGCAAAAACAAGATGAATTGAGAGGTATATTTGCAAATCATGATTTTTAAAAGATAAAGATGCAATAAGCATATTTGCAAGGGTATATATGCAAAAAAACCCTGTCTGAAATCACCCTCTGTGTGAAATTTTTGTAGGTGAGATTAGTGAGGTATGCAAAGACTCTATATTCTGACTTCTTTCCATAATAAAACAATTTTCATTCCATTTATTGTCTTCTAGTTTCTGAATTTTCTTGGGCTAAAGAACATGGTTTCTCTTTTTAATGATAATGATGCGTCTGTAAGACTTGGCTCCCCTACTGTTGTTTTAACAACCCTAGAAAAAGACAGGTTTAAGGCAAGTTAAGTTTGGGCCAAATCCAATTAAAACTGACTGGTTTCCCCTGGTTTCTGTCCAGTTTTGATAGTTTTGAAACTAACCATACCACTGTTTATTTGTTTGTTGTTTACAAGTTAATATGATTCATGTTCTCCAACATTATCCAATATTATTCAATTTCACCATTATCTAAAGCTTTAGTTATGAAATTTGTGTTATTTTTGTTTAAGCTATATTATAATGATTGCATTTTGAAAGAATGAAATAAAATAGGTTCTTGTTTATATGGTTCTTTCTTCCTTAATGGTTTGTCCAAATGAGATAGAATGACTTGTTCTTATGTGGTTCTTTTTCTTTTTCTTTTTTTGGTTTTGATGGGTTGTAAATATGGAATGGAATGAAATGTTCTGAGATGGGTGTTTTCTTATTTAAATGGGTTATTCAAATGAAATAAAATAGAGTATGCCTACATGAATTTTCTCTTTGCGAGTTACTGAAATGGATAGAATGATACATGCTTAGATGGAATTTTTCCTTGTATAGATGAGTTTAAATGAAAAAAAATGAAACATATTTAGATGTTTTTTTCCATCTATCCATCTGTATGCTTAATAACTACTGTATGCTTAAAATAGTTATTAAAATGAAATAGAATGAAATATGCATTGAGAAAAGTTAACGTGATATGAGAACGAGAATAAATGTGGGAAATTTATAAAAAATAGGGAGAAGTTTGGGTAGATTACAGTAGCTAAGGGAAAATGTAGCAAAACGAAATATGTTTATACAGAGTGGAAAGTTTAGTATAAAGTATTAAGCTTTAATATAGTCTAATTTCGGACTTGGCTACTCAGACTAGAGTAGCCTTACTAAAAAAATTATGATCCTAATTGAGTTTTAATTATTTTTTTCCTATTTTTCACTTTTGTGGTATCTTTCTGGCTTTTATGACTGAAGCTCCAAACTTGAAGTGTAATTGTCAAAACCGAGAAAACAAAACTCTACTTGGGGGACTGAATCTGAAACTGGTTTTTAAAACCTTGTAGGCAAGGCATTGAGACTCTTAATGACGTGTGACTTAACCATCAAGTTTATGAGTTTTCTGTTAACAAATATAAAGGAAAAGGGGAAAGATGTACTGAAATAGCAAGTGAAAGGCATGACTATTTTTGCCTGATATTAAATTAAACTTTGCTACTAAAGAGTCTGATATTACTTACTCCAGTTATGCACAATTCTTCTGGTAAATATACAAAGTTGGCATGCCATGGTTTGATATCACAATGTTTTGCTGTCTACAACTCTTCATAAAGCTTGAAGTGTATAGCAGCAGATCCCACCTTTGATTTTGCACTAGTGTATGCTGATATAGAAATCCCCTTCCTTAACCTTCAGTATTGAAATAATTAAGGTGTAACATGAAAAGACAAAGTAAAGCTGGAGGCATGTTTGTCTAAATGAGCTCATAACTTTCAGCTCCATGCCTTACTTTATACAGTGCCATGTTTGATATCACAATGTCTAAATGCCAAAGTGCTTGGAGAAGGCATTTCCTAGGAGTATCATATGACATGTGCTGGACTTATAAATGTGTTTTTGGACAATGATTTATGGTTAATGAGAACGTCAAGATGCCCTGGGGGCATTTATGAAAGGGTATTGTTCCATTTATAACTAATGACATGTTTTGTTCTTATAGGTTAATTAACTATTTTAGTCATCAATTCCTTTCTTAACTTGCTTTCTAAAATGTCCTAAAACCTCTCCGTCTCAATCACCAACGTCTTTTGATCACGGTCATTTCTTTTTCAACTTTGTATGTGCAGCAGAGATTCATGTTAGCGATGCATAAATGATGGATATGAAGCTAATATTAGAAAATATCTGGGCATATAAATTGTCGAAGAAAAATCGGTTGTCCTCCAGTCTGATGCTGACATGTCATTTGAGATAATCAAGGCATTGCCCCTGATAATGCCCTCAGGGCATGAGACACAATTTAATTTATAATGAGGTTATTTTATTGAATATCATGGAATTAGTATTGAATATAACATTGTTTAATGCACTTAAAACTTGGTTGAACATGGCATCCTGCTTCAACTTCTTATTCTTTATTGCTGAATTAAAATGATCTGGTGGAAATCAGAGATCCATCAAAGTTTTATGTTATTATTAGTGAAATCTAGCTTATATTAAAAATGCATCTCTTACCACTTCATGTGTCAAGTGTATCGCATGATGCAGAATAGTGCTTGTGATGTGCTGAGTTGATGTCACTGCTGTCGCCGGTGCCACTGCTTTTATTTATGTTTGTTTAGTTTATCCTCTAAAGCAAGGGGTAAAACCATGAAATAGTCACCTTTATCTAGTATATTTTAATGTCTCAGGTATTCAGTCAGATGTGAGTTCACCTTTGTCTAGCGTTTGGTTCAACCAGTCGTCAGCCATTATTTGGAGATGAAAATGTTGCTCATATTACTAGTAACAATTGCAGGTCCCATCTATGCGATGCAACATTGTTCAACTTGTGAAAAACTCTGCCTCATTATATGACCGATGATGCGCAGATTGGGATTGAAGCTTCTCTTGCCAAAGCCAGATCAGCAATTATCTTCCCATGCTTGCACTTAAGTTTGTGAAATTTTAGCCTGAGTAATGTCATATTCCTCTGGCTTGAATGTCTCTGCAAGTTTCCCCTTTGGTAAGGACCACAATAACAGAGAAGTAATATGGTGGCTGAACTTAATCTTTTCAAATATGCCAAGCAAGTTGGTATATGGCTTAACAATGAAAAAGCCCCAGGCTGACCGGCTGTTAGGATGAATCACCCAAGAAGATGATTCCCTGTATAACCATAACTGTGTAGCCTTGTCCATGTATTTGTCGTTAGTTCTATGGATACATTGCCATAGTTTCATATGCTCTATGTGCTAGGTTGTTTAACATCGATCCTCCACCTTTTCCATCTGGATTTGGGACCAGACCAACATCTGCAGTGTTTGCAGGAATATCTTAAGTATAGATGTTGGGAGGATGGCATGTGCAGTGGACCATCTGTTTCATGATGGTTTGCAGGGTGCTGTCCCTCATGTTCCAGGAGGCCTTTGGTGGAGGCCGATGGAATGGACGAAGGACCACAGGCTCTGAGTCTGAGATGTAACATGGCAAGGTCAATGAAAGGAGCCTGGCATTCTATGTCAAGATAAAACTTCTTGGGAGGCAACTCATTATGCAACCAAGGTTGAATTGAGAGGAACTACGTTCCAGTCATTCAGTTTTTATGGTTACGGTCTGCAACCTGATTCCAACATTCTTTGATTATTGCTGCTTGGACATGATTGATTCAGTGGTGCAGTACTGCAGTGAGTGGCTATAGGCATTGTGATGGAGTTAGTGAGGTGATATTGCATTATGAATGACCTGTTCCAGCATTCTAGGTTTTTGGCGTTATTTTTAACATGTTATCTGCACTATTATTTGGAGGGCATGTACATCAGACTTCTCACCTGAATCACTAGTGCTAACGAGGATTATGGAATTTCATGGGGTTTGTCTGTTCATGTGGAAGATAAGAATGTCTATATTGGTTATATAAGCATGATGTTGGAAAGAGCCCTGCTGGATGCAATGGTTTCATCTCTACTTTTCTTGCTGGCTTACCGTTTGGACACCAGAGGGGCTTCTGCACTTTGGCTGTGTATGCTCGTTGGAAGGTTCTTGCAACATATGTCAATGATCGATTTCTTTGCCGATCTGAGTGTCAATCCAGCCGTTAACGCTTTTCTACTGTCCTGGTTCTGCTATTGATATTCAAGATATCAGTGTTGTGGAACGGCATTGATGGGGACTTTTCATTCTGAAGTTGTAAATGTTTTGGCAGCATGATGCCTCTTCTACTTGCCAGAACCTTGATTCTTGATGATGGTGACGGGTGGTGCGGCATTCTAAAAATTCCTTCCTCCTTATTGAATCAATTTATAACTTGTACTAAAATTATCGTTGGAAAACAGCATGACAATTCATGGTTATTTTTTCCTCCACTGATTATTTTGAGGTGGGTAGAATATCAGTAATGGTGACGTTTAATGACTCGTAAGCTGTAGAGCTAGTCACATTAATTGATTGATTACGTCACAGCTAGGACGTAGCTAGTCTCTCTCCCAATTGGGCGGCAGGTGAGGGATCACCGACGTCATCAGGAAATATTGTCATTTCCTTGGGGGTGCATTCTTTGTTTGATGAATTCCTATCATTCCCGCTTGATAAAGGTCTCATATCGTCCTAAAGCCATTAAGGTCTGAGAGTTGATCAAGGCCACACATTCTCAACAGCCTCGGTAACTGGAATTTTGTATTCCTGGTACATTACATTATTCTGGTCTGATTGCAGGAACCTCATGATAATGACAGAAACAATGCCTTTTCACCTCACTTTTGTGTTAAGGGTTGTGATCTTATAATTCTTAGTGGTTGATTCTATAGGCCCTCGGTATCGTGCTTAGAGATTTTGAACAAGATAATTTGTACGATATATGGAAAGGAAAAGTTGAACCCTTTTGTGAATTATTATATTCTCAGGAAGTCAGGCAAGGGGTGGGGGGAAGAAAAGAAGGAAAAAAATTGTAGCAGAAGAAGATTTTAAGACATGTTTACTTGGAAAATAGTTCCCTGCGCCACCTGCTTGCCTTTGTTTGCAAACCAGATGTACCTTCCCCACTAACAACCTCATCAATTAGGTCCTTGAAGATCATTCTTTCAATCTCCAACACCACATTTGGCACTTCTGTACTGAATTCATTCCATCCATCTGATTGCCGCAGCACATCTTGACCTGATTTTAAGTTACTATCATCATTGCATCCGTCACTGATTGAAGTCTCAGCTTTGAGTTTATCAATCTCACAGCACAATTCTCTTAGCAGGTGTTGACCGCTAGGAAACCTGCCAGCAAGCTTCCTGGCTTGAAGCATCAGGTAGGGTTGAGCAACTGGACTAGTTAGCTCCAGCTTTTGAATTAGCAGTTCATTTACCATGTCAAACAAGAGCTTCCGATGAACCTTCTCTGGCTCGAGCTTAGGCCTGGGAGCATTTTCATGAATACTTTCGCTCTTGGCTAGCATGCCTGACTTTGTTTGTTCGAGGACAAGGAACAAATCTGGGTTGATTGGTTGGCCTGAAGGGTGGAGTTGAATAGGCACCGCACCCATGGGTCCACAGTCGATGTCTCTCATTAGAAGGCCTGAAGCCAGCAGTATCTGAGACACATACCGGTGGTCTGGGCTCTGAGTTTCACACAACAATGCAATATGATCGGTGGCTGGAGCTTCATCATCAGTTGTACTCAGCTGTCTGAGCTTTTGAACCAGGTTCTCGATGTTTTCAAGCTTCTTGTGATTGAATTTAGAGCTTAACTTGGGTGATGAGGTGTCAGGCAATGGCGTTGGACTCCAGCAGAGCTCTGAAAGTTGACTCCCATTACCTATTCATCAAAACAAGAAAAGAATACAACGCACTTATTCTCTTATCTAAATGCTAGTTAATTTGGTGGCAGATCTATATTGGCAAGACATGTAATTCTTGGTACACAACTATCTACTCATACTACAAAATTATCACATCAGCAAATCCAAAAAAAACTAGCATTTGGGATACATGCGGCTATGTCCATAGGTCAATAAATATTTACTATTTGTGGATGTGATCCTTGTTATGCATTTTTTTGTGTGGGTACGGTATAAACGTACGTGTTTGCTATAGTTTTATCGTCCATAATTTAGGCCTTCATGGCTATATTCCTTGATTCATAAAACATCACCACTTTGTTAAAGATGAGTACATGCATAGCTCCATCTGTAATTGTGACCTATGTGTACACTTATGTGGGCACTCAATGTTGCTACTACGTGATACATATTTAACAAGCATATTGAATAGGCCATGCTTTTTTTGGATTCACGTTTTGCTCGAGACATCCAGCTGTTTTTTCTTCAATGTGGGGGGGGAGAGACAGCTGGGAATGCTTTCTCTTTATGAAGCGGTTATAGACAGCCCCCTTGAATGGATCCATACGTCATCCCAATATGCGGGACCTGGCAGTCACAACCACTGCAATGCACAGTATAAATTGCGTGCTTCTGTTCAATGAACACATCACATGGATGTCGGAAGCTGGTTTGTTTGAAACTGTAGGAGCTGTTCTTTTTGCTAATCCTTGTGCCCTCCCTTTGAAGTATGGTTAGAAAGTGAGGACCTCTGACCTCTGAAGGAAGATGTAGGAAGGGTCTCGTTTGTCTGGAGTCTGTTCTATCCTTCTATGTGCATGATCTACTAATGGAACTGTGCAGCAAAATATATGCTGAACCCTGTACTGTTCATTACAATCAGTGGGTTCTATTAGCCTCACATATCTTTCTATAGATGCTTATTCTAAAAAGCATTTGGCTTCTCTTGAAATTTGCTTAACTAATGGAGCTCCATAAGTTAATTATTAAGATCTTAAATCATTGATGAAGCAGCATTAATGTCAGGTCTACTTGTATTGCTTCTCTAGTTATATTTGGAGAACTCAGAGAGCTAAATGAACTGGCTAAATGGTTGCTGCAGAGCAGGTGCTACTTTAGAACAAAATGACTAAATCCTGAATCAAATATTAACTAAAACTATATAATTAGTTTCATCTACTCCACAAGACAACCAGAATTCAGAAGATCCTATATCAGAGTTTTCATCACCTTGAATTAGGATTGATGAACCTTAAAAATCCTTTAATCCGAAACTAGAGTCAAAAATAGATGAGTTAACTTCCTCTGAAAAATAGATGAGTGAACTACAACCTATTTCACTTCCTGGTGACAGAATTTTCACATCAATGAAAGATTGCCAGCCATAGATTCATATAGGCCAAAAATATATATGTCGTCACCACTTCTAAATGAAGAACTTCATAAATTATTATCCTTTGTTGAAATGAAAAAAATAAAAGGAGAGCAAAAACAGTACAGAAACCATCTCCTCACCTTTGAACGCATTCAGTGTTTTGTTGACAGGAGAAGCTGGCATGTCATCCTGATAAAATGAAGCATCTAGGACGGAGATTGGACTTGGCTGTTCAGGAGCAACCGTTGCAAGCTCCACAACTGGAACATCTTCATTCAGACTACATGAGGACTTCTGAAGCAGATAGAAAAAATAAAAAGCACAAGACTGATCAACCAAGAGGTGCATTAGTAAATAGTCAAGGACAAAGAGTTATTTGCAAACAAAATTTATGTTTGGAAAAATCAAGTCATTTTGTCAATGGGTAGAAGGTCTTTTGTGACTTCAATTTCCTTGTGGAAGAAAAAGAAAAATGGAACTGCTGGATCACTGAGATTCTAATATTCAAATATATTATCTAGAAATGAAACTTTACATCACAATGCAATTCAGGACAGCAAAAAGCATAGAGACCAGTTAAGGAGAACAACCATAGCCATGACTCTTGTACTTATTCTCCAAATAAATAAAATTTTAGAATTTAGAAAAGTCATTTAACGCGCATTTATTCAAAAGTATTTCAACTTTAGAATAAGTTTTGGCATTATATTTTTTCTTTTCTTTTCTGAGTGTAAATATTGTAGAATTTAATCAAAATGAGATCAGGGTCTTAAATGTGATACGCATACCTTCTGTTTTATGACTGAAGATAAGGCATCGGCAGCCCTTCTGGATGGACTCCAGCTGCCCTGCTGTAAGCAAGAAAGGTTCATCTCCGCACTATCAGCGCTTGTTACTTCTATGTCAACCTGTGATACCAAGCTTACATTAGTCTCTGACCTTAGAGAGATCTCATCACCTTGTTGACTCAGACTCCTCGTTCCACTGCTTACATCACTCAACTGGTCATCATTCTGCTGTGCTTGTGGTGGTTTCCGTCTAAGTCTGCCTCTTGGTGAAGCTGATTCCAAGCATTGTCTATTAGCGGAATTACTTCGGGACTTGTTTGATTCTGGAGAAGGAATGGGTGGACGTGATCTCTTCTCTGTTTCAAGCTTTCTCTGCTGTAGTCTTGGACTGAGGGAGCTTGAAGTTTTAACTGAGCTTCCATTGTTTTCCCTTGGTGCATGCTGACGCCTATATGAGCCCTGCTCCATCTGTAAACGAGTTTTTGGAGTACTAATTTCTTCAGTCCTGTTGGTAGATTTCTTATCCATGGAGAGAACAGGCTGATAAGCAGGCTCCCTGGGGCTGGCCTTAGGAGTTTGGTCCTTGACCAACTTGTTCTTTGTGGAAGTCTTCTTTCCATCCATGGAATGACTAATCTGCAGCTTTCGAAGAGGTGACAAGCCTTCCAAAGGAATAACTGATGAAGCTGAAACACTTGATTTGCTGACAGATTTTGCAGGCCTCATGATCACAATAGGAGACTCGAAAACTCTTGAAGTATTGCTTCCTTTCATTAATGTGGGTACTGGCTGAGTGTTATGCCGGTTTCGAGCATCAGTTGATTTGAAATTCTGATCATTCCCAATTGGAGTTTGGTCACTGTAGTTCCTGCAAACTGATACTTTAGAATGCTGATCTTCACCTTTCTTGCTTTCTAACAGCCCTTTAGCTTGCATTGCATCCAATATCTGTTTAAGAGCCCTGAGGTCCTTATTGGATTTCTGAAATTCAAGTTCCTTTGACCTTCTCTCTATTTCACTGTAAATTGACTCATGCTGCTGCTTCAAGTGAGCTTCCCGGTAGCCAAATGTTTTTTTCTGGGCAATGTGGATATTTTCCTGCTGTCTCCATGGTGCTGTTTCGAACGGGAGCCGTGAATTGGAAACTGATTTCACGACAGGATCAGGCTTTTTCAACGGTGGCACAACAGGATCTTTAAGGGAGTTCTTTGGAGAGTGTAAGAGGTGATCCTTCCTGCTGTCTTGAGTTCCTTGAGATGCCTTAGCCGTGAGATTCCGATTCCTTTGCCCACTTAAAGGATCATTGTCTTTGCTTGTATAGGTTTCTATCAGATCACCTGGCTTCTGACTAGCCGAGACCAAGTGGGGCATCGCCTCCAGGCCCATGAGCTTGGCAACGACACTGGTCGGGCGCTTGTTTCCTCCCCATTCTTTCAGAAAATTTGAAGGTGTCGATACTCCCTGGCTGATGCTACTTCTGTCTAGATCCTTCAAAATTGAGTTTGGTTTCGAGTCGAATTTAGAACTTGTTAGAGGGCCTTCCCTGCTATCTAAGGATAGTCTAGGAAGCTCTCTGAGTTTGGAAGCAGGTTGGCTGACATCTCGAGAATCGAGGGAAGGGCGTGAAAGTTCTCTTCCATCATAAGAGAATCGTGGAGCTTCCCTTGATACTGGAAAAAATGAGGCATCTTTTGCGTCACATGATGATCTTGGGAGTTCACCAGCCTCTGAGAAATACCAAGGTGCTTCTTTGAGCTTCAATAGGACTCGAAGGGATTCATTGAGATCAGCAGGCAGTCTGGATTTTTCATCCACACCAATCACATAAGATCCATCTACTGGCTTGGACACTTGCATGGGCCTCGGGGAGTCTCTATGCTTCAGTATCTCTTTCTTCACCTCATTGTTTGTTGAGGTTTTGATTGATAAACTGCGAGTTTCTCTATAGATAGAGTCCTTCACAACATCTCGGAAATCGAGGGACTGGCGGCCAGGTTGAGCTGATGCATGTGGCGGGTCACTGAGAGGCTTATAGTGAACAGCTCTGCTGTTGACATCAGAATGCTTCAACAACCTAGGAGAATTCTTTGCAGACCTCTCTAAGAATGTTTGATCGATGGAGGAAGGCTCTTGTTGAGTTGATCTATTACACTCTAGAGAAGAAAATGATGAGCAGGATGAGGAGGAAAAAGAAGTTCTTGATGACTCCATTGATGCTCGGTTCTCGTTTGAGCTCTTGCTGAGATTTTTCTCCTGAAACAGACAGGTTATGTGATTACAAATCCTCAAAGATAGCAGAAAAAGAAAGATTTGTCTTGACATCCAATTGGAAATCTCACCAGAACAATCCGTGGTGAACACACACTACGATCTGCTCCCACACTGCTACTGTTTAGAGTGGCATGGCCTGCAGAAATATTGTACATTCTATTAGGAGAAATAGTGAGGCATATAGGGTAAAAGCAATACAGAGCCAAACTAAAACTAGTAACAACAAGCAACTCTATCCAAACTTAACAAAATACATACATGCATACATACATACATACATGCGTACATATATATATATATATATAGAACAGGATCACTTGGCATCCTTTTGAGAAGGTAGATGTATCATTCTATGAACTATAATTATCTGTTCATAGACAATTCATGGAAGCAACATATGCTTAATGTAATTCAGTAGGCAGTAGCCCATGGATTATACTAATGGCACCATTTCCATCACCTTGCTACTTCAGCACCTTTAATTTCTTCTAGAACTGAAGCATAAAAGGAAAAACTATATAAACTCGAAAGGAAAAAGGCCATAAAGAAAAACTATTCATCAAGTTACAAATGAAATGTTAACATGATTGAAATGATGAATTAGGTATTTCCTGCTCTGATTGCAACATTGATTGTCAAGTTTATCATCTCAAAACTACAGACATCATGCTAAAGATGACAAATGATAAAAACTACCAATAAAGAGTCAAGAGCAGACAAGAAACAGAATGAGAACACAAAAATACATGAGGTTTGGTTGTAGAGCTGAACTTCCTAAGGTTAAAGGATAGAAGCTTGGAAACAGAATCAACTAGGAAATCATTGAACCAGATTACAGTAAACTCATTTTGACTTCTGAAATGCCAGCACCTCCCATGTAGAATGAGAACTTTCATGAAAAATATGAAGCGCAGATAAAAAAAGGGGATGGAAGAAACCATGCTTCATAATTTTTTGGAAATCAGCCAATTGGAAATAAGAAATACAGCAATGAAGCAAAAACATTACTAGAATGAAGATGGTTTGATATAATGTAGTAGAATATTTTGGCCAGGTACCTGAAGAAGGAAGCCTCTTATGGTTGTGTCCATTGAGGCGCCTTCCAGTGAGGAGATGGTGGCGGTCCAACATCTGAAAGATCCCGGTCATGCACCCAATTTGATTCTGCAACTCCTGGCTTTCGTCGGAAAATGCATGAAGGAACTTGGCTGACATTTTCTGAACTTCTCCAAGAACCAAGACACCAACAAGTCAGAATCAAAATATAGTTCCTGAAATCTCTTCCCGAGTGAAATTTCCTAGGCCAAACTCTTGGGGTTGAGACAACCTTAAAGCCTAACCCTGAGGCTTGCAAAGGGTCCAGGAGCTGAAGTTCACTGCTCTGGAGGCTCAAGGCAACATTTAAAGAATCTCCTGCAATTCTGAGGTGGTAACCCTTCCTCATAAACTTTCCAACCAATTATTACCTACCGGTGGCACAGAGACCACAGCTTTCATGGGGCCAGAAGCCTCTCACTGCATTAAATTCCATATTGGAACAACAACCTCAGCTTCCTTCCAACTCATATGCAACAAAAGCTCATTATACGGAGGCCTCCACCTTTAAAACCTTCAGACCAGTACAAAAGCTGTTCAAGGTAGGCAAATGGTAAAACCCAACGCACCAAACCCCTCTTAATTCCCTCAGAAACCTTCCAATGAGAAGAACAGAGACAAGGAGAACAAGTATACAAAGCGAAAATTAACACCTTGTTCACCTTTTATGCCAGTCTAGCAGTGCACCAATATTAATTATTAAGCCAGCCCAAGAGAGCAGTGCTACCGTGCTAGGGAATAATAAATGAGAAGAAGGTGATGCTAATGCTTTGTTGGCCTTTCTATCACTCGCTCGGTCCCTCTTCTCTTTGGTCTGGTCCTGTTAATAAAAGCCAAGGGGAAGTTATCCCATTGGGAATGAGTTGTTCTATGAGAATGATCTGTGAGGTTGGTATTGTATGATCCCGAGGATGGTGAGATTTCTCTGTAAGGGTGGGCATGGGTTGAAATATTGAAAGGCATCAACAGGTCAGAAGATTTTTGGTAGCTTCACACCAACCCATGTGCCTAACCATGCATGTATTAATTATGTTTCAAAATTTCAACTCCTTTTGTCCATTTTTTTTTTTTTTTTTTTTTACATCTAATTGTTATTTTAGTAACTCCTGGAAACAATGAACTAGAAGAAGCCACTCTTATAAAACATATTCTTTATGCAAGTCATTCACTGTAATGTATGTTAATCTCCCATACCAAGAAAACCAGTAATTATAGTGCATTTCTTTATACTATTTTATTAACTATGAAAAAATTCACATTGTTAAAAACTTGTCATCAAGAGAAATGCTCTCAAAGCATGCTTTTGTGTCGCTTCTAATTGTAGAGGCAAAGTATTTTACAGTAAGAGACGGAAGAAGAAATGGAGGCAAGTGTGACCCACAGTGCATTAATGGATGACCTGTGAAAGCCGGCATTTTTTGACAAAGGCGTAGGCATGGTGGACAATCATGTGGCAGAGGAATCTCACAAGCTAGCATGCAGTCCTTCTCATTTTCCCTTTTAAATGCCAAAATGACACCAAGAGAAAAAGACTAAATAAATCCCCAGGGAATAAAGGGGGGAAGCATTGGGTCTTCTCTTGGCTTTGGTTTCCCTGAAATGACCTGTAACAGTCCCCGAGACCACATGCAGGAAATTCTCTATTTCAGCCTATGGTGTGTACACACTTTGGATTGATGTTAGCAGAACATTCACGCAGACCAAGTTTCACAGACATTCACCTGAGGTATTAACTATGATGATGGTCATAATCTTTAACTATCCTTGTGGGAGGTTGGCAACCTGGCATAGAGAAAAACATATTTATCTTTCCTTTGTTTTTTAAAAAAGTGTATTCATCTTGATCCGATGGAATTCAAGACAAAAGGAATTAAATAGAAAAACTGAACAACAAAGTGGACTATATACTTTGCATCTATTCAGTTATAGAGTGGATATACAGTTGATGACTCAAATGTGATTAGAGAAGTAAATAGCACTTCATGTATGCTTTGCAATGTGGTGCAACGTGGAGCTATTTTAAGCACTAGTTGGATTTAGGGAAGTTCTTTTGAAAGAAAATTGAATTTAGGAAACATGGGGATATTGAGTTGGATAAGTGGTAAAACTAGCTGTCAAAGGAAACTACAAAAGGACACCAAAAAACTAACACTAATAGAGGATTGCTTGAGGAGTTGGGAAGCTAACAAATTTTAGGGTGGTAGAAGCAAGAAACTCTCTAAAGATGTATTCTTCTTTTAGTGACCTATCCCTGGATAGACCACCTAGCAGTTGCTCGGATGGTATTAATTTTGCTAATTGGGCAGGAGGACAAGATTTGATTCTAGAGTGGCATCATCCATGTTCTGATCTCAAAACCCTAAAAAAACGAAGAGACTTGTCCAAGGTAGAACTAATCCATGCTGCTGATCAGATATTGTTAGGAATCAGGATTCTTGCTAATGTCTGTAAGTTTATGTTTCCCCCAAGCACTTCTTTTAAAAAAAAATTTCTTCCCTATTATCTTTTGCTTCTATCTTTTTCTCCTAAAGTCTCATCTATTTTTTTTTTTTTTTTAAATTGATTCTCCCAAGAAAGGCATGTATTTTCAACTACAGTATTTTTTTTAAAAAAAAAGAAACTGTGATAATGTTAAGGATGTAATCTTAAATAAAATGATCATTGGAGAAGCATGGACATAGGTGTGAATGGCTGCATAACCATCCAACTAGCCTAATAACCATTCAACTTCCAATCCATTTTTCCACCATGAATGCAAACCTGCACGAAATACTAGATTTGGATATAAATCCTCTCTTTGCAAACTTAGAAAGATGTCAAGCACGAGCACGCAAACATGTTTTTGCTTGCATAGGAATCTTAGGGATGAAATCCCTCATGGTCCCTACCATCCTGTATGAAGGACCTGCATACTTTGTACTAAGGTCAATATGCTCTGGAATACATGTAGTGCAGTCTGCAATGGGACAATGGGAATGACCCTCATTAAGGGCATGAGCTGTTCCATTTCATGCAAGTAGTTTTTTGGCAACTTTGAATTGGACCACATTGTAAGAAGATCCCCTTTGCACCAAAGTGCTTGGCAGTCGGTATGATTTAGATGGCTCCTGTGGTCACAAAATAGTACTGCAGAATGTGGCATATGGTTATTTTCAGTAAGGTTAGCAGTGAAAGGCCCATGACATCACTTCGCATTGATCCAAAAAATCAGACACAAATAGCCCTCTATGAATAGAGGAAGATTGGAGATGTAACGGAATCCAAGCTCGAAGTACTTGCTGCTTTTATTGGTTTTCGGTTATCGAGTTGGATACCATAACTCTAATCAAATCTATTCCAACAATTTATTATTGGATTTGATTTGGAATTGGATTATTATATGAACCAACCTTAATCCAGCCATTGCTGCCCTTAATTTAATTGAAAACATTATATCAATTCCAACTAACTTCTTAATAATGGAGAGAAATGATCAAATTTGCTTTTATATTATGGTGTAATCATGGGTGGATAATGGATAAAATAAGAATTCTTCTTTCCTGTTTAGAATAAAGAAATGCTATAATAATTATGTGGCTAACAATAACAATAAACACATATATCAATACTAGCAGGCAACAAAATAAATATGAGCTCACCAAGACCAAAGAGGAGATCTAGTAAAAAGGCCTATGGATATTTCATGAGCAGGGGATGCAGTAAAACAATGATCATTTTTTTTTTAAAGGGCAAATACGTAAAGAGGTAGTCAGCAACTACAGCAGATTGGAAAATGACAGTGGGAAAGCATTGGACTTGCAGAGGTTTTCCAGAGCAGAGACCCACTTTTCCTCCAATATTATCTCCTGACACTCATCACATGCCCATCAGACAGTTCCAGACCCACCCACAGGTCATATGAAGCCTCCCACCTCAGTATTAAATTCAAATTACAACTGTTACATTGCGGAGGAAATATACTAATGAAGGTAGCCTCAGCACCCAACTAAAATAACTCTAATAAAATTCTCCTCTGAGTGAGAATGATATGCTTTTGTCTTGCATGTGTTTTTTTTTGTGTCTTTTGAGATGAGAATGATGTGTTACTTTTTGTTAATATATTCCTAAACTTGATCATAAAGTGTTTATCTATCAATTCTTTATTGTAATCATGCATAATTCCCTACAAATTCAAGATGGCAATTGGCTTTGTGTGGCTGCCAGTATCTTTGAATGGTGCAAGAGGCATTCTCTTATCTGTAAGGAGGCAGGTGTTGCCTAAAATTCTTGAACCCAGTGGTCTATAGACTATTTACCCCAAGAAATGTCTATAGATAATTATGTTCACGGATGCATGTGCCTTGATGCATGTGTGCATCAATGAGTAGGTCTGAATAGATGCTAGGGTGTGTGCGCGCCCCCTATGAGGGAATGGTGGATGCCCTGTTAGGGAGGGTGATGTTGATTGCTGAGATGTGGGATAAGAATGAGGGATGCACCATCACATGCATAAAGTTAAGAGATCACATGGGGTGGCAGGGCCAACTTATTGAGCCCAATCATCCCAACCATGTTCCAAGAAACAACAACCATTTGCACAACTAGATTGGCACATGATGTCCTAATTTTTCTAAGAAGCTTCCCCACCAAATCACCATGTGCCCAAGGGATGTCAGAAGGTTGGGTGTTGGTGGGATCAGCCCCAAAGTCTATCATTTGGCTTGTAATGAGATCTAAAGGTGGATCAGTGGATAAGTGAAATGACTTCTTTGCACATGTCACATGTCACATGTCAATCCCCTTGACTTTTTATGCATGGTTCGACAATAATTCGCTCTCAAGCCAGCCATCTTAGATATAAATTTCCCTGCAAGTTTGTAATTCTCTATTTTTTATAATACTATGGAGATTGCTTATCAAACAAGTTCAATAGACTATTACTTAGGTCCTTTGTAAATTGTGTGAGAGAGATTTTCCTCAGTTGGATAAATGCAATATAAAAGGGACTTCTAGATTCTTGTTGGATTATGGTTTAATTTCCAATTCACTGATCGACCATCTTTCTTTCCTATTAATTCAAATCATTATCGACATTAGTTCTTTCACATATATAATGTTTTCTTTTTTTTAAAAAAAAAAAAAATACTGCCCTTCAATGGAGATAAGTTGTATTGGAAATTGGCATAAGATTTGGGAATCTAATAGTCTTTTTAAATGGGAAAATCGAATTTAAGAATAGAAAAAACATATTTCCATATTTATCAACTGTGTTGTGTTATTGAAGCAATTGACCATGAGAGAGATAAGGCTCCCTCCACTCTCCTTATACTTCATATACAAGGATGTTCCATTTAAGGACATATCTTTAGGCATAACTGAAAGGAACCCTTTTAATGATAACAAATTGAAGTAAAGTGCACAGATTTCAGGTCCTAATACTCATTTTCTCTAGTCTTGATTTCTCTTTTTGATTCCCAATGGTCCTAATATTCTATTGCCCTTGTACTATAACAAATTTAAAAACTTAATGGTGAAGCAACTGAATTATGAGTTACCTTTCTCTGAAGGTACACTCTATGGACGTTTTTCTTGGGGGGCTCATTTTTTTGGGTGGAGGGGTTTTGGCTGCTGGCGGAAAGTTCACGACAAATAGAAGTCTCCAAATCCCAAATATCTTAAAAGCATCCATGATTCTATCACCATGAAACCAGGGATTTCCCATGTTAATAGATTTTGCTTAGTGGGTGGGCAAGAATTTTCAATCTCCTCCTACCCATATAAAGGTTGCTACTTGAGGTGCCTCACACTCCATATATAGCATAGCTTTCCTAGACACTGAAAACTAGAATAAAAAGATTAGAGCTTTAGAGCTTACCCTTGATGTGACAAAGCCTGCTTCATTTTTTTTTTTCCTCTTTTAATGTGTATGACAAAGAAGTAATGTGACTACCACAAGGGAAAAGTAACATTAACAAGACAACATAAAAATCCAACATAGGGAACTCACTCAGCCAACTTGAAGATAAATCACCACCTCTGGCTTACAGGAGATCATCTATAATGCCAAGTTAAGCCTTACCAACAAAAGAACATCAAAGTGTATCATTACTGCCAACCAAAAAAGCCTCACATCATGTGAGGGTGGGCCAAGAGAGGATGGGTAGACCAATTTACCAGGGCCCTCTCCTCCATTAACGTGTGACATCCTCCCAATCATGGAGTCCTCTTAAGGAGATGGCCAGCATTGCTGCCTCTAACTGGAAAAGATCATGGTGGCTTTGACTCTCTGATACTGAAAGAGATGGCAGTACGTTTGATTCAAATGCAAGTGAAGGCCCATGTGATCTGGTAGCAAGGATTGTGATGTCTTAACGGCATCAATTTCTTTCTGATGGGATTTCTTGTGAAGACAATTCCATAACCAGTTTTAAAGCAAGTCTTTTTGGTTGAAAGATTTTAAGAGAGGTTCTTTAGGTCTCTTAATCCAGAAGATAGCCACCCATGCATTCTGACCGCAGACGTTGTGGACTGAGTTTGATCTGCTCTTTGGTCCATGTCAATCATTTGACTACTCATATGGCAAATTGAATTTAATAATCATGTCATTGGCCAGTAAACTAACAAGTGGCTCAAGGAAGCAGAATTGGTGCTCTTGTGTTGCTTTGCATCTACGCTATAACACCCACAGATATTGACGGATACCATTTATCAAACAGAATCTCATTTGTTTAGCTCTCAAGAGATATGCCTTTCCTTCAATCTAGGGGTCTGTTCTTAAATCATGGCAAGCTTCGTTTACTAGGTAAGATAAAATGTACAGGGTTTTGACTGGTCCCTCCATCTAAATTGGTACCCTGTCACTTATAAGATAATTTGTACATGGCAATGGATTAAAATCTCAATCAGTACTACTACATCTTTGAGAAGACACGAACCTGGCAATGGAACAAAATAACATGAGATTGCTGTACAGCATAAGGTGAGGCTTTGTCATGAACTACATCTCCGACAGGTTCTACAGTTGATGCTGGTCCCAAGAATATCCGTGCAAAGAACAGAGGCCAAGGGATGTGCCAGAAAGCTGCCACCAGGAAAGCCCAAGGATGGTGCTGACACTGCTAGATGAGTTGTGCAGTCAACCAAGTTCCGGATTCATGAGATTTAGTGGGCGTTTGCTTTCAAATAATTTTAAGCCCAAGCAATCGAGCCATCTGAAACCTGCAGTGGGATCAACTTGGTAATGGCACCTTCAGTCACACACCACTTAGATGATCTTCTTATATTGTTTAGTTGGAAATATCATCTGAAAGCAAAGACAGCAACAGATTGCGACAAAGCAGAGAACTTGGCACTTTCAATCACCCAGAGAACATCATTTTGCTAGGATACAAAATCAAATCAAATTTTGCTGATCATAAAGTCGTGATCCATGTTGGCAGCTGATGGATGACAAATCAATTAAAGAAGCATGGTATATCCAATATATCCAAGCAATGCAAAGGCATATTTTGAGTGTAGGGCTTCATGGATACATTAGGTTCATAATTCTTGAGAACAGAAAAAACTGGCAAAAAGATCAAGTTTTTGACATGACATACCATCCAGAAGTAACAAAAAAAGAACAGATTTGTAATAGTTATAGCGAACATCAGACATTTTACCATCAAATTACCTCAAGGTGAGTAGACTCTGGGCTTTCAAAATACTTACAGAAGTGCAGAATTACTGATGATGTGGAAAAGGGAAGCAGGACATATGTTTCTTTAGTTCAGAGGTTAATTATGGTAAAGGGTTGGAAGTTTCTGTTCTGCTACTTGATCATTGTTATGAAATTACTGAATAAATAACTGGCTGCAGTTTTACAAAATCGAAACTAGATTACAACAGACTGCACCATTCAACAGAACTTGGTGGTCAAACACATCACAGTGATACTGCGATTCTCTCAATACAAGAAAATCAACCACGGCCTGTAACACAATGTTGATTTTCTCAATTTTTGAGCAGGTGTAACAGTCAAATACTACAGATTAGGACCTCCTATATTAAGTAACTTGCTTCTGGCTCTTTTACCAAAAAGAAAAAAAGGAAAACAAAAGAAAAGATCCCTCAGCCATTCTGTTTGAGCAATGTTTGACTAGAATGAATAAGTTTGCCAGCTATCACCAGATGGCCTAGGATATATGAACCATGCCCATTGACCTGCAATCTCTCGAAAATATAGCACAGGAAGGACACATAAGCACCATCACCATCATGAGGCTGCAACCGAAGATTTCTCAACTTTCTCAATGACCTGAAGGTAGAAGTCCCACAAAGGATCCGTATCTGTTATGGCTTGCTGCCCAAATGGGTGTTCTCGAACATAATGTTGAACATCATCAGCCATCGCCAGCCCTTCTAAATAAACACGAAGATCTCCTTCTGGTCCTGCTTATGAATATCTGATTAAATTTCAAAAAATGTATGGCCAAGTAAAATGGTAAAAACAGCACATACTACTGAAGACTTACCTAGAGAATTGTCATCTGCATCTTCGAAACGATAAGGGCGAGGGAAAATAGCAGTGTATGGCTATAAAACATATGCAAGAAAGAAGAAAAAGAGTACCGTGACTAGCATCCAATGAACTTAAACATAGCTAAAATGTTATGATTTGTTCAGTCAGGCCAAATTTTGAAAACCAGATAGGGATTACTTACAGGATTGCAGAGGGCTTTGTAAGGAGAGTCATCCACAAGTAAGGTATTAGATGGTGAGTACCGTCCTTTATCCCAAGGGAGATCATGTTCCTCTTTGTCCCATAATTTCTTTAGATCCTTTAGCACCAGTGGCTTATGCTTGTTTTCAATCGTTTTAAACCCAGTATAAGTGCATTTAGATTCATCCTGCCCGAGAATATGCAAAATAAAAAGAAAAAAAAAAAAACTGTTACTAATAAAATCTAGAGGGGCTGCAGAAGGAATAATGATAAGCACAATAACAGGAATTATTCACATTACCACAACTCTCATCCAATCAACTTAATGTGATCTTAAAGATATAAAATATAACATGGATTTTCCATACCAGCACACTGTATAATATCCTAAATAGTAGCCTAACTGTATACAGAGGCATGTGGCGGAAAGAAGAAGGAACAGTCACTCCTTGAAGATGCGTATCAGATGGGCCCTTCATACTTATAGTGTACCCAATTATCTAGGGCATCGCTCTCAATTAACTGTTGCAATCCACTACCAGTAAAATTGGTAGGATTTCAAATTACTCCAAGTGGAATCCTAAAGGTTAACACTTTTTTTGGTTTTACTGTCCTTTTAGCTTAAAACAGGCTCATAATGCCTTCAGCACCTTCCAGGTACAATTTCCTCCTACCTAGCATAGATAGGCATTGAGTATCATTCCAGTAATGGTACAGATCACATCTAAAAAGAAAGATCTTAAAAGGTTAACAAAAATATTCACATTACTATCCACACAGGAGAAAAATAGCTTACATATATTTCAGTTCACAACCAATACACGCCTTCTATTAATTATTTATTAACTTATTTCTATACAAGCCTTGGCTTATACAAGCCTCGTCCTAAATAAATTTGACATGAAGACAACTCTAGCAACCTTGGAACCAAACTACCAAAGTTCACCAAATCAATATCGAGGGACGTACTCACCAACTATGATCTCCGGTCCTCGATACCTGTCATCATGATTTTTAGTGGTGGTAGCGTGATGGTGAGAAAGAGATAGAGGTGGCAGCATATATATATATATATATATATAGAGAGAGAGAGAGAGAGAGAGATGGTGGTTGTCATCATCATTATTAGTGACAGCGATAGTGGCAATGGAATCCTAACCCTAATGAAGGGAATCATGAGAGAGGAGAAGAGTCATGAGAGCCAAGGATAATCAAGAGAAAGGAAAGCAGATGGTTTTAAAAGAAGCGAACCCAATTCGGTTCTGAAACTGCTTGAAACTGAGCAGAACTAAATGATTCAGCACGATTCAAGCTAGCTTTGAGTTGAGACTGAATTGAGTGGTCAAATCATCCTGATTCCTGGACAGAACACTTCAGTATGTCCCAAACCATCTGATTTGAAATGCCCTGAACGTCCAATTTGGAACAATTCAACATACCTTGCTTGGGACTCTTCTGATGGGTCCATCAATGAAGAACTACCTCTTTATCTTAACACTTGCTGAATGGGTGATTGTTGCTCAAAAATATATTATTGATGCTTGTATTCAAACAATAACAATGAGCCTTGCCAAGTATATCTTCAGAAAGAAGTAGTCTTTGATTATAGTTAAACTGTTAGCCCAACTCTAATGTGAAACAACAAAAGGATATTTCTATCAATCCAAGGTAAGTTCTTATAACATAACATCGATGGAGAATTGAACTCCATTGGTATGTTTTAAGGAATACACTAGTATCAACAAAAATGCATGGAAATAAGTTGTTGATACTAGTGTACTCCTTAAATCATACCAATGGAGTGTCTATTTAGAAGATGATTGGTGTAAGGACTAAGCTTATAGAAACTCATTACTAAGTCAAGAAAACTCTTTAGTAGTGAGGTAAAATATTCCTTGAGCATTAAGTGTTAATGTTACAATGCTTAACCATCATGTCATAAATCTATAACGACTTGAAATCCAAATGCCATCAAGGTCCCTCATTCCAATCAACGAAATCCTAGTATATACTTGTAAAATAACATTTGCTTCTTTGGACTTCTATGCATGTGTTTTCCTCAATATTATGTGATTTTGTAAATGGATTGTACATCAAATTTATATATGAGATGCCACTTCTTAGTGTAATAACAAAGTAATTATGCTCATCCTAAACCATAAATAGGAATCAAACTTCTTTCTCCAGCAGGTTATAAGAAAAAGGCCTTGATACTAAGAAGATGATTGAAGGCAAAAAAAAAAAAAACCTTAATGTATTTTCCCTATTGGTTATCAAACTCTGGAGGATAAAGTTATATTTTTCTGCACGTGCTATCTTCATGACAATGCATCACAATGTTTTTGTGGACTTTTACTACGTCGAGAACCTTTAAGCAGATTGCTCTCTTACTTCTCTAAGTGAATGCTGCAGAATGATGTGGCAACAGTAAATAGCTTTTAAAATTATGAATCTAATACATGTTAAGCATGCTCTGCATATGTGCATTCTAAGGTCTGCAAAATTGATATCAAGAATCATACTAATATATTCTCCATTCGGTATAGTACGATAAATACCTCATACGAAAATAGGATACCAATACTGTTTCACTCTTGATCATTATACCATTCAAATTTGGATAGTATGGGTCAGTATTAGGTGGCTTTGCTCGATTTGATTCGTATTGAATCAAACCATGGTACCATACCAATATCTTACTGATAGGGCATCGTATGACCAGTGGGGTCGGTGTGGCAGGCCTTAGTGCATTCTATTATAAATCTTGCACTCAATGTTCTGCAGACCTAAAATCTTCATGAAAGCTTTGGACCTATCATGAGCAATCCATCCATCCATATGGATCTCTACCATGGGACTAAAATACCAAAACATTCCCTTTTGTTTAGCTACCAAAATCAAGTGTTCTAATTGTCTAGAGCATGCGATGCTCACCTTTTGAAATTTTTTTTAAGCGCCTTTTCTTTTGTGGTCTTTTGTCTATTCTTTCTTGATCTCAGAAGAGTATTTTCTTCCTCTCTATTTATTATTGAAACAGAAAGAAATCATGTTCAATCAGCTCAATTTGTGTATTTCACATTTGGTTTACTTTTCAATAGACTTGACAATTATATTGTGGTAATAGCCCCAAGAAGTTCCATTCATCAAGAGATAATAAACTCGAAGGGGTCATGAGCCTCCCTTTAACTAGAAGAAAGCACATCCCAACTAGGATAAGTATGTTACTAGCATCACCATTATTTTGCCAACACGTCCAATATATAATTGGCTACCATCTTTTGACATGGTAGAATTATGACTACAAGAATATCAGGAGAATTATTAGACCCTCTTAAGGGCTCTTTGATGAAATCAACAAGGGCCCTTTTTCTATTTAACGGCTTTAACTTGAGCCAAATGTGCTAGAATTTCATACACAGAAAGGCTCAAAAATGTTAATCACAAACTGAACACAGCAATTGACAAAGTTCATTTAAGAATAGGAACTGCATCCTTGCTACAGTGCTTCTTACAGACCATGGTCTTCTCCTGAAGACCTTTTTGTTAATTCTGCTCTCCAGATACCTTAATTTGATTGAATTTGTGGTTTTTTGCTCAAAATAACAAGTCTTTAGACAATTACCACAATTCACTGCACTTACCCTTACAGAAGTTTTACTTTTCCCTTTTTCTTTCAACGCCATCTATGCCAAGACTAATGACTGCTGTGGACTCCAAATCTCCCTTTGCAGGATGCATTTATCCTGAACTTCATTAAGTTAGTCTACTTTATAATGATCTTCAAAGTCATACATCCTAGGTCTGTCATTTCTTGCTATTTTGCATCTCAAAAACAGCTGCAGATTTAGCATTATCAGATTAACTGTCATTTCTTCTTGTTTTTGCCTTCTCATCTTACTCAAACTTCTATTGACAGTTGTTCGCTTACACTATTGTGACCATGATGCATTATTACCTAAACCTTCTCTTGGCTCTTCACAAGGAGAGTTTTTTAGTGGTTCATTGGATTAATTTGGTGAATCCCCATTGTTTAGCATGTTGCTGCACCATTTGCCCTCTCTCTTGTTGCCTCAACTTACTGCTCCTTCATAGAGTTGAGTGTTTTTCTCCAAGCCATCATACAAGGTGACTTTACTTTCATAAATACTTCATCACTTGTTTGACACAAACTTTGGGTCTTAAGCATTGCCATTCTATCAGCCAGCATATCTGAACAAGTGTTTGACCTATTGTATCCATATTCCTTCTTTCTGCTACTTTGTGGCCTCGAAACCAGCTACTAGTTGTGGAGTGTTCTTAAGTTGGAGTTTGGCTTTAAAGTGGATCTCATCTTGACAGAGTTGGGCTTGGTCATGTTTGCCATTGTTTTGTGTGCATGCATGCATTATTTAATAGACAGAACTGCACTTGTGCATGTATTTAGTTAGAACTTGTAATCAAATTGTAAGTGAAGCTTTGATGATTAATAGAAGAGACAGAATAAGGACGGTCGGTTTTAAATATAGATGAATAATTCAATAAAAGCTGGCATTGTCCACTACGAGAGAGCTGACTTTAGACCAGTTTATCAGTTGGAAAGGCTGAAAAAGGGACAAGATGTTGAGCATTGTGGACCTAGCCCACTAGGCAGTGAGTCAAAAGCAAACAACATCAGCAGTCAGACTCATTCAATAAGAAATACTTTAATTTCTAGATGTTGTTGAGCAAAGCATTAAAATATTGTTTATTATTTGGGTGCTTCAAAAGTAGGAGAATTTTGAAAGAAAGATGTAATCTTTTATCCTTTATCGAGACCTGGTGGATTCCAAGGGCATAGGCATGGTCAACTGAAAGAAGAAGCAGAACTTAAAAGAGAAACAACGATTACCATACATTTGATGACCTTCTAGCAGTGGAAGTAATTAGAACTGGAGTAGCTAGGATAACTGTTTCCTAAGAGGGATAAAGGAAGTTTTTTTTTGTAGCGTCATGACTGAAATAGATATGATTTTGTTCTAGAATACCTCTAGTGATAGTAGGTCATGAGCCCTACCTATATTGTTTTGATCAAGGCCCATAAACTAGTACTGAGAATTGTACCAGTACATTACCTGTTTAATACGGTATAATCGGTATAATACGGCATGCATCCCATACTAAGACAGGGCGTAAATACTTTTTCTCACTCCCAATCATAGTATTGCTCAAAACTGAATGGTATGAGGTAGTTTTGCTTAATTCGGATCGGTTCAATTTATACCAAATCGAACGAAAGTACTATACTGATACCTCCTTACTAATACAGTATGAATTGATGCGGCAAACCTTGGTTTTGATAGATATAGACAAACATTTGTTCGCAAATAATGAAATTAGTTTATATTTTTTGATTATTCATCATATATATGACTAGGGTTCTTGGACTGATCATGCATTCAGCTATCTGAGTGATTATAATGCATATTTTATCAACTCTCTCTAGCCCTCCAAACCAAACCCCACGTGGAAAATTGGAACACATCTTTCCTTCTCAATAATTAAAGTCTCTTGATTACAACTCAAACTTTTAATCAGTTTCATATTGGCAAACAATGTTCAATAAAACTAAAAGAATTAATGCATTAGCAAATAGTTGGTACAAAATAGTGTAAACCCCAAGCAATAATTGCATGGAAAGATTGTATCAAACCATTGCATTGCAATTCTATTGGAGATGATATAAATGCAGCTAAATTAAGTCATTGAGTATAAAGGCACAACATTAAAAAAGAAAAAATTAACATCATTGACCAACATATATGCATTGCATTAAATAAGTTGATGATATATAAACTCTAATTTTTCCTGATAAATGTAGTCTCAAGATCACTTACCCAACAAAATAACAGATTATGTTTCAGACTTCCCATAAGAAAATCAACCACATTATCGACATTATATCTGCAGAAGGTGCAATAAAACCATTAATCATGGAAATGATGATAATATAACATCAGCAGCAACTAAATAGAACTTCAAAACACCAAAAGCATGAAAACTAATGTCTAAAAAGATACCATATCAACAAAGCAAATAATGAATAAAGAAAGAAGGAAAAGAAGCAATGAAGCAAGAAGTAATTCAAAGTCATACTTTTTCCTCGATGACCAGACACCTATATCAAATTTCTCGTAGCAAAACTTCAGAAAATCATCGCAGAAGGGTCTTTTGAATACTGGGTC
Organism: Metroxylon sagu; assembly: GCA_017589505.3. Classification (NCBI taxonomy): domain Eukaryota; kingdom Viridiplantae; phylum Streptophyta; class Magnoliopsida; order Arecales; family Arecaceae; genus Metroxylon; species Metroxylon sagu. The sequence continues at coordinate 1,023,122 of JACVBY030000609.1, forward strand.
CAAACATAGCATTATCCATCAGTACTTGTGAAGTAGAAGCATTCTCTAACAAATTATCATCAAAAGTTAAAAAGAACATGCAAAATGTCAAACCTGCTTTGCCCCCAACCCTTTTATATGCTTTACGAGCATTTCGATAATCTGCATTAACATCAGCAAGCAATCCATTCAAATCAAGGACAAGAAGCTTTTTCCTGCTAGAACTTACTAATGTGCCCTCAGGTGGCACGGCCACTGCTTTTGGTTCCTCATCTCGGTCCTTGGTTATTCCCAAAGAGGTAACATCCTTTACAACTTGGATTACTGATGATGATGCCACTTCTTTCTGATTATTTGTTTCTCCATGATTGTGTGCAGAGTTTGAAGCACTATTTTGGCAAGTATACACTTTCACATTATCCGATCCAGCTCCGGTTATATCAGAATAATTCAGATGCGAGCCATCCATGAGAACCTTGCCTCCTATTTGGAATGAGAAACTAGAACCTTCTTCATGGGATGAATCCAACCAATTTGGCTTGATTGGCAGATCAAAAGAGGTTGAATTCTCTATGACACCTCTAATTGGCGAAGGAGGCAAGCTTACTCCCTCTTTGCGATCAGTAGGAAGTACCTTTGGATTTTTTCCTGCAGAAATAAGACATCCCTCTGTAGGCTTTTGAAGGTCATCCAACAAACTCTCATTCTTCTCTCTCGGTACACTGCCAGAAACTTGGTCTGCATCTATAGATTTTTTTACATTGACTTCCCTGTCTCTTTTTTCTACATCTGATGCAGGAGCCCTGTCAGAACCCTCAGCATCACCACATTCAAAAACTTCTCCTGAGGTTCTGGAAGCTTCCCCCTGGTATGAGTTTGGAGCTACCTCAGGGGAAAATAGGTTCACATTTGATGAAACCTCACTTGCACTCTTTTCTGAATTAACCTCGTTGAACATACCACTCTTATCTGCATCAGCAAATGCATCTCTTCTACCGCTTTCCTTTAACACAGAGTCATTATCATTAGCAAGCTCAGAAACTGAATTAACCTCAGAAAACATGTCACACTTCGAATCATTGTTAGGTAGCATGTTGCACATCTTAACAATATCATCACCTTTGCTCTTTGATGAACTTTCATTCTTGGTCAACAAGATCATATTGTCGCCAACAGATGCTTCAGCTTTACTCTTGCACACAGTCTCTGAACCTGCATCAGCTAGTGATGCAGAGCGACACACAAAATTATTATTTTCCACAACTTCGGATGAGGGGCTGCTGGCATCTGTTTGAGTAGATTCAAAGATGCTCAGAGAGGCACTTTCTACATTTGAAGTGGCCCTTTTATTTCTCTTTGTATAAGTGATTTTCACACAATGTGAATTTGAACTAATTTCAGACACCATGCTGGTCTTTACTGAAGCCATGTCCAAATCCTCTGTCAAACTATCAACATTCTCACTGATTAGTGGATTAAAATTGTTATTACTGGATGCACTGTCATTCTTCATTGTGGAGTCAATTTCCACAACATTCAATGAAGTTATGACATCAGCAGAAGAATTGTTTTGAACATTTTGCAGCGAAGAGTTTGAATCCTCTTTGAAAGATATGACAGGTCTTTTCTCATCACCAAAACCTACAATTTTTGAAACATCAACTTCTTTTGTAACTATTGACATACTAAAGGATGTTTCCTTAAGGTTCTTACTCGCTTTGTTCATTTCTGATGTACCGAATACTGGCACAACACTCTCTTGTGCATTACAAGGGGCTAATTCACCAGGCATTCTTTGGCTAGGATAAGTTTCATGTGCGCCATTTTCCTTCTCTGTCGTTATTCCTTTCCATGCCACAGAGACTTCTGTATGATCCTCAATCATTTGCAGAGCAACTTCGCCTTTCTGAGATAGAGTACTGTCGAATGGTACAGCATCTTGTTTACATTTTTTTGTCAAGACAATATTAGCAGTTTCAAAGTCCTTTTCCCCTACATTGTTGGACTGGGACAATGAGACATACTCTTCCTTCTTCATATCACTCTCCACTGAAATATTTCTCAAATCTTTGTCTACCAGTGGGTCAACACTGTCTGCAGATGACAAATTAAGTGTCCCCCATTTCCTTTTACACTTCCCTTGACTTGGTTGATCTCCTGCAGTTTAAATGAATAAAATACACCTCTTTTAATGGAGACCAAAACTTACAATACAAGCATTTTAAGTTTATATATTAACAGAGCATAAAGAAAGGAGGCCAGATTTTAACCTTGGACTGTAATATAGTTTCATGAAAAGATCTATCAGATTACAGAACACACCATCATATGAGTAATTGATTCTACCTCCATCATGGCGGCAACCACCAATCAAACATATGGAACACCAAATGAATGCATTTCATGTTACAGTATGAAACAGGTATGCATATGGTTTCATGCATTACAAGTGACTGAAATACAGAATGCAAATCATACATTATTCGTACAGTTCTATTTGAGGTATACTGTATATTAGATTATCAGATGATCAAGACTGTGGAACAAAACCATGAAGTTTTGCACATAAACTGGATGGGACAGATAATAATACTACACATGTAGATAACAGGACATATATCCAACAAAAAAGAACAAAAAACCATAGAAAATAATCATAGCCATAAGTGTAGTCAAAATACCTTCAATCAATTATTTTGGGTCAATTATGGATATTATTTTACCACTCATTCCTATTGAGGATCTTCTATCAAAACTTAATCACAATTCTGCAAAAAAAAAAAAAAAAAAAAAGAGAGAGAGTCAATTTTCTTAATGAGGCTTCTTAACATTTTTATTAAAAACTTTCATGCCTCCAGAGTTATCCACCCTACCTAGGTTATTTGGGCTAAAAATGAACTGAATCATTCACGAACAGCTCAGGCTTCACTTTATAACAGGCCTGTTTGAGCTTCATTTGACTATGAGACCGGATGTGTTTGAATATTTTTCTAAAGCTTGGCTCATAAATAGCCAAGCTTGAACAATTTAGTTTGAAAAGGAAAGAAGTTTGGCTCTGCTCAATAGGAAGCTCATTCAAGCTCAGTTTGGATCATAAACAAGCCAAACTGTCAAGTTCAGCTCGAGCTTGAATAACAAGTCAAACCTAAGTAGTATACTTGTCAGCTTATTGCTTATTGGTCCCTTCAATTATTATGATAGTTTCAAATCCTGGTGAGAGATCCTACAGGACGTTAGGACTAGTTACCATCCCAAGTGTCGGGACTGGACCATTTTGCCATCGTTCTAGCATCCGAATCGGCGCACCTTGAGATATCTACCATCCCAAGTGTCGAGATAGGACAAGATGGCGGTGCATCCCATTCCATAAAAAAATGGGGATTGCTTCGTTTCGTGAGATTTAAAAACCTTCGTTATTAGTACTCATAATCACTTATCCTGTACATGTTTTACTTCAATTACAGCTTTATATCTCATCACCATAGTTAATTTCTAATCTACTTTCCAAATTCATTTTCTTCGAGGTGTTTCTTGTCGTACACAAACCTCCAAATTTCTTTGTTCTTTTCCATACTTCTCAATTACGATATCATTAACAAAATTTTACTTTTTATGTACCAAAATTCCTTTAACTCTACAAACTTTTCAGTAGTACTTTCCACAATCAACATGGACCAATCATTTCCCTCCCAATTTTGTGGCATGGCTCCCTAGACACTAATAATGGTCATAGTTCTCGCATAAACCAAGTGTGTTTTCTCTGTGGCAGGCATGCTTGTACAACGTGCAAGCGACCCGAAGGGCAGTCAAGTACCTTAGGCTGAGAGCAGACCACGTGCACCGTGCGGCCCTCGATGCATGGGCACAGGGAGGGCCACGGAGGATGGCCATGGAGAAACCATGCTCATATCAACTACCCTACCTCATATGAATTTCCAGTATTCAAACAAGACAGAGGAACATTGACTGCTTTTTTTGTAGTCTAGAGTTTGCACAAAAAAAAAAAATATTACATGGATATGGCTAGTCTTCTCCATCTAATTGTTTAACAATAGCTAAAATCACCATGTTTGAATAATATATTTACATTTGAATTTTCACCAGTCTAAGTGTTTCTCACACCATTTTCTGCACTCATATACCATTGTGACACCATAAATTAAAAGTATGACTACTAACGCAGATTGTTTTCTTATTTTTTTTTCCCTTGGTACAATGCTGACCCAGATTGTTCAATCAAAGTTAATTCTGTTAAAGTTAGAAAATTCTGCTCATAAGATATCATCAAGTGAATACTCATCAGTCCTCTAAAACTTATGGAAAAAGATTGCACCTACCTTACAAGCTAAAACCCTAAAGGCCTAAACCATGAAACAGAACAGCAAGCCATGAAATCAAACCAACACCACAGACAAAAATCAACAACCAAATCAACAAAACTAACCAGAAAACCTCAAATTCAGATCATTATCACTCAACCAAATCAACCACTCAGCGCAGGATATCGCTTCCACATAGCATCTCATCGCGAATCAAATCGAAAACAAAAACCACAAAAAGGAAAAAAAAAAAAAAAAAAAAAATCATCAAAAAACGAAGCGAAAAACGCCGCAATCAGCAGCATTCCTTCCAGAAATCATACCAAACCACAAGAATTTCAGATACGAAACGGGTCCCAATGGATTCCAATCCTCACAGCGGCCTCAGACCGATTCGAGATCTACAGAATTCGATCGACCAACCTAACGAGAATATTTTATAGAAAGTAGAGAAGGCCTTGGCGAAACGAACCTGAGGTCGGGCTTTCACGTTTCCCCATTCTTTTCTCTCGTTTTCTCACTCTCTCTCTCTCTCTCCCTTCGTTGCTTCTCCTCTCTCCTTTCTTACTCTTTCTCTCCGAAGGATTTTTCCGTTTTGGGTGTTTGGCTGACGGCGGGCGAGCGGAGTGGACAGGTCGTCTCTCGCCTCGGTTCCGTCGCCTTAACTTCCCCTCTTCCTTCAGTATAGTTAACGTATTCCCCAAAAAAAGAGAAAAAAAATAAAATAAAATCCAGACAACGTTCCTTAGCAAAGATGTGTATTCTTTTGCGTTTGGGAAGGGGAACAGGTTAGATAAAGCGTTCCACTTGTGGGACCCTTTTTTTATACGCACGAATCCGCTTGTGGGTGCTCGCGAGTCCGAGTCGGAGCGAGGAGATCCCATGGCTTGGAACCGGCGAGGGAGTCGTCCAAAGGCGTCTGATGTCTGGGGTCCGGGGCCCACCTAGCTCGGACGTAAGTCGCTCCCGTGCACGGAACATTCCATTTTTGACGCCTTACTTCGCTCCATCGCAACATACTTTATGTGGAAACAACACGCGGACAAAAGAAATTTGGAAAAAAAAAAAGAAGAAAAAAATGGCTACATTATGTGGCGTAGCTCTATTAGAGAAGATTAGAGTTACATGTGAAACCAACAAATAGCATAGATCATGATCACCATGGTCATGTCTGACATGAGTGAAGTTGATTCAAGCTACTAGGAGAGTTATTCACTAACATACAAAGATTGGTTGAAAAAGAGGTTTGCACTTGGATTTTTATTTAATAATAAGTTTTCTTCCAATTAACTACCTTTTGGTTCATTTCTATATGTGTTTCTCTTGATTTTTTTTTTTAAAATTTATATTTCTTTCTTATTTTGCATCCCTAATAAATTATATAGCTCCTCCTTCCAGGATCTCAATATATCCTTCACTTTATTTGCCACTAGTTGCACTTGTAACCTTATTTAAAAGTTTTCTTTTAACCCCATTGTTTTACTCATTTAACCTCAATATCTTTTATCCATAAGAAAAGAAAGCATATCTAAAGTTGATAAAAGATATTTAATTATTTAAATTTAATAAAAACTTAAAGAACAACTAAAATATAAGATGTTTGAGTAGAAGTGACTCTAAAATATTATGAAAGATATGGTATTATATATATATATATATTTGAATCGGTATTTAAATTGGACGGTTGAGATTGCAGGAGGATTTATTTTTTTAATAACTGGCACAGTCGGCTGCTGATCCTCTCGTGGCAACCCTCGTCGTTCTCCCCCTCCGCCTCTTTGTCTGTGTGCGTGTCCTCTCGTTCGGCTTCGTCCCCCCTTCGATCGGGCCCCTTTGAGCAAGCCAAGCGGGGCGTGGGGCGTGGGGCGGAGGGGCGAGCTGGCCCCGTTTCAGTGGGGGCAAGCAAGAAGACGAAGCAAGAGAACTAGGCAGGGACAATGGCCAGTAGGAAGGGAGAAGAGCGCAAGTTGTGCCGAGGACGAAGCACCGAGAAGAACGGAGCCAGGGATGAGGAGAGAAAGAGAGCGCGTGGCGAGCGAGAGAGAGAGAGAGAGAGACTGCAACGTGATGGGGCGTTGGAACCCATTCAACCAACTCCATTGCAGCCAGCACAGCACCTCTTCATTTCAAAAGGCACGGTTGAGATCTTTCAAAGGAGGCAGCTTCCATGTCTGGCAAGAAGCATTAGAGCAAAATCTCTTGCCACACCTTGCATGCATGTGTAAACACACACAAATTTATGAGATAGATGCAACCATGCACATCATGACACACCTCAAGTCCATAATAATGCATGCAAATCAATAAGGATAAGAAACCTAGTTTACGAAATTGTAAGTTTTATTCAATATTATTATGCATGTGGATGAATTGTAAAATCATTATATTTCAAAATACTATATATTTACTATTTATAATTTAAGTAAGTTTTTATATTGAAACTGATGCATTTTTTTATTGTAAAATTCATAAATTTTTTAAAATAATAAAATAGGAGCTTTCAACTTCTAGTAAGAATTTTCAAGTTTTAATGTTTCTCACTTTTATTATCTTATCTTATATATATATATATATATATATATATTAACTTTCTTTAATTAACAACCAAAAGTTATCTTTGTCACATGATATAAAGAGATAAATACAACTCAGGGAAATATGTGTGATACATGAGATGATTGAATATTGAGTTAGCAAGCTAATTTTTCGGGGCACCGTTTATGCACCAATAGGCAATCCAAAGCATTTTCCTAAATTTTAACTTATAATCTTAAAATAGTTCAAACCAATAAAGAGGAAAGAATGATGATTTTTAAATTGTAAAATCTCCAAACATAGCTAAAGTGAAATTAGATTGGCATCTTAGCCATGAAAAAAAGGCAAATTAGAATAAATTTTTATGTAATGAAAACAAAAGCCGTAATAATGGGTGAGGTAAGATAGTATTAGTGCCAACCAAGTTTTGATAAAAATAACATAAAAGTAAACAAAATTTTGATAGAACTATAAAAATGGCCAAAATAAGACAAGCAAAATTGCCAATAATGATGGTGTAAAATGATGGCATAAATAAACAAATTTCTTGGTATAGTAGCAGTCTTGCACTTTACAAAATCATAGTTAGCTGATGGATATAAAACTATAATACACAATGTAGATTAGAAAAAATGGAAGGAAAAAAGCAAAACCAAACCATTCTTTCTTCTTTATCTTTTTTAAGTGATGATTACATAAGATTACTAGCCATATAATAGAAATTTACTAATATATTCTAATCATTATTTTACCATACTCTACAAACCTGATATCTAGTGAACAACCATAAAAGTCCTAATAGACTAGCCAGTAGCGAAAGGTGTGATAATTTTCTTAAATCTAATTTATCGTATTAGAGAAATAAAAATGAATAATAGATATGAAAAATCTAGATAAATATCCATGCATACAATTACTTCTCTTTTCTGAATATGATTCTTGGATGGGCAAATATTAACAACGAATGAAAAGAAGGCTAGGAAGCAATTCAGAATTAAAGATGATATAGCAAAGACAAAAATGAGATTAGAAAAGGGTACCTCACTCTTCCTCCCTACTTTCTCAACCCTTTATGGTTTATATTTTTCATTCAACTCCTTAAGTTTCCCTTTTTATTTCTTTCTATTGTAAGCATGAAAAGTGGCTCTATATTTTTATATATTTGCAACAGAGAATTCAATAGATGCATGCATTGGTTTGTCTTCAATCATCTTGCATGAAAGATATATACCCTAAGAAGTATCTAGGGGTATGGCACATGCAATGACATGCACAATGATAAAATCAAATTAAATATTTATTGAAAGAGGATTTTGACTGAATTCAAAGAGTATATGATTAACTTTTATTGTGAGAATTGGTCTTGACATGGACCCGATTCAATTTGGGTAGGATCAAGTCTAATCTTATTAAGGAGAAGGAAGAAATTCTTCTAACAACTAAATTTGAATATCTTAAAAGAGAATTTAGAAAATAAAAAGTACTAAAAAGTCATACTTTTATCCTCTTTTGTTTCATTAATTAATGATGAAACTAAGTTACAAATTATATTTATACTAGTGAGGTCTATCCTAGCATAATTTTGATAGATTTCTCTTTTAGTTAGAAGATATAACAACTTTTCTAGAATAAATTTTACTAATAGAAATAATCATAAAGAAACTAAAATCTTATAGGAGATAGATTCGATTTCTATATCAACTTTTTCATTTCTATATCAAATTTTTCCTTAGCTACTCTACATAATTCTTCCAGAATTGAGAGATATATCTAATTGAAATATTTTTTTGAAAAAAATTTTTTAGTTTGACCAACTTGATTTCTAGCCTAAATAACAGAATTTAGTCACTTAGTGGACTGCATCCCTATAGGAGATGCCATGTCATAGAGTTCTTCAAGTTGCTTGTCAATCAGATGTCATATAAGCAAGTTAGAGCCTTTGGGAGTTTAAGTTATGATTCAATTTCTTAATGTGGTGTATCGCACACTTAAACTATATCCTATCCTTCCTATAATAACCAAAGTGGTCTACATTAAGTCTGATGATCCTCTTGTATCGAGGCTTTCTTTATTAAGGGAATTTAACTCTTATTAAATCAGAATTAACGATAAAGAAATGCCTATTTCCCTATCTCGTGACTAAACTACTTAGTTTTACTATGAAACTAATCTTTTAGATCGATCTGAAATAATTTAATCCTTTGGTTTCTACGGCCTTGTTCTTGATGATAACATCTTTGTCTAGTAGTCTCTACCATAGATCATTCACAACTAGTAACAATGGCTCCTAACTTTGTCTTTCATCTAACATGAAAAAACTCATACAACTTCAAATTCTCATAATTGATTACCAAGTGCATCTTTATATATGGTAGCAAGTCAAGCTAGAAAGTATTCACCCCCATCTTCAATAGAATTTTGAAGGGACTATTTTGAATTGCCTTCAATTTTTTTTCTTCACCTTTCAAGCTTTTTTCCCCTAATGGAGGTAGACTAGCTCTCTTTGGAAGTCACACTTCATGTGATGTCTATTATGTCAATCTTTATACCATTATTATGATCTAAGTGTTTGAGGTGATTTTTGTAATCACCTCAAAGCATCAACAAGCCACAATAATGAAGGGTACATCATTTGTAAAATGGATTAACTTAGACCAAAACCCAAAACTTTCAAAAAGGTAGGAAGGACCTATAGCTGAGACTTCGAGTGCATCGTTTTGAAGAAACTGTTAAATGGGTTGACTCAGGCACCAGCCCAAAACTTTTTATATTTGGACTTGGACAAAAAAGGCAAGTAGCGCCTGTGACTTGAGACTCCGAGTGCATCATTATGAGGAAACTATTAAATGGGTTGACTTGGGCATCAATCTAAAACTTTTCATACTTTGACTCTGATAAAAAAGACAGATAGGGGCCTATAGTAGGAAAGCTAAATGTATCATTTTTGAGGAAATTGCCAAATGGGTTAACTCGAGCACTAACCCAAAAAGTTTATATATTTAGACTACGACAAATAGGCAAGTAGAGTCTATGATATAGACACCGGGTGCATCACTTTTAAAGAAACAATGAAATGAGTTGATTTGGGTACCAACCCAAAAATTTTCATATTTGGGTCATGACAAAAGTATCAATTATGATATGTGGTCTAGATATTGAATTTAATCCAGCACCTCAATCGGCTATTTGGTTCATCCAACTGTACAATTGGATCAAGATTAGCATATGAGTTCGACTAGCCAATCTAATCAATAACACTCTCAGTATCAATTGGGTCAAATTCACCAATTAGGTTCAATTAAGAGCCAAATGCAGCATTTTGGATCAATAAACTAATTTGATTATTAGCACCCAATCATTTACTAGGTCAAAATCATGACAATTGGGTCAAATCCAATACTCTAGCTTGATCAATATGCTTAATTGATACCAATTGAGTCAATCTCAAACCCAATTACCAACAATTGGGTTGAATTTAATGTTCAAACTCAATTAGCAAGTCAATTATTAAGTGTAACATTCTGGCTCGGTCACATGGCTCAATTTCGAATTCTCTTCTAATATGGTTTAGGTATCTAACTCAATCCTCTTGAATCAGACTCAATTGCCGAATAAGTCAAATTCAAGCTGGATGGATTCAGGTCATATCTATATTGAGATATTGAATACCTAATTGAGGCCATGGTATGTGATTAAAAGAAAATAAAGAGATGGTAATGACATTAAATTTGGATGGTTAAGTTGGTCTAAGGTGCTAGATTAATCTTTTAACTTCATAATGATTAGGAAACCCTTTTTTTATAATTAAATTTTTTTTCGTAATGGTTTCCAATTCATCAATTGTTATCTCTTTCAAAAAGAACAACAAACAATAATAATAATAAAATAAATAAAAAATAGAATATAATATATAATATTTAATAATAATGTATATTATTTGTTATGTTAGATGTTAAACTATGTTAAATGTTAAAGGTTAAAAAAAAATGATCTATTCCGAACAATTCATCTCTTTCACATATAACAATATATAAAAATGAGTGACCCTATTTTGAATGGCAGTCCCAAAAAAATATATTTCTATGTAAAAAAACATATTTGTAGGAATATTTGGACACCTCTTTCTTGATTAGAAAACTGATTGACACCTCTTCCTTGATTAGAAAACCTTCAAAATTTGAAATTCAAAGTTCAAACGATGCCTAGAATAATTAGGAAATCGGTTGACACCTTAGCTTACTTCTTTATTTGAATATGCATTCAAAATTTCAAGATTCAAAATTTGAAATACAAAGTTCAAATGGTGCTTGGAATGATTAGAAAATCGATTGACACTTCATCTTACTTTCTTATCTAAAGGGGAGCCTTGCTCACAGATCAAGTCAAAGGAAAGCCCTGGTCACAAATCAGGCCAAAAGGGAGTCTCACTCTCAGGTTAAGCATCAAAAGAGAGTCATACTCTTAGGCCAATCTCAAAAGGAGTCATACTCTTAAATAAAGCCCTAAAAGGATAGACCTATTCTCCAGCTAGCCTCAAAGGGAGTCCTACTCTCAGATTAGCCTCCGAAGGGAGTCTATCAAACACAAAGGAGAGTCCTACTCCCAAATCAACCTTAAAAGGGAATCCTACTCTCGAGCCAGCCTTAAAGAGGAGTCCTACTCCCGAATCATCCTTAAGGAGAGTCCTACTCACAGGTGGAGCCTTAAAGGACTCAAAAGGAAGTCCTACTCTCAAACTAGCCTTAAAGGAGAGTCCTGCTCCCAAATTAGCCTCAAAGGGGAGCCTTGCTCCCAGTTCAAGTCAAAAGAGGAGTCCTACTCTCAGGTCGAGCCAAGTTGAGCCAGCTTAAAGGAGAGCCTTGCTCCTAATTCAAGCCTTGCTCAAACCAAAGACGAGCCTTGCTCCATCAAAATTGAAGCCTTATTTCATCGAAACTCTTAGAGTCCTACTCCATCAAAACTCTGGAGCCTTGCTCCATTGAAGACTGGAACCTTCCTCCATCAAAGTCCTGAAGCCCTGCTCCATCAAAACAAGAGCCCCACTTCATAAAAGTCTTAAAGCCCTACTCCATCAAAACTCCAAAGCCTTGCTTCATCAAAATTCTAGAGCCTTTTTCTATTAAAGACTAGAGCTTTACTCCATCAAAGTTTAAGAGTCTTCTCTATTAAATCAAGAGCCTTGCTCCATTAAAATTTTTAAAGCTCTGCTCCATTAAAATAGGAGCCTCGCTCCATCAAAGTCCTAGGACTTTGCTTCATTAAAGGTTGGAGCTTTGATCCATTAAAATCCTGAAGCCTTGCTCCATCAAAATAGGAGCCTTGTTCCATCAAAGTTTTGGAGCCCTACTTCATCAAAACTTTGGAATTCTGCTCCATCAAGAGTCTTTTCTAGTTCTGCTCCATCAAAACTTTGAAACCGTGCTCTATCAAAGCCCTAGAGCCTTGCTCCATTGAAAATTGAAGCCTACTCCATCATAATAGGAACCACACTTCATCAAAGTCCTAAAACTCTGCTTCATCAAAATAAGAGCCCTGTTCTATCAAAACTCTTGGAGTCCTGCTTCATTAAAAGCCCTGGAGCCTTACTCTATCAAAGTTTTGGAGCATTGATCCCTCAAAGTTCTAGAGCTTTATTGGAGCCTTTCTAGTTCTTTTATCTTTCCATGTCATTGGACTACGTCACTTGATGCAAAAATTCCAGATCATGGCAATAGTACCAAAGTAACAGTTTTACCGATAATACCAATATACTCTATAATATACAATGGAGTAACAGTTTTGCCAGTACATTGGGACACTGAAGATACATACTAGAGTAACAACCTTATCAGTATTTGGTATATGTAAACCTAATATGGCGATCTCCTCATGTCCAAATAGGTTCTTACACTAATGCCACATGTCAAAAACCTAGTCAATCTAGACTAGTTCTACATTAAGCTTCGCCCAGTCTCAGGCCCTGCCCTTGATGCCATGTATCTAAGTTATATTGGACCTCAACCAAGTCTACTTGAACTAGTGCCACGTATCAATGACTATTTGTGCCAAGTAAACTAAGTCAGGCCATCACCCTAGACTATAACTAGTTTCACATTGGACTTCACCCAACTACATGCCTTGCCCTCGATACCATCTCTACAAAATCATAATGACTAGTCCACATGCTAAATATCATACTGTTCTATCACATCTTTTACAGCAATAACCATATTCACATCATAAAACTCATGATAGCACCATGCATGATATGTCATAATCATACATCACCCATATCATAATATCATAGTGAAACATATATATCATATATGTGTATAGTCAAAATTGATAAATCAATGCATATAAATACATAATGCATGCTATAAAATGTATGTAAAAAATCAACATATCACATAAGAGTAGGTGTAAAATTTCTATCTCCAATTACTAATCCACAATATCCAATACTCATAATTCACCATGGTTCACTAAATTTATTTTGGATTATGATTCTCTTATTTGGATTGAACTGGGTTCCTAGATTAGTAATTTAACCTAATTTGAACTCTAGTTCAATGAAATCAGGTAAGTCTGGGTCTCGATTTACTTAACTGAACCAAGTTCTAGTTTAGACTTAACAGATTCCAATTTGACTAGAACTAGCTTTGGGTCTAAATGATTTAAATCCACTAGTTTAACCCACTTTGAATTAGACCTAACTTGAGTTCAAATCAGATTGAATTAGCTAGCCGGTAAAGCTTAAGTTTGATGCGAACCGGCTAGAGATTGAATCAATTCAACTTGGTCTGGGTTTAACTCAGCTTGTTTTGGGTTTAATCAGAATTAAACCCGATCCAATGCTATTCCCCATTCAAAACCTGATTGCCCAAGCTTCATCTTTCTTAACTCAGAGATCTGCCATGGCTAATCATAGCTCCCCTAGCCACTGACCACTATTAGCAATGATCTTCGGTGACAACACTAGCAGTAGTGGTGCTCTGACCAGTAAGCTGTTGGTCCACAAAAGTTAGAGAGGAATTAAAACTATAATCGATTTAAGATTGGCTACTCCACCTTCGATCAGCGGTGGTAAGTAAGGAATCCCTCTTCCCCGAGCCCTCACATGGTCTCCGGCAAGCTCAATATGCCGATCAATGGCTCTGATTAAGAGCTCTACACTTCTAATTAGCCAATCTTACTTTAAAACAGAGTAATAAAGATTAGAATAGGGGAAACCATCGCACCTTACTTGGCAGCCATTAGTAGAGAAGAAGATAAATTAGTGGCACTATTAGTGATGATCTTAACTCAAAACAAGGCTTCGATCAAAAGCTTGATCTTCATCTCTTGCCATGCCTCAACTGCAGCCATCCAGTTGCTGATCTTAGTCGGGAGCGATGGATAAGAAGCTAATCAAGATTCCTTCCCAAGTATAAGTACGATAGGGTTTCAATTAGATTTACCTAATTAAGGATCTAGAGATCAATGAAATAAAGTTAGTAGAACACCTACCTATTTTGTATATCTGCGCCGATTGTTGTAGTTGTAGGTGATGGCGAACAATAATCTTGATTCAAAAGTGGCAAATCTTCAACTGGGTTTTCACCATCCAAGGTAGTGCTTCGATTCTTAAAATCTTGCAATAGTGGAACATTGTTGGATCAAATGGAAAGCTCATCGTGCACCCTAGTGGTGAAGCATGGAGATAAGGGTTCACCCTTCCACTTGGCCATACCTAGCTAGCACAAGAATCAAAGGAAGAAGGGAAGAATAGAAGAAAAGAGTAAAGAGAACCAGGAGTGAAAAGAGAGAATAGAGAACAGAAAGAGAAGATCAAGTACCTATTTATAGAGAGCAGGAAAGGGGCTGGGTCGTTCGGCTGGTATTTAGGTAGAAGAAGGAAGATGATCAGTGGATCGAGTTACTTTAGAAGGAAGAGGAAGAAGCTTCAAGAAATTTAGTTTGAGTGCACTATTTCTGTAGAAATTGCAGCTTTTAAAGGACATGCTTTGATTTGTAAAATAATGCATCACAGCTCAATTGCAGGTGAACTTGATGTAGAGGAAGCTGTCATTGTAGGTGAACTTGATGTAGAGGAAGCTATCATCCCAAGTCTTTGAATACTCGGAATATAGCCTCAAGGGAGATATACAATCGTACTAATCACGACCTCTATTTGTTTATCTATTTATAGGTAGAAGGTAATTTTTTATTTCAAATTAGTATCCTTCGTCTACCACAAAGCTCTTGAAAAGTTATTTAGAAGATACTTATCTTAATATGAAATTAAATGGATTTGATAGACAAGATTGCTCATAAAGATGTCGTAAGACAGGAAATCATTCCAATATGCTTAACTTAAACCTGGATATATTTAGGATGAGTTTGGATTGTTCCAATTAATCATAAAGTCTTTGAATAGATATCTTTTAATATCTGAATATCGTATCTAAAGGAAAGGATATATCGATCTAGTCTTCAATGGATCTGAGGGATAAAAAATGTGACTTTATATAACACCTTTTCCTGCCTATGAAACCATGATAAAAGATAATCCAAAATTTTTTCACACATGTTGGAAGAATAAATAAATTGCTTCTTGACTAAATCAATATAAAATACACCCATATGCTAGCCCAAACCCATCATAATGATAAAAGAACATTATATTGCTATTAAAAAATTACAATCATATCAGTACCATATCCAACCTTATCTATTACTGTAAATAATTTTGCATACATGATGACCATATTTTTCCAATGGATGACACATTGATGGCTTGCGTGCTTCAAACATGGTTAGCACCTGAGATTCTAAAACCAGAGGGTGACACACATCTAGTGCTATGTGCGCGAAAATTAGCTGTTTACTTTTCATGATATTCTATTAGTCATGACGAATCAATTTTAAGATGATTTGATTGATGCATGATGGAGAGAGACCAGCAGGAAGAGAATATGCAAAGAGATGGAGAACAGGAGAAATATAATTCTATTAAAATTGCTTAATGCTGACGGTCACTTTTACTAGAATATTAATTCAAATCTTGGTTTTTGGAGACAATGTTTGAATCTGTTCAAAGTCAGGTAGCGGTTCGATTTGACTCAGGTTGGGTGGAGGTTGGATCCCAACCAACGTGGCCGACCCGTTCCCGAATCCCGTTGGCTTCACGATGTTTCGGAATGGCGCTTCTCCTCTGCTTCCCGCCGGGAAAGGTGGCAGTCGACAAGTCTGACCCCAACCCGCCATCTTTGAACGTTCTCTCTTTTGATAATAAAATAAAATACTTCTCTGTTTACTCCGGGTGTCGTTTTGAAAAGAACCTCTCGTTCTGTCTTCTTTCTCTCCAGCTTACGTCGAGGCGACGATGGGAGCTCTCTTCTCCTGCTTCGCTCCTGCCGCGGCGACCGAGAAGAAGAGGAGGCGGCGCAGCATCTCCTCCGCTTCTCTGCGGCCTCCCGCCGCGGCCGCGGACCCGGTGGGGTCGGTGAGGAAGGAGTTGGGCGGGGAGGGGCTGAGCCAGGAGCAGGAGCAGGCCCTGGCGGCGGCCGCGAAGGCCGCGGCCGCGTTGCTCCTCCGCCAGAACGGCGGGGCGGCGGCGGCGGCGGCGGAGGTGCTGTTGGACCGGTCCTCCTCCGTCCGCGACCCGCCTCCCGCCGGGAAGAGGAAGCAGGCGCTGCCAAGGAGCTCCAGCTCCCGGCCCCGCTCCCTCGCCGATCCCCTCGTCCAACCTCAGCAACTCATCAATCAGGTAGAAGATACCGGCTATCGAATTCCTTTTCTTTCCATCAACAAAAGAACTTCGCATAATCTAATGAAACCTAGACAGCTTTTACATGGACAAATCGCATATGAATGATCTTACTTCTTTGAAGATAAGATGAATGAATTGAATTTAGTTTTGCTTAATTGAATATTTGTTATGGATCACAACATTTCCTACCTATACACTCTGATCAAATGAATATTTGCTTAACTGAGTCTTAGCAGTGTTAATCCTTTTGTTTTTCTTTTTTTTTGTTTTTGTTTTTGGCACTAAGAATTAGCTGTTTTAGTCCTATGTTCATTGCTTTTGTTTCAAGTTTACGATAATTAATAGCTTTTTTGATTTTCAATTCTAAATATTTTATAATCCTTCCGTGTGTGGAACTATGATGATATCTTATTCTTTAGTTCTGATGAATTAAAATTAATGGTTTTCCCAGTTCCAGAATCCCTGGATAAAATGAGGGAACTTACTATTGCTTGACTTGTAGAACTAGATCAAAATTTAGAGCCCTGTCCTGCCAGTTCCTTGAGTTTTAATTTTCTGATTTTATTCATTATTTTGCAAGTCATTAAAATACATGGGTGATAATTTTAAATTTCTTTGTAATTGATGAACCTTTAAATCTGAGGGATCTGCCCTTGTTGATTATATCTCACTTTATTTGACTAAAGGAAGTGGGGAATTCAACTTTGACAGTAGCCTTTTGATTGCCCTTTTGTAATCATGCTGTTCCCTTCCATCCTGGAAGTTTCGGATGCAAGAATAAGGGTGTTGTACATTTTTTTGTTCTTTGTAAACATGTATTGTTTAGCCTATGTCTCTCTTTTGCCGAATTTGACTGAAAAGTAGTTCTCTTCCTGGTCTAATGTCTGCTGCTTTTCTAAGAGAAAGAGTACCCATACTGCTAAAAAAATGTGTTATGTTTCTCGCAGGCTTCTTGCAGGCTGTTTCAACTACTTAGATCTGATTTCGTGATTGTATCAGCTATATACAGAGAAAAAAGTCTGGCTTGATCCTTTTGTTGGTTTTATTTGTAACTGCCATCTTTTTGTACACATTAAATACTCCTTAGACTTGGGCTAGAAAAGAAAAAGAAACAAAGGGCAGAGAAAAGGAAAGATGGTTTGAGGATATAAAACTCTATATACACATCCAGCATTTCCTTGCTTTCTGCTCTTAGATCTTGATAAATAAAACAAGCCAACTATATATCGATATTGGCGATCTGCAGCATTGAGCTATTAATTTTTCCTCCTTGCACTTTTTATAATTTTTCAGTTATATGTTTTGTTATTCTCACATTATTTTTTCCAATTTTGTGAAACAGAATGTAAAGATTGATGATTTGGAAACCAATCACTTTGTTCTTGTCCATGGTGGTGGCTTTGGTGCTTGGTGTTGGTATAAAACTATTGCGCTTCTTAAAGATGGTGGATTTAAAGTCACTGCCATAGACCTGACAGGTGCTGGAACCCATGCTTTTGATCCAAACAACGTTACGAGCCTTTCCCAATACGTAATGCCGCTTACTAATTTCCTTGAGAAGCTCAGTGATGAGGAGAAGGTTGGTGTGCCTCTTGTTTCTATGAGCAAGGATACAAATAGCTTTTCATAGGCATTTTTCTGATGAGTTTAGGCAAAAAAAATATCAACATTGGCCTTGAGTCTAGATAAATATGATTCACAGAAGCAAACCAGAAAGCCTAACTGAAACTGATTATGGTTATACATAGCATATTAACACACAGAAATAATACTAGTAGAGCACCCTCAAGCCAAATTCATATAGCTGTGGTATCTGTGAGGGTTGTTTGCTTTTTTTTTTTTTTTCTTCATTCGTTTGTTTTTTTTTTCATTTCATATCAAAGACATGGCAAGGAAAACAATATATTTTTCTGCAGCACGTTGTCAGGTGTTGTCACATAGCTCCATCTTTTCAGGTAAAAAATGAAAAGAAAACAGTAATATGGCTTTAACAAAGGTCTTGGATTTCTATTTTACGAGCAGAGGTGGCATGGCTTCTTGTTTTACCATTTACACTTGAAAATTTGTAGTTGCACTAATTCCTAAAAATTTTTGTAGGTTATTTTGGTAGGACATGATTTTGGTGGTACCTGCATATCATATGCTATGGAAGCATTTACATCTAAGGTCGCCAAAGCTGTTTTTGTTTCTGCAGCTATGTTGACAAATGGTCAGAGTGCTGTGGATATTTTTTCCCAACAGGTATGGATCCATCATTTCTTTTCCCTTCTTCTTTTCCATTCTTTTGGAAATATAGGGGACATTTCAGAGTTGTCAACTACTGCCATATAAGCAATATTAAGAGTTTGAGACTGCTTGTTGTGTGTGCACTTTGTGCATGTGCGAAGGAAATTGGACTATGGCTGAGGAATCCAGTGTGCTATCTTATAACTCATATGCTCTCTGCTATTTTAGGCACGCTCAAATGATTTGCTGCAGCGAGCCCAGATGTTCTTGTATGCCAAAGGAAAAGACCATCCTCCTACTGCCTTTGACTATGACAAGTCACTACTGCAAGACCTACTCTTCAATGGAAGTCCTGTTAAGGTATGTTTTGTTACTTTGGCCTAGTTCATCAGACTCTAGATTTGATTGCCCTTGGACTGCTATGATACTGCTGACAAAGTCGAGTCACTAATAAATTGTATTATCTTTGATTGAATTGATCCTTGTGGTGACTCCTTTCTAACTCTTCTTATCATATCAAAGGATGCTATATTGGCTTCAGTTTCTATGAGGCCCATGCCCTTTGCACCAGTATTGGAGAAGCTCTCACTTTCAGTAAAGAACCATGATTCAATCAGGAGATACTACATAGAGACCACTGAGGACAATGCACTACCTCTTTCTCTCCAGCAGAGCATGTGCAGTTTGAATCCTCCAGAACGGGTTTTCCAGCTAAAAGGAGCCGATCATTCACCATTCTTTTCGAAGCCACAAGCACTTCACAAGTACTTGGTGGAGATTGCAAAAATTTCCTCTTAAGAAGTACATTGAACTATATCTGGAGGGGATGCCTTCAACTAATCTATTGTCTACAGTCATGGTCATGTACATGATGCAGATACAAGCATGCACAGTTGACCTTAGTCCCCCATTCTCAAGTTAAATATTTTGAGTGGCCCCGGCTTGTTGTATCCTTTTTTAAGCCTCAGTAGATATGGCAATCTGAGTTCTTAGCATCTACCTGCCGTCACACCTGGTGGTTGGTTCCAAATTGGCTGCTTGATCCATTTTCTTTGGTGGTGCTTCTTTCAGAGACTTTTTGTTTTTTTTTAAAGGTTGTAGGCTCGGTTTTGTCAACATTGTGCCATGTCAGATCTTTTCATTAGTGCGGTTCTCAGATATCAGCAAGACTCGGTGGTTGGTGGATTCTGACTCTGGGTAAAATGAAGGGAAGCTGATGTTTCTTTGATTGATGTTGTTAAATTCTACCACTTCAAATATTTTTGTTTTCCCTGTGATTAAAAGCAGAAATGAGGAAAAAAAAAATCTCCAAGAGGATCATGAGCAAAAAATTTTGAATCATGAGTTCATTATTTGATGGATTTCAGACGAGCTGCTTCTGCTGTTTGTGGTGATTATTTCTGTTATTTATATGGTGTAAGACCTCAATTATTATAGCCTGTCACTGACCGTGCTTGTTAATTACTGGCTTTTAAACAAAGAGCCACGGTGATCACACATTGCCAGAGCAAGTTACAGGCATTAGATGATTTGAATGGATTAAGAAAATATTCATTCTCATCAAATGGCATGCTGTTAAACGAAAGGTCTCCTTGTGGATGGCCAAATGTGCAGCCAGAGACAAAATGAGCACACCAACCAAAAAGTTTGGATGCCACTTAGGGGGTGGGCATGAGCCGGATTTATGCAGGGTCCGAAGTTGGATCAACTACAATCGGCTTGAACCCAACTTGATGAAAATGTTTCAAGGTGTAAGCTTAGGCCTGTCCCCGTGTATAAACCTATGTGTAGATGATTAAGTTTTGTGCTTTTTTTTACTTGAATCCCTCGTAATACATTTAAAAAATTTATTTTATATATATTATATATATAATATAAATTTTGAGCTGGGTTGGGCTTGTTTTTTTTAAGGTCTGACGTGGCCTAAAAACTCAAGCTCAGATTCAGCTTGGGCTAACGCACGGGTCATTTAGCTCATGCCCAACCCTAGGTGCCATTGCCAACCATTAGTTTGTATAGGCATCTACTCCTATCAAGTGTTTTGAAGCGAAAAATATTTGATAAATAGCAGCAATCCACTTGGTCAAAAATGTCTGTTTGAAGTAGCTATAGGAATGCACTTTCTATTGCTCTTAATATTCTTCTCTTTTTTCTTAATCATCTTAGAATAAATACAATGGAAAGAATACTAAAAATAATTGTAATATAACATTTGCAGCATCCATTCAAATGAAAAAATATTTTTAACTTAAAATTTTGAACTAGATGGAATAAATAATTATTAAACAATGATTTGGATAAGTAATACCTCTACGTTCTTGTCATTGATCATTGTTTTCCATTATAACAACCAATGATAGTTATTATAACTATCATTATCTTAAGTTTGGCCTTGGTTTAAAGAAAAATAGAGAGGCTCATCAACCATCCAATTGTTCAATTCTAAATTACAAGGATATGTCGTCAAAGGACTTCATCAAGAATTTTTAGTTGTTAAGCAAAAAGATATGGCCATTCATGATGAGATTTTAATTAATGATAATAAAAATATTTTAATAATTAATAATTAATAATTACTCGAGTCTTAATTATTATGATACATCTACCGTTCAAGAATTATATCAAGAATTTCTAATTTGCTACGCGAAAGAGCGTGGACATTGGAGACGAACTTTCAATTAATGGTAATATAATCATTCTAATAATTAACAATGACATCAATGGGTTTATTGAAACTTGATCTATTAATTAATTATAATATAATAAACATTACGTTATGAAAATGAATGCAAAACACATGTGAAGTTTTAAATAGAACTTTACTCAATAATCAATATATGATGATATAAATTATGCATTAGGTGTGTGGGTCGGTCCATGCATTCCAAGAACTAATGATTCATCGCCAATTTGTCAACACGCAACAACCCAAATCCAAAGGGTGGTTGAATAATTTAACAAACACTACGTACGCCCTTTGTTTAATCGTTTTCCATCATCTACTGCTACAGCCCTCGGAAGCCGTTCGATTAAAACTGCTGAAATTAAACTATAAGCAAGCTTTTAAGCAATAGTTACTTCCAGTTTAAGGGGGCTCAATTAGGTCCCTTGATAAAATTAAACTATAAGCAAGCTTTTAAGCAACAGTTACTTCCAGTTTAAGGGGGCTCAATTAGGTCCCTTGATAAAATTAAACTATAAGCAAGCTTCTAATACGATAGTTACTTCCGGGTTAAGGGGGCCTTAGTTACGTCCCTCGACGCTCTTTTTAAGACCCTCGCCTTCGTCCATCCTCAGCGCTCCTCGTTTCCAATCCCGAGCTCCGGGCCTTCTCATTCGATCCGAGGAGCAAGGTAAGAAACCCTAACCCTAGATCTGTGCTTCGATTAGTTCTTTTCCCTCTCGATTCGCGGCATTTGCATGTCACTTTCTCGGCAGTTCTCGCTTGGAATATCTCAAGAAAGTCCTCTTTTGTTTTAAGGTTCTGGGTTCGGATTGCGTGTCGGATTACTGTCCCTTTGTTCCCGATCCCTTGTTTGTTGAGGCATTTGGCTCGTATCTTAGCTTTTATTGGGAGAATTTTGGATCTCCTCTTGCCTTGCAATCTGAGGTTAAAGTGTGCCGTTTTCCCTTTCTTTTTTTCTTCTTTGATGATTGTTTTCTTGCCATTTTATGTGACACTTTGGCGCGATTGATTATATGCTTAGAAATCTTTGGTTTGACGGTCTCCAAACTTTCATTTGTATGCTGTGATTCTGGATTCCACTTTGAACCGTTTGAAAAACGTGTAACAACTGCCTGGAGTGGTCGTTGGCTTAAATTTGTCTACAATGGAAGAAATTCTAGTATTTAATCTAGCCACGATTGTATTCTCAAAAGTTTTAGCTTGTTTGGAACGCTCACAGCTATTTTGAACGATCGTAAAAGTTAAGATCTATTAATCAGAAGATGTGAACTGTGCAACATAATAAAATTTACTTAATCATTATGTAAGATCTCCTGCCCAAATCTCAGAACAGCTTGAAATTTTATAGCTTATGAATCCTTATATTCCTGTTTGTCGTTTGGAGAAGTCATAAGTTGGAATACTTTTCATCCAAATTTTATAAATTTAGATGAAATGAGCTATATAGTCAATTTTGATGCACACCACTGCATGTGCCAATCTATTCTATGATTTTGGTTGTGGTTATAAGGTCACTTGTTGCTAGTGTAGCACCTGGGCTGTCTTCAAGGGACGTTTAGAGATTTTCAATGTAAACCACTTGCTCTGCATGTCTAAGATGCTAAGTGACTGTAATTGCTATTGCTGTAAAAGATTTTAATGAATTCCTTACTAGAAATGAATCCTACCTAGCCTGAATGTCCAAACAAAAACTATCTATACTCTCTAATCTGTTTTGTCTGACATTCCTCTCCATCTCACCTTTCAATGGAAGATAACACAAATATTCATTTTTTTTATGCTGTCTACACATGTCCTCTTGTACCTCTTCCTTTCCTGTGGATTCATTTGTTGCTATCTTGTCAAGACCACTTGCTTCATCGTAGTGTCTATACCTTGCATAGCTTGTGGAAATATTAGCTTTATTGCTGTCTAATTACTCAGTTGTTTAAAAGAAAGGGCATCAATTCTGTAAATTTAAAACCATCTAAACTGTCATAAAAGACATGAACAAATATTGTTCTATTTAGAGTTCTTGTCTGTTCAATAATCACTTACTTCCAATTCCATTGTCCATAGGCATGCTCAATGTTTAGAAGTACTTAATGGCCTCCCTATGTGATCTTTTTTTAACGAAAAAAATCAAGTAGTGCTCTAGAACCTTTGGCTTTTCTGGTAGCCAATGAATCATCTTCTGGAAGTAAATTATTTTAAGATTAATTTCACTGTTTGTATGTTATCAGACCCAACATGGTTCTTTAAGTCATTTGATTCCTACTCTTAAAATCTGCAGCAGAAATTTTCTAGCTGGGAGGAAAAAGGAAAAAGCATATGGGAGACTTAGTGAAATAGGCTTAAATAAGATTCAGTGAAATGTGCAGATTAAGCCATCTGCTAAGCTAAGTCGAGCACGGCTAAGTCAGCTTAGTTATGTTATAATTTCTTGATGTTGATGTTGAATTTCATTGTAGTTCTTTCCCCCAGTAATTTTGATGCCTCTTTTTGCATGGGTAGCTTGTGCTAACTTATTACTTTTACTGGGATGTTTCTTTTGAGGAGAGGCAGGAGATTATTTATGACCTGATGTTGGCTTATCTGTTGACAAATTCTTTAATGATATCTGTTAATCGATGGTTTTAGAAAAATAAAATTTCCGAATGGATAAGGATTATAGAAAAGGTTCTGGAGTTAAGGGTCTCTATAGGAAGATATCACTTGAAGTCTTGAACAAAGTGTGTTTTTACTGCATATAATTGGATCATTTTCTTCATGGCATTTCTTGTGTGATTAGAAGAATTGTTTTTACAAAAAAGACCAGATCCCTTGCAGATTGAAGGTGGGTTACAAACTCTAACCGAGCACTCTGAACCATTTAACTTTTTCCTTTTAATTGTCACTCCACAATATTTCACCCTAATGCATTACATAATTTGAAAAAAATTCTTTAAGCATCTTAAAGCCCTTTATATCGGTGTAGTATCCTCTTACATTTAGGTGTGCAAGGATTAGAGAAAAGTCCTTAAAAGAAAGGGCGTGGTTTCATGTGAAATGGCTACGGAGGAGGAAGGAGAGACCTAAGGTTTCTTTATGAGATCTGAGGATTTGTCATGGCTTGAGTGAGATCATAGTCCTTTATAGCTGTGGATGGTGAAAAAGTTTATGAAGTTAATCCCAAATTAGTCTTATTGGTGCTATTTATCTAGAATAGAAACTGCTTTCATCTTCCATCACTGAGTTCAGAGGACTATGAAAGAGTGGTCTCATCTGTGTCACTTATATTTTATATCTCTTACTAGATAACTATGTTGATCAGACCACTCCCTTACAAGTGTTTTCCACAACAATCTCACAAGCAATCTACTGCAGAGTTCCAATTCTGCAATCTTATGCCTTAATATAAAGTTCCCAATAATGCAGAAGGTAGAAGAGTCAATAAATTTATGGTTCCCATCAGGCCACTGTATCGAAAATGCTCATGTTTTCACTACCTTTGAAAGATTTGTGTTATTGCTCCTTTTTTTTGACCAGGAACAACAACAGAACCATGCTATAACCATATTTACTGAGAATAATATAAGCTTATTTGCCATAATATATAAGATTTACTGGCACATTCTACTGTCTGATTTCATTTTCATTAAATGTGCACATGTTTTCTGAATAATTCTTGGGTTCCTTTGCTTCATTTTGCAAATGATTATATATTAAGCTTCATCTTCTGAAAGGTTTGGCTGCTTTATATTAGAACTAGAGGATGGGTCGTGGTGTAAGCAGTGGAGGAGGGCAGAGTTCACTGGGATACCTTTTTGGGAGTGGTGAGACCCCTAAACCTGCTGCAAACCAAACTCCAGCTGCTGACAACACTGCCTCTTCCCAAAAGCCTTCTACTGCTTCACCACCTGTTGATATCAGCAAGCAGATTCCAGCAGGCGTCCAACAAAAGACGGCAAACAACTACTTCCGTGCAGATGGCCAGAATAGTGGCAATTTCCTTACGGTACCAACTCACTTGCCCTAAGTTAAGCTATTCATTACGTGGTACCTCACTTGCCCTAAGTTAAGCTATTCATTGCATACTGCTGCTGTGCGGTTCTCTATTTGATGGATTCCATCCTTCCTCACCTATAGTACCTAGCATATGCTTTTATCTGCACAATTTTATTTCTGTTACCTTGTAGATTGATCTGTGACCATTATTGACCAGAAACCAGGAACCCTTTTTTTTTTACCATTTTCCTCCATCTTTAGTTAGGCATATTACCCCATGATATCAAACTCTCATTTCATGAAGAAAGACATCTTCTGTATGTAAAAATATGCTCGCATCACCTGTAACTCAGCTACGTATTTTTAAGTACTGAGACAATGGTATCCTCATTGGTAGGGTTGCAAGTGGGCCAGGTTGGGTTGGATCAGCCCATGCATTAGCCTGAGCTCACTTGAAATTCTAATTTTTTGATGCTTCGAGCTAGGCTGAGGCCTAATAAAATCCCAAAATTTAGGCCCAAGCTTAGTCCAAGCCCAACCTAAAGCCTAATTGGGCTGAAATTATCATTTATGATGCATTCTAGAGCACAACAAATTAGAGTGGTGGCCATGGCTTCAAGTGGCGACCTAACGGGTGGGCTAGGTGACGGAGCTCAAGTGAAGATACCGTAGGCCACACGTGGATGGATGGGCTGGGCGATGGTGTTTTGAGCAATGGTGTTTCAAACCTCTTCGGCTGAGATCTGGCCATAGGAGGGCAGTGAAGCTTCAGCAAGAGTGGTGGTTGCAAGTGGCGGGCAATAGAGCTAGAGGGGAGGTGGTGACAGGTGGGCCATGGGCGGCCGTTGAGGCTAGATGAGGGAACTGCAAGGTTATTTCAAAGGGAACTGGGGAAGAGCCAAAGATGGGGGTTAGGTTTAATCGGGTTTTTTGCCATAATTCTAAGATTGATTAATAGCTTGATTGGGTTAAGTTTGAGTCAGATTCATTTGGGCCAGGTTTAATTGCCAAACCCAAATGTTGAGCTAGCGAAGCCATGCCTATGCATTAGGTTCGGACCAGATTGACCTTGCTGGGTCAACTCAATTGTGGTATATCCTTAAGCTAGGTGTGGGCTTAGATTTAGGTCGGATCGGGCCTATAGACCAAGCCTTCTTTGGGCTGGGTTAGGACCGGGCCAAGTAGCGATTCAAGCCCAACTTGAAATTTTTTTTTGGAGCTCAAATATTAAAGCCTAAACCTGACTCGAATGAGCTCGGGCCAACCGGCTTGGCCTAGGCCCAACCCGATTGGCTGTGGGCCAGCCTGAGCCTATTTCTAGTGCTACTCATTAGTCATGCATAGGCATCACTAACACATATAGAAGAACCATCCCTCCTTTTCTTGGTAAAGCTAGTTTCCACATTATGATCCGTATGAGTTTGTCTAATTCCTTGGATCATGAGTATTATTGGGTGGAAGCAAACAAAACGGTTCCGCTACCTATTTGCTATGTTCCAAAAAGGAGATCATCAGTCTTCTTACATGTTAATGAATTAGTTTAGTTGACATTTCTGCATATCTGTACTAGTTTTCTATTGTGCAGGACCGGCCTTCAACAAAGGTTCAAGCTGCTCCTGGTGGCGGTTCTTCCCTTAGTTACCTCTTTGGTGGTGAGGGCAACTGATGAACTTATTGCTGGCTAGAACTGTGAGAATGTATCAAACAAATGAAGAAATGATGTCACCGTTTAGACCTGTTGGTTTCAAATGAATTATGTTTGCATTTTATTGTTGGGAGACTAATCATGTACTATATAACTTACCGAAGATGTTTTTCATGGGAATTTGTTTGCCTAACTGATGAATAGATGAGAAATCTTCATCCCTAAGATAAAAGTATGTTTCCCTGTTCATTGTTAGCATTGGTTCTCTAAAATTGGAGTAGTAGTTCTGTACCATTGCTCGGACTATTAATACATGGTATTCTTTTTCTCCCGTGAATTGTGTGATTTCACCGTGCATAGGGTTAAAACTGCAGCTCGGTAGCGTTGCTTTCTCTGGGTTCAAGCAGTTGTAGTCTCTATCTGCCCTCTGTTTTGTTTAACCTACTCTCCAACGACCGATTCAATGGGACACACACAACAGATCATTAATATTTTTCTTTCCTTCGCTTCAAATGAATTAATAATTAGCTCGTGCACTTCTTTATCCAATCCACCAGACTCTTTTCTTCAGGTAACCAGGTCTCAGCGTTTCATGTAGTCCCTGTCAAAGTAAAATACAGCAAAGCCATCAGCTTGCTCGCGTTTAGCATTTTATGCTACTCTGTTTTCATCATGGTTCCTTTTAACATAGCTCAGCATATGACGCCTCATATGACCAGCTCCTGTGTTAACTAACGTATGACAAGCTACATTTTTTCGTTGCATCGTGTGAAGGGTTCAGACTCCACCGGCCGTGATTCATTCCTGAAGCATGCAATAATACGGCTTCATTTAAGAGGCAACTCACATGAGACGCTCCTCCGGTTGCACGGCACTGAACCCCGCAATAAAACGATCAGGACCACATATGGTTAATTCTTCAGTGATCAGGACCACATATAGTTAAGTTAATTCTTCAATTTGCCACTGCTCGGTTAGAGGTGGCTAACCAGAGGTTTGGCAATTGACAGATGTGCTTTAGAGGACCTCGCATGATCATTGTAAGCTATCAAGATACTGAACATTCAAACATGGATTTTCTTCAGGAACGTCTGCAATATAACTTAAAAAAAAAAAAAAAAAAAAAAACAATTCCATGATTCCTTGGTAATGTTTTGTATTTTGTTTGTGTCACAACTGACGCCCTTGCAGCAAAATCTGAATGTCATTCGCGATTTAAAGGTCTACCCTACAAAAATTCAGCAATCAATGATCACCCCAAATAACAAATCCAAGTGCTACATCAAAATCTAATCACTGAAGTTTACAAAAACTCATTGGATGCCATTCAAGAGGCTCGTTCTCTGGGATGAAGCTTGCCCTTTCACCAGCGAACTCAAATGAAGCATCCCGCCAAGGCTCAATTCTCATCATCTATTGCCTGTGGAACGTTGACAAACTTCAGCGCATCGTCAATCCTTGCATTGACTGTAGTCCTTCTTCAGATATCTTGTTAGCTTTGATGGTGCTGATAGCATTAGCAATATTGCCCTAGACAAAAGGTTCAACAGACAAACAATTGAAAAACATCAGTTGCATGCCTGAACAAGAACATCCAGCTTGCTTTTTTAAGAAATTATTAAGGCATCGATTTGGCATCCGAGCGATCCATGTAAAAGCACGTCCAAAGAACCAAAGTAAGAAAATTACCCTCCAAGCTCCAAGCTTGGAATGGAGAGTTTGCCACTGTGACAGCCCAAACACTCGTTCTGTACGTCGGCTGCACATCAAACAATGAATTTTACATGAATCAAAAATAATTTTGAGTTGAATTCCAACAGCACGGTATAAACCCTGTTATCTTCAACCACAACACTAAACAAAATATAAATAGAGCAAAAGAACATTCACCAGGCAATGATTACCTCACAATTACAATTTGATTCATCTGATCCATCTTACAGTCAAGAAGTTTGGAGGTAATTGCTCTGACAACCCAATATTCTACCTCCTCATCTGTGATCTGTAATGATAACAACCTACTTAAACAAGAAGCAACAATCGATAAAAGAAAAGAGAGGCAAGCCAAAATATATGGGTTACCCGAAGCATGTCCTTGATCACGGAATATGGGATTTCACCAGAATCATTGGAACTGAGGTCTAGCAATGACATCAACCTCATCTTTGTTATGCAGTCTTCATGAACCAGACCTGCAGATCCCTTGTCATTAGAAACTATGGATGTTGATAAAGCAACAACACAAGCTTCATACCATAGCTTTTCAGTAAAGTAGAATTTGCAGCATGAAAATCTAGGTAGGCATCAAGCCTTTGAGTGAGAAAGATCTTCAAAAGCTGGTAAACCAATGCATACTTTCCATCCTTTTCCAGCTGGCCAACAGCAGGCATGTCTAGAAGCTCACACTGCAAAAATAAAAATCTGAAAATTCATTCCATGATTATAAATAGGAACAATAGAGTACGCACACATCACAACTAACATCATAAACCAGAGGCTACAACAGAATGGAAGATCAGCAGCGGATGCTTCACAAACCACACTCCAGTCACCAGTTTCATGGTTTACCCAGATTGGGGCCCAAGCCCCACCCAATCAGGTCATCTGAGGTGGGTGGTTGGGTGAATATAAGAGCCAAATAACGGGAGCTTGCTAACATCTTCCTATTGCAGGCCCTTGCCTTCTTTGGGCTGCTGTCGGAAAGAGAAGTTTCTGGATTTACGCTAGCTTTAAGTGGAGAGTATTTCAGAGGTAGTCTACTCTTCCAGCTTTATCTTAAGATAAGGTTTTGATTGCATATTAAAAATACATAAAGCCCTTCTACAGGACCAAACTAAGATCTTATAAATGAATAAGCATTACCAGCTTTAACATATATTAGGCTGGGAGGGCATGCCATGAAATCTAGAAGCGCAATTGGCTAGTTGGGAGACCACCATGGGTGGATACCGTTGAGCTAATGGGCATAAAATGATCTGACAAACTTAAGAAAATTCATAGAGAAAAGTCTTGTTATGGTAAAGAAATTTGAATTCATCACCAGAGAGGAAATCATAAGCCAAAGAAAAAAAAATGGTATCGAATCCTAGGTAAATAATATTAACTTCAAAAATCAAGATCTTTTGCACAATTTAGATCCACACCATTGCAAGTTTATTCAAGATGCAAGCTTAGAAATTAACGTTAAATCTTTAGCATATTTGGAATACATGGATTCATTTGCAGATATGACACTATTCAAAACAAAACTAACTTTCAATATACCTGACCAAGGCTAATCACAACAAATAGCACCTACTTAGATATTGTGGTCAATGATTAAAAGACATTGACAACCACTTTAGGAGATTGCTATGCCTGAAATTAATTCACACCTTTATCACCACTCCTGCTAAGGCTTAGTACAGGAAAATTATATTCATTACAGTGTTAAACTCTCGACATGATTAAAAGCAAGTCACCACTCCTGCTAAGGGTTGATTCAGGAAAATTATATTCATTACAGTTCTAAGTCTCGACATGATTAAAAGCAAGGTTTTCAATCCCATGGGATGGGGCTGTCCCATTTTTTTCCTGGAATGAAATGCGCTACCGTCCTGATATGGGACAGAGGGTGTCCAAGATGCGCTAATTAGGATGTTGGGACAATGATGGGACAATTCCGTCCCAACGTTCCATGGGACTTGGAACGATGATTAAAAGAGTATTTTTTGGAGGGGAGAGAGAGAGAGAGAGAGAAAGAGAATCAAAATGTCCTTTTAATGTGTTTATAAAAAATTTTATGAATCATTCAAGCAAGACATATTAGAATATAAACTTATTATCTTCCAATTCCAAAACTATCTCCAAACTTCTAGTGTGGACATCAATTATCCCAAAAAGCCATGACTCAGACAACCTCAGCATTCATGTGGTATAATTTCCTTATTTTTTTAGCATCCTTCTGGATTGAAGGACCATCATCCGTCTTAAAGGAAATGTTGCCATCACTGTCCACTTAACTCTTCTACTTAGAACCTCTATAGTGTTATGCTTTCTAGAACTCCAGCAATGTCCGCACCAACATATCATCTTCTTCTGAGGTAATTTAGACCAACAAAACCACAGCTCCAACTTCGGACCAACTTTTCCCGTCTCCTTCTTAGGAGAGAAGATTTCAACTAGCTAACAGCTACTTGATGAAAGGACTTGAAGACTCATTAAGTAAAATAAAATATGCAAAAGAAAATTGCAGTCTCAAGACACTTGTAAGTTCAACTCCAGGATCGGATCATCTTTTCCCCTGTATCCTTTCAACTAGCCAATAGCTACTTGATGAAAGGACTTGAAGATCCCTGCGGTAAAATAAAAGATGCAAAAGAAAATTGCACTTTCAAGACACTTGTAAGTACAAGACATGAAGCACAGGCCTCTACCTTAAACTTCTCCTTTCCTACATGATAACCTATCATCAAAGAAAAAAATGACCTAGAAACCAAAAACAATGAATAATAATAGGAAGAAAGTAGAGGGAAGAACATTGGCATGTAGTATAAGGCCGCACTTGGATATTCTTTCAAAGGAGCCAAAAGCGCTTTCTCAAGATCAAAAAGCACTTCTAGGCCAATGAAGGAATGCTTGGTAAAATCTTTGAATCAGCTTTCTGCTGCCCAAAAGCTGAAAAGAGTCTATTTGCCATAGTACAATCACATTGAATATTATAACATTATAACATCATAATATGATCATAATATTATAATATAACTATAATATAATATGATATGATATAACTATAATAGCATTATATTATATATAATATAATTATTATATATTATTATGATATAATAAACATTGTATGAACATATTATTATAACTATAATATAATTATGTAGTGTAAAATAAGATAATATGATAACATTATAATATACTATAATATAGTATACTAATATAATGTTATTGTATTATATTACGTTATTATTTTGATATATTATGTTATAATAATATATGAAATTATTGTAACATTATATTATTAGAATAATAATTACTACACTTTCTAATAGTTTTTGATAATACAAATGGTTAGACAATTAAAAGTCCTATGCAATATCCTTTATTAACATTTTTTATTCTAAAATTATTTTTTCAGTTTGGTTACCAAATAAATGTTCAGATCTCACTGCACTTTAGAAATATAGTTACCAAACACCAAACAAATTTTTATTAAAATTTTAATACCAACAGCTTTGCCAAATAGGACACAAATGTAGCCACAAAGTAGGGTTAAACATCAGACCACAACATAAAAAAATAGCACAGCAACACCTGATGAACCATGAAGCATCTAATGTGTACAAGATATATGGAAACTCTACCAAATTTTGAACATTGTTTTATAATTCAAAGATAATATGACTAAAAACACTAAGAAAACAGATGCAGAATATAGAAATCTATAGCACACAAATTATCTATACAATTAAAATATAGCATTGATTTATTTAGTCAGAACACTCGCTTCGCAGGCTAAATGTTTTAAAATTGCAGACTCCCCACTTAGGTACCTGGTATATGTCTGGTGACTTCACGAACTCTATAATAGCTCGCACAGCTTCCTCTTTGGCGTCATTCATTGTATATGATTCCTCACCAGTACCAGAAAATGTAGCTAAATACTTGGTCAGGAAAGCAAAAGAATCCTTGAGCATGCTGCGGAGTTAGAGAAAAAGGGAAGTTCTAACAACTGATTGTGAAAGGGAAAGGATTAACAATAACTTGATCTTCTATCTGAATATGCACCTCTTGTCCTTTAAAATGTTCGAAATGGTAAGGAAAAGCTCCCTTTGGTCCATTTTTCCAATATTCCACTCTTGCAAAAAACTATCTATCTTTTTGAAAGAAGGTATAATGCTGTCAGTAACTTTTCCACTGGCTGCCAAATTGAGTGCTTTGCTGTAGACAAGGAACCTGCTGTAGGGATTCTCTAGCAGATTGTACAAATTGAACAAGCTGTTTGGATCATGCAGACATATAAGAGATAGCTTGGGGGACCAAAAAAACTTTGAACATCACTAGTTTATTTGCCTTACATCTTCAAGCGCAGAGCAGGTTTATCGTTTGGTTGTTGGACAACTTTTGCAGATATAAGCTTTGCCATCTCTAGAGCTTCATCCGGAGTACTAGCTCTTGTGACAAGGTTGCAGATAACAGTGAAAATACATTCCAGATCTACAAGAAAAAAGAGTGGGCTTTATATGAGTAAACAACAAAAGTTAGTAAATGTCAGCTGAAGGCAAGTCAGTATCTGCAATTTGATTAGCTCATCAGTGAATGCTACAAGCAGAAAGATATGATTATTTGGGAGTCTCACAGTAGGTTCACTCAAATAAACAACAAAAGCTACCAAATGTCAGCTGAAGGCAAGTATCTGCAATTTGATTAACTCATCAGTAAATACTATGTGCAGAAAGATATGATTATTTGGAAGTTCATATTTCTTAGTCAAGTAAAATTTAATTTTTTTCCCCCAAATGAAGACATTGTATGTTGTTACGGACAAAGTAGAGTAACATTTTTGACAGGAGTTTGGAAAATGCTTGAAAATTTGGTCAGTCAAATACTTGAACAAAAACATAGCACTATGATCCTTTAGACTATTCCAAGCAAATATACAATAATTAACCATCTGTTCTAGCAACAAAGCATGATTGGAACAAAAATATAACTCTCCTCTAACCTGAACAATTAAAAAAAAAAAGTTGATCATGCAGACAAGGCACAAGCGATCTCTGTTACAGCAATTTTACATTGATCAAATCAGGCTTAAAACAAGCACACCTAAGATGCCATAAAGTAGAAAATGATATATAATCCTCAGCATCACTATAATTTCTCCCAATTATATCTTAAATAATCACGCACACTACACCATATTACCTTTTTCCCCAAAGTGTATTTCAATTTATGGAAGAATACCATACCATTATAAATTTATCAATGTAAGAGAACTTTAAGATTATTTCAATGTATTAACCTTCTAGACACAAGGTGGAAATATCCTGCAAAAGTACCAGTAAGTAATATATCTCTGTCTGCATTTAGCTTATGGGATTATGGCGAGACATAGTTAAGACTGGGAATCTTTAGTTACAAATTGGAGATGTTACTGAAAATTTAGCAGTATTTGATAAAGTAATCATTCTTATTTTTGGTTTTAGAAATTTCCATTGCTTAAAACTACTAAACTTAATTATTTATAAATTTTAACCTAGGGCTCAGAAAATGCTTAGTGCTTGACTTTCACACAAAAGAAAAGATTTAAACAGCAAATTGTGATGAAGATGAATGCAGCTGTTATCAAGTCTGTTTTCAAAGGACTAAAGTTCAGAGAAATGCCAACAAGAGAAGTGATGCTATTTCAATAGAATAGCTGATAAGATATCAAAAATACCATTAGCTTCCTACAAGCAGTTGTGATAGTAAAAAGTTAGAAAATGCTGTAATTAATCCAACTGCTCTCCAAATTGCTTCAACTTCATGGAAGAATGTGGTTATAATTTAGTGCGTGCTAAGAATTGAACCAAGAATCCTTCAGATCAGGACAATGTTGTGCCAAAAACAGCGAATCACATAGGCATTCTTAGATACCTCTTTTGATATGAACACCATCTCGCAGTATGTTATGATATGATAAAATTTCAGCAGTTCGTTCAGACTTCGAGAAGAACAAGAAAAACGGAGATTTCATGATAAGCATGGTATTGGTTCCTAGTTACACAGTAACAAGCACATGGATGTAGGGCATGTTTACAGCCCTGATGAATGGGTTTTAACTTACTAACATTTATTGGCCTAAGAACTTGAAAATTTCACAAGAGGAGATGGAAAGCACAACACAATTAGCACAGTACTCATCTACCAGTCATTCAACCAACTTGGAATTCACCTAGAACTGCTTAGCAATAATACAAGTGATGGAGTGATACCTTTCTCTGGCACTCGTGACACAATCAAGTCTGCTGAAGTAAGCATTAGAGATGCCAGATCCAACCATCTACCCATAACCATACAATCCTGGGCTTCCATGCAAAGTCTGGTCACCTGAGGTTCTGCAACCTATCAAAAAGCAAATCAAAGAATTCAACTGTGAACCACTGAATGCTTCAGTTCTTCAAGTGAAAAGTTCTCTCCTAATTATGGAAAGCACAGAAGCATCAGGAAACAGCAAAAAAAAATCACGCAGCAACTCAATTGTCGACCGTTGGTTTTATTTGTTCGAAGAAAATTCTAAAAAGCCGATTGGCAGGACAACAGGTGCATGAACCCTGTAGATCCTTGCTTTTTCCTTGCATAAAGTCTTTATTGATGATTCGACACTGCTTAAAGAATTTTTGCCAAGCATATAAACTGCGAATGCCAAGAAACTGAATCTTAATGCGTTATCATGAGATCGATACGACATCTTATGCAAATAATAAGTACGAAACGCAATTTTTACGAATTTTCTGATCGATTCTACTCAGGAACAAAACAAAATTTTATAACAAGCAAAGAGTGGGGTAAATTTAACAAATAGATTTAAGTGCGAAGCTCCCTTACCTCGGGGCCTGCGTCGGCCCAGGCGAGCTCCGACGTGAACCGAACGACGGCGAGCACTGGATCTTCCTCCGTGGTAGCCACGATCGTCGTCATTTTGGAGCGAAAATGGACGAGAAACCAAAGAAGTGAGAAAGAACTTGGGATCGGAGCCTCGAGACGAGAACTCTCGTTCGAAAGAGGATGCCCCAAAACCCTAACCCTACTTCTCCCGCGAACCAGCCGATGATGGCAACCCCCCCCCGGCAGTCACCCTTTATACATTCGATTGGTGTTCGACTGTAGTTGTTAATCTCTGCCGTCCGTTTAGGAGATCTACGGTGAGGAGATCAGTTGGGGGAGTGGAATTTGGAACCGTCAAGGTTTAGGGCTAAAATTGGGGATGGCTGGCTCTTGTCTAGGTTGAGCCCAAGGACCTAAAATTAAAGCATGGCCAGAAACTTTTTTAGTCACATCGATTGTAAACTACTGAGGTAGGCTGAAGGATGGAGATGAATGGTGGAGAGGATTAGGGCTTTTGAAGTTTCTTTCCTACAAATTTCTTTATAGTTAGATATAATAGAATGTAGTCACAGAGACGATGGCCCCATCAACTACATAAGATAGATGTTTTCGTAAAATTGAGGCCAACAGCTACCCAAAATAGAACTTTAATGATTTAACTTATCAAAATCTAAAATGAATGAATTCAAGCTCGTTTAATATATCGAGTTCAAAATTTTTAGTTGCAAATAAGGCATACAAGATTAATATTGAAAAATGATTTCAGATCCCTATTTTGGTTCATAATTCTGGATTTCTAACTTCTCTCTTTTTTGGTTAAAAATTAAAAGCACTTTGAATCAGTTTTGTTAACTCCTCTTTAAGCTCGACAATCATCCGTGCAATATTTAGACAATTGTTTTGTCATTTGAAGAAACAGGTTGCTCTTCTTATTCTTCTTTTTCTCTCTTCGACACCTGTGTTGCTTTTCTTTCTATTAAGTATAATCTTTTATGTGTTTGATATAAAATGATCCATCCAGGATCATCAGTGATCCGGATCAATAACTAACGTATATAATCTTTTCTTTTTATTTAGAGGATATTTGGTATAAAATGATTTATCAAGATTATCAATGATCCGGATTAATATTTAATATTATATCAAAACATAATAAATTCTAAACCTTGTAAATATATCTTCCTCTTTTTATTCTAAAAGATGGGTAAAATCCTTTTCCTTCCTTTTATAAAAATAACTTTTGGCTGGCTAATGTAACATCTAACTAACTTGTGCATTATATTTAAACACAAGACAAAAGATCATTTTATACAAGGGTACTATAACATTCAGACATCTTGTAAGAACAAGCAACTATTGCCTTACATTGCAAGAAATGTAAACTTAAAAGTCATAAATAAATAATTTTTTTATCAAAATAAATAAATAGGTCAATAATATCTAGAATTCTTTTCTTTGAGAGAAACCCTATCAAATAGATCATTACAACTATATTTTATTGCTTACCAACCATAAATAATAGATCTTTTCTTGAGAAAGACCATTACTAGCAGATCACCACAAGATCATACTTTATATCAAAGGAGGGAAGTGTCAAGGTTCAGGTTCAGCATACATTGTATAAACTTTTCCGAATGGGAACTAGGACCCTTAAACTATAAGGTAAGTTTTTGTTACGAGGGAAATAAACTATGTTAACATACATTGTATAGGATTATTGTTTTTTTATCTGTAAAAGATCTTGACCAACTATAAAGGTTCATACATTTGGGTCATCCTGAGAATAGTAGCATATAGACTAACCCATGACCATAAAAGGACTGAATGCAATTCTTCTGTAAAAAAGGGTTTTCTTGGTTAAAAATTCCCTCCTGCTACTATTAACTTTTTATTCTCTCCCATCTTAACTAAAATGTCGAACATCTTTTTATTTGATTTACCTTTTCTTTCTCTGGGTAATTTGAGATTGGACATAACGAATTTATCTTTAAATCTGGGCAGCCTTAGCTCATGTATAGTCTTATACACAGCCAAAGAAGGGGCCTCGAGGGCTCTTCAGCAAGACCTCTTTAAGTTTGTGGATAGACCATCTTGACTATAGGAACTGAAGGGCTTGTAAGAGGTCAGCAAGTCCTTAGCTCTAAGAAAAGCTTGCACCTTTTGGAGAGCGTGATGGCATTAGGAAGGCTCATGCAGGACTGACCCGGAGGCAAGAGAGATCCAGATTAATTCAGCAAGTCACACACGTCCATACCATGGTATTCTTATCCAAAAGGTTCCTTTCACTTGTTGTTCCCTTATTCTGATTTAGTTTACCCTTCTACAGGTTCTAACATTTATTCAAATTAATTTGGTATTGAATACATTTTTTTTTTTTTCCTTCTTTTCTTCTCCATCCACATTGTCAATATTGGCCCTTACTGTTAGATTTGGGACTCCTCTGAGGTGCTGATTAGAAAAATGATACAAGGCTTATGTCCCACTGAGGAGGTGGCTGGCGATAGAGAGCTAAAAAGCCCACTGCTTTGAAAAGCTATTAGCACAGAGGCAAACAAAATAAGATCTTTTCTTTTTGCCTTGAAGCCATTATAGTTTTTTCTTGAAAAGAATTTAATTTTGATGCTCTCAAATAATTAAAGAATGGGATATTCGCAATAGTTTCTCTCTGCACTTGCTGCTATTTTTATGACCTGTTTACATGTGAATCAAAGGTGTGACACCATAGCATCCAACTCAAGCTTAACTGAAGATCACAAAACTAATGGCGTTGAATCTTGCAAGTTGCTTGATTCAATTGCCTTTAATTTTTTCCTATAGAGTTTTGGCCTCGTCTAAAGTTCTTGGTGCTTGAATCATCATGAAAATGCTTTACAAACGCACGAGATTGGCTGATGTTTGTGTGTGAATCTATGGCATTCACATATGGCATATTAGTATACTCTATTTATTTGCTCAAACGAAGAGGTCTTAGCATTCTCTACAGCGAAAAAGGTACCTCAACTAATGGTGAAGTATATATCTGCTCCCATTAAAAATCCATAATACAATTAAATGAAATTATTAACATCTCATTCACCAATGGGATCATAACATGCATCAGATATTCATTTTGAAATATTAATAGAGAGAAAACCTGATCAAGAATTTTATTCGTGAATAGGATTATAGCAATCTATCATATACTAATTAAAAAAATATATATATTATTATTTTTAACAAAAATATAGTTTCTAATTAAACATTATTATATTTATTATCTTTTTTTTTTAATTTTATGTTATAATTATCAATAATTAACGTATATCAAATATATTGTGCATTGCTGTTTAACTAATTGGTTCATTTTTAAAAATATAATCGATGCTCTTGGGAATGACCATTCTTTCCATGAAAGAGTGGAATCACCGTTCCTTCGATTGAAAAAAAATGGTTAACTTCAAAGAAAATCTGACCAAAGCTGAAATTTTCTTGACATTCCAACGCTCTACTTCGGGTAAAAACGAGGGCCATGCAAAGATGCCGCCCCTAGGATATTCTCTACGAGGTCCAGGATGACTGACCCGACGACCGGGCATTAGAATAATTGAACAATTCACAAATGCCCGTGCAACGGTCTCACCATCCAAAAGGTCAGTTCACGTGCTAGCCCTTGGTTTTGATTTAATTTGCCCGGATGCAATCTCTAAACATTTCTTCTTTAATTGCGCTAGTCCGGCACAAACGTCTCACAACTCTACTCTACAATGGTGTGCAAGAGCGTCCAGAATGACCAGGTCCTATCACTTTCTTAGTTTTATCCTTCGTGCCCAGCTCATCCCTACGACATGACACAAATGCCTGACAGTGGCCGAATCTTTACGCCTAAGGCTATAAGATGCATATATTAAATATTTGGATGTTTTCTGTCTCATTCACCGAATACATTTGTAGTCTCTGCAAAAGAAGGTTCGAGAAAGAAAACATACAGCATGCTCCACTGAATTTGTCAAGTCATTAAAAATCCATACAAAATCTAAACAATGAGATTTCATTTGCTTAACGGGATTATAACAGCATTTTATTGGTCAGTGGGATCACAGCAATATGTCAGAGAATGTCTGTCATAATCAGCCACACGTGTCACACATGCCAAGTTTCCATGAAACCCCACCAAAGTGCGTGCTTGCATTCTTCACTGTGCCTAGATTAATAGATTTTCTGATTGCCCTTTCATTTGCTTTGCATATGCAACATTGAAACAGGCATTGTTTGAACACAAGTTTTTGTGTAATCCCTTCAGGCATCTCAATAGGCTTAACCCGATCTCAGCAGTCAACAAGGCTGCAACTCATTAAGCCAGAAACTGGAAAAAGGACAACAACTATAACAAATCAATAAAAAAAAATGACAGCAGCAGCAGCAACAAAAAACAAACGCTGAGAAGGCAGAATATCATTCTTGACATATTCTTTTCCAGATGAGAAAATTGTTGGTATAACCACAATGAGAATGAAATTCCATTTATTGATTGAGTTTACTGTCCATGGAAAGATATAGTCCTGAAGCTGGCAACATAAGAGAGAGTATCAAATGCGAAAGGGCTATTCAAGAACAAGCCAAGAAAGTAATTCCATCAGCTATTTGATCAGATTTATATTCTAAAATCATAAAAAAGATTTGTATTCTAAAATCATGAAAAGAAAAAAGGTAAAGTATTGTGATGGCACGCTGTTTGATCAGATCCAGCCCTTCTTAATTCCAGCCCACACAAGAGCAGCAACCACAGCACCCCCTAAATGAGCTGAACCTGAGATGTGTCCCTCTCCCTGAGGTAAAAAGAGGAAAATGAATAAAAGGAAATTGCTGTAAGTTCTATATTTTTGTCATGACCCCATTTCTGTCTGTAAGTTTCAAAAGAGTAGAATGAGATCTTTGCAGGTACAATATTCAGAATTGGACACAGCTAATCTTAGTAGTTTCAAAAAAATGCAGCTTATTGGGGTGGGGGGTTCCACTCCACTAAGTGGTGTTGATTGAAACATGACTATATTCAAAAACCAAAGACTTTTGCAATCTGCTGGCATGTATTAAATTAGAAACCAAAGGCAGGAAAATGGCAGAAGGAAAAATAGCATAAAGACGACGTCAGGCCCTATTAGATGCTCTAAACACTTTACATTCCATATTAGGCAAATAAAAGAATAGTTGATAAATAAAGGAAACAAAGAAGACCTGCCTTTCAAAAAACAATGCATCAGGTAAAGTGAATTAAACAAGTCAGATGTCGAGTAGGCAAGTCTGAAGCTGACGGCCCATTTGTTATTGCTGCTGTTTTGTGTTTTGTTTTCAAACCCAAGAAGAAAAATGAACTAGACTGAACATCCATGATGAAACCCTTTTGTCTTTTGAAATTTTTTGTAAAACCTTTAGAGCTCTGGTGGCAAAGTTTAACACTTTCAAGAAAGAGTAAAAATGGAAGGAAGGAATAGCAGAAGCTTTGAGCAAATATTATCTTTGATATTAATCACCATCATTCCATGCAGTATTTCACTATTGAAGGGATATATGTTGTCATTCTGTTGTTATGATTTGTTCCCAGGTGGAAGGATACTCATTCTATAGTAGATGAAACAAAAACACAAAACAACAACAATGCCAAACAGGCCCTTTGTTATTTTTATTGGATGACTAAGGGCATAGTTAACTAACAGTGATCATACATAAATTCTGATTCTTTAACAAAGATCTGCTGATAATACTGAAGCATATCTATGGACCGTTCTAAGAAATAAGCAAAATGGGATCATACAAGAAATTCCTGACCACTAGTGTCTCGCCCGAACACAGTTAATACGAACCAAATGACCGGTAATGTCTTGATAATCATAAGATGGTTGCAGTAATAATAACTAGCAACAATGTTACCAAGAAATTTTGAATTCCAAAGCAGCCCCAATGTGGTTGCTGAGAACTGATTAGGCCTCAAGCAGAACACAGAAAGAAAAATTTTCACTCCAAACGCACTGTCCTTAATGCACTGCTCAAGGACCTTACCTATTCTCACCAATCTAGGTGGGCAATTGGTTGGGACCAATGTTTCTTGCTAGCACCAGATTATGCCAAATTACAGGATCAAAGTTTACAATTTACTTACCTTCTGAATCCTCCACAAATCTGTTCCAATCAATAATGCCCCCTGTAATGAGAGACCCAAAAGTCTCTGGTAAGTAAAAGGGCCCAAAAGCATTACTCTCTTACCTAAAGCAGGTAAGCTTACCATTAAAATTGCTGGTACTGGTATGATGAGGTTTACATAGATAATATTCTTTGGAAAGAGAAAAACATCAAGAAGAATGATTGCATTTACAGCAGCACTTGCACCCTGCATTACATGATCAGAAAAGGTTTCATTTAGTTGTTCAGAATAAAATTCAGATGCAAAATTGTGCTTGTACTCATGAACTATCCATGAAAAGGGAGTGATATATTGTGTGGAAGCAAACATAAGTGAATTGGTGTCCATAAAGACTACATGCATATGTACATATACAATATTTCACTCTTCTTTTTTAGGTTCCTATTTGTGCATCAATTGCAAATGAAGGCAGAAAAATAGATATGTTAATGGATGGGTGAACTCACTCTTGTTTTTTTGCATATAAATAATCATGCTAGACTGTTATTATGGTACAAGTGCTACTAAGCATACATATGATAAGCATCTTTAATACGAAAACTGGCTCTAAGATAAACGTACCAGTCCAGGAACTCTTGAATAATCCCATCCTCGATAGCCCTGAAATTTTCAGAAAGATCTGAAATCTAAGTGGTTGTTCGACATCAAGAAAATTTGTTAGAAAAGAGTAAACACTTTATCCAAAAGTAATGTAATCAAAGGGTCAACATCATTTACTGCTCCAGCATATTATTTGTTACCTCCATAGATGGAACAATTAAGGCCTTATGTATTAAGAAAAATATCGATCCACCTAATGCCCCTGCTAAGTACAACTTCAGCAGAAATTCAGGTCCAAACAGTTTTCCTATCTGATCAACAGGAAACACGAAAATAAATTCAATACATGAGTTCATTTGGTGACAAATGATCAAAAAAACCAATTAAAATGAAACAATACATATCCCTGCCAAAAGAATATTTGAAGCTGCAACAAAGAAAGGTAAGTGACTGGTCCGCAGTTGTGTTAGCTGTTGAAACTTTAGAAAGTCATGTATAAGGCGAAGAATAGCTTCTGCTTATTTTATTATACATTAGAAGTTGCCTTTGTTTGCCAATTATATGTCAACACCATCATCATATGCTTACGTAGTAAAAGCTTGAGGTCTTGATCACACTAAGATTACTTGTACCAAAGGCAAATTTGACATATAGAATATAGCTTGAAATAATTCGATTAAAAAGCTTGTAACACCTCACTCAGAAGGCATAACCAAAAAGTATCGGCAATTTCTACCATCTCTGCTTATAATTAAGAGCTCCTTATTATCAAGATTGACGATGCAGATAAGAAGAGGTAAAGGCCTTCACATGTACTGTATTAATCAACTAATAACTGCTAAGAATAAGTTACAATAAGAAATTGGCCACCTAAAATGAAAATATTTGATACAACAAAGAAAGAAGACAGAAAGTACAGACAAAGTAGCAATAGCAGTTCACCCATGTCATAAATTTAAATTGTAAATCAGTAACAGAAATAATACGATAGGGCATTTTCCTGTGCATGTATAACATAGAATATGGACCAATTCTGTAAAGTCTATTACATAAAGGGCATATGTATGCATACCCATAACATATGGACTTGTTTACGGGGGATACCAGATTTAACAAGGGAAACCATCTTTTGACATCTCAGTTTCATCGTTCTATTTGTGTACTAACTACTTTTTCTTAATATCCTGCAGTAGCCCTTACGCTTGATTTTAACTGATCATTGTATAGGAGCACAACTAATTCAAAATCCCCATTTCTTCAGCCTATACAAGCATATTTCACTTTTTTTCTTTGTGAAGTTTATATATAGAGTCCACCTGTTTCCTTCTGATAAGTTGCATATAACTAAGGCCTTTTGATTACGTCATACCAAGAGCTACCCATTCTAAGATTTTATTCTTTCTTGACACAATAGATAATTAGAATTTCTTTGCAGAGAGATCAAAAAAAAAAAAAAAAAAAAAAAAAAAAAACCATACTAGTGGCTTCCTCCATGAGAAAACACACTATAAGCAATTGCTTGGTCTGGAACATCTATCATGCACAAACACGCTGTTACCAGATATTACTCCTTTGCGGTGATATTGGCAAACAACAATCTTGACTATATTATTTCCGATCCATGCTTCTCATCTTCACCTCACCTAGCATACCAGCCAAAGATTTAAATAATGCAGGTTAGATACAGTATCACTGATACTCACATGAACCATACATACCGACTGTATTGTTCTGTACCAAGAGTTCATATGTATTGGGAATTGATATATACCACGATTCTATACATCCGCATTCCTTTTTATGACAGTTTCAGTCCATACCAACTATATTGGCACCTTCCATTCCAATACAAAACTGGTACAGGCTCAGCACTGATATTTTAAACCTAGATTAGATCCTAGCACCTAACCTCAACAGAAGCAAAGTATGCATAGGAGATAAGCCACAATCTTCTTATATTTAATGATGAATAAAGCCCCTCTAATGGAAATACCACTTTCTCAGTCAAATGCTTCATAA
This sequence comes from Metroxylon sagu, assembly GCA_017589505.3. Classification (NCBI taxonomy): domain Eukaryota; kingdom Viridiplantae; phylum Streptophyta; class Magnoliopsida; order Arecales; family Arecaceae; genus Metroxylon; species Metroxylon sagu. The sequence goes on from JACVBY030000609.1 coordinate 1,067,519, forward strand.
GATTCACTAAAAGACTCGCATCAATGTCTCATATCCTCACGATTCAATTATTTAAGACCCCTCGTTTGTCCAATTCTAATATTAGTATATAAGAATAACCCATAACACCCTTATAGCCATGCCAATAACCAAGCAAAAAGGCCTTGTCCCATCAAGATACAAGATGGGCAGATACATCTTTCAGTAGAGCAAAATAGAGATGGGAATGAGAACATAAAGAAGGGAAGAATAGTCAGGTCATGGCTCGGAATGAAGAAATTATTTGCATAATCCACCATCAAAAGAAAAATCTAAGATTTATGCAAAAGATCAATTGAATCCATTCAAGACTTGTCCGCTTACCATGATTCCTGGTTTGGGCACATAAAATTATCTACTACAAGACTGTGACCCAATATGCATGTATGAGCACTGAAAATAGTATGATATTACTTTAAATACCATTACATAAAGCATGTTCTGATAGAATCTGATGAGGCCATTCTTAATCACTCAACTTGGTCAAAGAATTTGTATTCCAAGTCATCACTCTAAATTATGACCGACCTACATGATCTATTTAATCTCTCTAACATAAAGAGTCTCCTATATAGACTAAAATATTCACTAGATTGGAACTAAAAATTAAACTATGATGATAATGAGATTTGTGCTTGAGAATCAAAAACTGCTGCACTTCCTGAATCTACACTTCAGACACCTCTAGGAACTTCATCATCAAATTTGTATATCTTGAATTTTTCCCAAATTACAAGAACAGATCCAGGTTCAAAATTAAACAGTAAGAAATACAAGCACTCATCTGTGAAGATGCACTAAACCTTGATCATCTTCAAAATTGATCCCTTTTTTCTTGCTTGTGTTAATTTGCACATTCACCGAGGTTAGAGGTGAATATTCATTCAAATTCCTAAATGACTCAGGGATAAGCTAAAAGTTTAAAAGTCCTAATGTTCAGTATACAAAGTTTGTCAATGCCTGCAAACCCCATGTCTACATCATAGAGAACTAGGATGCCAACCAAAGCTACAATTACATCTCCAACACCCACATCATGATTATCATAGCATCTATTGAAGAACACCTTCATCTTGTTGTTTCATTTCATTTGTAGTTCTACCTACTCATGAGACTGAAAAAGTTTATCAGACCTTCCCTCAATTACAAATTCATGATTTCATAGGATTATCAACTGATGATAATGCTAATTATGGAGTAACAGAAGATTGTACAAAATTACAAAATTGCTTGTCATGGCTTTAAAGTTTAAATGATATTTTACCTCTTATCACTGTAAACCCTTCAGTCCAAATTTTTAAAAAATTAATGCTCCAGAATTGTCTTGACAAGAAATTAATTTAGCATCAATTGTCAAGATGATAGGCCAATAGAAATTAAGCATTTAAAGAAAATTTGGTAGGGATTTAAACAAAGTATAATTATGGAACTAAACAACTAAAGATGATTTTCACTTTAAAAAGTAATTTATATTTCAATTCTTCACTTTGCACTGGCTAAATATTTAGAAGTAAGAAAACATATGTATACCACAATTTCCTAGTTCTTAAAAGTTTAATGTCACATTTAAGATGCCACATGTTTTTTCAGATCAAAAAGGCTCCATCATCACTCTATAAACTAGTTACAACAAGAAATTAGAATTATAGAAGACACACATCATAGATGTTAACTTACACAGAACTCCTGCTTCAAGAGTATAGAAGCCATATTCCCTTAGGTACTAGCAGTGAAGTTTCAATAAATTGGTTTTCACGGTTGCAACCATATGATCTTTAAGCAGATACCTTCAAAGTTCACTTTCATATGCCATGTGAAGTAAAAGGGACTTGACAATCAACATGTACCAAGATTGCTGATGAATAAGCTAATTGGTGAAACAATCCTTTGCAATTAACTATTAACTATTGATCCACAATCAGCCAATAACTTAACAATTAAACAATTAAATAAGCCCAAATCGATCAATAAGTTTGACGCTCATTGATTAGCCTGATCAATTAAGTCGTAAAAATGGATTTATAAGACCGAGTTTGAAAAATAACTGATATACTGGGAAGATAGTATGGCAAAATAGCTGGTTTTCTGCTTCAATTTCACTCCTGCTCCTTACTCCCTTCACAATGCACCAACATATTCTACCAAGATTGACACCTTAAGATGTTGGACAAGCACCAGGTAACCTGAGATCATAAGTCCTTCATTGCCATGACTAACTTCGTCCAACTACAGTTCCTACTACCAAATATTGCAGTCATTTTAGTAACAAACACATCAAGTATACCTAATTAACATAGGTAAATTTAATTGTTTACAATATCTTATATAAGCAACTCCCAAATGCTCTTACTAATTTTTAAACCACTATTGTTCTTGCTTTAGGCTAGATACTAGTCCAACAGCTAATGAATAGGGAGGTAGAAATTGACAGGTTTGTATGTTGTTCATACAAGAGCACATTCCAAGGAACTGATCTAAAAATTAAGGAGATTTTGCACTTAGCTAACCTATACCGCACAAATCCCATTATTTCTCACTGGCATTCATTTCTTTGTTAACATATTTTGTGCTTTCAGTATTTGTGACTAAAAAGAGAAGGGCCCTTTTAAGGTAGGGTATAAGAGCATTCAACACATATAATAATGAAGATGATATATTAATTAGGAATATAGCTGAGCTTAGTAGCAAAAGAAGTTCTCCTAAGAATAACCCGCCACTTCTGAATCTTGATCTTGTTCACATCATGACTTCCTGATACTTCCCAAATCCTTCTACCTACACCTACTTAGCAACCTCAATCTAATCTTGCATGTACTTCAAGATGCCTCTCCACCCTCAGAATTGAGCATTATTTTCTAATCATGTAACTTAATAATATAATCAGTTAAGTCATAATTTGAAGCATCAAATTAAGGATTTTTTTTTTTTTTTTTGTGTAGTCATTGTATATGTGACTTATTCATATTTAAAATAAATACATTTTCAATCATATAAATGTCTCCAAGGCCTTGGAATTTCTTAAGGCATTGTGTTTTTATCCTTGCACCCAAAATCATTCTCATTCTTGCTTCTTGCTGGATAATGCTTGAACACAAATCAACGGCACAACATGGGAGGAAAAAAGTCTTGATCAATTGTTAATACAATCTCCACCCAAGTGAATTTCAACCATCTACCTACATGCTACGCTAGTCTACAGAGAGAGAGAGGGGCAGCAAGAACAATTACATGTCTCTTGGGAAAAGAAACATCATGTAATTCCTCTCTTTCTTTATCTCTAGCAGCAGCCCCAGCACTCAGATACAGTTTAAAACATTTAAGAAACAAAAGAAACCCAAATATAACACAGAGATCTTACATTTGTGCCAAAGAAGTAAAGGCCAATCATGTTTGTCACAAGATGGTCAAGATCTGAATGACTAAATGCACTGGTGATCAGGGTGTGCAAACGCCAGCTTTTAAAATTGTCTAGAGAAATCTGTCCATTAAAAAATCAAGAAGTCAGCAGTTGAAATATCCACATACCTTTTAGGTTTGTAAAGCATGATATTTATTACTGCACCATTAAAGCAAATATTCAGCTGGTATTTTGCAACATGGAATCAAAGTATATAAGAAAGCACATAATAAAAACAACGATTGTAGCTAATGTTTCTAGTGAAGTGCCGACCATAAAATTATTCCTCATAAATTTTGGGTTGGCGATTTTCCATAAGAAGAAAACAGCAACATTAGCTCCAATCAAGCTTAGAAGGACTCGATCTGGTGTTGGCATCAAGTATCTCCTGCAAAGAGGAAGAAGCAGAGGCAAATAGCTTTGTAAGAAATACTTTAGAGAGGAAGAAAAAAAAGATATATATAAATTGGTCTAGCGAAGAAAAGCACAATAATCGAATTGTATTAACAAATCCACCCCATATAACAATTAAAAAAAAAAAAAAACCATAGAAGAAGATTATTAATTTAGTTTATCAGTTATCCGCTAAGAAAAGTTGGAAGCATTTAACGGGGATGTTAGGTATTTATATGTCTTGATTTATTTGATCTCTTTTTTCCCTTTTCCTCACTTGTTTCTCTGTGCATAAAGCCAACAAGGTAAACCCCGGAGGCTTTAATTCTTCCAAATTCTAATTCCATCCCAAAAAATAGAAACCTCGAGATGCCTTCCGTGATACCTTGATCTCTTGATCTTTGAACACCAAAGAACCAAATCAAAGGAGAGAAAACCCAAATTTCCTCCATTTTGTATCAAGAAACACCAAAAACAAGTTAATCAAAACCCTAACCAGAAATTTCGCGACGACGAGAAGAGCCGGCCAGCATCGAACCCGCCCCTCCTCTGCAGCGAGACCTTCAACAAGTGCGCCCCGCCATCAAACAACCTCTCGAGTCCGCCCTTCGCCATGGCCGACTTGGCGAGGGCTTGAGACGCGAGGAAGGCAAAGGAGCCGGAAGGGAGGCGGTCGCCGGAGCGCCATGAGCGGAGGGAGTCGGGGAGGAGACGAGAGAAGGGCTGGTGGTGGGGCTCGGGAAGAGAAGGGGAGGAGTAGAAGGGAGAGCGAGGAGGGGTGGCGGACGATGCTTTCCCCAGTGGTAGGGGAATGGGGTTGCTGGGGCCGGGGCTCTTCCTCCTGAGGAGGAGTTTGAGAGGGAGAAGCCCTCGCATCTCCCCAGCTTTCTAATTTTCTCCCAACCCTCTTTCTCACTCTCTCTGGACTTGGTCCCTCCTTGGATTGCTGGTTCTATGGGGCATCACCGTTTCGGCCACCGCCAAAACGAAAAAGGGTTGCGCAGGGATTCGATTCTTCGCTTGGGTTTGAGGGCTCTCATGGCCATGAGATACTTTTATATTTGCTGCATGAATGAGTCACCCATTGCTCTACTCGACATAACGGCACTGCCATGCAGCATGGTTAGCTTTCAATGGAACTAATTCCACCTGATACAAATCCAGCGGCGCTGTTTGATTGCTTTTGAATGCATGCATGCATGCATGCATGGCATTTTTGATGAAATGTCATTTCTTGGGCAGAAGGATTTGTTGCATGCCTCAATGCGATGACAATTCATGAATCTGTACATGTCCATCATCTTATGCACTTGTGTGCCAATGAATTGTGAATGGATAACCTACTACTCCGCATTGTGAAATGCATGCAATTTTTGATCAAGCGTGACTTGTTGGGCAGGTGTTTGTTGCGTGCTGCCATTCTCCATCAAACTGAAACGCATGAATCCTTGCACGCTCATTTGGTTCATGGTAAAATATATATATATATAATTTTATTTTTTATAAATTAAAATATTTAATTCATAATTTTAGGAATAAAATCGTATCATGTAATATACTTTTTCACCGTAACATATATATATATTTTTTTTAACATACCCTTCTTTTCCATTCAGTTCTCGCTCATTTGTTTCTCTTCACTTCAGATCAACAGGACGTCAACTGTTGTTATTCTATCAATTTAGTTTTTAATCATGAATTTTTTTTTGCTGTTATATTTTTTTTTAACATGTTTCTTTGCACTACTTTAAAAGTTTCAAGAGATAAAAGGCACACTTGGTATTCTGTACTATTTTCATAAAATTATTCAATCAAACGTAATATTTTTTCTTATAAAAATACTTATTTTATTATGACCAATTATTCATGATAGTACAGATATTTTATGCTTAAAAATTTAATTTTCCGTGAATCAAACTGAAAATTTTGGGCAACAACCTAATGCATAAGAATCTATCTACCAGTGGCTAAAGAATTGTAACATGCGATGCAATTTTTTATTCACTGTAGCTCTGCCCTTGAGACGACGGTAGAGGTTGACGTGCCAGCCCAGCGCCCAATTGCCCGTCCCCGACCACCGTAGATTTGCCACCGTCAGCGTCTCAACTGCCGTGTTATTCTCGCGAAGATCTTTAGATTAATGGTGCTTGTTTCCTCTAAACTGCATTGATTTGGATTTGGATCTAAAAAGCCAATTTCCAATGTTTTCTAAGCTTAAAGAAAGCGGCAAACAAGGAAGGGATTCGAGCGTGGGGCAAAGGAAATAAACTGGTAATGGAATTGATTAAAAAATTTTAAAAAAAGTCCTATCCTATATGCAATTTAAAATCTTGATTTTATTTAGAATCCAAACAAAAGCTGACACCAGAGCACGATAAAAAGTAGAATCAAACAATCTAAAGCCACAGAGCTCACGCCTACGTGAATGAAATTGTACTAACAAGGCTGTAATCTCTAAACTTTAAATATTTTGGCACGTAAAATATTCATGCTTTGTTTACATAATAATCAAACTATAAAACATTTTGGCAGAACATGGATATCTCATATGAATATTTTTAATGAATAAATTAAATTATTAAAAATTCAACTAAAAATATATTAAATTATAAAATATTTTAAAATATAATAATTATATATTTTATAAAATATAATCATTATATTATTATTTTATATAACCATATAAAATATAATAATTAATTATACTTTTATACAATATAATAATTAATTATATAAATAAATATAATATTTATAATAATAATTGTATAAATATAATTATACAGAAAATAATTTTATAAAAAAATTAATATATTCCTAATTGAGACGGTAAAACCGATTCAATCCAGGCACGTCCTGAATTCAATTCTTTCACCTTGGATTCGGATTAAAATTGATCCAGACCAAACTTGAATATTTTATTACGTTTAAAATCTTTTTTTATAAACCTCAGCTAATCCAATTAGCTAAATAAGTTAGGTTTGGATTCAATATCAAAATAGCAAAACTCCCGCATTTAGGTTTTGTTCTTCTCTAAGGAGTCAGGTGTGGACTTCGGACTAGTTTTCCAGTGGAGCCTCTCTCTCTCTCTCTCTCTCTCCACCCGGCAATGGCGATTAGATTTAGGGTTTCAGCAGGACGCCCTCTCCATCGCATCCTCTCTGATTTCTCTCAAATACCGTCACATCTCCTTCAAAAAAATCGATCTTTCTCTAAACCCACAGACCTCCCCGGAAGAATTCCAACGGAATCGCCCGCAAAACGTCAGTTCTCACAGCAGAGATCCCTCGCTAATGTCTTGCTGAGGTACCGTTTTCCCCAATCTCAGCTGCAGGAATTCTTCCAAAAGAACCGATTTTTATTGAATTCTAGTCCTTCGGATGTCGATAACTGCATTGGAATTCTTCTATCCTTTGGCCTGTCCCAGACTTCTCTCCTAACGATCCTTTCCTCTTGCCCCAAGGCTCTGGAACTAGGGTTTCTGAGGAGGTGGAAGATGGGCCTGTCGGAATTAGGGTTTCCCACCGTTTCCTCTTCCCTAGTCCAGAAAGTTCTGGAACAAGCCGGAAGGTTCCAGATTGAACCGGAGGAGCTCCGTGGGAGTGTACGGTTCATGAAAAATATGGGCTTTAGTGGTGAAACAGTGAGGAAGGTTTTCGAGGAATTGCCTCTACCCTTCATGAGGAATTCTACTGACATCAGCCGTAAAGTTGACATCTTGAAGGGTGTTGGACTTAAGAGGGATGAGATTGATAAAGCTTGCAATATCTTTCCTGGGTTCTTGGCTTTTAATATTGAAGGTAGGTTAAGGCTCTTGTTTGAAGAGTTACGGGATTTGGGTTTCACTGGAAATGATGTCAGAAAGGCACTACTTGATGATCCAAAGCTTCTTCTTGGCATGGAAGTAGGAGAGCTCTCTCGATGCAATGAATTGCTGAATAGTTTGAAATGCAGGCCAGCAATCAAGGAGAAGATTCTAAGGAAGGGCCCTCTTAGAGCCGGGATCAACGTGAAGCTTAGAGTTGACTGCTTGTGCCGGCATGGTTTGATCCGCAGGGATGCATTCAAGGTTTTATATGTAGAGCCACGATCGATCATATATGATTTGGAGGATATAGAGAAGAAGATTGGGTTTTTGCTACACAAGATTGGGCTTTGTATTGAGCATCTGGTTGAATTTCCTGAGTATTTGGGAGTGAATCTTGAGAAACAGGTAATACCACGTTACAATGTGATTGATTATCTGAGATCTAATGGCATGCTTGGTTTTGATGTGGGAATGAAGCATCTGGTAAAGCTTAGTAAACTTAAGTTTTACAACTTTTTTGTCAAACCATACCCAGAGTGTGAAAAGATCTTTGGAGGATTGGCAAGAGAAGTAGAAGCAAAACCACGGCATCCGACTGGATTGTGGAAGTTGTTTAAGCCGCAAAAGTTCTTAGATTCTAAAGAAGACATTAGGAACATGAAGCAGTTCATGGAAACTCTGGTTTAGCTCTGATGTTGCTGGATTTGTAAATGTTTTGACAGACATATGGAATTAATGGGAAGCTCCAAGACAACACTGACATTGCAATGTGACTGTTATAAGTTGAGTATTGTGGATTTGAAGTTATTGATCTAACTGGCAATACTTAAAGCAGAAGAGGCACGCGCTGAATGGCTTTTACATGTTGTGATGGGAAACGCATGTGCAGTTAGAATTATGTCGACATGGAGTACCAATCAAGAATAAGCTTTGACATTTTATGTTGGCTTGTAAGATGCTGGAGAAATCAATTGCCTTGTTAAAGGACTGAGAAAAGGTGGTATGTATATGTTTCTACCTCTGCTGTCTGTTTATCCAAGGTCTACATCACATCTTGCCTGAGCCAGTGCATTAAAAGAACTACCAGATTCTAATGAAGCCATTCCCCTTTGAGAGGGGCCAAAACAAGATATTATCTTTGTATTGGAAACTTTTTGTCTGATCATGTTGACCTATATATGCGCATTACTGTGCTTTTTCTATTGTAGAGGTGGCAGTTCATGATTTATCCTATTTATCCAAGAGACATGGAGGTGCTACTTGAAGGTTGCTTCATCACAATCATCTTGTGACCGGAATGGACTCTACGCTGTTCTATTACAACTAAAAGTAATTTGTCACTTATAGTAAAGCAGCAGGCTTATTAATCCTGATTGCTACACCTGGCATGATTTTTCTGTGTCTTCCTTTGGAGTGGTTTCAGTTAAAGGGATTTCATAAAATTCCTTGAAAAATGTTTCCCATTTTTCCACTAATTTTATTAAGATCAACAGTCGTATGTCGTAATACAAGGAAAATTGTAATCATCAGCACCTTTTGCTCTCTTTTCAGGCCCATTTGTTCCCTCGCTAACGAAAAATATGATCCAATGGAAGAAAGGAGCAAGAGGATCAAACAAAATACAATCGTCAAAGTCATCGTTCCATGATCGCTGCCTTGACTCTTGTATAAGATTTTGCAGTGCTAATCACTGCATTTTAGGACTTTGGTTTTTAGCAGAGCTATTCCTTTTTTTGATAAAGAGAAGAGGCAATAGAGCCATCTAGAAAAGCTCATACATCCCTGCTGAGTTGTCAAGCACGCAACATTCTCATCTTCTTGAAATTGAAATGAGTTGGAATACTTATAAACAACAGATGAGACTAGGGAAATCGTCCCAAGAGGAAAATAATCAACCATGTGTCTTTACTGTTTGCACGGTTGAGACTTTGAAACAGTGGCACGACATAGCTCATCAGATAACACATGGACGGTCTGAACTTAAAAGAGCATCCAAGGAACCTTATAGTTTGCTTGAGAGCAGCAAGAACAGCATTCCATTGACATACATCTAGAAAGCCAGGTTTAATTTCACATAAAGGAGTATACTGAGAGCGAAGGCTAAAAATAGCAGCAATTAGAACAACGAACTATCACTCGTCATGACTTCTCAGCCAGACTGATCAGCATAATTCAATCATGTCATGATTGGTAAACAGTTTGACAGGATTGCCTAATTGTTCCTGTATCTATTTGTAAATAATGAACGGTAAACAGTCATATGCCTTCCACAGCAGACTTTTAGACTTCACATCGGATGTCAAACAGTCTAAGAGTACAATCTGAGGCATCTAGCCAGAACACTACCCTGTGGGCAGATGAGATACATGGTGCTTATATTTTCAACTTGCTACAAGAGGCTTGGCACGGTTCTTGAGAATGTTCTAGCTTTAGTCTTTTATTGGTGGAATTCCAGTTGAACCAAGCAACAATAAACCTGCGGCACTATTATATTAATATGGGCCACAGTAGAGAGTTCTCGGTGGTTACTTTATAATGCAACAAATTGTAATTGTCGCTTTGATGTTTAATGAGGCATAGACAATCCAAGTTGGTCTTTAATTCTGTTCATCAGTTGCTTCACCAGATTCAAATCTATGTCCTTGCAGTTGCCTCTTCACTAGTGCAGTATAGATGCCATTTTTACTGAGAAGTTGGTCGTGAGTACCACTTTCAGCTATTTGACCATCAGATATGACAGCTACAGTGTCTGCGCTTTTGACAGTTGAGAGCCTGTGTGCTATGACAAGAACAGTCCTTCCCTTCATTAGAGAATCCATAGCATCCTGCACCATGTAGATGTATTGAATTAGTAAAAACAAATATATGTCAAGAAAAATCCTCAGAGAAAATTAATCAGTAGTTCTCTCCTAAGCTTTTTTTAGCAATCTACAAACCATGGTCAACAAAAATGCCCAAATCATGGCTCAGAAAATACCAAGCAACAAGAAATGCCTTACGTTCTTGAAATGCAAATCGATGCTATGTTCTAATTGTACAGGACACTGTGGACTGTAGTCATGTTTCTTTATAATAATTTATAATAATACCTGAACCAGATATTCACTTTCAGCATCCAATGCACTTGTAGCTTCATCCAAGAGAAGAACCCGTGGGTTCATCAGTAAAGCTCTCGCAATAGCTATTCTCTGTTTCTGGCCACCAGAAAGCCTTATCCCCCGTTCCCCAACCTGGGTCTTATATTGTTCGGGAAATTTAGATACAAATTCATGTGCATTTGCCATTTTCTGCAGTTGCATATCAAGACTAGAATTAGCAACATATGTCATTCAGAAGAATTGTTGCCTGAGGAATGATGTTGAGACTTACAGCAGCATTCTCAATGTCAGTACTGCTGGCCTTGCCATCAAATCCGTAAGCTATATTTTCTTCAACAGAGCAGTTAAAAAGGACAGGTTCCTGGCTAACAATGCTAACCTGCAATTTTAGAATTAATAATAAGAAATTATAGATCAAAATCCCCAAAAGAACTATGGGTATCAATTTTATATCAATTATTGTTTAATAGCAATACAAGTCCAGAAAATGCAAAGGTGATGCAAATGGTAGATATATTTATTTTTTTGTGTGTGAATGTACAGTTTGAAATGGAGCCAGTATTGTTGCAAGTGGTTGCCGACTTGCAGTTGAATGATAAAAGGATACATCAGCATTTTTTATATGTAATTTTTTCTCTTTGCCTGAACTTTCTCTGATTGACACTAGCAGCTACAAACTACAGGAACAACCATACGGACATCTAAGCAATAGTATCCATTATTGCCTTTTTATTTTTTGATAATTACGTAAAAGGTGATTGAAGAATAAATTAGAGTAGGCACAGATGGCCCTAAAAATGAAGCAATCTCCAACCCCTGAACAAAGCAATCCACTAGCATGTCAGTGGTCTTCTTTACATGGTTGGCGGTAAAATCCCAGTATCAATACATGAAGTATCAACAAAATTGTTGATACATTTATTAACTTTAGCAGCATAAAAATATATACTTACTCCCTTTATTGTCGGTGACTGTGGGTATAATGCAGAAGAAATAAAGATGTTGATACCTGATTTTCATTGTCGTATTTAACTCCAATAAAATTTTGGTTTCCATGGCTCCTTTGTTTGTTTGTCTGTTTGTCTTTTTAGTACTTCTGTTTCATGTATACGTACATGTACAAACTTACAGATGTCATATTCATAATTCAACTGACAGACTCTAAGGTTATTATAATATATCGCTGACCATATATTACTAATATTATATTCTGATGCATTGCATTATTTAGAATTGCATGTGTATTTGAGACGAAAACTTGATGTATAAAAGGTGGGATGATCTACTTGTGTATCAATGCATATTCCTCTCAAGACGCTTCAGAAGTTTGGCAACAATACAGCAAATACCATGCAGAATACCTGTCTGTGTAGATACTTGTGTGATATTTCCACCAGTGGAACTCCGTTTAGTAAGATCTTTCCCTTTAGAGGATCATAAAACCGTTCTATTAAATTTGCTATGGTCGTCTGCAAGTTCGACACAACAAGAATAAGTGTGAATATTCTTCAATTCAAGTTTAAAAAAAATGCAAAAGCTACCTCCTTGGGCAGGATCCAATTACTAGAGAGAGAAATTCTGCTAGTTTGTAAATGAAATTACTTTTCCACCGCCACTTGGCCCAACAAGTGCAACCTTTGAGCCAGGACTCAACTTTAGTGTAATTCCCTGAATTCAGATAAATACTTCCAACTGTAATTTCTCAGATAGAGTGAAATGAAAAATCAAGATCCATTGAGCAATCAAAATTAATAGAACTGCTCTGTGTATTGTGTTTTAAAAACAACATAGTTACCTTAAGCACCATATTAGTAGGGCGAGAAGGATACGCAAACCAAACATCATCCAGCTCTACATCTCCATCTTGTTCACTACAACCAATCCAACATCATAAGTAAGAACATCCATAGCGATCAAAGTAGCTTAAATATTGTTAGTGTCAGCATATAGGCTGGTTTTGTTTATATCGATAACCAACCCAAGGGGGCATTTATCTCCTGATTTTGGCATGGAGGAGACACGATCGAGCAGCTGAAAAACTCTTCGGCTTGCACCTGCAGCTTTCATTGCTGTTGTATATAATCCTGATAGGGCAGAAACTGACGAACCAACTGCAGTTGGACAAGAACAAAATAAAAAAATTATCTTTGAAAGGAGAAACTATCCAGAGTATTGCGTCAAAAGCGTAGGATCTTTGCCAACAATTTTTCATATCTTTGCCAACAATTTTTCATGACTTTGATGTACATATGTGCATTATCAGTGATGTATCAGAAGCTGACAAAACCATTAACAGATCTTTTTTGGTAAGTGCTAAATAATCTGAAGCATATTGAAGCCTTCAAGAATTACCTGTAAGGCTATAAAGAATAAAAGATGTAAGAGCGCCGGTAGTCATAGACCCCATGATGGTCAGATTAGCTCCATAAATCACTACGGAAACGACTGACAATGTTGATGCTGCATTGAGTCCTCCAGCAAAAAGACCAACAACTTTCTGGAGCAAAGGTGGTTAACAGTTCAGCAATCAACTAATTATCTCATATGTATATAAGAATGGCAAACCAGAAAAGGAACTTACAGCCTGGTTTAGTCCAAGCTTCAATGTTTCATCTACTTTCTCAGAGTAGCGTGAAATTTCATAATCCTCTTGAGCAAAGGATCTGACCGTGCGTATGGCTCCAAAAGATTCCTGAATTGGAAATTCACTATTCAGATTGTGACATCATTTGTCATGACCTGTTGAACTGTGTAAAACAATAGTCTACAGATCATCTTAATGGAATCAGAATAAATAAATTAAGTTTTGATTTTAAGATTTGCTTCATTCCCCATGTGTTTCAATATTTGCAACTCACTTAGTACCGTATCAGATTGAAGCGTCATAACTGGGGTATGTTTGATTCAAACAAAAAAAATGATAAATTGTGTATCAAAAGCATAAAAAGAGATTATGTTTGGAAAACTTAAAAAATAAAAATAGCAATTAGAAAACTGGAAAGATCACAAAATTTAAATATTAAAAAGAAAATAGAAAATCAGAAAATGATGATGAGAAAAATATAAAAATTTAGGTATAAACATATGTGGCTGTGCGAATTCTTGCTTCTGTATTTCAAATATGACATACATCCAACAACCTATCTACCATATATGGTGCAACAGCCTCAAAATCCAGCACATGTGGGCGGCTTTTGAGCTCTCTTGCATAGTTTTTCCCCCCTTTTTTTCAGCTGTTCATTATAATTAGAGTCCCGAATCTTCCATTGTGAAGCTTTCCTAATGTTATGGGGAACACTGAGAGTCCCAATCCTTCCTTTGTGTGAAGTCTTTCCAATATAGTGTCCATATCACTGGGGGAACTGATAGTACAAGATGCCAATTAGCTTGTTAATAAAGTCTCTTGATGGTTGTTCCAAAGACTCACAAACAGACCCCATCTTTGTCAGGGTTGGGCAAGTCTAGTGATGTTGGGAAAGGCTATCCCTTGTCACATCTGGAAATTACCTATGAGCCTTATCTACCTAAAAAATTGGTAAGTGCTCATAATAATGTGAATTAAAAGGTACAGAGCCTAGCAACAAATTCCATGTTGTTAATTGTGTATTAATGATAATTATATTTTAGAGAAGATCTCCAAATAAAAGTGAGCATTATGTTGTATGGTATTTAATGCTTTTAATAGTTTTGGCATGCAGGGCTGCTTAAAAGTTGATTACCTTTGTGCTTCCATGTGATGAGTGGGTCCCAGATAACTTACTAGCAAATAATTGTTTTTTTTGTTGAACCCCTCCATCTTCACAGATCAAGTTTGTTGGTCCACAGATGAGAAACTGAATGGTAAGACAATATTTAACCTAACCATAAGCCTATGACTTTGTTCCTATATGTGTGTGAGAGATCATTTAACGCAGCAGGAAGGTGGTAGATATATCAACAGGAACCCATTGGAACCAGTTGTTTTGCACATTGGATGCAGAAGCAGAAAGACTCTCAATTATCATGTGTCAAGCCTGCGAAGGAGATGCTACATAGCAGTGGAGCAGTCTTGCTGATTCTATGACCACTGATTAAATAGGGCTCTTAACATGGTTTCATGAAGTGTAGTGGGATGTGGCTGTTTGTCTCTTGTTGTCAACTAACCAACCATATACATGCGTGGACATTTATATTATTTACTGAGACTTTATCATAATTTTAAATCAGAATTACAATGATCATTAAATTCCAAATGAAAGCCATGGAATCGAATACAGCATCCAAAAGTTTATGGTTCAACCATTGTTTCCATCCTCTTGCTTCTTCCATTCCATTCATTTTATGATTCAGCCACTCTTTCCCTTTCTCTTTCTTCTTCCTTTCATTCAATCTCTTCTCCTTGCACACCACCACCCAGGATTAAGTGGGCTGACCCACTAGTACCAAAGAGTAACAGCCTAGGTTTAGGAGCTAAGTGGTTCAAACCTGCCTAGGAGATTGCCAACCTAGAATGTGGTTGGGGTTTCTAAGGATTTACAATGCCAAGGAAGCCACCATGGAGACTAGTTTTTTGGCATACTGAATGTGAAAACAGATTTTCTTAATTATCGTGTGTCAAGCCTGTGCAAGAGATGTTTAGTGAACAAGGAATGGTCCTGTTGATTTTTTTGGCATAGCCATTAAAGCCCAGGATTTGACAGAGTTTCCTGACATTGAGAAACAGACCATACACTAGTCATGCATGCTAACATGATGCCACAGTTGGTTTCCCGGTGTGAAGTTCAATCACCAGAAGAGTGTTTCTCCAGCATTTTAGTTTGGTAGACAGATATATAACCTTTTGGCTCTTGAGATTTCCCATATCTAACACTTTAATGTCAGCTGCCATCTGAAATCCTTGCCAAAACAGACTATACAACTGGTCAGAAGGAATCAATTTGACTTTGCTTGAAACAAGATTAAACTGATTTATATACTGAATTTAGGATGTCGCTTAGGAATATAGGACTAATTATCAAACTATAATCCCTATCCATTGATATTAGAGCCAGTGATTTAAGTCTCGGCAGGATAGGGGCTGTCTTGGCCATCCCGTCCTAGAAAAATTCTGAGACCGATATCAACCATCCTGTTCCATCCTTTCTTAGCCATCATACGATTTTAAATAGATCTAAAATATAATTTTTAAAGTTTAAATATCTTTAAAAATTAAATAAAACACAAAAGCTCCACAATAATTTTTTTTAAGAAAAAACATCCCAAAAAAGTATCGGGTTGGAGATCGGGATAGGACATCGAGTATTTCATTCCATGAAAAAATCGGGACGCCTCTGTTTCGTGAGATTTAAAACCTTAATTAGAGAAAGCACATAAATACTTAGGCTAGATGAAATCAGAAAGGTTGTGTAAAATTTACATCCCAGTCACTATCCTAAATGGTATAAAGAAAACCAAGTATGTCATCAAAATTAAAAAAGATTTTGTCACAGGTTTCAATTCTAAGTAAAAAGCTTCACAGAGATAGTATTTGTCATGCAATATAATTATAAATTTATAATTAAAACTGGAGTATCTCCTTTGTATTATCTATCAATTAATCTGGCTGACATTCAGCAGTAAGAGTTATGGGCCGATATTATTTTATGACTGTTTCAACACATGCATCGATAAATTTATCTTTAAAAGTAATATGCTTCGAACAAACCTCAGCTATTGATGAAGCTACAGCTGCTGCCGCTTGAGTTTTATGAGAAAGTTCACGAAGGTAACGCCCAAACTTACGCACAGCAACAGATATAGCCGGCACAATAATAAGTGCCAATACTGTTTGAAGGGAACATGAACAGTCATTTTACACATGTTATGAACTATTAGATGAGTCTCATTTGCACATCAAAAATTATAACTTCAGAGATATAGAGACAAAATTCAAACAGTTCTTATCAGAATTTAAGGTTGGGAACTTGGAATACAACAAAAGCAGGAGCTAAGGGAGAAAGCAAAAGGAAAAAACACTACTACTTGTATGGCAGAGAAGAATTTGAATTATGTATCTAGAACAATTTCATTCTTACTATTTATTGTGCATTTTGAATTTTTAATTAATTTCTACAGCTTATTAAATGGGCAAAGTCAATACAATATGTCACTACTACAGGCCAATCAGGAACATGAACATCAAAGAGTTATCACATGAGCCAAGGTTCATAAATAGGATTCCAGCTTTTGCAGCTTTTGCAGGACATAGGAGCTTTCCTTATCCTAAGCTAGTGTCATTCTATTTAATATGGAGTACAAATATGTTATCTTCTGTAACTTTTCCCAGTTATTTGCAGTGAAGTTGATGAATCAAATGTGCTTTGCCAAAATGTTATATTCATTGCTTTTTTTTATTTTATTTTTTTTGCATGCTTTTCAGATAAGCAGAATAAGATATTTAATCCTTGGACATTAACTACCTAACTACCTAGATCAATTATGCATTGGCTATTTATTCAGAAAACATTAACTAATAAGTTTCCCACCTGCAGTATCATAATTTAAAGGGTGTTAATTTCCACTACGGTATATCAAAGAATCCAATTGCATTTCACTATGATTACAAGAAACTTAAATGCAAACCATGCAACTCACAAATTAAATAGCATTTCACAACTCTTCAGAAATAATTAAAACTTACATGTTAGTTTCCATGATGTTGAGAACATAAAACCAAGGCCAATAAGAGTGGTAGTAATATTACGCAAGGCCTCTGACAGATTAGTTGTTGCCGCATTTTTTATAATCTGCGTGTCTTCAGATAGTCTACTTAGGAGCTCTCCAGTTCGCGTCACATCATAAAATGCTATTTCCTATCAAAAAATTTCATAATGTTGACGAAGAAATCATGAATTTAGACTGGAACAGCATATTTACATAAAATATGAACCAACATTTAAGACTCACTTGGGTTACAAGATGCCTGAACAAGTCCTTCCTCAATCGAGCAACTACCCTTTCACTGGCAGAATTAAACAACCATGCCCGAAGTGCAGTACAAATTGATCTAAACCAATAACAACATGTCAGTTCTCAGAATTGCCAACATTATAGCCTTCATTCATTGTCATGAAGCAAGCAGGATCACTAAAATGGGCCTCCCTAGTATAGGTCAGTTGACCACCACATTTCACAGGTTTCCCTCATAAATTCTACCTCTTGATGCATGAATAAATAGAATCAAAACTCTTGTTCTCTTTCTTTCTGCAATTTAATCATCAAAATGACACTAAAATTGACTGCAATTCTATGGTTGTAAAATCATTAACATGCCATATTTTTAGGCTTGAAACACAAGTTATAATAGATGATTCCTCTGTTCTGCAAAGTAGACTAACATGTTTCAAAGTTTTCTGCCTTTTCACCAGCATCTTCACAACAGAAAATCAAGATTTAGTAGTTTGCATTGGTCTGCATAGATGCTATTCAACAAGGAGGGGCTTTGGCACGACATATTCAAAGGGGAACTTAGAGGTTGACTTAATCAACAACTTATTATGAATATTGAATTACAAAAATGAATGGTGTTAATGTAGAAAGAAATTCAGATGAAGGTAACCACAACTGAAGTTTGCAATGGACAACAATTATCTGCATCAAGAATTAGGAACCAAACTTGTCATTGTTATACATACCCTATGACAACGATCAGCACAATCTCTACTATGGTATTCTTGACAGCATCTAAAGCTTCAGCTTGTTGTTCAGAGTCCTGGATATCTCGTGATACAATGTCTATAATCTTCCCGCCATACTTCGGCTGCAAGACACAAAAGAAAATTCTTATGAAATGTTACATGACATGAATCCTACTAGAAAGTAGATATGGTTCACTTTTCACAAGAACAATGTAGAACATGTTAATTTCACTTCAAAAGAATTTGGTGGTGCCGGAAATCATTCCCTTAGGACTTAATCCTTTATTTAACAATAAATGATGAGTTAGCTAATGTTTGAAGTCCAAGATAAGTAGGCAGCATACAGACAAGTGTTTAAAAAGAAATGATGAAAGATCTATCCTACAGAGAGTCATACAATATCTTCTTCCTGCCCTTATTCTTTTTTTTTTTTTTTCTTGCGGTGAAATTTACTATTGTTTTTCAAACAAACATAGTGCTATAACTTTATTTACAACCATATTAGGAATAAGTACCCATACTTCTCCATAAGTGGATTTTTAAAGGGAAACCAAGCCAGACAATTCCGGTTAGTAAGAACCATAAGGAGGTTCTTCCAAGACAACATGAACCTAATATACTTAGAAAGTACATGGTAAAGAGTCAGGATGAAACTCTCCCTTTTGCATAGAAGAGAGGCTTCTGTGCATCCAGATGAACAACAGTCTCCTCAAAAATCCCATATACATCTGGATGACCTTCTCTCTTCTTTCATCTTTATCCATATCGTGACCCTTGACTATTTATCTGTTTACTGGAAAGAAGGAGCTTTAGCATCAAAAGAATGAACTATGATTTCTGATTATCTACATGAAAGACCCTTTACCGGTACCGGTTGTAGAGCCAAAGCATATTGAGGAGGGCGCCATGGCCCCTCCCCCCTCTCTGAGGTTATTTTCCTTTTAATTTTAGAAGCCTGAAGCAATCCCACCCCTTTTTCTTCCAATCTCAGCCACCTCCACTTCTTCACCCCCCTAAGTTCATTTCCTGCCCGCACCCTCCCCTGCTTTCCTTACCAAGGGTTGTGGCAGGCTTTTCCACTACAAATCCCACTCCCAGATCTTGGAAATGACCTCCCCCCCTCCCAATCTCTTGTCCCAATCTCCAATCCAATCTTCATCCCTTGGATTTACCTATTTTGAAGGAGATTATCACTCTTTGAAGAATGATATTTCTAAAAAAATAAATTAGATTTTTTTAATCCTAATCAATCTCCTCCCAAAGTTTTGTCTTGGTAGCAAACCCTATATAGGTGTCTGACCAATATGGATAGGTATGATATGGTATACCCACCCACATACCAATACATGGTACAAAGTTGGAGTTGGCACAACACCTTATACCATGTATGGGCATGATGGTGTAACTAACTCATGGTGTTATACAAGTAGGGCTGGAAGTAGGCTCAGGCCAGCCCAACTTCGAGTCAGGCCATGGATCAGGCCCAAACTTGTTTGGGAGGTTTGAGCTTAAAATTAGAGCACAAAAAATTTTTGAGCCAAGCTTGGGCCATTACTTGGCCTAGCCTAGACCCGGCCTGAAGCCTAAGCCCAAAGAAGGTTCAAAGCATTGATTCTTAGTTAGATCTGAATCTAGCTTGAATCCAATCCTAAAACCTTACAATATGGTGGGTCTTTTAAATTATATACTGAATTTTCAGTCAACTATATAAAAATAGCTCTCCATATCATAACAAATTTTCTAAAGTGATTAGGTGCAATTATATTAAATGTTCCTTATTTTTGTGTAAATACTTAAAAACTGAAAAATGACTATGTCGGCTTAATCTTTAGCACAAATGGATAGCTGTGGGATGGCCCGATTGAGTTTTGAGCCGGGCCTAGGCCTAAGCTCAGGTCAAGCTTGAGCAAAAAGAATTTCAGATCCAAACCCGGTCCAAAGCCCGAGAAAAACTTCAAGCTAGGCTCGGACGTGGCCTGACCCAGCCTGGCCCACGTCCAGCCCTATATATAAGGCCTCCTTACCTCATAAGTACCAAAACAGGTCAATATGGTATGCCCTATGCCTACTGATATATGGATCAGTGCTTAAAACCTTTCCATCTCCACCATTATAACCAAGATTGCTTTAAGAATAGAGTGTGAGGCACCATGTCCCATCTCTTAAAGCACTTAGTCATCAATATACCGTTGATGTATAACTAACCCAAATATGCTAATGCTACTCTTATATAGAATAATTATACTCTGCATGGTTCACTTCTTACTCCTAAGGAAAAGAAAGGAACAATGATACATAACAACTTTCATGAACAACAAAATAGATCTTCCATTAGATCGAGGGATCCTTACAACCTCTCGCACCTCTCACAGGTTGAGGACATTGGAAGATCAATTATTTTATAAAAACAACAGAAGATACTACATTGCAGTGGTGGAATCTAGTTCCATTATAAATATATTTTCTTAACATAAACTATACTCCAATATTAATAAATGACTATAGAGAGTATATAGACTTGAATAATTGGTAATATTATCAAATTTATTGCCAAAATCTTCTCGAATGAACCTTGTGCACACCTAAATAACATCACAAATGTGTTACATGTTAAATGTCCTCTCACCTCTCAGTTTTCATCTAACAATTACTTCCTCCCTAACCCCCCATGTCAATCACATGCATCAGTTGCTCACCCTTTTTGCACACAACTCATGGCCATGCAAGTTGCATAACCGCTAGCTCATGGTTGTTATCAACTAAGCACCTCACTAGAGCAGCAAGGGTCATGCTAGTAGTGCTTTAGCAAGTCCCATAATATCTCACAGTACAGGTCATATTTGCCACCCCCAAACCAAATATATATATATATATATATATCCTGCAGCTACATTCCTGACTACTATCTTGAGAGCATAATGGTGCATAAAAATCCTTTTTATTTTAATTGAGAAAAAAAGCATCAAAATCTTAGTGCCAACAACTAGCAGGGTAAGCAGAATTGTGAACATTACAGTGGCATCCTAGTGGAATGAAGGAAAGTAAGTGAGAGCAATAGAGGTCTGATATTGATTAAAATATATAAGTGAATTTATGGCATGGCACAATGTCCTAGTACCATATTTGTGTTTCAATTATACGGAAACTCTACAACAAAATCTTCTCAGGTATTTTCTAGAGTAAAGGGTTGATTATGATCTAGATCACAGCACAGCATGTAACTTGCTACCCTATCCAGCAACAGGTTCTATATTCTCAGGTTGATTATGCAAGTTATCTGGATATAATTTACCTTTCAACGTCATCTGCAATATAAATCCTCAAAAAAGTAGCATTTCCTTTCCCTTTTTTGTCTAATTCCAACTCTAGCCCAGAATAAATCTCTTGCCAGTGAGACATATATGAAGCAAAGGGCTTACAACAATTTGTAAGGGGAATTAATAGCAATGCTAGTTGTAGCTAAAGCCGATCGCTTTAAAGACCTAATTCGTAAATATAAAACCCAGCAACTCGTGCCATGCTTCTTTGTCCATAAAAACAATATATGCATCAGAAAGAATTTTAATTGAAAAATAAATACATTAACATCAGTATAAAAGGAATACCTACAATCAGAATATTGCTTGTAGATGCTATCAACAATGCAACCGTAGCAAAAACCAGTTTCACTGCATCAGGTTTTGCCTGCAAGTGGTTGATAAATCAAAAAGATTCAACATCCGGCTATCCTTTAAAAGAAAGAGCAGAGAGAAGACTTTCATCTTACCAGCCATAAAACTCTAGAAAATCCAACATTTGCCGCCTGAGGTTTACAGTGCAATACTGTCAGTATCATTTTCATCAAATAGGTACGGAGCAAAGCACAAGAAAAGGAAGAGAGAACAGAAGTAATTGGAAATGAAAAGCACCTGAACAGCATCACCATGTTCAAGATCTGAGAGAGCATGATTGGGTTGTGCCTGAATAATGTAACTTCATTAGTACTGACTTTGATATACAAAACCTCCATTTAATAAGGCCAAAGTGCTGTAGTATAAAGATAATTGCCCGTTTCCATCAAAATTAAACATTAAAAAAAAATGAAAAAATAAAGGCAAACTGCTAATTCAGTGAATGATCTTTCATAACAAAAGGCAAACTGATCGGTTATAGAAAAAGAGTAGTCAGAAAATCTGGACTCAAAGATATCAAATTCACCTTCACTATACCAGCAACTTCCACAAACAATTATAATCACAATCCAAAATCCAAAGGCTATTGTAACAATCTGGCTGGAAAATTTTCGTTACAGAGAAAAAATAAAATCATAAAAAAGGCATGCTTTCTTTGATAATTCAAGATTTAGCTCAAAATCTTATATGCCAAAAATCAATGAAACAAGCGCCTTTTACAAACTTTTATTCTAATAAAATAAGTCACCATCATTCAAAATCTGGAAAGCTAAGTGTTGACCGCTGGCCTGGTATTCATGCCAGGCCATGCGTCCACGGTGGCAAATATGGCTCCCTCTACCACTGGTATGGCAGAAGGCGAGGGGCGTTCGTCACCCTATACCGGAGAGGAGAGAACCAAAGCTCTCTCTCTCTCTCTCTCTCTCTCTCTCTCTCTCTCTCTCTCTCTTCCACCGTCTCCTCCTTTCTGCAAGCAGCGTAGCCTAGGGCGTCGATCTATGGGGAACTCTGGTAGCTCCTCCACCGCCTGGCAATCCGATCTCCGACGAGGTAAGTCCTCGTCGCTCCCGCTCCCTCTCTTTCTCTCCTTCTTCCCCAGCCAAGGAGGCCATCAATGGTATCAGAGCAGTAGGTGGCCAAGCTTTTTTCTATCCCCGGCAGTCGCCGGAGGAGACGAAGAAGGGCCCAGCGGCTCAGCGGCTGCCGGCGTTCTCCTCTCGAGCCACAGCAAGGACAGCTTGGGCCACCCCTTCCTAGTAGTGGAAGGGAGCCGCCGGGCCGGAAAACGCGGCTGGAGCCGTATGCTCCAGCTACTAGAGAGGCCAAGGGGGGGTTTTCCCCAGTCGCCACACATGCGGCGACCGGCCACGGGGAGTTGGCTGAGATTGCAAACAGCACTCATTCATAAATTCAGCGAATTATGGAGGCATATTTTTTTCTTTTTTTATTATTCAGCTTTCAAAAAAAAAAAAAAAGATTAACACTAACGTGGCAGCCAAGTAAGCTAAGTGACGACATAGCAGTCACGTGTGTGCAAACCTGGGTGATATGGCCCACAACACATGGATGCTCATGGCATTGCTGTCATGTCATAGCCAATGTGACATGCCACGTGTCTACTGGTGTGACACCACAAGTCATGAGCCCTGCTGGTGTAGTATGCCATATGGCCATGAGACCCGTTGACGTGGGGGCCATTTCTGTTTTTTTCTTTAAAAAGAGACTTTTGGATAATTTTTTAAACCATTAGGAACCTACTATTAATTTTGCCTATTGTTAAATTATTTTAATTAACAATAAGGACTTTTTGTTAATTTTGCCTATAAAATTAACCATTAGTCCTCCTCTATTTCTGTTTTTACAGAAAGAATTTTTTTGTTTTTCTTATTTTAAAAATTAGTAGAAAATTACAGAAAAATCAGAAAATTTTGCTGAAAATTCTAAAAAATTTATCTTTTTTTTTTTTTTTCCTGATTGAGGCATAATTATTTATGCTTTGTGCATAAATGGTATTTATGCCATTTTTGACTGAAGAATAAAATTGCAGCATAATTATTTATACTTTGTGCATAAATGATATTTATACCTTTTTGGTTAAAAAAATTTGGCATAATTATTTATGATTAGTGCATGAATGGTATTTATGCATTTTTTTTAAGAATTTGCTGGCATGAGATTTATGCTTAGTGCTAAGATTGCTAATTATTTGTTATAACTAGTTTAATTTATGGTAATAATTTTTTTAAATTATATGATATGTTCAAATTGATGTAATCATGCTTGGTGTTGTATATAAATTTGTTCCAAGTTGCATTATTTTTGTAGAATTAGGGATAAGTTCTTTGAAATAGAAAATGGTTAGATTAGATATTTAATTTTACTAAATGGGTGATAATTATAAGCTTGGTGAAATTTTCTATTCCATTTTACAAGAAAAAATATCCAAATTTAAATTAATTTTTTCTTATCAATAATGTACACCGTGACATATCCCTAATATCCATACCTTACTTAAATGAATGTAATGATGGCATTCAGGACCATTGTAGCTGACTTGAATAGAGGTGAAAAGTGATGGACAAAATTATGACATGTGGCATATAAAGATTCAGTATTTCTTTAATGAGTTAGAAGTCTTAGAAATCCTCACAACTAGTATAACTCTGCTTGAAGAAGGCAACTTGCCCAACACCGTCGTGACTAAGAGGTATATAAGAATTGAGTTAAGAAGGATCATTGTGCGCGCTTTACTATATTGAGTAACATGCACAACGATCTCGTTGAAGAATTTAAGAATTTTTCCATGGCTCAATACATGTGAAATCAGCTGAAGATTAAGTAAGGCCAATCCTTTGCTACAAGGCTGCGTGCCTTAAATTTGAAGTTCATGTAGCACACTAAAGATCTTAGCCACTACATGTCTAAGCATCTTCGTTTTATAAACAACATGATTAGGGATCTAAAAGCTGCAGGATATGAGCTGACAAATAAGCAGCAGGTACTAATAGTGATACATTCTCTACCTGATGTTGAATGGGGTTAGATGAAGCTCTTGATGACTCAAAACGAGTACATCAAGAGCTTTGATGACATTTCCTGACATTTAGAGCTGAAAGCCGAATGCATGGAAACCAACCGCCCTGCAATCTTTGTGATTCAAGCTGGGCCTTCAAGGCCCAAAAACACAAAAAAGTGTAGGGTAGGGGAGAAAGTTGGATAGGGACCCAAGGAGAAAAAATGTAGTCAAACCTCGAAGGGGCTGATGAAAGGGCAAGGGAGATGTAGCAAAGATGGGATGCTACACTTGTGGAGTAAAGAGACATTTGGCTCATGATTGCATTGAGCTTAAAAAGGTACCCTCCACTCTCATCTTTCTTAATGTTTGTTCATATGCATTAGTTGCTAATACACTCCCTAATTGAATTGTAAACATGGGAGCGAACAAACATGCAGTGAGAGACCGAACTAGCTATGTGGATTTTCATCAGATACCGGCGGCTCTCCAACATATTACGCTTAAAAATGGTTTACGTAAACAAGTGTTGGGCATAGGAGCTTATCGTATTAGGATGCACAATGGACATGAGCTGCCCTGCATGACATTTTGTACGTCTTAACTAATTGGTGTAACCTATATTTTGTGCTTACCCTGTTGGCCCTAGGTTATACATTTTGTTTCTCTAGAATCAAATGAATGTATATTTGGATAGTGATCTATTCTTTTATGAACAATTATCAAATGGTTTCTTTAGACTTGATGTTAATTTAGTAATCATTATTCATCGTTTGCATGTGTTTCTTTTTCTACTGAAAATGATAATTTGAAATGGCATATCAGACTTGGCCATATAGGCCAAGATAAGATGTCTAAACTAGCAAGAAAAGAGCTATTGCACTCTCTTAGCAAAATAAATCTCCTTGTATATGAGCCTTGCTTAGTACGAAAGACATCTAGAAAACCTTTTAGTAAGGCTTCTAGAATCTCTCAACCTTTATAACTAGTACACTCGGACATCTATGGAGCTATGAATGTCAAGGCATATCATGGTGCCTTACTTTATCATATTCATAGATGACTATTCGTGATTCAGGTATGTGGACCTAATCTTCCACCGCTATGAAGTGTTGGATTATTTTCAATGCTTTTTAGCAGAAGTAGAGAATCGAAAGGAGAGGACTTTGAAAACTCTCTGAACTAATAAAAGGCATGAATATTTGTTCGAGCAATTTAAAAGGCTCAATAAGGAAAAGGGGATATGCAAGCACTTAGAATTTCTAGAATGCCACAACAAAATGAAGTTGTAGAGTGTAGGAATAGGACCTTATTGTATATGGTTAGTTTGATAATGGTGCAAGCAAATCTTTCGATAAGTTTCTGAAGAAATATACTACTAACTATTGCATACATCCTTAATCGTGTGCCGAATAAGTTGGTGCCCACTACTCCAATATGAGTACCAAATTTAAATCACTTGCGCCCATGAGGTTCAGCAAGATATGTTCATAACACCTCACATAAGTATGAAAAGCTAGCTCTAGGGCTAGCAAGCATGTATTCATTAGATATTTTGAAAATTTTAAGAGATATATGATGTATAGTGAACATCCTAATGAAGGAATGACTAAAGTAGAATCCAGAGATATAGAACTGAATTCTCAAGCATTAGTGAAGTAAGGACTTTGGATTGTACGAGTTACAGGAGGACTGCCACTATCTTTGGCGAAGGAGGAGAATCACAATCTTTTCCAAGAGTCACCACAAATAGTGGAAGTGGCTTACCCAGTGGGATGTGCCAGTGAGTGGGAGCGCACCACTAGAAAGTAGCCCTTAAGGTCATGATTTACAATTGCAGAGAAGTGAACGTGGAAGTATGCCACATCGCCATTTTAAAATTGAAGGGGATGTATTCTTGTGCACTTCGCTAGATATAAATGAGCCGGCTTCTTTTGATGAAGCGCTCGCTTTACCTGCTCATAATGAGTGGCTAGCAACCATAAAGGATAAAATGGAATTAATGACTAAAAACCATATGTGAGAGTTGGTTGACCTTTCATCTGAGTGCAAATCGATAGAAAATAAGCAGATCCTAAAAACGAAGCGCAAGACAAATTGATCAATCGACAAATACAAGGCCCGACTCGTGATGAAGGACTATACCCAAATGGAAGGTATAGATTATGAAGAGACATTCTCTCCTATGGTGAGGTTTGTCTTTATTCGCCTAATCCTAGCTATTGTAGCCCATTTAGATTTGGAGGTATATCAGATAGATATCAAGACAGCGTTCCTCAATAGAGGACTAGACGAAGAAATTTATATAGATCAACCTATTGGCTTTGAAGTCAAAGGATAACAAAGTAAAATGTACCATCTGAAATGATCTATATATGGTCTTAAGAAGTCATCTAGGTAATGATATTTCAGATTTCATGAAGATATTACATTGGTTGGCTTAAACATAATTAAGGAAGATCATTGTGTGTATATCAAGAAATCAAAAGATGAAATTTTGATTTTGTCATTGTATGTGGATGATATCCTTATACCTAGAAATAACATGGGGTTCATCATCCTCTGTCTTTAAGATGAAGGACATAGATGAAGAAAATTATGCGCTCGGAGTGAAAATCCTAAGGAATCACTTTAAGAAGTTTCTTGATTTGTCTTAAGAAACTTATGTTGAGAAAACCTTGGAATGATTCTAGATGTATTATTCGAAACCCATTGACATTCTAATTGAGAAAGATTATACTTTGAGCTTCAATCAGTGCCCTAAGATAAATAAGGAAAAATCCCTATGCTAGTGCAAGGGGAAGCTTGATGTATGCCATATTATATATTCATCCTGACATTTGCTTTGTAGTCGGCTTAGTTGATACCAAAGTAATCCAAAACCCGCTCATTGGAAAGTTGTTCCTTCGTAGTACTGCCAATCTCATCCTATACTATCAAGGAGGAGACTTCAGATTGAAAGGCTTTTATGACGCAGATTGAGTTGGTGATAGAGACGAGCGAAAATCTACCTCAAGATATGCATTCATCTTAGAAGAGGGAGTTGTCTCTTGGTGCAGCAAAAAGTAAAGTTGCATTGCCCTCTCTATGATGAAAGCCGAATACGTCGCTTATTCAGCAGATGTTCAAGAGGCGATGTGGCTGAAGAGATTTTTGAGTTGACTCAAGATTTCAATCAATGTTCATGAGGTTAATTAGATCTGTCCTGATAGCATGATAACATTACAGTACGCTAAAGATCTAAAATATTATAATAGAATGAAGCACATTGATATAAGATGTTACTACATTCGAGACATGGTTAAGATAAAGTCACCCTTCAGCACATCTCTACTAGCAGAATGATGGTTGATCTATTAACTAAGCCTATTGCTAAAGATATATTTCAGATCCATGTGAGGTGCTTCGGTCTTCGTAGAATTTGACTAACAGGGATTGTACTTTGAACATTATTGAAATAAAATGTTTATTTCATTACCTTTGATGATGTGTTTCATAAATGTGATAGCGTAAGGCACATGAGTATATGAATGTCAAAGACTCATATCAGCCCGCTCACACGGATGATCGTTCTGACACTTTTGTGATGAACAAGATGAGACAAGACTGATCATCATTGATGCTTGAGTATCAACATTATGAAAAGATACATATATTGCATGGAACACAAAAAGTACATGTGTTGTATGAAAAGCTGCATGAGTTGCAGGAAATGCTGTGGGCTGCATGAGTTGCAGGTAATGTTACTTTAGTTAGAACTGAGATGAGACTCAAAAGAGTTAGATACAAAATGTATTTGTTATGTCCACAAATCTGTATAGAGCTTAATGAAGCTGAATGTGATCATATGCGTAAGTGCTCGGGTTAGATGTTTTTGTAATATCTAGACCTAAGTTTGTACGGCGTTTGAAATTGACATTGCACATTAAGTGGAAGTTCCACCGTAGCATGCACTATGTGTTGTATGTACTAAAGTCAACCATTTAGCACATAACATGATAAATTCCCTCTCAATCACCATGTGAGCCCTAAAAACTATGATATGTCCTTAGACTTGAAACTGTCATAAAGTCAGAGTTTAAGATAACTCTCTTAACCTTATCGCCATGAAAAATGCAGCTACATGGGATAATACTAGAAGTTAATTAGACAAAAATGGATTGATATAAGTATATTCAAGGGATATCGTTCGATAACACATTTTGAGTTTGTGATCCATAGCTCAGGCGATTATATGCATAGTTGCCTATAATCATGGACACAAACATCTGACTTAGTGATTTCAAGAACTGCTCAGAGATAAGTCTCTTAAGGGGTTAAAAGTACTTGATCTAATGTAATCAAATTATCTAAAACAGATGAAATTGACATGATTATGTGCTATGTTAGTTAAATGATAACTTAACGTAGCACTTTCCATATATGTGTTTTCTCAGGTTGCACATCCCACTACTTATGTGAGCACAGAAATATATGTGAAGTTGAGAATTCAGCATCCTTTGTGAATGGAAGGAAGATTGTTGACTGCTAGCTTGGCATTCATGCTAGGTCATGCATCCACAATAACAAATATATCTCCCTCTGCCACCAGTATTGTAGAGGGAGAGGGGTGTTCATTACCCCATATCGAAGAGGAGAGGAGGATCAAATCCTCCTCTCTCGTTTGTGAGGAGAGAACCGAAGCAATCTCTCTCTTCCATCGTCTCATCCCCCTCTTTACGAGGAGCATGACTTGAGGCGTGGATACATAAAAAACTCCGATAGCTCCTCCATCTAACAATTCAATTTCTAAGAAGGTAAGTCCTCATCGATCCTACCCCCTCTCTTTCTCTCCTTCCTTAGCCAAGGAGGCCATCACTAAGAAAATCACAAAACGAAAGTCCATATTTTTTTCCAAAAAAAAGGCCCATACTAATTATATTACACAAAAAAAAAAGGCTCGCTCCAACCAAATATATTAGAAGAGTCATTCAAACATATAATCCATGACATTATTCTTATTCACAGAAATGGTAATAAAGCTACACCAAAGGCAAACAAAAAACAAATGATAGGCCTTTGGTCAATTGACACAGAATGTCCAAATTCAGCATCTAACCCTACAATCTTGCAAACAAAAAATTGAAGTTCATTAAAGGTTCTTTGACACCGACAAAAACCAATCACAGGCTATTCAGACCAAACAATACATGAAATTACAACGCCAAAAGAAAACCTTAAAAAAACCACCTTTTTCCCCTCGGCGCTAATAATAATATAGCAAGACCGGATACAGGGAAAAGAACCCCAAAGATTGCTCCTTTCCCAACCAAAAACAGAGAAACAGATATCAAGACATCAAAAAAACTACCAATAATTCCCGAAAAAACAACGAGAAAAGGGACCAGCATACTAGATTTACCTCGTGGCTCAACAAAGGGACTCTCTGGCTCGGCGCTGTCTTGATCCTTAGGTTCTTTCCCATCGAAAACCTTCTTCCCTTCTCCCAGAACAATGCCCTTCCTCTCTCTCCTCTCTCCTTATCTCTGAGGCCAGGGGGATGGTGGCCTAGAAATCTGGATCCCGTGATATGGTTGTTGACTGGGAGTCCGCTAAGAATCTTGGCCAAGTGGGGAAGCCGGACATAGGGGAACAACAAATGCGGAGGACTTGATGGGGATTGGTGAGAGGGATAGGTTTATTGCAGGCCCGGAAGAGGTTGGGAGTGGAGTCCAGGTTATATCAGGGGTAGGAAGGAGCCAAAGAACGCAGGTACTGGGAAGTAGATTCCAAAGGAAGCAGGCTTCCAGAGTCACCCTCGCAGACCTAACCCACTTTCCCATCTGAAGTCCAGAGTTCTTCTTTATATTCCAATTAAAGCCGTACCTTCTCAGCCACGAAATTCTCTTTTTTTTTTTTTATTTTTTTTCATCCATGCATCAATGATGAGGACTCGCTGAAAGCAAGGATGGCAATAATCCCCGAATCATTAAAAACAAATCCACTACAAATATAAAATTTTTGATTATATTCATCCTATTACTCATGCTCGTATCCATCTCATTATTCGTAACCTATTTTTTAATCATACCTATCCCAGATGAAGCGGAGGCTAGCGAGCATTCATAAGTTCAAAAAAAAAAAAAAATTGTCATCCTGCCTGAAAGTGCCAAAAGAATGTATATGTAAGTATAAAGGTTTTCACTCAGCGAAAA
The DNA here is from genome assembly GCA_017589505.3 of Metroxylon sagu. Lineage (NCBI taxonomy): Eukaryota > Viridiplantae > Streptophyta > Magnoliopsida > Arecales > Arecaceae > Metroxylon > Metroxylon sagu. The sequence continues at coordinate 1,098,763 of JACVBY030000609.1, forward strand.
CTTCAATAGATATATTATTTACGTAGACATTATATGCCCAAGGTAACTAAAGATTTTGTCTGGTTGCTATGGAAATAAAAATAAAGCTTAAATGTGTTTTTGATCCTCAAACTTTCACCCAATTTTTTTTTTTGATCCAACTTTTATTTGTTATAATTTAGTCTCTTGTATTATAAGAATTTTACATTTCTGATGTCCTATCACGCGAGGTCAGCTACAATTGACGGAATATTATCTTATCAACCAATCCACATATCGACACTAGCGTAACACATCAGTTATTTTTACCAATTTTAACTCATATCATGTAATGGGATGTTAGGAATGCAACGTTCTGAAAATATAAGAACTTAATTGTAATACCTAAATATTTGAGAACCAAAATGAATTTGGAGTGAAAGTTTGAGGATCAGAAGTATATTTTCACACCAAAATTTATTTTCGTTCTCAAACTTTCACTCTAAAGTCATTTTGGTCCTTAAATTTTTAATTATTACAATTTAATCCGTCATATTTTAAGAATGTTACATTCCTGATGTTTTGTTACATAAGATCAATTAAAATTGACAGAATAGCTAACATGTTATTCTGATGTGAATGCATAAACTGTCACTTGAACTCATAGTAGCTTATCATGTAGGATAAGTGTTATTCTATATATTCATATTAGGTTGATACGTTAAATATTTTGTTAACTTTAACTAACCTCATGTAACGAAGCATTAGGAATACAATTTTTCTAAAGCACGAGGGGTTAAACTATAGCAACAGAAAGTTTGAGGATCAAAATAAAATTTGAGTGAAAGTTTGGGGACCAAAAGTATATTTTAGCCCATTTTCTCCTTATTTTGCTGTGAAAAGAAAATTCCAGAAGAGAAACTCTTTCACAAAAAGTAAAAGACCGAAATATCCTCCAATAGGTTTATGATTTTTTCATTCTAGAAGATAGTGATTTTAAGAGAAAATGATAACAAGGGAAATGATTCAAGATAACTAATATGTTAATTACTTTCCCTACAATGTTTTTACCTCACTTAAGTATGAAAAATACTTTGTTTTCTTTCTTTCCTCTTTTTTTTTTTTTTTTTTCTTTCATTGTTTTCTCTAGGGTATTAATTTTGGACACTACCGATAAACAAAAGTCGAACTCGACACAAAGTTAGCAAGTTTAGGTTGAGAATAAATGGATTCGAGCCAAAATCAGCTTCACTTATTAAATATAATTAATAAATAAATCATGTCTAGGATTGATCCATTAGCTCGAAGTTGATCCATAATTGATCCAATTCATGTAACATTACCTGCAAACTCGAACATGACTTGCTAAGCCTGTTTAATTTATCCAAGTTAATTTTACTTTTTATTTTTTAACTAGTAAAATCATTATTAAATTATTTTATGATTATGATTATACAATTATTTTATGATTGAATTAGTATTAGATGGGTTATATAAACTATACAAGTTGGATGGAGTAAAATTTGATTTAAGATTAAATGAATTAAAAATAGATCATATATTCATATCAATCCAAATAAGATATAATTATTAAACAGAATAGATGGCTCATGTTGTTGAGTTTCAGTTTAATCTCTGATATAATAATAATAAAAAGTTAAAATTTAATATATTTGTTATCACTCTTAGGTTGGCACGTCCCATTCATGATTCGTTGATATGATTTGTCACTCCTTTTTTTTTTCTTTTTTTTTTATTTTCTTTACAACTAAACATAGTTTGCCGCTTGTTATTTAGACTAATATAAATTGATATTTTGTTTAGGATTATATTAATTAAGATTTTCAAATAATTTCTTCAGTATCTTAAATAAAAATTTAATTCACAAAAATCTGTAACATTTTTAATAATAATAGTTCATCTAAATTTTACAACACCGATTGAAATTTTGATATAAGCCAGGATCTTGAAAAATCTCAATTATCTTTAAAACATTCCTTCTTCTATGTTAACTAAGATAAATCAAGATCCTTGTTTAACTTCTCTTTTTGTGTTCTTTTGAGTAAAAGATCACTTATAATCTAATTTCATTGAGCTATTAAAATTAGTTACATTCAACAACTCGTTAACATAAATAAATTCAAGACAATAAGGAATGGATTGATGATGTCAAGTGGGAGGTCATGTATGGCATAAGACTATTTGATAAGCATATAAGTACAATTATTGTTGGATCCAAACGTATAGTTTACATTGATATACATCAAGATTTGTATATAAAAAAAGAGCATTTGCAATTAGAAATTGTGTAGAGGACGTGTCAAGATGATTGAGATCTGTTCACTAACATGGGCTTACAAATGGTGCTGACTAGTTTATCTCAATTTCAGTTGTCAAGCAAGAAGGTCAAATATCTAAATTCTTTCAGGAATCTTGTTGCGTGTCAACGAGGGCAAATAGACTACATGGCAAAGAAAATGTCTTTTGATCAGGATTTGATAGCGAGTTGCAGGCCAAGCCAAGACCCTAGTAGCCACTGGTTGGTTGAAAAGACCCATATCGATTGACTATTATACGAAAACAGGGAGAAAAAAAAGGAGCCATGTTTGTGGTGGATGTAACCTTACAACCCATGGTTATGTGGCAAATATGGGATCCTTGCGAGCATGATCTTGGCAATCCATTTGTGTTTTAAAATGAGCTTTTCTCCCCCTTTTGACACTGTTGAATTTGGGTTGATTTCCAAAAGTATCTTAGCTGAATATATATGTTGTTAAGATCAACTTGGGGGGCACCTAGTGTAGATTATCAATGATTCATATCTTGTTGAGATCAACTTGAGGGGCACCTAGTTACACTAATGCACTCAAGTAGATAATATGATTGATACTTAAGATGAGGGTTGTCTTGACTAATGCATTAGATTATCAATTTTAAATAAATCTAATTTATCATAAAATTATAATTTTTAAAATTTAAATATATTTAAATATCAAATAATATATTAAAGATTCATAAATATATATTTTTTTTTAAAAAAAAAGTATATCGAGACATTTGATCGAGTTAAGAATTAGAATGAGATAGCCAAAAGCATATCGTTTTATGAAAAAAGTGAAATATTTTTTTCTACGAAATTTAAAACCTTATAGCTTGTACGTGTAACATGACATGGTCCTTTTCCTTTTGCCATTGCAACGTCAACATATTCCCTGCCCAGAAGAAAGCATGGCTAGAAATAAAATAAGAGTGGCATATTTTTATATGGTGCACTAGGGGATAACCTAAATATTGGGGGAAGAATGGTTTATAGGATTCACTGAAGAAAGTATTATTTCATTCAATTCTGCACCAAAAGCATCTAAATTGCATTATCTTTGGAGCAAACCGGTAGGAAAGTCCTAAATTTGCGCCTCTCGTTTCACCGAAGGAACGAAATGGGATGCAAACAAGGGGTCCAATGAGGGCAGCCTACAACACCAGCAGGTCACATTGTGAAGGACCTGGATCGATACCAGGTTGACGCTCGTCAACAGACCCAAAAAAAAAAAAACAAAACAAAACAAAACAAAACCAAACAAAACCAAACGCGTGAGCTGAATTCAAACAAAAACGCGTAAGCTTAATTTTAAAAAGTCCAGTCATCCTCATCATGGTGGACGTTTTTTTTTTTTAAGATATCCTAAAGATGAAGACTTCTGCATAAAATTTTATTAAAATGAGAGGAGATTACAAAATATTTTGTGAGACTCCAACTATTTTCTAGGGCAAAGATTATCTCATCCGTTGAATAAGTTAATAATCTTGTGAAGGGTTGAAACTGAAGTTGATTTCTTTTTATGAAAGATTCTTAAGTTTCTTTCGTTCCATATATTCAACATAAAGATATTATGATGTCCCAGCTTTTTCTGGATTTGGCCAATATTTTCTTCTTCCTTCACAATGCCTAGATCTTTGAAATAGAGGACGGTGGCCTACTTAAACTAAGGCAATTGGTTAGTGAATCCAGATCTCAAAAAAGTATCTGGCAAACAAATGATCAATTGAGTCCTAGGTCACCTTACAAAATGTGCATCCTAAACTTATAGGTTATCTTTTCTTTTCAAGATTCTCTTCTGTGCAATTTGTTAAAAAGAGTCGGTCATATTAATATCCTGACTTTTTTTGCAATGAAAGCTTTTCATATTGAGCAATAAAAAGGGAAAGTGATTCCGTGGTAATTAATAAAGGGAAGCTTATAGGCTTCGAGGTTTCTAAACCTGACACATCAATCGAAAAAGATGGGCAAATAGCTGAAAAGAGACTCTAGAGTTACTGAAGTTGCTAATGTTTTGAGGATGAGATGCAAAATCAAATTTTCCACTGTTGTGATTTATAACACTATATTGAGATAACTGAGCTATTTCTCTTAGTGGCGCTATCATACAGATCCTTGAACATCATTGGGGTTGGAGATATCCAGTTGTCCTTCTAAAATCCAATACTTTCTTCATTACTAAATCTGAAGGTCACATAGTTCTAGAAGGCATTGAATTCCTTACAAATATCTTTCCAAATTAGAGATACTCTCTATAATCTGAATTTATCCCTAAGGACAAATCGACATCTTGAGTAATAAGTTTTAAAGATTAGGTTTGCTAAGGATTGGTGTCACTAGTCTACTTGCTTAGAAACTTTCAGACTCACTTGGTTAGCAGACCAAGGTTCACACTTTTAAGATTCTTAATGCCAAATCCACCATTTTTCATATATCTACAAGTAGCTTTCCAATTGACAAGATATTGGAATCTATAGATTGTCTTTTTCTTTACAAAAGAAAGCTCTCCTTAGTTTGTCGGTAGTTTGAATATAGACATGAAATAAAAAAAAAGAGCTGTAAAGGCAAATTAATTGGATATAGCTAATCCCTAATAGAGAGTAGTCTACTTTTCTAAGAAGTAAATCTCCTTTCCATCTTTTCTAGAAGTGGAATCTAATACTGCTTAGGGAGTCTATGATCAAATAGCAAGAGCCAACAATTAAGTTGTGTGGCATAGGACTGAACCATCTCTTCTTCAATGCTTAGAAAAATTATTGAGCTCTTATGAAAATTGATTCTAAAGTATAAAGCATTTTTAAAGGCTAACAAAAATACTTTCAAAGCAACAAGACTCGCTCTTTTCATAGTACATAGAAGTAGAGAATTATCTACAAAGTGCAAGCTTCTTATATTGCATTGGTAAAACAAATCTTCTATGCCTTTGACATGACCGATTGAGCAAGTTTGTTTAGAAGTTGAGTGAGCATATCTGCAACAAAAATGAATAAACTTGAAGAAAGTATGTCTCCATATCGTAGACCTCATCTACACTCAATTTATTTTTCTAATTAATTATTTTTAATTATAAAAAGTTAATGATTATGATTATTGACATTGTTTAGTAAATCAAAAACTTGCATATTTAGCATGAATATTTTGTTACTGCTTATTGTTTAAAAAGGTTGTTATTATTATTGTTTAATATGCAAAATAGAGTTAGCATTATTAATACCTTATGTAAATAGTTACTGTTTTGCATATTTTAAATAATGCTAATCACTGGATTAATAAATAATCTTAATATATTTATTATCATGGAAGCCTTATTATATTTAAACCTGTAAAAATAATAATAATAAATAACAAGAAAATAACAATAAAATAATATATGAAAATAAAAATAATAAATGATAAATAATAATAAAAGAGAAAATAGTAAAATAACATGGTCTCATGAATAAATAATTACTAAAAAATAAATTGTTGAGTAAAGATTTAATAAAAGGCATAAAACTATTAGTCCACTATATAATGACTGATGACTGATGACTGATGGTTGATGGTTGATGATTGATACTAGGACTCAGGACCCACCTTCACAGGGGATATATGAGAAGATTAATTTCTATTCATAGGGTTAAATATAATGTTATGGTTCTATCATAAGGATATATATGATCGTAATATGTGACAGTAGAGTATTTGAAAACTAATAATATAAAAATTTATGATGACAAAAAATCTGATAAATGATGCCATTGTAATTCTGATATAGGATAACATGAAAATTTAAAATATTAACATGATAGTATTACATGAAGTAATATAGAAAGGCAGATTAAAAATATTTTAGAATTTGTAAGTATTCTAATGATATGAAAGCTAATAGCTTACGACATGCAAAACTTCATAAAAATGTTTATATATATTCACTTATGTATCCACTAGTTTGTAATTAGTATTATCTACTGAGTGTGAGCTCATAAAATTTCTTATTATTTTTTTTTAGATTTAATGAAATGAGATGGGGACTCTGGGTCGAAGCAATACCTACCAAACTTTTCTTCTAGTTATCTTGGTTAGTTGAGTTTTGATGGTAATTTTGAAAACTTGATAACTTTTGTAGTTTGAACATTGTTGATTTAATGGACTATTAAATAATAATTTTTTCTCTAATGAATTTATGCTATTCAATTGTAATAGATGCTTTGCATGCTCTGTGTGCAGTGGATTATCGTAAACTAGATCCACCCTAAGATTTAAGGCATGACATTAGAGCACCTGGCTAGTACATTGAGCACCATATTTTTGAGCATTTATAATCAACTAGTTATGTAACCATGCATTGCATGGATTATTTTTAAATATTAATTACTTTCATAACATAATTTTTAAAAACATAAAAAAAAAATATTCTTTATCATGATATAAAAGACTATAAAAAAATTCAAAATTTTTTTAAATTTTAAATAAAAATGCTTCTGCTATTTGCAAATTTATTATTGTAGCTATTTGCAAAATAATGATTCGGATTAGCTGGTTAAGGCTGCAGCTCATGTAAAAGAAAAAAGCCTCTTAATTTCTATATAAGAACTTTATTCTAAGCAGTTGTTTATTCATAATTTTATGTTCTCACGTACCATGCCACCCATGCATCTCATCCTACTTCACTATTGTGAAATAATTTTTAGTCCTTAGTATGGTAGCGCTCAAATCCTGGAGGACCTCACCACTACTGAAAAAGCACTCAGGCATTGATGTTATTAAAATTTAAAAAATAAAAAATATAAAAATATAAACTATTAAATTTAATAATCTTTAATTTAAATTTAAAGTTCTATATGTTTTTAATGTACGATCCATTCAAAGAGTTATAAATAAATAAAATACATATATTAGTAAAAAAAATTCTAAATTTAAATAGCATTTGTATTTTTAAATTTAAATTTGGATTCACGTTTTAAGTATTCGTGTGAGGAAGCTGTGAGACAACGCCAAATCCCATCTGGTGGCCAACATGTGGAAGCAAAAGAAATGGTCTGAAGAAAGCTGGGAAATGTTTGATATACACGAAATAGCATTTGATAGTGTACATGTGGTAGCCAGAAAGAGAGAATTTACTCTGTTTTAATGTATTGAATTTGATGTTGGATTATTGGAAGTCAAAATGAATGCAGGCTCTTGACTCATTTGAAATCTCAGAACTCGTTATGACATGCTGAATCCATTTCCAGCCCAGCCCACTTCAATTGCATCCGAAGTTCCAGGCCTGGCCAACAAAATCCAAATTGAACTTAAAAAATTCCACATGGACGTTGATGGTCCAGCCTTCATGTCACAAGGCACTAGCCCATGAATTTGACCAACCATCTTGTGCCACGTGGTATAGCTGCTGTGAATCTTTTCTTTTTTTGGGTCACAGCATGCGGCTGAGCTGAGTAACATTGCTCATCAATCTACATTCACTGGTTGATAACAATAAGTTGTTTCTTTGGATGCATTTGGCATGGGGTTAAAAAAATGATGATGAAAAAAATAGAAGCAATACTTTCAGATGCAAGTTTTAAGAATATGAAAATTTTTGTATTAATTGTATTTGGTCATGCCGGTGAATGAAGAGTGAAACATTACTTATGTGATTGTTAATGGTGTTTGGAATAAGATTGATATAAAAAATAAAAATATCATTAATATTGTATTAATACAAAAGAGGTAAGATGTATAAGAATGATAAAAATTACTTAATATTTTATTAGTTTCAATATTTCAACTTTTTTTCATCGATAATTTTAGTCTTTAACTTCATTAACCTACCTTCTCTTATGTTAACAATTTTGAGGGTAAAAGAGAAAAAAATTATTCTTCAAAAAATAAATAATCCATACCAAATATATAAGAATTTAAGGATTGCATATGAAAATTTTAAAATATTAAATAATAATAAAAATTCATTGCCACTCTTATTTTGTATCAACTTTGTTTTATGTAAGATGCGCAGAAAATCTTTTTGAAGAAGTACTCCTCACAAATGCATGGAAGAAACCAGTCTTTTTACACCTTCAATAGGTGGTATTTTTAATATGAAAAATATATCATAAATATGATGAGAGAAGAGGAAACTTAGCATATTTATAATGAAATTCTAATAGGTTACTCCATCATGAATCACTATTGGACTTCATTCAACCAATTTTGCGAATCCTCGATAGTTCAAAACCAGCATGACATTTGATATATTTTAGTTTTTAATATAATTTTGAAGGGTATGGTGTTTATTTGTCCCCACTTATCTTTGAAATTGAGTTCTCTCACTTCAAGTGATGAGTACCAACCACCTAAACAACCAGCAATTAGCTGTCATTTCAATTTATGAACAAATGTTTGTACATTTATTTCACATCTAAATAGTCTGCTGTTTTGCATAATGCCTTGCAACTATAATTTTGATGTTTATCTTTTAGCTTTAGGTTTATTAAACAAGTCAATTTAGGTCAACAAAGTGGAGCCTCTAAAGTCGAATTTAACTCATTTAATAAATGTGTGGGTCATGCGTTAACTTAATGTCAGATTGGTGGGTTGGGTCAAGAATTGCCACAATTAACAGATACCATCTTGATTTAGACTTTTCACATGCCAAGATCATATTGTATCCATTCATGTAGAGGCAAGTGCATTTACTTCACCCAAATCCAGGTTGTATCCAATTATGTGAAGGCCTCAGACATAGTTATGAAACATTGGATTTGGTTCAGTTCTGATTCATGTCAATTGAAACAAAGATAACAAAACACTTTAAATATGCTCTCACCCCAATTCATATCCATCCGGCAAAAATGTTAGCAACTTCAACCCCAACCTTGTCTTGTTCACCAGACCCCCTTAACCTATTTAGTAATCAGATTAGTGTTGGAGGTAATATGGGTAAACCTATTTATTTTTATAATGTGGTGGACCTTCATTTCCCCTTAAGTTTGAATTGGAGGACTCTTCAAGTTAAGTGTAACAAAGTGAGCCACTAGCTATCAATTAACTTTTCAATTTCTCAAAGGATGTTTGCATATTAATTTTAGCAACGAGCATATTATTTTGCATGGTATCTCACAAGTATAAATATGGGAGTTTTATCTTTCAGCTTTGGGTCTCAATTCGACTCGCCTACTAAACAGACCGATATAGAATAAGCAAGTAAAGCCTCTAATCTAGGTCCAATCCTAACTTATTAAATAAACAAGTTAGTCATGCATTACTATGAACTAGTAACATTCCAATAAAAAGATCTTTCACATGCCATATGACAAGTTGTATCCAATTATGTTCCGGCAAAAGTATTTACGCAACAAAATTTTCGATTCGGGACTGAGTAGAACTATCCAAAGAGGCAATCTTGGATGTATTCAATAAGAAGGAAGTGTATTAACTGTTCACATCCACTAAAACATACTAATTCTATTATCAGACCTGAACCCCAAAGTCTCCCTGGTCCCCAACCACACCAGGTACCAGTTTGTCTCATTTGAAATGAGGCCCAAATGGGTCTCTGAACTCGCCTTTTAGCTAATTGGACCTAGTATTAACCAAATGAACTAACTACCAAAAGTAAAGCAAGATCATGTCTGCTCTAAACCAGGCTAATTTAGATTCATCAGGTCAGACTGAGCTATCAGGGCACCACTAGTTGATGAAGAGGATTCGAGCTGATATATCACTTGTTACGGCAAAACTTGGATAGCACAATACATAAGATATAAATAAATATAGAGGATTGAGAAAAGAGAAAAGAATATATATATATATATATATCTAAAATATACAGAATTAATATGGTTCCATCACTGAGCTGCGTTCATGAATATTGAAGAACACAAAACATTCACTGTCAAAAGATGAAGCAGTTATTTCTCAAGAAATCTTAATCTTGAATAACTCTCAAGCTCCTTGCTACCAAGTACTGACCTCACAAAATCTTCCACACAAGTTGCCTCCCCAAAAAAAATCAGGTTAGACCATGCGTTGGCTTGGGTTCAGAAATTCAAGGCACACCTAACAACAATCCTACCATTAATTTGAAACATGCTCCTCTTGGATGAGTCGTCTTCATTTTTGTTTTCCAGTGAAGGCAAAACAAGTCCAACACGTTGTTGGACAAGTGGAAAACTGGTGAGGGCTTTGAAGCCATGAACATTACTTCAGAAAAGCATGTTTTTAGTGCTTGTTCTCATCTCCAGCGAGAGGGAAGCTACCAGAAACATTACAGCGAATGAAGGGTTGGAAAAGGCATGCGTTTGAATGGCCGTGGAGCAAATGCTTGTTCCCATCGGTTCACACGATGATTTTTAAAACGTTTCTTGACATTTCTCTAACCCTTTCATTTTTTGGAACTGGTTTCGTTCAATGTTTTCCTCATGCACTTCCTAATCTGAAGAGAGTTAGCTAGGTTTGAAGTCAAAATCAATTTTTGGACCATTCGACCAAGCAACTGAGAGAATTCGTACCTAAATTTAGACGACATATGGTCCAAGCATAAAATTGGCATAAGACTTGAAATAAATTAGAGAAACTACTACACTTCGGGCTCTCTCAACTTTGCCCTAGTTGCATTCTACTCTCCTTGGATTTAAAATTTTGTGATCGGATCCTTTAAGTTTATCGATCTATCTAATTTTTCATTAATATGATCTTAAAGAATTATGCTATGTGCCTGTCATGTAATAAGTTAAGTATGTTTTAGAACTAAAATACCTTTCATGTGATGATTCCCTTCTCTTTTTAAATAGGATGTCACTTCCTTTAGGTCCCATTTGGTTGACACCCAATTGTTTCGGAAAAATACCTTTTCTCCACAAAACAACAGCCATTCCCTCTTGTTTGGTTGAAACTTACGACATCATTGAATGAAAAATACCTTTTCCTAAAAGGATCTTTCTCATGATTGTACAAATATTTCAAACTCATCCTAAAAATGAAAAAATTTCTCTTTACATAGCTCAATAATCGAAAAAGAAAGTAATTTTTTTCATTTTTACCCTTTGATAATAAGACTACAAATAGATCAGATCAAGTTGAATCATGCTTGATTCCGATCCGATTTAATTTTATGTTGGAATCTTGATTTTGGATGTAGACCCAATCCATTTGTTAGTCAAGTTGGATCGGGCTAAGACTAAAGAAAGCATTTTGGACCCAACGAATCATTTGAACCTAATCCAATTATTTTATTGATAAAATTTATTAATCGATAATCAAATATAAATTCATTAAAAAATTTAAATAAAATTAAAAAGAATCAATTTAAACTTAAATTTTTATTCAAAAACTCTTAATTCTATCCAAATAAATAATTATCCTTAAGTTTATAAATTATGTTATTTAAAATATTTATTAATATACTTAAAGATATTATAAATAAAAATTTATAAAAATAAATAATAAAAATATAATATATTTAAATATATTTAGATAAAAAAAATGATAGGAGATCTAGTTGTTAAAATGAAGAGAAGAATTAGTTTAAATTGCGGTTCATTTAATAAATTTATAAAGATAATTGGACTAAAGAAAAATAAGATTTATATAATTAAATTGGATTGGAGTCAAATTAAGTCAAAAAATATAAGATTGAGATTAATCTAAAATTTAGATTATGTATTTAATTTCAAATCTGACCCAACTCACGAGTCTCTAAATATGGATCAAGTTGGGTCTAATTGGATCAAGACCAAATCGATCCGATCTATTTGCAGCATTATTTTGATAATCTTGATTAATAGTGTAATCAAAAAATAAATTTAGAAATAATTATTTATTTTGTAGTAAATAAAAATATTAGCGAGACATAATTGTTTTAAAAAAAACTAAGCGTCAAGACAGATTTTTTTTTTTTTTTTTTTTTTTAATGTTCCAACTTTACAAACAGCCACGGTCAGCTTTCAAGAACCACATGCCAAACTAGGCGTTGAAGAAGAGGAAACTAGGAGGGGGATGGAAGAAGCTATAAAAATGATATCACGAGTAGAGCGTGGGGTCAGAGAGAATATAAACCAGCATAAACCAAGAGATGATCTGGTGATTGCTCTTGACGCTGGTCAAGGTGGCGAATGTGGCCTTTGTTGCATCTCTTCTTGGCAGCCAGGGTGACAACTTCTGTAAGGGATTCGGTGGGGCCTTGCTTCGAGACAAAGTGTTCTTTTTTTTTTTTTTTTTTTTTTCTGGTGTCTATGGCATGGTCATTCACTCGTCTGGCAATGGTGCTAAATTTCCCTAATCAAGCCCACTTCACCGACACTGTAATTTGGATCGCTGATGTGGACAGGCTTGCAACAGTTCCCTACAATATAGCTTGACAGGTCTACTCATTTGACCAACAGACAATGGTCTGCATCTCGATAGGGAGTGGTGAGTTGGAGCTTTTATCCATAGATCTTATCTACCGGAGCTTGGTGGTAGATGGGGTGGAAGATCATACTGCGATCGAGCATCCAAAAATGTTCAATTAAAAATCTGAAATGTAGAAATTTGTTATGATATTTTTTAATTATTTTTAAAATTATTTTTAGCATTCACTATTTATGATATTTTGATGGGTTATTCGATTGCTCCGTTTTCATATTTGTTCCTTGGTTTCTTTTTTTTTTTTTTGTTTTTCTCGTCGTACCATCATTTTGAACAGTGAATCTCTTGTTTCTTGCATCGGTCATCTCATATCTCTTATCTTTTTTTTATTATACTGTTGATTCTACAGGATTATCCATAATGAAGGAGTGTCATACTTAAAGGATAAGAAAGAACAAAAGTTTGTCAAAGCCTTGTGAGACTGAATCTATCAATTGAATTGGTGCATAAATAGGATGCTACATACTCCTTTTCATTTCATTGATTGATAGAGGCATCGGCAATAATATTCGACCACGGCATTAAGCAATGCTCTCATCTCCTCTCTTGTATCTCTTATAGTCAAAACATGTAGCAAAAGTTTCTTCGCACTCACTTAATTATGTGCACCAACCATGCTTATCACACAGCAAAAGCCTTAAACCTAAAGAGGTAAAGTGAAACTCAAAGAAAGGCTGAGAGAGCAAAGTATAATTTTTCCTAAATCTTATGCTTAAAATGTAGTGATATGAAAGGAGGCATCATCAAATAATATTGTTTTTATTGGCAGGAAAAACAATTCCATAGTTGTTAGAAGTGTTTTCCTCCCCCCCCCCCCCCCCCTACCTCATGAAAGCATCTTTTGTAGTTATGCTTTACTTCTTTATAAACATAAAATTTATCATTCAAAAGTTAAAATGAAAACAAATAAAAATTGACATGATTTATGGCATAACTATGATGTCAGGCTGGGAGGAGTGGTTCAAACAAATTTATCATTCAAAAGATTGTCAGATTGGGAGGAGCGGTTCAAACAAACTTGGGCTCTTCAGCCCCAACCACCGCTTTGATTACATCCAGTTCAATCAAGTCTGCTGGCACAACAGAGAAAAGGACCGCACAAAGGGACGACTAATTTTGACCAACGCATGCCACAGCTAGTGCGAACTATTAGTGTGGATTAGATCAATACATTGTAGGTGTGGGTTGGATAAAGGTCCATTCAAAATCCAAGCTTGCACTCTTGGCATTATATACTGAACTGAATGCACACAGTATTTGATGCATATAATACTGTGGATATTTTTGCTATATGGTACATCATTCTATAAGTATATGGCTCACATGAGACTCCTGATAACGTGATATTGCTTGCACTAGTTGCGTCCGATCTCTGCATTCAATGTTTTAGAAGCTTTTTCCTCACTGACGAGAAGACGAAACCAAGAATATGATGTTGCGACCACAACACTCCGACTCAATTCTCTCTCTTTACACATGGCATGCGTGCCTCTTGGAACAGTGTCACAGATGAAAGGGACCAACATTCTTCTTTCCTCCGGTCTCAAAGCTGCAAGGAACCTTACTATTTATAAATGGGAAATCAAACTATTTCAAGACAAGGAGATCAGACACCATATCGAGAGCCCACCACCACCTTCCAAGGCATTCTCCCATTCTGTTCCAAATGACTTGAGAACCCATCCACGGCTCACATGCGATAAGACCCATGTTTGTGCTTCCGTCCGAAGACGACAAATGAATTCGATGCGGCGTACGTGACGTAATGTACTTCTCATCTTCCGTTCCATCGACCGCTCCACAACTGAATTCAATTTGAGCGATGTGTTATCATGTCATGGTTGCAAGCCGACAGCGTTGCTTCAGAAGGGGCCTTGGAGAAAGAAACAATAGCGCCGTGGGAAAAGCACCAGCATCCAATTGACACCCTGTGAGGTGGTGGTCCTTGCTATGGTGAGTCATCGAGCAAGGTGGCAAGATCTGGGCCTGTGTTAGAGCAGTGATTAGGCTCCAGGGCTAACGCAACAAATGGCTCCAAAAGATTGCAGGAGGTGCTAGCATTGGGAGGTAAGGTCAGAGGACAAAAGGAGATGGCATTGGGGTAGTGATTGGAGTTCACATGCCAGATAACAACAAGAAGAAATTGATGCGGTGAGTTCCCTGTTCCCTTTTCGGATCTCGAAGGGGAACCATGCATGTTCCAACTATATCTAGAGGGTACGTAGACCGAGGACACCATTTACTTCTGAGGGTGAACCTTTTCATGAGCACCTCGAAGCCATGCAAAGGCCACCTGTTCGAGCCATGTAAACACATACACCCAATGTGAGCTACTCCAAGGAAATGCATGCATTTGTGATGGTTGCATTTAAACTCACTGATCATATCACTCCTACCGAGCTCTCTGATCTCTCTCTGATCTCTCTCTCTCTGTACGTGCTTCATAGATATAGTATCTTCAACATCATTGGCATTTATAGGCGTGCAGCCAACCAAAGGAAGACAGGCTGCCATTAAGAGGAGAGTGCGAGACAACTATCCAACATGCATACAGCTCTGATGCTTCACGTGTTCTTGTACAAGCTCGCAGCTACGTGGCTCTTTCATTTTTAAGGGGAAAAAAAAAAAAAAAAAGGTTAAAAAAGAAAACTCATAACATCCCAGCTATGTCCATGTCTCGAGAATGTGCCACACATATAAACCCAGCTAATAAGGCCATGCATGATGTCCCTAACCACACCAAACTCACACCCACCATCAAATAAACTTTGCATATCAGAACAATGTGCTGTTCCTAGTACAAGAACATCATGCATCGGCCATCGAGCTCTCTTGCGCATATCATTTCCAACAGTAGTCTCACTGAAGCAGCACAATGGAGTCAGACAACCTCTCTGTAACTCCTTCATCCGTCCCATCACTGACAACTTGTACTGCTTTGATACTAACTGTCAATGATAGATCCAATCAGAAGTTTATATCCCTTGGGCACTTGCATGTCACCTCCTTTTTCTTTTTTTTTTCTTTTTTTTTTTTTTCTTTTTTTTCTTTTTTTTTTTGGTGTTCACCATAGCGTTACTTTATAAAGAGGGATGGGGTGTACTCTGCTCCATCTCGATATGGGCCACAACCGTTACCAGCCCAGAGACTTGTGGGCTGGCTAGGCGTCCTTGACCTTGACCGCCTTAGCCAGCAGGGGTGGCACAGAGACCTAGAAACTTCCATTTGTCACGTCAAAGCGTTGCACGGAGGCGCGGAAAAGTTCCCCCTTCCCACGTGCCATCCGACAGTGACATACGGAGCGAAGCGTTGCACGCAGCGATGTAAAACTGGTCAGCGTCGAGATAATTTTTAAACAAAATAAAAAGGAGGGGGGGAGGGGCGGGGGGTGGGGGGGGCGCCGAGCCCCGCTTTCTCCGGAAAGGCCCTGTTTCCATGATCTCGATCATGCCATGATGATGATATCGATGATGAATGGCCGTTGCGATCATGGTCTCCAAAGCCGGGACCATCGGGGATGGTTGATTGCCCCCCCACCCACGGGAGAGGAGAGAGCTATCAGGCGGTTGATTGCCCCCCCCCACCCCACCCACGGGAGAGGAGAGAGCTATCAGGCATCATTCCGGCGCTATCGAATGGTGGCAATGATAATAACCGGTGGTCCGTCTCGATCATGATCCTGGTAGTTGTGATCAGATGGCTGTCATCTTTGCACTGCGAGTACGGCGCATCGCATCGTGTCGCCCAATGGGTGGG
The DNA here is from genome assembly GCA_017589505.3 of Metroxylon sagu. Classification (NCBI taxonomy): domain Eukaryota; kingdom Viridiplantae; phylum Streptophyta; class Magnoliopsida; order Arecales; family Arecaceae; genus Metroxylon; species Metroxylon sagu. The sequence goes on from JACVBY030000609.1 coordinate 1,115,165, forward strand.
CTCTGACGGTCGGCGGACCACGATGGTCCGATGCGTCGGCAGCCGTCTTTAGGGTAAGCGTGGGAAGATGGGTTTAATGAAATTTAATAAGGTAGTTTGGAGTCCGGCGCGCTTCTAGAACTAGAGCAGGGGAACCCGCTGCCCGCCCTCAGAAAATCCTGAAACTTGTTATTTTACTCACGGCATTTTTTTAAAGTATAAGGAGCAAATTAAGCTACCATTTTGACCTTCAATAAACCACGCAACCGCCGAGTTTGGCGACAAAAAACAAGATCTGTACCAGTTTAAGGGGAGGGGATTATTAAGTCCTCGCTAAAATATCCAATTTCATCTTGATTATTATGATTTCAAATCTAATTATAGGTTACAATAAGTAAATTAAGAAAAGAATTATTTAAATGTTATATATATATATATATATATATATATATATATATATATATATATATATATATGCAGCACACATCCAAAAATATATTTAAAAATGTATTTGTACTAAGAAACGCATTGATACAATTAGAAGACAAAAGAAATAGAAGCAGATTAAAAATTACATCGAAAAAAATAATAAAAAATTATTTATAATTTTTGCACCTTAAAAAAATATAACTTAAAAAGTTGAATAAAAAAAAAAAAAAGGATTATGTGGCTAGTTTAGGATCAAGGATTTTTTTGTTATTATTGTTGTTATAAGATGCAATGAATAAATCATGATAACTCTTTGATTTCTAATGATATTTGCACTATAAACGATGCATGAAAGATAAAAGAATAAAAAGTTTTTTATAGTTTATATTACACATTAAGTGTGTGCGTATGCACATATGCACAATCTAAGTTAATTTGAGAATTCAAAAATATAAAAAAATATATTTTAGCTTACGACAAAGAAATTACAATAGCTCATAACTCCTCAAATCTACATGATTTGATGAGGAAGTCGTGGCTTAAATTGTAGCATCCTTCGTAATCTATTGTAAAGGTGCCTGATTTATGATTTTCTTAACATTTATGAGAATTTTGTATGCTTGTATGAAAGTCATCTCATCAACTTTGGTCCCTTGTAACCGAGGGTTATGGAGTCAATGGATGATATTCTTGTGTTATGGTGAGTAGAAATTATCATGCTCGGCAACATGCACCAAATATTAATAGAGATGAGCTAAGGTGCTTGCCAACTAAGCTAAAATTATTTGGTTGTTGTACCAGAGACCCAGATTAGATCCCACCTGCATTAGGGGTTTGGTGGATTTGAGGTGTCTAGATGAGAGCTACCTCCTTCCCTATGGTCCATTGAAGATGAAAAAATAAAAGGGCGACAAGAATATCAAACTAACAACTACAGTGCAATCAAAATTTAAAGCCATAGGCTGTACGTGTGCATGCATGCAGAGGGAGTTCTATATATATAGCCTGGTGATTTGTAGTTTATTTTGCTTTCGGAAATGGTTTTGTGAATAGATGCAAAGGTGTTAGGAGCTTGACCACTGGAATTTGTGAAAACTTTATGTATTAGTGAATCATTCAATTGAATATGAGCATCATATATTTAAGAGGGCATAATAAACATAAGCCATTCTATCTCTCAATTAAATAAGGAAATTAGAGAGATATCGCTTGTAGTAGAATGTCACACATGCACATGTACCATATATTGCGGCTTGAATTTACCATATTAAATTTATATATTTATAATTAGAACTACGTTACAAAAACAATTAATCCTCTAAGTGGTTGTTGCACCCTCCATGTATTAAATCCTTTTTTCAAAGCTAAGATATATGATGTACAGCAAAAGGAGAAAATGATATATGATAGTTTAGTTTCCTAGTTTGCCCTCGAATTTTCCTACGGTTTGGATTTATATATTGCATTATAATTTTAGGAGAAATCAAAGGACCTTAATTCATGATGTTAGACTAGTAATAAAGTAAAGACTATGAGTTATGGCCCTAAACTAATGGTAGGCTAGGAGAGCGGATGTGCAGTTTGTTCTAGAGAAAACTATCGACATCATTATCGTATCCTAAAAGAATAAAAATTAAATAATAATAATAATAATAATAATAAAATCTTAATTCTAAATTAAATATGAATTAAATTATGTTTTAATACTTTAATTACATACAAACTTTATATCATTGCTTATATCATCTTCAACAATTTCCTTGGTCATGTATTGATTGTACCTTTAGATACCCTGTGGCTTAGTCATATAGATCTAATCAGGTGCGCATCCAAAAAGCTAGCATCCACCCATGGTTGTACGTGTATTGATGGGGATTTTTTGTGGGCTTGGAATCTTTCATCAACTTTTGCCTGCCAAGCATCTCTCCTGGGGGTGGCTGCAACTTGGATTTCTCTTTTTTACATGATGTCATATATGAGCACATGAGATGATTTCACAAACACGTTACATGTAGCGATCAATCAAAGATTAGATGACAATTTTATCGTACGAATGTGGCACCACATTTTTCACATACAAGGACATCCAATTGGGTGGTAGAATCTTGTAGCTCCTGCATACAGCCTTCCCATCAACTCTACATGCTTATGCGATGAACAATGTAATCTGATGAATGGAGAGAGAGAGAGAGAGAGGGAAGATGACATGCTTGGAGATGGCTCCATGCAAGCAATGTCCTGGCTGGCATCCACATAAAAAGCGTTATTAATTATGCGAGAGAAAGCTAAATGACCCACCCGAAACCTTCAGCTACTCATAACGCAGGGCGTTAGGCGACATTAAATCCTCCACGATAGGCCGCGGAGGCGAACGCTCCGTCTCCCGGCCGTTAACGCGCAACGGCGCAGGCGGTTCCGGGGCGACCGTGCCGTACCTTGACGGCGCGAACCAGGGGACGGGGGCCCGCCGCCAGCACGCGTCCAGTACGGTGGTCGCTCGGCCGCGGGCCCCGCCCTCGAAGCCGTCGGGTTTCCCGTCCGTACCGTTACGCTGCTGATGGGCCGGAACGGGCGGCGCCGGAGGCCGCTGCCCACGGGCAGCTCCGCCCGGTCCCACCCCCCGCACACGTGCCACATCCCCCAGGCCCTCTCCCCCGTCCCCCTCCCTCCCGGCCCGCCCATGTCGATCCAGCTCACCCCAACCTCCACGGCGGCTAGACGCACCTCCCGGTGACCCGATCCCGGCCTTCGCAAAAAGACTGAAATGCCCCTGCACGGGGAGCCCACCCGCAGTGCACCGGCCTAGTGTTCACCGGTGGCAACATCGTCATTAAATCCACCGACCCACTAGTAGCGGCAAATTGTGGCAGGTTCGTATCAAGAATATTATTAATAATAATGTTTTTTTAACCCTGGACCGCTGTTAAATGTAAGAAATTTAACTAGAGTTAAAGTTTGAACCCAACCCTCCTCTTCCGACCGCTATATAACGGTTCTCTGTGACACCCCTCGTCGCTCGTCCCTCACCTCACCTCTTCGTGGGAAACCACTGCTCGACCTCTGAAACTTTCCGGTCTCCGGATAACCAGTTCCTTTCTTCTCCTTCCATTATCGCTTCCTCTGCCCCCATTCCTCTCCACCGCTTCAAAGATGGCGTCTTTCGACTTCGAAACTGCGTTTTTCCTCTTCTTCGTCCCGAAAACCGTCCTCTCTCCGGCCATCGCCGTCGCCGTCGTCGCCCTAGCCGTCGTTTGGCTTTCCCCCGGCGGCGTCGCCTGGGCACTTTCCAGGGCCCCTCGCTCGATCCCCGGCCCGACGGGCGTCGTCCTCGCCCTAGCCGGCTCCGCTGCCCATCGGGCCCTTGCTGGCCTCTCCCGGGCCCTCGGCGCCACCCGACTGATGGCCTTCTCCGTCGGCTTTACCCGGTTCATCGTATCGAGCCACCCCGACACCGCCAAGGAGATCCTTAACAGTTCGGCCTTCGCCGACCGGCCGATCAAGGAGTCCGCCTACGAGCTCCTCTTCCACCGCGCCATGGGCTTCGCGCCCTTCGGCGAGTACTGGAGGAATCTGAGGAGAATCTCCGCCACCCATTTGTTCAGCCCCAAGCGAATCGCCGCCTTCGGCGGGCACCGGCAGGAGATGGGGCGGCACATGGTGGGGGAGATAAAGGCTCTGATGGGGACCGAAGGGGTGGTGGAGGTGAAGAGGGTGCTGCATTTCGGGTCTCTAAACAACGTTATGATGAGCGTTTTCGGAAAAAGATTCGATTTTGGGAGGGGGGAAGGGCTGGAGTTGGAAGGACTGGTGAAAGAAGGGTACGAGCTTCTTGGGGTGTTCAACTGGAGCGACCACTTGCCTCTCTTGGGGTGGTTGGATCTCCAAGGAGTGAGAAAGAGGTGCAGGAGGTTGGTTGGAAGAGTTAATGTGTTTGTGGGAAAGATCATAGAGGAGCACAGGAGGAGGAGGAGTGATAGAGGTGTTCTGAATGGGATTGGGGACTTTGTGGATGTGCTGCTGGATTTGGAGGAGGAGGAGAGGCTCTCTGACTCTGATATGGTTGCTGTTCTTTGGGTATGTTCTTCCCATAATCTTCCTCTTGATCTTTCTCTAAATTTTGTTGTTATTTTTTGTTCGGTTGTCATGATTTTTTTTTTGTTAAGTTGTGGTTTGCGTGGTAGTTAGGGTTATTTCCCCCTTTTTTTTTTAAAAAAAAAAAAAAAAAAAGTTTGTATCGGTTAGTTTTGGATGTCCTACTTGAAAGCTTTGAATTTGCCCTTGTTCTTTTGGATGGATGAGTTTTAAGGCTGCATCTTTATCTGGCATGACCTGTGATGACCCATGATCATGCTATTTCAAAATTAAGATGTGGACGCCTTCAGGAAGCTATTTACTCATTTGATGAGGACTTAAAAGTAGGTGGTCTATCAGTTTGCAGTTTGTTATGGTGCAACGGCGGCAGCTACTGGTTTGTTGGATTCTGGGTGTTCTTTTGTTGTGATACCCTCCTTTGGTAGTTTTCCAATATAATCCTTTGCTTTTATCTTTTAGCGAGAGCTATAGAGCAATAGGAAGACAGCTTTTCATTATATTGAGTTGATGGGTTGTTGATCTTTAGCGTTACAGCATGTTGACAGCCAACTCTGCATGGTTTCTTCTCAGGAGATGATATTTAGAGGAACCGATACGGTGGCCATCCTTCTGGAGTGGATCATGGCCAGGATGGTGCTGCACCCGGACATCCAGTCCAAAGCCCAGGCTGAGATCGACGCTATAGTAGGAAGCTCGCGCCTTGTCTCGGATTCTGACGTCCCTAAGCTTCCCTACCTTCAATCCATAGTGAAAGAATCTCTCCGAATGCACCCCCCTGGCCCACTCCTGTCCTGGGCTCGCCTCGCCATCCATGACGTTCACATCGGGAATAACTTCATTCCCGCTGGGACCACGGCAATGGTGAACATGTGGGCGATAACCCACGACGAGCACATCTGGGCCAACCCGAACGAGTTCGAGCCGGAGCGGTTCGTGGCAGAGGATGTGAGCGTCCTGGGTTCTGACCTGAGGCTGGCGCCGTTCGGCTCGGGGAGGAGGGTCTGCCCTGGAAAAGCCCTGGGCCTGGCCACCGTGCACCTGTGGCTCGCTCAGCTGCTCCAGAGCTTCAAGTGGGTGCCCTCAGACGGTGGGGTAGACCTGTCCGAGTGCCTGAAGATGTCCCTTGAGATGAAGTGTCCTTTGGTCTGTAGGGCCTTCCCAAGGTGGTGAAGTGTGGGGGATGGTTGGGTTTGTTCTTGGACAGTGACTGATTTGGAGGATAGCTGTTTTGGTTGGTTTCTGGTACAGGAAACTCGGGTCCTTGGAGATATGGTGATCTTATTATCTCCAAAATTTTGTAACTTAGTAGTTTGGTAGCTGCTCGGGTTTCTCGTTTGGCACTCTTGTTCATTTGATGCTTGCTTCTGTCCAAGTTTCCATGTGATGTGTGCATATGGGTGAAAAAGTCTTGATAGCAGTGTGTGTCTTATGAGAGAAGTGGGTCTATTGTGGTCTCTCTAGTGGCTATGTAAACAGGTTGTCATGCAATGTATATTTATATATTTTGACTTAAAAACACATGGAATGATAAATATTGTCTTTGCTTGCACTTATATTAATCATGATTATGCAAATATGTCGTCATGTAATGTAAACATCTCTATAATTTATCTCAAATTTGGTCATGCTTGCACCAAGAGCTGGTAGCAGCATCAAGTGATGGTGTACTGTTTTCATGGCAAATCCTCTAGAGTTGACTAATATTTTCATCAGTGCTTTAAGTTGAGTTTAAGTTGAGTTAGTCCATGGAAGGCTAGTTAAATATTCCCTCCCGAAATAAAGAATGCCTTTTGTTTTTATTTTCTAATTTTTAAAAATAGGTTTGGTAAGTGAGGATGATTTTTTTTTTTTAATTTTATAAAAATAAAAATGATTGTTTTTAAAATCAAATATATTCTAAATATTACAAACCATGCTGCTCTCTCAAGTTTTTGGTACTAACAGTGCATGTATTAATGGTGGAAGCTTGTGTGAATGATTTATCATAAGGTACCAATAAATTGCCATATTGTTGCAAAATTGGGACCTCTATGCGTATTTTATTGAGGAAGTAACCAAGCTGGCTCGGTCTCTCCTATAAATTTTTCTAATATGCAGTCTCTCCCAATACCATACCATCCTTCTGCAGTTATCTTCACGTTGCACCAAGTTGCTGAAAGGCACAAAGGATTGGAAGTTAATGGCTGATTGGTTGTAGTTGATGAGCAGATCAACTACAATTAGGCCTTATTTGATTGCAGAGGCTGATGGTGTGGCTTTAAACAATAAATTTCTTTGATGCAAAATATCCGGTGCTTATGGGTGGAAGCCTCTCCAACCATGTCGATTAAAAGATCTTCGTCTGCTTCCACACGCGAGGTGACGAGAATCTAAGGGGACCCTGAATATCTAAACTAGATCTTATGTAGAAATCGTTATAGTTATCTGTTGGCATTGCCATCAATTTCTCACATCAAGTGCCCGGTCTACACGCTGTGCTGCTTTCAATGTATGGTTCTATCATTCCTTGGGCATCTATCTGATGGACGAGTACATCTCTCATCCAACTCTCACGATACTATGCTCTTCTTTCTGATCATATGCCTTTCCTTATCCTCACCTTGCTTTATAAAAAAAACATATGGCTCCACATAATAAAATAAGATTCTAAGGATGGGTTGTGGGTCGTTATCTATCAAAGTCTACTGTCTGATGAGACACTAGGCGGGTTTTCTTTGATTTGCTCTTGGCAGTACAACACCACCAAATGATTGAGGAATAAGAACCCACACGGAATGATATGATTCCAAGATACTTCTTTTCTGGTGCCCAAATCCCCCATAGAATATTTGGAGTCCCTGGAAAGCTTATTTCCTTTTCCACATTAGAGTGGAATATCCTAACCATCCTGCAGGCCCAACAGACAACTCCAACTTGCCATTCATTTTCCCTTTTGATTGAGCCCCTCTCTCCAATCTCATTCCACGTTCCTGCATCAACTTTTTCCTGAGATCTTCGCATGGCCGATACTAGATCTAGAGAATCCCCGCTGTTTTTGACATTGCATGTCCTGGAAAGCCAGGGAATTTGCACCTTCAGATGGAATATGATCAAGGAAAGGAGATAATATTCCCTTGACCACCAGTTGAATGCTGCCTCTGAGCACCTCTATAGCCACTCCCATATCAATCTTCTGAAGGGGTCAACATTGAACAGGGATAGCAGGACCCTACTTGGTGGCGCATAACCTCAGCACTAGCTCTACATCATGTTCAAGATGATGCTTTGATGTGGCATATGAGTCAGATTTCCTGAGCAACTCTTCTAGATCAGAAAGGAAGAGAATTATTAATTGAATTTGTGCACATGGTAGTTGGAGTGTTAATGCCATCTAAACCGAATGCAATTGAAGCTTAGCAACTGCATCGTTATCGTGAGAATGAAGCTACCATTGAGCTCATATTGGGTTTTCTGAACCATGGTATTAGGCCCACAGAAAGCATTTCGTGTCTACTAGTATAGAGCTTGGATGATGCACTTGAACTCAGCAGGCATCAGAGATGGCGTACGAGGAATCAAAACCTGGTTTTTGCCTTTAAATATAGCATACTTGGAAGGTTTGATTTAGAGTCTCTTTACTTGTTAAGCTTAAAATGAGGGGGGATGTGACTTGAAGCTGATGAAGATATCGTCACTGGCACACTGGGTCATTCTTAACTGATTTTAAATTGACTTCAAATCCTGTCACGCTTCATGTAATCATCATTATGTTTTAGCTGACAAGCATTCGAGAACTCCATTGTCATGCAGAAGATGGAATTCCAAACCTCTAATGCATTTCCAGTGGGCTCCTTCGTGATCCAACTGTCAAATGTTATTCTCTTTTCTCGAACAGCACAAGCTATGGGTTTTTTTTAGTTCCAAGTGGCATGAACTGGTGGGACTCGTGTCTAAGTTCATTGCATAGCATTCATTAAAAATGGTGGTTTTTATAATCCATTTTATCATGATTTCAACATCATATGAATCAACGAGCTGTACAGTGGGTAGAAAATCCAGTGGTAGTACCACTGAGTTTTATTATATCTGCACCGTACCCCGCAACATGTTTCCGAATATGCTCCACTGTCCAAGATCCTTGAATGGAGGTATGTTGGAGATCAACCCTCTAGCACGAATTCGGTGGGTAATTTGCTAGACAATAGGTTGTTAGGAGCCCAGCTCATCTGGTACTGAAAACAATTGTCCACATTACCATCTCTTTACCTTGATACATAGAAACACTCTTTTTTTCTAAAGAATCATGAGGAAAGAGAACTTCCTCCATGAGTAAACTTTATTAGAACAGAAAGAATTTATAAGAGAGATGATAACGTATGAGGAGAAAAAAGATTAAAAAGTTTATGAACATCCAACCACTTTCTTCCTGAGGTAAGGATTACCCTACAAAATGAGATTCGTTATCATCTTCTGCAGAACCGATGATGGGATAAGTTATTTTTAAGAAAGATTATATTCCTTTTATTCAACATATGCCACATAAATGATATAATCAATTGATATTGACTTTTCCTTCTAATGGCCGACACTTTCTTTCTTCTCCTACTGATTAGAGCTTAAAGATACTAAAAGATAATCTGTTCAATACAATCGCACTAACTAAAAGTTTCACAATCGATTTCAAGAATGAGCTTTTGATAAATTGATTATCAATAAATTACTAACTAGCCTCATATAGCGTACACTTAAAGCTTGCTGGCCATCTTTTCTTTACTAAATTGTCTCTTATATGTAACTCATTACGTAGAATCAATCAAAAAAATACTTTTATTTTTTTTATGATACAAGCTTTTCATAAAGGGTTGTATAAAGGATTTAGAAGTAATTTGTAATTCTTAAAATCTAAGAGTCAAATTCTAGGAGTCATGAAGTTTAATTATAGTTTTGTTGTTGAAAATAGTAAACTTAATAGTGCACAGGTTTTTAAGAGTTGCGTTGAAAGTCTAAGAGTCTCACTGAAACTATGTGTTATGTAGAAGCTAATGAGTTTTTTGTATTAATGAGGGAAGATGAAATGTACCCTCATATGTCTATATAAAGGAACCTAGAGTCTCATGTTTCTTAGAGTAGTTAGGAATATAAATGTTTTATGATATTATGTCCTCTACTCTCCAAGTTAGTTCTTGAGCACCTCATATTCCTGGGCTTATATTCCAACATAATCAAGTTTTTGATAATTGATAAATTTGCAAAAAGAGTGCAAACCATAGTTACTATCGTTACAAAGCTTTTGAGAACACCTACCGAAAGTGTTAGTTCAATGGTGGAGAAGAAACTTTAAAGTTATTGTAGATACTGAGGATGTCGGAGGGTCGGACAGTTGGAACACTCTATGGTTGCACCATGCGACTTCAAATCACCTTAGTTGCTTGCCTGTACGGATACTTAAAAAGATATGCTAGCGGTACAAGGGTTACCGAGTTATCCTCTATACACAAAGGCACTCAATTCACACAAAATTACATGCATGAAAGCAGAAAATCTTATGGTCTGTTGTAGGTTTTTTTGCCGGTTTCTTCTTCACACGCGCCTTCATGTGAATAAATATATATTATATTGTCAAAACAGAAATGATAATTGCATTATATGGGCTGTCCAGCTGAGGTGTACCCTTCTTGAAAGAGCCTTAACCTTAAATAATGTCTTTAACCATATCTTCATCAATTTGTAGATTTATCCAAGGCTCCGAGGGATCCCCAAGATGGTGATATGCTCTCCTATATATTGACTGAATCTCATAGAACACAATTTTCCCGTCCAAAAAGGATTGCGTAGTTGATGAGCTGTAATCTAAGAATGGTTATATCTTTACATCACTGTGTCGTTATTGTTCATGAGGATGATGAAGCATGACGTGCAGTGAACTTAATTACAAGAAAATTTAAAGGTTGCTTTCTCTAAGTCTTGAGTCTTTCAAACTTCTACCAAATGAATAATTTATGATATGATGCAGCACTTGCTAATCTTGGCTCTTCAAAACTTTCACTAGATGGATAATTTATAAGAAGGTGCTGCACTTGCTAAAGGACACGGCCCGAGTCACAATCACATTGTTGAGGATGGCTCCAAGGTGGTTAGTTATCAAGACGCTTCTAAGGAAGCATGCACCTCATTGGAAAGTCCTTCATTATTTGTTAGTCCATTCCGCTACCGACGAAGAATGAAGGAGAGATTGCTGTCGATCATTATACCTCTGTTACTGGATTGGTGGATATGGGGGATGGAGGCCTCTCCGTCCAGAGAAACTACCATGCACTAGATGATGACTCAAGGTATGCAATCTATTTTTCAGTAAGAAATAATGTTTTGTTTCCTTTCAGCTGACATTGTGGGTGTTAATCATGTAGATTGGATTTCCTTTTTTTTTCTAATTTCAATCAAAACATTCTTATCACAAGAAGATTCTATGTTGTTATGCCTTTGTCCTCGATATAAGTTGTCACCATGAGGCAGCTATTAGTGCTTGCATTGGAGACCACAACATTTTAAAATGTCAAGGCATTTCTAACAGTATAGTATGAGGACAACAACCAGAAGCCCCCAAGCAATTAGGTTGTGGGAACCCCGGAATGAGATTTAATACCTAAGCTCAGACAAAAACATCATGATCATTTGGTTTAATACCACAACAGAAATTGATTTTTTGTGGGAGTTTTGGTGTAGATAACTCGAAGTTTTATTGGTAGAGGTAAGAACTAGGAAAATAAGTGTCCATCATCATGCAAAGTCTAAGGAGCAAACAGCATTATTTATAAATGACAATCCAGACAACTCCTAGATGTGCTACACCAACATGGAATACCCAGGACAATGAAAGAATTATAATATATTGGTTAAATTATATATAAAGGATGCCAATAAATTTATGTGAAATGAAGAGCAATCATTAACATGATATATATGTGCATTAAGTTTGGCAATGTTTGAGATCTTTCTTTGTAATATAGATATCAGCAAAGTTATATTTCTTTGATACAGGTTATAGCAAATATTATTGATGTGGGATAATTTGATCTAAACCATTGATATGATAAGATGATATGACAACAAAATTGTGGATCCATAATAGTGTTCACTGGACGATAAAAACTGATGTGGCTGACCTTCCAAATTAATTGGCCTGCTTCCTCACTATGAAGAACTGGCCAAATCCTGTGGACTCTCACTGGACTTCACTCTTATCCATTATATCAAGTCAATATATAGAGATTTAGCCGATCAAGAGAGAAAATCTCTTCCCATTTCTAATATGATAGAGGCTGACTTTAATACTTTTCCTTCTGAATGCATATAAAAGTAGTCTTATATCATTCAAGCAAGAGGATTCGGAATCATTCCCTAGAGCTCACAGCCCTCATCCAAAGAGAGCTCGAGGACTTCCTTTCTCTTCCTGTCTCGGCTGATTTAAGTGCCAGAAAAGTTTTTTCTCAAGAAAATTTTAGAACTCAGAACCCTCTAACTTCTTGAGCACAGAAATGTAAGTTGGCAGCATAGGAGTGCTTTCTTCGGATGAATCAATGTCCCATTTTGATTGACACATAGAAGACCAAATTCTAACGTCAACAATTATATTATCTTTTTGAGGCTTCAGGCAGTGCCATGGAAAAATGATACTTTGTGCTAAATGTACAAAGATACCACGGAAAATTGGAAATATGTACCAAATAGGAAAACATTTGTAGTCTCAGCAATCAGTACACTGGAATATAAATCATGCGGGGTTATGAATACCAAGGCTTTAATTGTATTGCTTTTTAATTGAGCAGACACATAATTGGAACTTGGCTGCATTAGATATGAAAGGCCTTTGGATGGTGTTATATATTTATTTGGATTTGTTGATAAACATGTCTAAATATGTGTTGGACAATTTTAAGACAAACTCAATGACAATACCGTGAGTAAATAAAATATCGACACAATCCATTCAACTTTTCAAATTATCAGTCAGTCTCATTGAGCAAAAAAAAAAAAAAGAATAGAAAAGAAATTTTGGACCATTGATCTATCCTGCTCCCCTTGCCTTCACCATTTGTGTGATTGATTTGAATAAGGCAGTCCGGTCCAAGAGTTCAACGGGCTAAGCCTTCCTTGAAGCAGGCCCGAGTTAGTGGCCTTGGCTAGGAACTGTGGCCCATAATCTGGCCTTTGTGCTATTGAGCCATAATCTTCCCATGGACGCCCACAAGCTTGTCGACCACTTCTCCAATCCTCCACCGAGCCTGGACCGTTGCAATCCAATTCACAATTTTATCTGCGATCTATACAATGTCACTAACCTCAGAAAAATAACTAAAACACTAAACTTGATAGACCTGAATAGCTCATTTGACATAAAAACCAAAAGCTTCTATCGAGAGTCCAACTAAAATACAATTGCTCTAAATTATCTATGGATGGTAGTGTAAGAGCCCAAATTCCTGGATTGGGCCCAAAAGCTTCATTGCCATATGTGCCCTTAAAAAGTGCTTATTACTTATTTATTTCTCAAAAGTAAAATGAGCATGCCTGCCCCTCCAACAGGCAGAAATTTGCTTGTCTGCACTTCCTACCATGACATGGTAAATCTTATCATTCTAAGCTTAATTTGTCCTAGACTAAAAATTTGCCCTACTTTTCCATTGACCGTGTTGCCCAATATCATAAAATCTTTGAATTTTTTAAGATATAAATCTTGAAACTTCAATAAAGTACCTTGGAAAATGTATATACCAAAATCATTGTAGGGCAAGAGGGTAAACAAATATAGCAATACTAATATGTTTTTTAGGATGTCATATTATTGTAGGGGCATATCTAATAATTCCATGTTTTTGAGGCAGCATATGTGCAAGACCACTAGGTGTATATTCCACTTTCATTAGATGTAAATAAATAACCATTTATCTTTTTAATATATATATATATAGAGAGAGAGAGAGAGAAAGAGAGAGTTGGACTTGTCTACATTCGAATGTAACTAAGTTCAGATCCAATTGTCCTTCTCATCTTTAAATTCATACGTATCATAGGTTCAAAAATGAAAAAAAGTGAAAAAAATGGAATAACTTCGAAATCTATATAGATTCCAAAATAGAAAAAACAATCGGATTCAAAACTTGATTATATTCAAATATAACTAAGTTTAGCAATGTTCTCTATATATATATATATATATATATATGCAAGAATCTTAAAAACATAATTACTTGCTTCAAATTACACCAATGCCAGCACCAATGAGAAGAAACTGTAATCTCTGCAAGGATAAGAAATCCTCTAGGATATGGTCCTTGCACCCTTACTGGTATAGGATGCATTAGAATGCTTCGAAAGACTAAACATAAATATTTATAAGGCATGTGAATTGAACCTAATGTCCAAGATCAAAAATAGGACTATTTAAAGCAAGATGCCACCCTTGATCAAAGAGGATTGGGTCATGAACTACCCTAAAGTCCCGCTAGCCAAGCTTTAGGTATCCTTGTTCTGAAATATAATTACTTCTTTGACATATACAAGAACTAATAACTAATAACTAACAAGTAAGCTTTTCATCTACTGTATATTATTATGATGATACTAGTAGATTAGAATCATCACCAATCACCTCTGCTAGACCAATTTTGAGCTTGATGAATGCATCATGAAATTTTCTCTCTTATAAAAGCCAATAAACCATGAAGGATTTTGTAATATAAGGGAAGGATGCCAATATCCGTATCTATGTGTCCTTTTAAGGACTATCTAAAGTTCAATAAGTGTAGATGCATGCAATTTAAATTTTAAGTACAAGATGGCTTGCTCATTTGAATGCTTACAACTTAAATTGCACTATAAATTGAGTTGTTTATTTGGTTGTAACTTAAGATTACCTTGTGATGATTTGACTTGTAATCTAAATGATCTCAGAATGAGTTACAACCACTTAAATAAATATCTTATTTAAAATAAAAGATCTTTTATTTTTCTCTTTCTTTTCTGCTACCACTTAAATAAATATCTTATTTAAAATAAAAGATCTTTTATTTTTCTCTTTCTTTTCTGCTCTCCTCTGCTTCACTATTGAATCTTTTAGTGCCATCACTAGCCCTACCACCTTAAAGAAGCCAATAGTATCCTCCCCCACCTTAAAGTTTACTATACCATCCTTTTCTTTCACTGTGGCCTCCTCCACTACCACCCATCTCTTCTACTTGCTTCCATTACCTTCTCTGTCTTCCTTAAGTTTTGCACTACTCCTTGCTCTTTTTACATTAGTGCCCAAGTCCATACCAAAGATTTTATAACTAGTAGCTTTAATACTAACTTTCTTGTTCCAAGTATTTTCATCTCCATGTACATTGAATGTTCTAACTAGTATCTGTCTATGCAGGTATTCAATGAAATATTTATAAAAGATTTTTCCCTTTTCTCCAAATTAACTCTTCTTCAAAAATAAGAAGTAAGATTTTTTTTTTTTTTTTTTGGTATAGTAAAATATCCAGCACATTGAATCATATAAGTGAAGCTAGGAAGCAAACTAGCTTGGCAATCACCTTTATCCCTAATGTTATTATGCGAGCTACTCTAAGTTTAATTACTGGGCTTGCAACCTCTCGTCATGATATAGTGCTACGATACAAGACCGCCATCTACCTTTGCTGCAATTTGAGTAAGTATAGTAGTTCTTGACTAGCGAACCCAACTCAATCCAGCCATTCTCGTTATATGGATTGGACTTATGTTTGGAGTTTAACCTGTTTAATAAACATGCCAGTTTTGCATGGCACCATCAAGGTAAAGTTCGTGCCACAGATGCTTGTTATCTTCCTTCCACTACGATGCTGCTGATGGAGCTTTCTGTGGCTTTTTCAAGCTATGAAGCTTTCAATTACTCATGTCAAGCTTGGAGAGCAATTCCTTCACCATAGTGCAGTGGATCAAGTAGGACCCTCATTCAGGATCTCATATAATCTATTGCAGGATGTGTGGATCTCATGTCCTTTATTACTGGATATATGGGCATTGTGGACAACAACTAGAGGAGTTCAATGTTTACTAATAGACCAATTAAGAAATAGATTAGCTTGCATTTTCTTTTCTTTTTTTTCTTGGGATTTTTTTTTTCTTGATAGAGAATATATGTGTATAGAGAGAGCGCATTTGGATTGGCTATACTCGTAGACCTCTACTTAAATTTAGCCAGATTTAAATTAAACGAGCAGGTTTTAATCAATGATTTAATATACTACTTCTGAAATACTTAAATGCAAAAAAAAATTATGTGATTTAAAAACTTCGAGTTCATACATCAAGCAATCAAAGACTTAAACAATTTAAATAAAACAAAACAATTCAAGTTTATTTTAATTATCTAATATATGAATCAAAGGTCTTTAAATTATATAATTTTTTAATATAAATATTTAAGAGATAGTAGATCACATTAATTAATTCTAATCATTGTTCATGAACTCGCTGTTTCATTAGAAGCGGTGGGTGTCAACCATCTGAGCGAAAGGTTAGATCTTGCTACGTGAAACTAAACTTCTTGAGGATGATTCGTTCGAAGCTGGTTAAGGAATTGATAGAAGTATCAGTCACTTAAAAGTTAGATAACTAAAGGCACATTAGAAAGATAAGAGTGAATATCTAGATATCGATCTAACAATGATGGCTTTGGATGTGAGTGAAGGAAAGCTAGATACTATGGCTTAATGGATGGGGATGCCAGGTTATCTGGTTTTCAAATTGGTTATTGAATCATTTCTCGTTCTTATTACAACCTTTGCCTTTATCTCTAGTTCTCAATCTCAATCTCAAAAGAATCTAAGTGAAGATCTACTTAAATATACTTAGATCAGGCACTCTCTCTACTTTTATATATGTATGCATGTATATGTCTCGATTTTGACAAGTCATTCATCATTATGCAATGCCATGATACAGGATATGAATTGAAGGTTGAAATCTTTTCAATTTACCCAAAGAATCAAGGAATTGAAATAGGAAAAAAAAGACTTATGAAGGTTTGTTTGGATAATCCAACAAAAATGGTTGAATTTCTTGTTGAATTCTTTGATTGGACGGTACATTTAGGTATGGCCTATATCATCTCAAAACCTTTTCATTCTTAAAAAGCTAAAATATACTCTTGATCCTCAAACTTTCACTCAAAATTCATTTGAACATCAATTTTTTTGATTGTTATAGGTTAATCCCATCACGTTTTAAAAATATTGCATTCTTGACATTTTGTTACATAGATTGGTTAAAATTAATCGAATAGCTGATACGTCAAAAATGCATCATTTTTAAAACAAGAGAGACTAAATTATAACAACTAATTTGAGGATCAAAATAAATTTTGAGCAAAAGTTTCTAGATCAAAAGTATATTTTTACTGAAAATATATTTATGTAATTTTTAAATAGATTCATAAGTTGGGTCTAAACTATATTTTTACCAAAAATATATTTAAGTAATTTTTAAATAGATTCATAAGTTCGTTCTTAAAAGAAATTCTTGAAAATTACATATCAAGAATTAGAGGCTATAGGTTGAGTTGGCCATCCATGTATAAATATGAAAAGAGATCATTGCATTAGGACTATATAATTTTATTTAAAATTTTTAATTAAGTTTTTATATTTTTTAATTAAATATACTAATTCATAAAAAATTTTCAATCAAGTATATTTTTAGTGGCATCAAATGGACCATCCTAATTGGCATGACGAAGGAAAAAAAAAAGTATTTAATTGAAAAACTTTAATGAGTTTATTGACTTAATTAGAAAAAATATATACTTTAAGTCATTATTGGCAATTGTTAAAAATATATGAAACATTTTTATGAATTCATATACTTAATTGGAAAAAAAAATAATTAAAAAACTTATTACTTTTGAAATAATTATTCTATGTGAAAGCATGCTTTCAAAAGCACTCTTTATAAGATTTCAACTAATATTACAAGGACATGAATATATTTCATTAGGAGATTGTTTGGTATGGATTGATTTTTGTAACATCATCGATGGTCTTGGAAATGCTAGATCACTATGATAACGGTAATTTTTACGAAAAAAATTGAGACAAAGTTATTCCAATATTTATTAATGCCTTCCTCTATAGTGTAATAATATAATATATTATTTCTAATATATAAATATTTATATAATCAAATATATTATTATAAATAATAAATATATAATATAATATATTTATAGTAAAATAGTTTTAATAATAATATTATTAATCTTATATTATAATATATAATTTACACATAACATATTGTAATAATATATATTATATATATTATATAATATATTATAACATGTAATGGTATATTATATAACATATATGTGGGCTGACCTGGCTTAGGTGCCAGGTCAAGCGTACACATAGAGCCCCATGAGTCGGGGGGCTCAGCTCTCTTGATATCCCGTCCCACGCTCTTAAGAATAGGGGAGATTGGGAAGAGATCATCGAACATTTGGCTTTCCTCTCTCGGTCCTCGCGTTCTCCCATCCGCACCTCTAACCTCCTCCCTCTCCAGCATCGTAGCCTGTCGCCGCTGCAGGAAACGCGGGCAACGGAAGAGAACTGAGGGCTTCTGACCCTCATCGGTTCTCTGGCCGTCGGAGACCTTTCCCTCCTTCCCCCGCTCGTCGAAGGGCCGAGGGATCGCCGTCCATCGCTGTTGGGTGATGGAAGGGAAAAAGGGGCGTCAAATTTATGGATGGCACTATCCGTAAATTTAACAAACTTTAGGCCCCTTTTTACAATTTTAAAATTATATTTTATAAAAAAGGAAATCACGTGCCACGTCAGCTAAGTAATGATGTGGTTGCCCTGTGTGCATTGACTGAGCGCTAGGTCTCGCTGACGTGGTAGTCCATGCGGCGCGATGATAAGGCATGCTGACGTGGCTGTGTGCTGACATGGCATGAGGAACCCTGCTAACGTAACTGCTTGCATGGGTAGTCCACGTGGCATGGTCCGCTGACATGACGTGGGGATCCAACCGACGTGGCTGCTTGCGTGGCAGGCCACATGGTAGGACCCACCAGGTAGGATTTTTTTATTTTTGATTTTTTGATTTTAGGAAATTATTAGAAAATCCAAAAAATTGTTAAAAAATTCAAAAAATCATAGAAAATTGTAGAAAAATCAGAAAAAATCACAGAAAATTGCAGAAAAAGCAGAAAAATTCATAGAAAATTTATTGAAAGTTTTTTAAGTATGACATACTGATTTATGCTTAGTGCATGAACAGTATAGATGTCCCACTGTATATATTTTTGCTATGAATATTTTTTTAATTACATAATTAATTTATGCTTAGTATATAAATATATTTATGCATATTTTTGTATAATATTTCTACTAACATAATTAATTTATGCTTAGTGCATGAGGGGTATTTATGTTATTTTACTGTATTTTTCTACAAGTATGTTTATTTATGTTTTGTGCATAGATAATATCAATGTTGAATCTTATGTCTTTAGTTGACATAAAAAATATGCTTGGTGTAGCATATAGAAATGTACCAATTAGTGATGGATTTGTAGACAAGAGAGATGAATCTCTAAAAAAGATTTGGATTCCATGTTTCATCTTGTAAAATGAGTGATTATTATGAGCTTAATAAAATTTTTGATTTCATTTATGAGTGGGACCATAAGTAATCCAATTCCCTTTCCTTGATTTAGACACACACTAATTATGTGCCTTATATCCATAACTTGCTTGACTGAATGCAGTGATGGCCTCTAGAATTGTGATAGCTGAACTCAATAGAGGTGAAAAGTTAGATGGACAGAACTATAATTTATGGCATAGGAAAATTCAATATCTGCTGAATAATTTGGAAGTCTTAGAGACCCTAATATTTAGCATGACACCACCAGAGCCTGGTACAACTACTCAGCACCGCTTTGATCAAGAAGTCTATGATAACTAGGTGAAAAAAGATTGTTGTGCATGCTTTACTATGTTGAGTAGCATGCACAATGATCTAATTAGTGATTTTGAGAGTTGCTTAACCGCCTAGGTTATGTAGAACCAGCTCAAAATAAGGTATAGACAGACCTCAGCGATGAGGTTGCGTGCCCTGAACCTGAGGTTTATGTAGCACACCAAGGATCGCAATCATTCGATGTTTGACCACCTTCGTGTGATGGGAAACATGATTAGGGATCTGAAGACTACTGGTGTTAACTTTACAGAAGAGTAACAGGTCCTTACAGTGATTCATTTATTGTCTGATCTTTAGTGGAGTCAGATGAAACTCTTGATGACTTATAGCGAGAACATCAAGACTTTTGAGAACATTTCTTGTTACTTTGAGCTAGAGGTAGAGCGCATCGAGACTTCCCACTCCTCGACCTATGTGGCTCATGCTGGGTCTTCAAGGCCCAAGAGCAAAAAGAGGGGTAAGGCAAGTGATAGGAATGCACAGGGATCCAAGGAAAAGAAAGTAGCTAAACTAAAGAGAGGCCGACAAGGGGGCAAGAAAGATGTAGCAAAGGTTAAGTGCTACAATTATGGGGCAAAAGGCCACTTTACTCTTGATTGCACTGAGCCAAAGGAGGTATGCTCCACAATGAGCTCTCTCAATATTTGTTCGTATGCATTAGTTGCTAATACACTCCCTGATTGAATTGTAGACATGGGAGCGAACAAACATATAGTGCGAGATCGAGCTAGTTTTGTAGATTTTTACTGAATTCCAGCAAATACCCAGTATATTGTCCTTAGGAACAGCCTGTGGGAGCAGGTGTTAAGAGTAGTAGTATACTGCGTTAGGTTGCATGGTGGTCATGTGTTGCTTCTATATGATTTTTTGTATGTCCCAACTATCCGGTGTAATCTTTGTTCTGTTCTTGCCCTGTTGGCATTTGGTTATACTTTTTATTTTTTTGGGGATCGGATATCTGTGTATATGGATGGTGTGTTGTCCTTTTGTGGATATTTATCACAAGGCTTTTTTAGACTTAATATTGATTTATGGATCCTTATTCCTTGTTTACTTGTGCTTCTATTCCTGCATGTGATGATTGCTTGATATGGCATGCTAGACTTGGTCATGTAGGCCAAGATCGGATAGTACGAATGGCTAGAGAAGGGCTATTAGGCCCTTTCAGCAAGATAAGTCTTCCTATGTGTGAGTTTTGTCTAGCAGAAAAGGCATCAAGAAAGCCTTTCAGTAAGGCTTCTAGGCCTCTTAGCCATTAGAACTAGTACACTCAGACATTTGTGGACCTATGAGTGTTAGGGCACATCACGGCGCCTCTTATTTCCTCATATTTATAGATGATTATTTGCGATTCGGGTATATGTACCTGATCTTCCATTGCTATAAAGTGCTGGATTATTTCAGACATTTTTTTAACTGAGATGGAGAATCAAAAGGAGAGGACTTTGAAGACTTTCTAGACTAATAGAGGACGCGAGCTACCTGAGCAATTCTAGAGGCTCTGTGAGAAAAAGGAGAAACGCGGGTAGCTTACCATTCTTGATACGCCGCAACAAAATATGGTTGCGGAGCATCGAAGCAAGACTTTACTGGACATGGTTAGGTCGATGATGGCATAAGCAAATTTTTTAATTAATTTCTGGATAGATGCGCTGTTGACTGCTACCTACATCCTTAATCGTGTACTTAGTAAAATGGTGCCCTCTACTCCACATGAGCTATGGTATGGCGCGAGACCCCTTGTGGATCATTTGCACTCATAGGGCTCAGCAGGATATGTTCACAATACCTCCCATAGGTTGGGAAAGCTGGGTCCTAAGGCTAGCAAATAGGTGTTCATCAGGTACCCTAAGAGTTTGAAGGGTTACGTGATGTACGATGAGCATCTTAATGAAGGACTGACTGAAGTGGAGTCTAGAGATGTGAAATTCATAGAAAATGAATTCCCAAGCATTGGTGAAATTAGAAAGGACCTGACCCTGTATGAGTTACAAGAAGACTCTCCTACTATCTCTAGTGAGGGAGGGGCATTGCGACCTGTTTCAGGGATCGCCACAGATAGTGGAAGTGCTAGGCTCAGTGGCAGTGGCACACCAGTCAGTGGGAGCGCACAAGCTGAGCCTAATGGGAGCTCGCCCATGAGGGTTGATGCACCACTAGAAAGCAGTCCTCAGGTTTCAGATCCATAGTTACGGAGAAACAAACGTAGAATTATTCCATGTCGACATCTTAAGGTCGAAGGGAATGTGTTTCTCTGCACTTCGTTGGATCCAGATAAGCAAACTTCTATTTATGAGGCACTTGCTTCATCTGCTCATAGTGAGTGGCTAGTTGTTATGAAGGATGAGATGGAGTCAATGGCCAAGAACCATGTGTGGGACTTTCTCCTGTTGAGATTTGCCTTCGTTCACCTGATTCTGGCTATTGTAGCCCATTTAGATTTGAAAATATATCAGATGGATGTCAAGATAACGTTTCTTAATGAAAGCTTGGATGAAGAGATTTATATGGATCAACCTTTGGGCTTTGTGGCCAAAGGATAGAAGGGTAAAGTGTGCCACCTTTGGAGATCTATATATGGTCTCAAGAAGTCATCTAGGCGTTGGTACCTCAAATTTCATGAAGCCATTACATCGATTGGCTTGGACATGATTAAGGAGGACCACTGTGTATACATTAATAAATCAGATAATGTGATTCTGATTTTAGGTGGATGGCATCCTAATAGCTAGGAGTTCTATAGGGGTAATCATTGCCACTCAAGAGTAGCTGTCTTCTATCTTTGAGATGAAAGACATGGGTGAGGCGAATTATGTGCTAGGAATGAGGATCCTAAGGAATCATCATAAGAGGTTTTATGGTTTGTCTCAAGAAACTTATATTGAGAAAATCTTGAAATGATTCTGAATGCATCATTCGAAACCCATTGATACCCTAATAGAGAAGAGTTGTACTTTGAGCATCAACCAATGCCCTAGAACAAACGAGGAGAGATAGAAGATGAGCAAGATCCCCTATGCAAGTGCTGTGGGGAGTTTGATGTACGTTATGTTGTGTACTCGCCTTGACATTAGCTTTGCAATTGGCTTAGTTAGCCAATATCAAAGCAATCTAAGACTTGCTCATTAGGATGCAGTAAAAAGGATTTTTTGTTACCTTTGTGGTATTGCCAATTTCACCTTATGTTATCAGGGTAAAGATTTGAGATTAAAGGGTTTTTGTGACTTTGATTGGGCAAGTGATAGAGATGAGTGCAGATCCACCTCAAGATATGTATTCATCTTTGAAGGTGGAGCTATCTCTTGGTGCAGTAAAAAACAGAGCTACACTGCCCTGTCTACTATGGAAGCCGAATATATCACTTGTTTGGCTACTATCTAGGAAGTTGTGTGGCTAAGAAGGTTCTTGAAATGACTCGAGATATCAGCCAGTGCTCATGAGGCTATTCAGGTATGTTCTGATAGCATGACAGCATTATAATATGCTAAGTATCCTAAATATTATGGTAGGACCAAGCATATTGATATTAGATATTACTTTATTCGGGACATGCTCAGGCAAGGAAGGGTTACCCTTATGCATATTCCCATTGGCAGGATGTTGGCTGATCCATTGATGAAGCCTATTGCTAGGGACGTGTTCCAGACTCATGTGAGGAGTCTAGGTCTACATCAAGTGTGACAGACCGAAATGTGCTCCAGACTGATGTGAGCATACTAAGTCTGTATTGCGTCTAACAGATAGGAATTGTATGTTATGGACATCATTTACTGTGTATT
Source organism: Metroxylon sagu (assembly GCA_017589505.3). NCBI lineage: Eukaryota > Viridiplantae > Streptophyta > Magnoliopsida > Arecales > Arecaceae > Metroxylon > Metroxylon sagu. The sequence continues at coordinate 1,138,429 of JACVBY030000609.1, forward strand.
ATGAATTATGTTGAAATGAAATGTTTATTTTCATTATTATTATGATAAGTTCATGAATATGATATTGTAAGGTACGTCTGTATGAATGTCACAGGCTTAGATCAGCCCACTCACATGAGTGATCGCCTTGGCACTTTTGTAGTGAGCAGGATTAGATTAGAGTAACCATAATAGACGCTTGAGTAGTGATATTATGGGGAAATGCATGCGTTGCATAAAGCATGAAGGATGCATGGGTTGCATAAGATACTGCATGAGTTGTAGACTGCATGGGTTGCGGTTGCATCAGTTGCAAAATAATTTCACGCTATTGAGTTATGTAAATTAAAGAAAGTCACCTTTGTTTGAACTGAGATGAGACTCAGGTGAATCGGATACGGAGTATGTGTGTTGATGCGTCCATAAATCATACCAAGCTTACTATAACCGAACTAAGAGTATACGTGTATGGTCGGGTTAGGCATTTTTGTGATGTCTGAACATGTGTTCGTACGGTGTTTGAGTTTGACATGGCCCATTGAGTGGGAGCTCCACCGTAGCTTGCATTATATTGCATGTGCTAAAGTTGACCTAATAGGGGGTGATGTGATATATTTCCTCTTCGTTGCCGTGTAAGCCCTACAATTATGTAGTGTCCTTAGACTTGAACTTATATCATAAATTTGGAGTTCGGAATGACTTTCTTAGCCTTGTCATCCAGAGTCATGATTGATATGGCCATATGAGACAATCCTAGGAAGTCGATTGGGCAAAGATGGATTGATATGAGTGTTTAAGAAAAATTATTCACAATCACAACTTATGCTTGTAATCCATAGCCCGAACAATTATTTGCATAAGTTGCATATGATTATGGACACAAATATTTGACTTAGTGTTTTTCAGGTGTGATCGAATTTTCTAAGACACAAACGAGATTGGATTGTATTCCTTGTGTGATGTGTTAGTTATATGTTAACTTAACGTAGCGCTTCCACTATGTATCACTATGTGTGAGTTTTGTCGGGTCGCATACCTCATCGTATTGCATGAAGAGAGAGATGAGTAGATGTTATGAGTTGAGGTTATGAGTATTATTCCTATGTAGACAAGTTGGAGATTGCGTGCTAACTTAGGTTAGGTGCCTGGTCAAGCATCCATGCAGAGCTCTAAGAGTCGAAGGCTCTGTTCCCAAGAGAGAGAGTGGGATTCTTACTATCCCGCATAGCTTAAGAATAGTGGAGACTAAGAAGAGATCATCAAAGGTTTGGCTTTCCTCTCTCAGTCCCACGTTCTTCCTTCCTCTTCAGCAGATGGGGAGTGTGAACACTTTGAAGACTTTGACAACATCCAAGAATATCGATGATCCGCTGCCTTTCATTGCCGGACTGATTTCGTTGTCTACCTATAACGAGATGAGTTTCTATTATTATATCCGAGCTAACAATATATAATATTAAAATATATTTTGTATATATGTTTGTAAAAATATTATTGTTATTACCGATGAATTTATATTTTTATGATGTATGAAATACAATGATTCACGATCACCACTTTTTTTGATTATTGAAATATCTCGCATCGTGCTGTCGGGCGACCTAACAAGCTGGCGTCACCGCCGCGACCGTCGGTGACTACAGCTGGCATCCTTTAACGTTATTTATTTATTTTTCCGTTTTTACCCTCTTAACACTCCATAAATTTCGGCCACTTTCGGCAAGGAGGCCGTGAGGACCTAAAAGTGACCCGCCTATAACTGACGACTCCATTATAGCCTTTCCTACTTTGATGGCTTTCTCTCCTCGGTCCGCTTCCTCGCGTCCCCAGCGCGGGCGGAGATCCGACATCTACTCTACCGTCGTCATCCATGGCGACGACTCCGACCTCGAGGCCGCCTCTTCGCCAGGGAACTACGAGGAGGAGGAGGAGGAGGAAGAAGACGCGTCCTCCCTCCCTCCCCTTCTCCGGCGCGTCCCCAAGGACTTCGGCGCCGCTGTCGACGACGAAGACGACGACGAGGAGAATTCCGGCCTAGGGTTCTCTTCCGGTACCGTCATCGTCAAGCGAGATGCGCGCCCTTCCCACTCCCCCGCCGCCCGCCGCCCCCTCCGCTCCCCTGTCTTGGATCTCCAGCGCACCAGCCCGCAGGGCCGGTCCGAGCCCGACGGCGCCTACTCTACGTTCCTTATTCGGTCCACCGCGCTGGCGGGGAGCCCCAGGGAGTCCGTGTCGGGGACCGTCGTCCGGAGGACCGGCGGCAGCGGCGGAGGCGGAGGAGGTTTCGGGTCGCCGTTCATGAGCGGGGTGGTGCAGAGCATGAGTGCGGCGGAGCCGGGAGGGTTCGGGCAGTTCCAGGGGGATGAGGGGAGGCTGCAGCAGCTGCAGCAGGCGAGGAGAAAAGCGTCGGTGAGTTCCGTCCCTGATAGCATCGCCAAGGAGGATCCTTCCACCAAGTATGAACTGCTTCACGAACTCGGTGAGTCGTTCGGTTTCTTTCTGGAAAGGTGAAAGCTTTGCGATTGTGTTAATGGTAGTTGCAGAAGACTTGTTGGATCTGTGTTCTAGGACTCTTGCCAAGAGTGAGAACTTCTTTTGACACTAAGATGCACTAGAACACTGCTTCTATTCGACATCCTTGTTATTCTAATTCTGAAGAATGACTCTTTCTCGAGCGTATTTAGCTTATTATTTCTTGGATTCTTGGTGGAAAGGAGCTATCTTTGCAACTGTAGTCTCGCAAGAAAAATGCATTCGGCTGGAATTCCTGAGGTATTGATTTGATAAATATTAATATAACCTAGTTCAGGAGGGTAAAGTATTCGTTTCCCTGAGCTTGTTGAATCCTCATGTCCTTGTAATATCTCGATGGCATTAAAATAACTTACTTTGAAACTGCTTATGGAGAAATAGTTCCTTTTCTATCTCTAAAGATATGCTAAGCTGCACTATGCTAGGAATTGTTCTGCTTGAACTCATCATCTTTGTTGCTCAAGACCTGAGCCAAGCCCCAATTTTCACTCCTATCCCCTTGATGATCTTTTCAATATTTTGAGTTCATGTTTTCAAATTGATTTTCATTTAGAAGTATTCTGCACAAATGCAGTTATAATATTTTCTGACAAACATGTGAAATGAACTCTTGTTTCTTGTTTAAAGTCCTGTTCAAAATTCATTTTCCATGTATTCCGTCGGATAATACAACCGCCAGGCCTTGAACTTGTTGCATATGTGCAACTAGCAGTGTTCAATGAGGAACTATTTTAAATTTTATAATGGATTTGATTTAGATATAGATTTGCTTGGTTGTTCATATTCTGTCCTGTTTGATTGGCTTTGCTTTTGGGAAGTGCAGGAAAAGGTTCATATGGGTCGGTCTACAAAGCTAGAGATTTAAAGACTTCAGAGATTGTTGCTGTAAAAGTTATATCACTGACTGAAGGGGTATGTTTCTTGTTTCATAATTTCTCTTTGATAATTCTACTATCATTTTTTTCATGCATAGTGACAAATCATGAGCACAAAAATTGGGCTGCAATCAGACTGAGTTGGCCCGTTTCCAGATTAACTGATCCAGAAATGATCAGGTCCAATATGAACTGAAGCCATCTAGAATAGGCTTGGGCCAAAAAATCCTATTTGTTTCAAGAATGGATCATGTATGTATCATATGAGACCCAATCAAATGCAATACGTTTTCCTTTCTCAACCTTGATATTCTTGAATTTAAGGAACTACCTAGCTGTTGGTATTTTAGTAAATGACTTTATATGGGTAATCAACCATTTTGTTGTTAATTGTAACTCACATATAATTGTTAATTAATCTATTGTAAAATCAGTTGTGGATAGGGGTGTGCAAGAAAACCGACTAAACCACAAAATCAATCCGAACTGTGATTTTGGTTTGGTTTGAATCATTTTGTCTCTCGGTTTGGTCTTGGCTTAAAAATTTTTTAAACTGAAAAAGTCTGTTAAGCTTTGGTTTGGATTTTTAAAAATTCATATAAACTAAACTAAACCATTTGTATATATTATATGGGCTTTTATTTATATTACAATTAAAATTTACATGCTACATATATGTGTAAATAATTGGGCTTTGTGAGAGTTATATTTTTTTTCATTGTGAATAACTGATTTACCATTTGACCATATAAAGTTTGTTATAAAAACTAATCTCATCGGTTATCCAAGGTAGGCATAGGGAAACTGATGAACCGAACCAAAACCAAACCGAAATTTTTGGTTCAGTTCGGTTTGGTTCATTGGAACAATTGGTTTGGTTTCGGTTTTAAGAAACCGATTCAAATAGATTTAGTTCCAAAAATATCTTTGAACTGGCCCGGCCTGACCCATGCACAACCCTAGTCGTGGTTGATGCCCATGTGTTATAATTGCTGTTTTTTTGATGGCTTCATATGCAACTAAGTAATTCAGCATTCACATGTTTCTTATGGTTGTGTTCGGGCTGTTAGTAACCTGAAAAATCTAATGAATTAATAAAATAAATATTAAACACAATTTATTTCAGTGTTTTAACATTCAGTGGATACTGTTGGATATGCATCTGTATAAGCATATTGTCGCATAAATATACTGCTGCATATGCACTGCATTGCAAATATGTAGTACTTTATGCGATCATACTGCATATAGACTAAAAAGATGACCAACTTAGCATTGCATGGCTGCATATGTAGCCTGCTTAGTATTGTACTTCTGTGAACCCACTTGGCATTCTAGATATGTGGGCCATATAGGTGAAGCGTTAAGCTCATGACTGGGTTTGATGTAGGTCTCAGATGAGCTTGATACTGGTATTAATAGTACTAAAATATTGTTTTTCTTATTTCTATTAGATCTAAGTAATAAGTACTACTTATTAGTTGTTATAATTATTAATATTGCTTTTATTCATCCATAAAAAATTCTATCATTGTTATTTTATTGTACTTATTATATAATATTTATTTTAAATAGTTAAAATAGAAACTGCATATGCACCCACATATGTAGCCCACATACCGCATATGCACTTTGCGGTCCTTTGACCACTCACATACCACACTTGCTTTTTAAAACACTGATTTAATGAGCTTAATAGAAATGGATCAAGCTTGATTTTAAATTTTTGACCTGATTCAACATGAATTTAGTATAAACCAAAACCATATCAGACTTAACCTTCTTGCAGCCCTATACAACAACAAAGTCATACTCTGGATTAGTGTTGCCTTGTCAAAGTCTGTTCTAGATAGAGTAAAAAATGATTCTTGACATCATGAAGGGGTATTGGAACTTGGCCATTCTTGTCATAATATAAAGAAATTGATAACAAGCTGAGAACTTGATGGACCTTTAATCTGTCAGATGTGTTCTTTGGACCTTTAACTGAAGCTAACAGTGGAGTTTATCATCTACTCCATGTTTGTGAGTTCAAGTGAAATACTTAATTGTAAATTAAAGTGAAATGCTTCATGCTCTTTATTTTAAACATTTTAATTAGTTAGCTAGATTATCAGGCCATATTAATCAATTGATGGATGACCTCTTGAATTTTCAGTGGAAGGATGTAGGGGTTTGATTGTTCTAGAACTTTTGAACAGTGGCCTTGGAGAAATAAAGTATTTCTACTGTTTGTGCCCTTGAAGAATTGTTAGAGCCTTAAACTTAGGACATTGCAGGGTATGTTTTTTAATCGCCCAACTTGGAAAAAGATTTATTTGGAACTTTAATGGAAAGAAATATCATTTTAGTTGAATTTATTTAGTGAAGATAATGTTTGACTTAACCCAAGAGAATACTCAAATCTCTTGCCCTCTATGTTCCCTTTTTTCTATCACCTTAGGTTGCTTCATATATGAGTCTTTAGCAATCTTATATCTGCAAATTAATGACTGACAGTACTGAGGAATGTACATGATATATCAAATTCAAGCAATCTGATACACAAGCTTATTTTGAAATATTTCATCGGACAAAATAGTTACCTCATCATTCTATTTGTTAATTGTTTCATGAAGACAATAAATTGAATAATTTAAATATGTGACCTTGCAGTTTTCCTGACAATGGTCTATATAAATGGGTAAAATTTGTGCTCAGGAAGAGGGATACGAGGAAATCCGAGGTGAAATTGAGATGTTGCAGCAGTGTAGTCATCCCAACGTGGTTCGCTACTTTGGAAGCTACCAAGGAGAGGAGTACCTTTGGGTATTATCTAACATTCTGATCCATGTTGCACAGTTTTTAGGTCTGACATGAATAATTTACCTTTTTTATAGTTTGTGTGACATTTATTAGAATGTGTGACCTCAACTATTGAACTTACCCTCTTAACTCACTTATGCCTTGTTGATCCTAGTGGCCTTTTTTCTTATATGGTTCTTTAGATTCTCATATAGAATGAATCTAACACATGCTCCTAGGTCTAAAATTATTTAGTTTTCCAAATTACTAGAATCTTGGATTGACACAAAAATAGAATCTGACAAACTTTATTCATTCATGTTTTCACTATACATATACAAAGCCTAGTTTATATTTTTCCTTTTTTCACTATACATATACAAATCCTAGTTTATATTCTTCCATGCTTCTATCTTGATCAAAACATTGTATCCAAAAAGATACATAAGAACACATTTATTGCACATATGTGTATATAGATCTTATACAATGTTACAATCAGGATGGAAACATGAAAAGAATGCCGCCTTTAGTACATTCTTTCTGTAAAAAATGATACCTTTTCCTTAAAAAAGAACTGATGTTTATATAGCAAACTTTGAACAATACAAGACATTATGGTTTGAATTATGGTATGCTGTACTAGTGCATACCACTCTATATTGGTACCGAACTGAGACTCGGTATGATAGGTGTACTGCATCTTGGTATGCTGAGCTGACCCGTATACTGGGCATATCGATATTGTATCAGTATTTGATTTGGTATTGAGATGGCAAACCTTGGTCTGAATCCTACACTGAATGATTTGCTACAATAAAAGCCTTGAAACTGTTCAACTTTATTTACTTTTTAAGTAAAAAAATTCACAAGAGTATATATTTAGATTTTTTTTCCTTAATATGATATTGTTATAATTCTCTAGAGATGTAAATTCAACTTTAAGATTTTTAACAGATAAAATCAAGTTATATTGAAACCATTTGCTTTAATTCATCTAAACATACGCTGATGTATGTGCATGTTGTTGGCATGGTTTTATAAATTACAATATTTTCTCCAAGAAAATTTATTGACTTGGAAACAAGTTTTACCCTACTCTTAAACAAAATAAGCATTTTTTTGTGGGACTTGGTAATCATGAACACTTTCCTGTTATCCATAAAATGACAAGATTAAAAAGAGAATTTTTATTGAAAAGTGAAAGAAAAATACTTTTGTTGGTTCACGTAGGGTAGATTATGGGCTTTACTTGATTTAATGAAGGTGGCATTTTGTTATTTCATCGCAACATTAAAGCAAGAGCTCTCAATGGAGTTGATTGACAAATGGATGTCATGTGTTTGTAAACAAATGCTCTCTTGCCTCTGGTTTCAATTGATATGACCAAATTTGGGAAAATTTCAGATTGAACCATGATTTCAAAATCCAGTCAGAATAGGATGGTATGATCGGTACCGTGCTGTTCTTGAATGTCCACTTTTGGCGTGAAACCAGCACTGCTATGGGTGTTGAGATGCCCAAACAACTGTAGCAGTATGTATGGGCTGTATTAATGTGTACCAATGGCACTGTACCAATCGTATTGACTGTACCAACCATACTGGTTGGTATTAATTTTTTTTTTTTTTGGTGGAAGCCATCAGTTTTGATACGTATCATATCGTCAGTACCAGTACTGTATTGGTCCTATACCACTGCTGTTGAAAAAAATGGTATGAGGTTCGGTACTGGTATTTAAAACCTTAGATCAAACCAATAATTAAACACATGTCTAAAATTATAAGTTCCAGTGAAATTTTAATCTGTCTGAGATCCTTGTCACTGTACTATAGCTGATTCTTAGCCAATAAGATGGCAGTTATGTGCATGACATACAAGAGGAAGATATTGGTTCATGTTAATCATCAAAGTTAGTAATTTATTGAGTTTTTTCTTTTTGTAGATTTGCAAGGATTCTTGTTCCTGTAACCCCTTTTTTCATGCTTGCTGTGGCATTTAAGTCTCTATCATCAAATTAGCAAGTTGTTCCACTTGTTTTCCATGCTTATTGTGGCATAAATCACTGTTATCAAATTAGGAAGTTGTCCTGCAAGGTGATGAGCTGAAAATATGGTGAGAAGGAAGTACCATAAGAAGGTGAATAATTTTGGTAACTACCTTGATAACTCTCAGAATTCACCTTGAAAAGTAAACTTTTGAAGGGCACAATTAGTTCTTTTTTCTTAATTTCACTCACTTAATTCATTGTCTTGTACAAAAAGAATAGATAATTCTAAAGAAAGCCTCAGTGAATATAAAGTTCAGCTACTTCAAAGCCAAAACTGTAGAGTGTACACACTTAAAAAGACTGAGCTTTTCTAGTGTGTTTGGACTTTGAGCAAATTTTTGGATACAAGACATAACATGGCTAAAATCTATAATGGAAAATTTTTCGGATGTAAGTTAGCTTCTGCTAGTAGTGCTCACATGCATCGAGCTGACAAATATCCATCTTGTTCTTAGAAAGAAGCAGACATGGGTGTTGGGGCACCCAAAGATCATGCAATTTGCCCTTTACCACTAACGTTTTTTTTTTTTTTCCCCAAATAAATATTGCTTGAATTTCCTACAAGCAATTGCATCCTATCTATAAATTATTATTTTTATTATAATTATTTTTATTATAATTGCATCAAATATCCATCTTGTGCAGTGCTTGCGATTTTTCTGTTACATCTAGAAGAAAAACATGGTGGAACATTTCCTTTATCATTTAGTTTTGCCAGAATTGAATGAGCCAAAGCAATTTTCTTACATGGCTGAAGCCATCACTATGATCTTTTCCATTTTTTGTTGCTACAACCCAGTTGGACATCGACTTTAGGTATGTGGCTGACCAGATATGTGTCCTGGTTTTTCTTCAGCTACTTAGTATGTGCTATATATTTCTATTGAAGTGGTTTGTAGGCTCTTCATTTCCTAGAAAAAAATCCTCAAATCTGAGAAAATATGTTAAATGGGGGATGGAAAACACTGTATTTAATAGCCGTTGCACTTTGTGTGTCTGGTTGTGTTAAACATTGCATCAACTTCTTAATATGTATCAAACACATTAAATTTGTCAACTTTTGGAAGTCAGTGCCAGGCTGTTGGTGGAAGGTTGGAAGTTGGCTTTCTTTCACATCTTATCTGAATTTGGAAATTGATCTGAGAATTAAATGAGTTTCCATGCCCCATTAACTTTTTACAACATCATTTTATAGCATTAATGGCACATTTAGAAAGTACTTTTTTTGGCATCTTTTTGGTTATCAGTATGCATGTAGTTTTTAATTCAAATTTGGAATTATATTTGCTGGCAGATAGTGATGGAGTATTGTGGTGGTGGAAGTGTTGCTGATGTGATAAATGTTACCGAGGAGCCTTTAGATGAATCCCAGATAACATACATTTGTAGAGAAGCATTGAAGGTATTGCATTTTTCTCAAGTAATCATTTTTCTAAAATGGATGCCATTTGAAGTTGAGGGGTATACCAAATAAAGAATTTTCTTTGTATTATAGGGTGGGTAGAGATCCTTAATTCTCTTGTTGATATAGCTCTATAAAAAAAGTAATTAATTGCGCACAAATTTAATTGTGCAAGAGAAGATAATTTTTAGGGTAAAGATTTTGTTAGCACTTGTACAATGAACTTGTTATGGCTCTACCTGGACTTAATTAGGTAGCAATACTGAATTATAACCATGCCTTGCTTTGATTCCAATGCTTCAAGTATTGATTGTTAACACAAGCATTTGTAAGAACTTATGGAAAGTAAAAGAAAAACTATAACCTTGAAATGAACCTATTGATATTTTTCTTACCTACAATATTCTTATTTCTGTCTATCTAATCTGACCATCTTAACGTCTTATAACACAAAAGGATTTCTTTTACATTTTTATTGTAAATTGTACTGTGCTGCTTTGGCTGGCATGCTATATTGTACCAGTGCATATTATCAACCATTGTCCTTACTGGTGGATGATGTTGCATGCTTGCTGACAACAAAAATTCCCAGCCTAACCTTGTGCTGCATCATTATTGTGCCTTGAGTTGTTTCCTCTCCCCATATGCATGTGCCTTTGTGTGCACATGGTTGTGCAGTTGTGTGCTTGCGTTTTATGTTGATTGGGAAAGTCAATGACCATTAGACTCTTGGATTTACTTGAAATCAGATCTCAGATTTTGCAGGTTTCTGCTATAGTCAGCTATAACCCAGCAACCAGAGGTTCTCAAATGCCCCTAATTGATGCAGAGTTTTTGTCCCTTAATGCCTTGGTGTTCAATCTATATGATTTACTTGTTAATTCGAGCACTAGATTCTTAGTTTATTAGTGTATTTTGCTGCTGTGGTTCAAACATGAACAGAGGCAGAAATTACCTGATATTTGGTTTGGGAAAAATGCAATAGGACCTTTTATGTACAAGCGGTACACATTGCTAAAGTTCTTGTATTGATTGTTTTGATCTGATACATCTCTTCATCCTATGTGAGGTCTATAACAGATATCACTGTTTATCACCTTCTTCAGCCTTTGGTTTGCATCTGTGGTCCTTCATCAGCATTTTATTTCTTTCTCTTCTTAATTATTTTATTTTGAATTAATTCCACTTCATATATAATCTCTGGTACTTTTTTGAAAGGCCACCCTGTGATACTTTATAAAGTAGCCAATATCTGGTGATTTTGTATAAAGAAAATACATTGGAGATCATGCAGCTGATTTATATACTACATAGTACTTGTCTGCGGGTGCATACGCATGCAAATTTATAAATAATGATTTAATAATCATTAGACAATCTTAATCAGTCTGGATAGAATGTGGAAAGAGAAGTTAAAGACATGGAAAACTGAAAGATGTAGTGAAGCAAGTGGACATAATTTTTCTACCATCTGCACTGATATGTCACCATATGAATCTTTTTTCTTTATTAATAGTGTTATATTTATAAAAAAACTAAAGGAAATTCTGGTATAAAACTTGATGGCCCATGAGCTGAGTCCTTCCTATGGTATAGATATATGTTTAGCATGCAAGACTCTTAACTTCCATCTGATAAAAAGCAGAATAACTAAATTTTAAATTTTTATCACTTCACCTTGCATACCAACCAGCACTAACATATGGTTCACAAGATTTTTCATTGTTTATATTGCCAAACCTTTAACTTTTCTTGATGCAGGGTCTTTCGTATTTGCACTCAATTTTTAAACTCCACAGAGACATTAAAGGTGGCAATATCTTGCTTACCGAGCAGGGAGAGGTAAAGTTGGGTGAGCACGACTCTTGGAATAGTACATTCTTTATTTCTTCAATATACAACATATATTAATACTCACAACTCATAAGTAAAGTTCCACATTGCATTTGGACTTCCTTTTGGTTGATATGCAATATAGGTCTTGAGTTTCAAATAATAGCTCAAATTTTCTTCTTCTGATTTGTGATTAGCATTATTACCTTTGGGATTATTTTGCACAGGTGATTTTGGTGTTGCTGCCCAGCTGACTAGGACCATGTCAAAGCGAAACACGGTACACTTTCTTGGCTAATCAAATGTCATGACCTTTATGACTAGACGTGTGATTCTTGAAAATCAGTGCTTGTTGCTCTCTACATTTCTTATAAGCCTTTTGGTTGTCTTGTCAGTTATCATCATAGGTATCAGAATTTTCTAGTTTTGGGGTGACACTAATATGCTTGCATATATAGTACCATGCAGGCATCAGGAGTGCTGCCAACACTGTTTCCAATTACATTCTGTCTGCCTATACATGGCATCATTCCTTCTGTCATTTGCTTGGTTATGGTCACTTACAGAAGTGGACTAGATTGCATCAAAGGGCAATTTTCTGATTGTTACAGGAAGTGGGTGAGCGTGGGCACAAGGAAGTGGGTCTCTTAAAAACAAATTTAGTAACAGAACACTTGGCTGTGTTCAGCATCACTATCACCTTTTTTTTTAAAAAAAAGGGGTTAGAAACAGGAATTTTGTTTTCTTTTTTCTTTTTTCTTTTTTTTACATTTTTGACAACAGAAACATATTTGATGGTCATTGTTGCTTTTTATTTTTTACCATTCTGACAATAAAAACATAATTGATCGCTACTGTTATATTTTATTTTTTACAGCAAGAGACTTTAAAAAAGTTACTTTTTCAAAAAGTTATTTTAGTTTTTAAAAAGTTACTTTTAAAAAAAGTGGAAGTAAAAAAAATTCTCTTCAACTTTTTTCATAAATAATGAAAGTTACTTTTAAAAATAAAAAATAAAAACAATGTAACCAAACAAATTGTTGTTAGATTTCATGTTTCTAGTTTTTAAAATAAAAAACAAGAAATGAAAGTGATACCCAACAGACCCTTAGCATGTGGGTGCAGTACAAGTTTCTAAGGAGTTTCTGAAGTGTTTGTCTCCTTAAATAAAAGACTCTTGCCGCTAAGATCTGGAGCCCACATAGAACTTCTGTTCAAGCTTGTGGAAGACATCATCGTCCTTTTGTGTTTATGTTTGTTCACTTGCTTGTGTATGTGTGGATGGACAGGAATTGGTATGTGCATCTGTCCTCAGGCTGAGTGCAAATCACAATGATTCTTAGGTAGAATGAGAAAACATGAGTTTCTGGATGGTGGAAGTTCTTGCAGCAATTCATTAGATTGCTGCAATTCATTCTTTTCCTTCTGTTTCATGCAAACTCTTAATTTGATTTATTGCAAGAAGGTGTTTTTTCTTCCTAAACAACTGAACTTCTGTTAGAGGGGACATATTGATCAATTATCTTGATTTTGTGTTCTCTAAGGGCAAGCAATTTTGCCTGGAAGTTGTGCTTAAAAATGCTCTTCATCAACAAGTTAATGTATTTGGTAATATTGCTAGAATGACATGTGATTTTGTTATGACATGAACTTCTTGTTATGCTCTTCTTCAATAAAAACTTATTTGCTTACTATATTTGCTAGAGTGCCATACGGTTGTTGGTATGTGGAGCTTTTGGTGAAGCTTAATACTGTCTTTGCTCCTTAATACTGTATTTGCTCATTTATTCATCAAGCATTCACTTGGCCCTAGTTGGTTCCTAATGAAGAATCTTTAGTTTTTGCCTTCTGTACTTTTTGATAATTGGCAAAGGCTTCTAAAATAAACCACCAATAAATATGGGATTTGAGGTTGTTCACATTAAGTAAAAGGTGATGTAAGCTATATTGCCAACACATGATAGCAGCACTATTACATGGTCACAGATATGAGAATTGGACTTGGACCAATTGTCGAACTTGGCAAGAGGGAAAAAGGAGATACAGCAATACATAAAATAAAATATAATTTCAACTAAATTATATATTTATACCTTTAAAAGTTAAATTATATATTTACCTTTAAATATTGTTTATTTAAACATTTAAAAGAAAATGTTAAAAGGTTACTATTTGTTAAGCTCTTTCAACATACGTGTTTCTCATGCGAACTTCCTAATTAATTTAAAGATATAAGAAAAATATTTTTTTGTAAAGTGATTTTAATACATACATCCTTAATGAATCTCTAACAAGAATAAATTCTCCTAACATCATAAAAGAGGGTCAATTTATTACTGGAGGGGTTCAAATCTCTGAAAATCGTCAAAATGACAACCAGAGAACTTCATAGGTATCTAAAGTTGCCTTGGACATGTATTCAACACGATTTTGGGAGTAGGATGCGAGCGTTCAGGTAACACAAGCTGGCATCCTATGGTGATCATACTATCGGGATTAAGTGCAACAAAGAAAACCATTCATCATGATATAACAGTTTTTAATCGCACGAACCAAGGGTTTAAATCCCTATATTGAGGCTTGTTGCAGTGTGGGATTGGGTTAGTATGACATCAAGATGGTCATGAACAACCATTTAAAATAGGAAAAATAGAAAAAGTAAAAACTTAAATTGAAAAATAAAGGTGTCCTACAATACAAGGCCATCCCAAGTGTTGAAGACTGGAATGACCTAGTCTGGGGAGACTTGGGGTCCCAGATATGTCTCTGGAATTGGTCTCTCTCTAATTGGTACCGTTGGGATGAATATGTCCTTAATCCCCATGTGGACTTTTAGTGTCCAACTTATATCCGTTTGTTGGAATCACATTCTAGTTCTTTCCTCTCCTCTGTTCATTTGATAACTAATAGAGTGAACTAGAGGTTAGGGCTCTCATCTGTTCTCATTTCCTCAAGATCACATCATTTCATTATGAAATCCATCATGCACATTGATTTCATTCTGCTGGTAAGACAATTAATCTTCTTAACTTACATATGCTTTGAGTTCGTTTTGGTGGTAAGACAATTAATCTTATCAGTTGACATCATCAGCATTAGGAAAAAAGTTATCTTTTTGTGTAGCTTGTCATTCAACTAGTGTAAGGTACTTTATCAACACATAAAGAAATGCTAAACACCATAGACAAATTTGCATTATTGAAGTTTGTTTTAAGGTTGCCTTCAAGTTGAAAAGTATGTATCATTCAGAATGTCATTTTTTCTCTTTGTGGATTCTACATGCCTTTCTCCATATACCTAGGTGAGAAAGTGTTAAAGCCTCCTAGGTGAGAAAGTGTAAAAGCCTTAGGGCCATCATTATCAATAGATTAGATGATTAGCTAATGTTACCTTTATTTACAACTCTATGTCTGGATTCCTTCCACATTACTCCATGGACTTTGATAGATAATGTTTTCTTGATGATAATATAAATGATGATAAGCCAATTTGGTATGAAGTTGTGCCTGATGTAATTTTTGTTTGTCAATGAAAAAGTTTGTTATTCTAACACAAATACTTTTGATATGTTTGTTCCATCTTTCAGTTTATTGGCACTCCGCATTGGATGGCCCCAGAAGTTATACAAGGAAGCTGCTATGATGCGAAGGTAATGTAAATATTTTTTGGCCTGCTTATCTCACCTTTCATGCAAGCCATGTTCTACATGCTACTTGATTATATGTTAGATGTGAGTATACTAATGGATTGTGGTTCATGCTATGAACACAAATAAAATATCCTGTAGAGAATCCATATTTTCTAATAAAAATAAATTTTCTGCTAAGAAAGATAAACAAAAGATGCAGGTATTGGTGTTCCAACAGTTAAAGGATAATAACAATCAAATCTTTAATTTATTGATTTTACATATTCCACGTAAAAATAAATCAGGGGGATGAACAAGTGCTTGCTTCCAGCCATCTTTGCCTGTTTTGGTTTCATGCTCAAGGAAACAAAAAGTATGTGTTGAACTTGAGTGCATAACTCTGGCAGGAAATAAGAGAAAGGGAATGATGTTCCTTTTAGCACATGAACATGACTGGATGCTATTTTAGTCTAGAGATGTAAGATCAGGGTTTCAATCCTTCTTGGCATAAAGAATTACTCGAGGGCAATGCACGTGATATGCTAGAAATCCTATAATTATGAACATTTATTCCTCCTCTTGAACTGTTATTGTTATATTTTTGGTTTTAATTTCCCAATTTCATGCGGTTGTCATGTTATTACTTTGATTATGATGTGTTACTACATGGTTTCTTTGTCCAGCTGCCTAAAACTAAAGAGGGGAGGGATTTTTGGAAATTGTTTGATTCTTGCTACATTAACCTTTCTTAATCCAACTCCCGAGGCCTAAGTTTTGAAACATTGAGCTCATACCTAACAGGTTCAAGATAGAGGGCTGCTCTTCCCGCATTCATAACGCCCTCCCCTACCATTGGCACTACCCATCTGCCCCTTGCAACCATGGAGATCTTGAACAGTGGAAGTATTGCTGATCCTAACCCCTCTTGATTCCTAGAAATTCTTCTTAACCCTTTTCTTATATGAAATTCTTGCAATAAAGATATGAATTGGCCCCTTTCCCTTTTTTTCTGCAGAATTCCTCCAATAAAGCTCTGAATCAGCCCAATGATAATTCTCATGAAATCCTAGGTTCTATTTGTTTTGCTTGGATTCTAAAAATCTACACTAACATTGGTTCATAAATTTATAGCGAGGAAACCTTGTATCTCTTTTTCAGTCTTTGTTATTGAACACTTGCATTTCTTATCATTCGATGCATAGAATATCTGAGCTATAGTGGGTTAGGAGTCATGTCTCAAAAGAGAAGAAGGGACACTGGATTATGTGGGTTAGAAGTGGGAGAGAGAAGGGGTATATGGGAAAGATTATTTTTATTATATCTATCCTTTTTCAAGTATTGAGATGGTACCATCCCGCTATTATCCAAACTCCAAACATCCCAATCAGTGCATCTTGTAACACTCCCTGTCCTAAGTGTTAGGATGGGACGACGGCATGTTCCATTCCATGAAAAAATCGGGACGATTTTGTCTCATGAGATTTAAAACTTTGATAATATTGATACTATATTGTACAGTCATTTGACAACATAGGTACCAATCAAGACTATGAACCTTGGGTGGTGGGCCATTTAACTACAAAATCTAGATTTACATATCATACTTCAAAAGCCAGATTTACTTCAAAAGCCAGATTTATATATCACAAAATAATGTGGATAGGAAGTCAACAGGCTATAATGCTAAGGTCATATTAAAACCTTGTACCATGTCATTAATGCCATCCATTTTTGCTAGGTTAAAGATAACCAAAACATGTTTTTTCATTTTCTAGGCATCTAGCATAGATCTGAGTCAAACAATAATGTTTGGTGTGCTATCAATGGATCTTATTTGGAGAGTGATTGCTTGTGCGTATAAGTAATGAAATAAAGGAAAGCTTATGAGATCTAAAGGAAAACCTGCAGAAAATCTTACAAATTAGTTTCCGTGTCCTCAAATGATAATCAAGATTTTGTTGTTTATCAAAAATGTGGAGAGGACGTATGATATTGAAGTTGGAGCTTATATTTCCCATATAAAAGGCTATTCATTAGTATTGAGCAGTGGATAGGAGGGCAATTAGATAAGTGGTAATGGAGGTTAGGTAGCACGGTATCATACTTCATATAAAGATGTGAGTTTCCACATTTATTAAAATTCCTTTTATATCTTCTTTTATCCTTCAACATATTTATGTAGTCTTTGTTTTGCTAAAGTTTCCTTTATAAAGCTGTTTCTCATATTTTCAATCCAAGTTTCCTTCTGTTTTTACCTTTTCTTTTAGTTCTGATATAGCACATACTTCTTTTCAAATCTTTGTTAAACTACTTTTTCTTGCTGGACCATCCCCAATTCTTGATGCCTTAATTTTCCAGGTAGATGTGTGGGCTCTTGGTGTGTCAGCAATTGAGATGGCAGAGGTATGTTTCTTGTGTGGCTTATAAACTCAGGCATTCTTTTTCAGGGTACTATTAGCTGTTTGAGTTGTTAGGCTTTCCTTGAGTTGAAATTTTCTTAGTTGTGTGTCACCGACCATGTTATTCAATCAATAAATCATATATTGTCTTTGTAAACACGCTAGTGCATGCTAGGGTATAGTTCTATACTAATTTTTCTTGGCCTTCTTAATTTCAGGGACTACCCCCGAGAGCCACTGTGCATCCAATGAGAGTTAGTACATATCTTTGATCTTCTTTAATATTTACATTTTTCTGCTGATATCACTATTTTTTTTTTTGGGATTATGTTTCATATGCCTTTTTCCATCTTTTTGTTAAGCTTCAATTTCTTGTTAGATCTTAATATATTATACTGAAATCCTCTTTTGTCTGCAAGACTTATTTATCTTTTTGTGGTGGTGTTTCCTTATAGTGGGTTATCATTTGTTTTATCCCATCAATGAGTCCGATTTATGATATTGTTTTTGACATGCAGCTGTTTGTTTTGGGGATGTAAAATAGTTTGTAAACTGATTAATACTAATAAGGTTCCATTTTTTGGTGGATAAGTTTTATGGAAAAGTTGGTCAACTTTTCCCCCAACTTTTTTATTGACTAACTTACCCATGTTCGCTTGCTTTGATCAAAGGAATTAGATGGGTAAGTTAAGGGTATCATTTACTCATGAAATGGAGCATAAGTCAAATTTACCCATCAGAGAGATGGATAAATTGGTTTTCCATTGGCTAGGTAACATGCATTTTTTTTATTCCTAAAATATCCTCGTCTCCTCTCAAGATTCTCACTTGCATATACCAATAAGTTTAGCAAATTTTTTCCTTACTTTGTCTTCATCATTTTTTTAATATCATTAATTATTTTCTCTTTTCCGCTCTCAACCTCATATTTTTCTTTCATCATGGACTCTAGTCGTGTAACTATCAAAATTTATTTCCATTTAAAAAATTAAATTTTATATATGATCAGTGAATATATTGAAAGCATGATCGAAAGTATAGTTTGATATGTGAAAATTGGGTAGCAATTACAAAGGAGTAGTATATAATTAGTATGCAAAATAGGCCTGAAGTATAAAAGGTATTATGGGAAAGATGGAAAGATTTTAGCAACTTACCTGGGAAGTTATAATGCAAAAGAACATGAGCAATAAAAGTCAGAGTCAATTTTCTATGCATAAAAGAATATAGATAAATTAGTTTCTTATTTAAGTGTTACTTGGGTAATGGAAAAAAAAGTAGATTCTTGGATAACAAAGTATGTCATATCAGTCAGTATGCTGTCATCCTAAACATGCCGTACCATATGAGTATTGGTATGGAGGGCGTACCGACAATTGGTACAGTATATTGAGTGTGCCGACATTGTGTTAGAATTTTATTGGTACGTTTCTTGGTACCGAGATGGCGAACCATGCTAGGTAACTTTAATGCCCCCCAAAAGAATGAGCCCTAAGTTAAATTCATGTTAGTGCTGATCTGATATATACGTAGATTAGGCGGATGAAATAAATATTGGTCAGACATGCTGACTGGGTAACATTTTTCTTTTAGTATAAGATGGGTATCACATTTTTTTTGGGCCTACTTTTAAGCAGAAATCTTGATGAATTGCTAGCATTTGAAATGCAGTGTGAGTTTAGCTTCACATCACGTTCTAGATGGTATCTGCAAAACATATATAAAAAAAAATCAGAAAGGTAAATCCATTTTTTCTTTGTTTCTGATATTGCACTTTTTTCCCCTCTTTTTTAATTCATTCCACAGCCAGGTTTTTATGATTTCATAGATACCTTCAATTAACTAAATTTGAGAAACTGTATTTTAAGAACATTTGATTCCGATTGAAATTTTAGGAATTCCAGCAACATTGTCAACTGCCAAAGTCAATCTTATCTTGTTCTTCGTAATTGGTTTGGTGATTTTTGTTATCTTATTCTCATTTCTGGTAGGTGCTATTTATGATATCTGGTGAACCTGCTCCAATGCTTGAGGATAAAGAGAAGTGGTATACCTTCACTACTTGTTTAGAAGCATTTGTTAACCTTTTTCTCTATTTGTAGTTATGTATTCATGTACTGCTGAAATTGTATGTTATATGGAAAAGGTATCTGTTTGCTGTTTGCTATATTGCATTTGGTGCAGCCATGCTAGAATAAACATCTGGAAAGGACATGAAGATCCACTGTTATAACTATGTTAACACAGTTTTGAATGTGTTCACTTCGTTTGCCAGTTTAAGGGAATTTGTTTGAATTATTTTTTTCTAAAAGTATTTCTCAGGGTTTCCAAAGTCACAAATCTTTATTTCCCAAAAGAATCCCACTATATCTGCCTTTCTTAAACAAGTACTCTTCAATAAACTCTGTTATCACATGCATTAATCCAGTTAAAGTAGTTTGCATATGATTTGGTCATACAAACATTTTTCTCTTTCCTCATGTGGAGGGTAAGCATATAAATAACTCTTTCTTTAGAGTGAATCAAGTTACTACCATGCTTTCATAAAATTTTCTTACAATTAACTTACAGATGAATTTTGAATACTGTCTTTCCTTTTCTGGGTGTTAGCGAGCATGTCATCAAATTAATATTTTTAATTTAGTCCACTAAACAATTATCTCTTAACAGTTGGCAAGTTTGTATATAAGTTTCAATGTTAATGATGTGAATGATATTGTAGCAGTAATAGGTAAGGTTTGAAATCTCAGACCGTACCGCCTGGTACAGGGTGTTTCGTATGGTAGGGTGTCAAGACTGTATGCCCTTGTATTAAGTGTCAGTGCCAAGATATGAATTATAACGATACTTGGTACTAGGTGTTTGTAGGGTACAGATATGGGTTCAGTACTGAGACCCTAAAATAATGGTTATTACCTTTATACTTAAATGTTAGCTCGGTTTCCTGTTGTCCTTAGTTATGTGTCACTAGTCATTCTAGCACAGTGAACCATATTTTTGAAGTATTTGTTATTCATTATGTTTACTTATATTATTATGTGAATGACCAATGTTTTAGTTGCCTAGAGGCTGCCCCTGTAAGGCAGGAAACTTCACTATGGGTCTGAGAGTCTAGGTCTGTGGAGAGGAGAAGACATAAAAATTATGTGAAAGTTGTTCAGCAAGCTATGAAGGATACTAGCAATAGTTGAGAACTGAACATCAAAATAAAATCTCATTATGTCAACCCAAATAAATGGTTTTAGACTTGCTAGTTATATTTTGTGTGTATTCTGTTCATTTTGTTAGTTTGTTCTGGTTCTTTTACATCCTTTTTCTCTCCTTTAGGTCTCTTCTTTTCCATGATTTTATTGCCAAATGCTTGACCAAAGATCCACGACTACGTCCTACTGCAACTGAGATGCTGAAGGTACCCATTGTTTTTCAGGAATTCTTTGATCATATTTTGTTTCATCAGAAGATTATCATGTAGACCATGCTTCATTCAGCTTTCATTATGGTTTTTTAACAGAAGGATTCAATTTAGTCAACTCGATTCAGAGTTAATGTCTAAGACAATGCATTGTAGTATGAGCATAAACTTAGTCCTATTAATCATCCTCTTAATTTTGCGATGAACCAAAGGTTGTCAAGATGGTCAGGCAGTCCCTAGGAGACCAGACCCTTGTCTACCTTGGCTGCCACTTCTTTTTAAGAGTTAAAAAAAAAGGGATAAACAAGATATCAAGAAGAGGAAAAATAAAAAAAAGGAAAAGGAGAAAAAGACATGGAAAAAATGAAATGAAAAAGGAGAAGATAAAAAAACTGTACTCAGTTATGGTGGATAACTGGTGGGTTATTTCTGACATTTTTGACATTTGGTGGATGATGAAATTGGTCCTTATCTTTTTCCTTCAATTTTTTTTTTTTTTTTTTTGCTAGGACATGAGTTTGTTCAAATGAATGATAGAAACTGTTTTGGCTGTTAACAGTTGCTAGTGTAATTTTTGTTCTGGTTTCGCACAGAAACACCTAAATTAGCATATTTTTATACTTGCTAACATTTTTTATACTAATTAGTATATTTAGCATATTTTTATACAAGTTGAACTTCTGCACAAGTTATGATTGATAATTCTCTACTTAGGCTAGAGTTCAAATTATGATTCATAATTCTCTACTTAGGCTAGAGTTTAAATTGTCATTCGATTTTTTTGATTTGTATTTGATCTCTTCTACAAGCTACTTAAAGCATGTTCTATATTGCCTAAGAAGTCTGGGTAATTTTTAAAGTAAACAAAGCACTACCTAGAGAAATCAAATGCTTGGTAACATCATCTGAGAAATTCTTCTACAAGAGGCAGAAGTGAAAAGGCTACTTTTAGGCTGGCTAGAAAAACCATAATTGCTGGGTGACATGATTCCTGGTCCAAATGGAGTTTCCAAGGAAATGAGTGCAAGTTGTTTGACACATGGCAAGAAATGGAGGTGGGAGAAGACCAGCTGTTCATTGTGACCAGTCAAAAGAGAAGCAGTGGAGGGGAGAGAGGAGATAGGGATCAGAGAGAGGAAGTGGCACTTTGTCACTCTCATCATTTGTTCCCAAACACAGTGCCTCAAACCCTAGGGAAAGATAAATAAGGGAAGATGGAGGAGAAGACCAACAATAGGAACATTGGGTTCTTTTCCCACTGATCAAGTACTTTTACAAATAAGCACAATTTTTATATAAATATCCTCTTGTTTCGTGTGACCAATGACAAAGAATGTAAACAGATGATTCTTTTTGTAAAGAATGGAATTAGACAAGAAAAATCTTAAATAACCAAAAGAGGTTTTGGTTGACATTATTTGTTGAAGTGCCCTGCTTACATGGAAAAAGCGGAACCTGAACTGGTTTCATAATGGCTAGCCAATAATTCATAGTAGTTTGTCGTGTTTTACATGTAATATGCATAATACAATATTTTCATATTATATATGTATAATATGTGTAACATAGTTGGATTATATAGCATAGTTTTTCATATTATAATATATAATAAAAATATTATGTAACATTGTATCATGTCTCCTGTTTTGAAAAAAATTCAATCATCATTTCCCCTTTCTTGCTTATGTTTTCCAATTCTCATTTCCCCTTTAATGGCAACTATGAGAAAAACTAGCTTGTGGCTTCTTTTGTAAATTTTGATTCTCATCTTTCAATCAAGGATTTAAGTATTAATCCAAATAGGCTGGTACAAGGCGTACTACTAACTTGACCTGGTGTGGTGCCAACTATAGTGATGGGCTTGGTGTGCCTTTGTACCAACACATTGTATGGTTGCTCTGCTGACTCCAAAAGCATATTATGTCAGCATGGGAGTGTACGATGGTGACTGAACCTATACCAGTCATTTATTGGTGCAGGTCTATTATTGGGGCAAAACATCACCTTTGACAATGACAATCTTGTCTATGGAAAGTAGTTTTATAATATGTGATTATCAGAGGCAAGATACACAAAAAAGTTATATTTATTTGAGAACTTAAATGAGTGTGATTTTTGAGAATGGCTTTTTAAGAAGTACAAGCATCACCAAACACGCCTGTACACTGATAAAGGAAAAAAAAAAAAACTTTGCACTATTGATGTGTAAGGTTTGTATGTGATATATGCAACATGGAACTTGTATAGTAAGAAAAATTATTCCAGTTCTGTTCTCCAAGTTGATTGTATGGTTACCTTTAACTAATATCACTCTCCTAGAGGTTATTTAAGGCATGCCATCTGCTGGCATCCAATGGAGTAAAACTGAGTCTGCATTAAGAAGTGGGATATCTTTGGAATATTCCATCAAGATTCTGTTTGTCAGTTACCTTCCACAAAATATGCTAGGCCAGGAAAAAAAATCCTATTGAAGATCGATGTGCAATGTCCCCTCTGTTAGCAGTTCACTTGGTTTGTTTTGGGTTCATAATTTGCAATTCACTCTTTTTTTCTGGAACTATGTTTGCCTGGGGGTAGGATTAGAAGATCTTTGTTAACATATTTAACATTAAAATTTATTAATGTTTATCTTTGCTTCATAATAAGCATATAAACTTGGATTCATGAAAAATGTATGGGAAATGCTATTTTTAACATTTCCAAAAAAGAGAGAGGAAGATGATAAGGAGATTTAGCATATTTCAAAAATATTCAAATAAAGATTTATATAAAATTCCTAATGTGCTCACTTTTTCATATTGGACTGAAGTGTAGGTTTGCAATTCACTTAAAATTTACCTAATTAGGTAATTGAGGTCTCATTTGATAAACATTCATTGGTACCTCAAGTCTACTTCTGTCTTCAACTGATGGACATTTTAAATAGAAAGGATGGAGAAAATATGATGCCTTATCAAGATTCCTGTAATATCTAATTTTGTCATAAACATAGATGTCTCTATCTATATTCCATTCAATTGGGCTCACAAGTATCCATTAAGATAACATAATATGCACTTCTTTTCTATTTCTTAAATTTCTTCAGAGAGATACCAGAAGGCAAGTCAATATAAAAGGATTACCTTTAATGGTTCATATACACAAGTCGATAATTAGTTGGACTGTTCCAGATATATCAATGTTTAAAAGGATCACATCCACCCTCAAATTTTTTATCATTTTTTTTAAATTTATTTTTCCATTTATTCTTCCTTTTTTAATTTTTCAGTCCATTTATCGTTAATATTTACGTTAGGTACTTGTTTTTCTCTTTTATAATCAATTTTGTGTTTCCAATACTTTGACATGTGATGCATGTACAGCAGCTTGTCTTCTTAAAAAGGCAGGCTATTGGCTTTGTTAATACTGTCATTGACACTTTGCAGTTTCATCCAGCTTCATGTTGCATCCTCTATCTTCACTCCTATATCTATGGAACACTTAATATTGTTGTTTATTGATAGGAAAACCGCTAGCTCTGGTAATAGTTGTGGGGTGTCTAAAATGGTGCTGTTATTTTTGTTCAATTAAATTAGTATTAACTTGCATACTATTATTGTTTGTAAATACTTGCTAGATTATAAGAATTGCATGCTTTAATTGAATTACAGCACAAGTTTATTGAAAAATGTAATTGGGGAGCTTCCAAGATGTTACTGAAGATTGAAAAAGCAAGGCATTTAAGAGCTGCGATGGCTGCACAAGCACAAAATCAGTTCACAGGGACTGATAGCGTATGATCAAAAATGTCTTCTTTTTTTACTGTGATACTTATGAAATTTCTGATTTTGTCCTGACTCTAATTGTTATGCAGCAAGCAGCTCCAGGGGGAACTGCACATGTTAATGAAAACTATGGAGACACCACTCCTTCTGAACCTCAGAAATTTCCAATTCATGAAGCACAAAGTGCAGTTCATGGAGATGATAATACAAGTAAGGCCCATGTAGGCCATGGTGCTGAATTTGGTGCAGTTAACCATGCATTTCTTCATTATCATACTTTTGATTTAATATAATATTTTATATGCTTCAACATGCCCTCTATGAAACGATATATAATGTGTTAAAAATTTATATGAGCATAAATTTTAATAAAACTTTCTGCTTTTTTCGTCCTGTTAGATATATTAACATAATAAAGGATATGTATGATGAGGCAATTACTAGTGTAAGAATTATTGATGGCAATACTAGCGAATTTTCTATTACAGTAGGCTTATATTAGAGATCTGCTCTTAGTCTTTATCGTTTTGCTTTGGCTATAAATGAGCTTATTAGATATATTTAGGATGATATTGCATGGTGCATGTTATTTGTAAATGATATAGTACTAGTAGATGAAACTAAAGTTGGAGTTAATTATAAATTAGAACTATTGTGAAATGCATTAAAATTTCAAGGTTTTAAGTTAAATAGGATAAAGATAAAATAAATGGAATGCAATTTTAGTATAATTAAAAATGAAGATGAATGTAGAGTACAAATTGAGGACCATGAGGTTAATAAAAATGATCATTTTTAATATTTAGGATCGATTATTCATAAGGAAGGAGAGAATGAGAATGATGTTATCCATAGGTTTAAAGTAGGTTGGATAAATGAAAAAGTGCAATTGGAATATTATGTGATCGTAAAGTATACCAAGTTGAAGGAAAAGTTTTATAGGACAGCCATAATATCTATGCTTTATGGTAAAGAATATTGGGTAGTTAGAAAAATACACGTACATAAGATGAATGTAGCGGAAATGAGAATGTTAAGATGGATGTGTGGCAATACAAGAAAAGATAGAATAAAAAATAAAACCATTCGTAAAAAGGTAGAGGTAGCTCCAATTGAAGATAAATTAAGGAAAGGACAATTTAAATGGTTTGGACATATATAACGTAGACCTAGAGATGCGCCTGTATGGAAGAGTGACTTGATACATATAGAGGAAAAAAGAGATAGAGATAGAAAATCATATAAGAGGAAGTGATAAAGAAAAATTTAGAATTTTTGCATCTTACAAAAAAAAGACTCAGAATAGAGCTGAATGGAGAAAAAGGATTCATGTAGCCGACCACAATTAGTTTGGGATTAAGGCTTTATTGTTGCTGCTGCTGCTTTTTTCTCCCTAACTAACCTCTGGTTCTACTTAGTTGTTGTTCTTCCTTGTCTATATTAGTATACTCTATCAATGGCTCTATGTTGTGCTGCATTTATTATGAAGTAATTAGAGTTGCAAACAGCTAAAAGCATCCAACATTATTCCTGATTGGTTGTGTGTTGGACTTGGACACTTGCAGCTAATGGTGAGACTGATAGAAAAAGAAAGGAAGAAGTTGGAGTGTTAAAGAACGAAAAGGTACAAGGGTTTGGGTTTAGGGCTATGGTTCCAGATTGCGGTGGGATATCTCGTGGGATATCGGGAAGGGTTATCATCCTAAGTGCTGAGACAGGATTATCTCACCATTATCCTAATCAGCGTGTCTTGGACACCTCTTGTCTCAAGTATTGGCATGGGGCAAGATGGTGGCGCATTTTGCTTCGTGAAAAAACTGAATTTAAAATCTTGGTTTGGGCTTTTATTAAAGTAGGAAACATGATTTCAAATCTTGGTACGACATTTGTGGGATGTTGGGACGGGTTACTATCCCAAGTGTTAGAGCGAGACCATTTGGCCATTGTCCCAGTGTTCAAAGCAGTGCATCTTGGGACACCCCCTGTCCCAAGTGTCGGGATAGGATGGTGTGGTAGATCACATTCCATGAAAAAATCAGGATGATTTCATCCCACGAGATTTAAAACTTTAGTAAGAAATATTTTTTTTATAGAAATTCTATTTGTTTAGACTTTTTTCTAGGAAGGCAGCATTGTTTTGAGTGTTAGCAAAGCTGCAGCAAATGATGTTCTTTTGGTAACTGTGCACACATGGCCCCACCTGAAAGTCTCTACTTGCATTAAGCAGGCTTATTTTAGCTCAACTTGCAACCAACATTGTGTTGCACAAACCTTTGCAATTCTTATATGCCTTCTGTTTATTTAACTAAGAAAAATAAACATAACTTTTCTCTGTTTTATTTTTCTTTAATATAACAGATATTCTAAGTGATAAACTAATGGTAGCAGGTATCTGCTGCTTCCTTCAATCCTTCAATTTCCTGATCTTCTTACTTCCCTAAACCTTTCCTCACTCGGGCAGGTAAGATCACATATATAATGTGATCAATCATCCATTCAGGTCCTATAAGCATCCCTCATCTTATATAGAAATAATAATTATTCACTATCCTACCATGAGACAGCACAATTATCTGTCCATGGCTCTCATGCACAATCACACACTTCTACTGCCTTCCTGAGTGATCACAATCACCAACCCAACGGCTGTCACTCAACCACATCAGCCATCCCTCTAACTCCTACTCTCATGCTTCAAGCATCATGGATGCCCTTCTTTTCTTAGATTATGCATGCAAAAATTGCATGCATGTTACTAATTGGACATGACTTATGAATGATGCGTTTGCAGAATCATATGAAATCAAAACATCGTATTTATCATGCTATATTACAGTTCTGCTTGCAAAACTCAAATAAAAGAGCTGGAGGATTAATCCACATACCAGTTCTACTAAAGAGGCCAACCTGCCAAAGAGTGGTCTTTTATTATCAATGTTCCCATGATCTAGCCTTCAAGATATTATATGTTTTATATGTCAAGCAAATGCTTGCATGTGTATTGTTAGTGACGGATAATATAAGATCATACTTGAGTTGCTTTTTATATGTTGATATTCCTACTTTATGTAGATGAGTTTGGTACGGTTATAGTTCATCATGAAACTGGAGCAAATGATGAAGCTGTTGAATCACCTGTGTTCGAGAGAATGGACTTCATACCTGGCCTCGGTCAAATCCGTTCTTTCACACAAGATTTAAGGAGAGACAAGCTGACCAATCTTTGGTACTCTTTAAACTTTAATTTTTCCCCTTTTTTTTCATTTAGATAATTAGGCACTGTTTCCCCTTTAATCTTTGGCAATCTACTAAAGTCCCTATATATAACAGGTCATTTCTGCTGCATTTATGGAAATTTGTATGTTAAAAATGTTTCCAATGATTCTTGATGAGTACATGGTTTCTGACCTTGTCACATGGCACATAATTAACTGCATGATGACTGTCTGGAGATCAAGGATGGTTTGTTTGATTTGGATTCCTTAATGTTATGGATTAGTACTGTACAACACCATGATGGTTTCATTGTCAGTGTTAACTGGATCAGTTCCCTCTTGCCCTAAAGGCTTGCTAAAGCTAGAAACTGATTGTACATAAAAATAGAAATGATTAAGCTATATCTAGAGCATGATAATGCTTTCTCTCAGTGACACCAGTTTTCTCATCTAAGGATTCAAATGCTGCATGAAAGTATGATGGGGATTATCAAAACAGATATACATACTTGTTCTAGCTTCCCACACCACTGAGAACCTAATGTTAAAATCCATGTCAGTATGGTGAAAAGAATGTTGGTCATGGTATCATACCATAAGGCAGACCTAACTGAAGCAACAGGCATTAAGGTCATTTTCTAATCCCACTTATGGAAGCCAAGGGTTTAATATCAAAGCATCAATGAATGAGATTGATTGAGAGCCTTGAGGCAGGAAAATTTGATTCACTAGATAAAAAATACCAAAGGGTGAATGTGGTTCGATAGTGTATAGATTTTCAAGCAAGCGTCAGCATGATTCAATCCAAATATGTACACTTAATACAGGCCTTGGCCCCTCCCTTCTAACAATTCTAATGCATTACACAAGTATGTGGTGGATATACATATAATAGACAAATTATGCTCACTTCATATGTTCAATAGATATAAGGGAAACATGGAGCTACTTGCTTATGAGTTGGGACACATTGTTAGATAAATGACCGACATATATGCTGATGCTCACATTAAGATTGATCTTTGTGGGACATTATAGATACATGATTCATTGTAGTGCTTTGTGCTGCCTTAAATAGAAAATCAAGAATTCCCATGATCATCATCCTTGATTTGATGCTCTTTTTTATTTTCTTCCCTCACATTCAAATTTCTATGTTGATGGGTGAATATTAAGTCATAACCACAATTGTTATCACAATCAACACAAGTACAAATTGTGTTTCTCTAATACCAAGTGGAATGAGATTGTACCTCTTTTGATGCTGCTTTTGTTCTGTTGACATTAGTTAAAATTTGGCAGTTGGTAGGTACTTCAAATGATGATATGATGAAACTTTTGATCATGTCTTAGTCCAACTTTTGCTAATCTAACGTAAAGTTATAAAGAATATATGCATAACTTCAGCAAAGTATCAAGATATTATAGTTATATGAACATTTTAGGTGAAATTTTCATTATATTTTCAACATGAATATATGATGGTCTATTATTATTTTAAGTATCTCAATGCATCTTAAGGATAACTAGAAAATAGATTAAACAACTTGCAAACTCTTTACTACTTCTATTTATTTATCTGTTAAATAGAATATATAATTCTAAGTTTCTCCTTTTTTTTTGAACAAGCATCAAAAGACATAAACATAATACATGAGTAAAAATGTATACACTTGAGGACACTTCATATAAAGTGTCTAGGTAACACTATAAGTAAGTTCTTGCATCTAATCATGAAGTCCTTGTGTCTAATCATGCTTGGTGGATGTATTTAATGATCCCCTTTATAGTTCATTATTTCATGTTTCCCTATTTCTGTTCTCCAAGAGTGCTTAATATCATCAAGAGTGTGGTTCATTGAAGTCTTATCTCAGGGTGGAGAATGCAACTGGTACTGTCATGAGCAAACAACCAGTAGAACAAAAGCCTGATAAGCAGACAATCCAGGCATCAGTGTCATTTTCTTTTGGATTGACCGAGAAGAAACCAAATTCAGATGTTATACAGCAGAAACAGAGCCAAGACAGCAATTCTAAAGCTCCTGCTGGAAGTGATAATAACACCACATTAAAGAGTGCTACTATTAGCCGTAAAGCCTTTTCAGTGCAAGATAGGGTACTCCATTGGAGTAAATCGTCATTTTATTCTATTCTATTCTATTTTATTTTTCTGAAATACACGCTCACAGGTTTTACAAGAAGGATACCTCCAATTATTGCTGGCTTGGGCTAGTATCTGAATTATTCCCTTTATGTAGTAGTGAATCCAGTTGTTGGTGTTGTTTTCCCAGCTCCGGTCAATTTATGCTGCTGGCAATACAGTGCCCATACCATTCCTGAAGGCAATTGACATATCTCCTCTAGCTCTGGTGTCAGCCAATGCAATTGAGGATAGAGTGTCAGGATCAAGTAGTAATGCTGCTTTGGAAGAAGTTAAGGAGCTTTTCAGTGGTGATGGACTGACAAAGAAAGGAAGAAAAGGGCAAAACGAGGTTCCAGAAACATTTTGCCTTTTCTTTTATCTTCCATCTGACCATTACTGTTGTTATCAATGTTTAAACTTGTTGTCTGCTGTTTGATGCTGTGTTAGGTGGTGCTTCCTCCAGGAGTACATCAAAGATTGACATCAAGTCCAACACTAATGAATTTAGCTCAGGCTTTAGCTTACCATAAAAAGTGGGACTCATTGGTCTTGCACAATTGCTGTTTGCCAGAACTAAGTTTTTTCCATCTTTTTGTTAAATTCGTCCTTCATGTTTCAACTTTTGTAGGTGCTATGAGGATATGCCTCTCCAGGAGCTCCAAGCAGCCCAAGAGCAGCAGACCATTCAAAACCTTTGCGACACACTTCGTACCATATTGCATTTGTAGGCATGCCTTGATGAAGTGAGAAATGGATTGAAGCAGCAAGGGAACAGGAGGATGGAGGCTTGTGTGACTCCCTGATTCATCTTGGATTGGTGGAGGCAAGTACTCTAATTCAGAGGTCTTAATATTGTATTCTAACCAGAGATAGCAAGTGACACTTGAACAACAGAGTCATTTACGCTCTAGCTGCTTTCCATATTAAAATAAGTTCAGTGTTTACAAAATGTCTTGTTGAACGCAAGCTGCATTGATGTGGCAAGTCTTTGCATTGCGTAGTTACAGTTTAACCAAGTGCATATTACGAGCTGCTGGATTAAAGTGATAGGTGTAAGTTTACATTGCGTTGCCGATTTTAACTAGTTTAGAATTAAGGCTTTGTTGTTATTGTTGTGTAAATTTGGTTTATATATTAAGTGAGGCAGATTCTTTTTCGTTGATAATTTCTGCCAAATAAATCATTAATTTCCTGCAGAAAGAAGAGAAGACATGGTGATGTAAACTGCTAGCTTAAGTTGCATTTTTCTTTGTGCAATGTGATTCTATTTTTGCTATCTTGTGAATTTTATGCCGACACATAAAATGCTGTGCAACTTCAAAATTTTCTACGAAATATTTATGTATTTGTAAAATTTCAAGCGTCTTATTTTGCATAGCTAAGATTTAGGTATCCAGATCTGAGCAAGACCAAAAGGGTGCATCGCATGCATCTTTTCTTCAATTTGCCTAGCTGCATTTTGGATTCTCAATTCATTAGAATCCATCATGCTATCGTTGACTCCAGCTTTCAAACATTATCTTATCTTGTTGGAGCATCTTTTTATGGTTCATGAATTCATAAAAAATTTCTAGATACAGATTTGTGTGGGGTGCGGGAGATGCAACTTAGAGGCTGGTTTCATCTTAAATTAAGTTGCTTTGCCTTATGATGCACTCACTCATCTTGAAAAATTGCCATAGAACGTTCGCAGTCTTTTAAGCTTGCTGGTAACATGTGGAATCTTGACTCATTAGCTAGTAGTCCCTGTAAGAGGCAAAATCCACTCCTCCAAAAACATGATATATGTGAAGTTTACCTTACGATGGATGGCTGGACTCTTGTTGGTTCCCACTGATTCAGAAGTCCTAATGGTCCTCTGGATTTTGCTGAGAGCCAGGTGGTTGCTTATCTGTTGCTTTCAGTGCTACTATATAAATGAAGGTATATAAGAAAACAGCTACTTATAGAAGTTAAGAGTGGCAAGGAAATAATGGGAGTGGAAGCGACGAAAGCTTGTTTCTCGTCCATTGCAGACCCTGTCCTCTTTTTGGCTGCTACTGGCGTGAGCTGTGGTGGTTGGTCTCCCCGTTGCAATGGTCGCATAGGGCGATGCAATTGAGTGGAGTGAGCCATGGGATCTCAGGTAGGGAAGGGAGGCTTCTTACAGTTTTTCTCTGTGCAACCAGCTAGCATCACTAGAGCCTGAGGTTGAGGGTGCTGACTAGTGTAGTTAATAAATTAGATATTTAGTACCAGGTTCAAAGTCCCATCCTTAATTTTGGACAGATATCTGTGACCACTGCGATCCAAGCTGACGAATATCGCACGCTTTGGGGGTGGCTCGCCCTCTATCTGCGCGTGCTCGTTTTGGGTAATCAGGAAACATTTTGTTCGATTGTCACTCTCCTTTGCTTCTTTCCAAGCGATTGCTCTCCATTTTGTAACTGTAGAATTGGAAGAATTACTTGACTGCCGTGCAAGCTTAAGATTATTATAACACGAAGAATTACCACGGGACCCGGACGACAGGTTCTGACTTCCGCCCTAAACCACTCGTTCTCCGATGCTAGTGATGTTCACGAGATACCTTTGGGCGTGCAATCGTCAATCAGATGTTGAAGGGGCTCAGAGTCGCATGGGAGTTGAAACTGTACCTTTATCTTGTGAGCCGGCATCCAATCCAACCCCCTGCGATGCACCTAGCCTGTAGGAAATTCCTGCAACCTTAGAGGCTCTCCTTTCGTTATTGATTTTTGTTTTTGATTCGTATTTTTTTTAAAAAAAATTATATAAATCAAGTTTTTTAAAAAATATATTTGATGGTACTATTTTTATTTCTTATTTTTAAAATATTTTATTATCCTTAATATGAAAGTAAGAAATTCTTTCATTCAATATTTTTAAAATAAAAAAATCATGCTTTTTCTCAGCACTTTCAATACTATCTTTATCACCATTGTTTTTATTACCATCGTTGTTGCTTCTACCATCATTGTGGGCACCATTATATTGCAGTAGCCACTGCCATCTTATGACTACCATTGTGTAGCCTTCACTGCTTTGCTCATACCCAGCTGTAGCAATCCTAGCTCTACCATTTCTGTCATGCCATCATGTTTATCAGTTTCATCCATTGCTGATGCAACTGTTATTGTTCCATTGCAACTATTATCACTTTGCTATATATTACCAATACCATCATTACTTCTGATAGCTCAATCACTACTTTCATCATCTCCATTATTATCATTATATTTATTTTTTTGAAATAATTGATTATACCAAATATATTTTTATTTTTAAAATAAAAAATATAATTTGTATTTTTTGATTAAAAATATGAAAGTAAGGTGCCATGGTGTTTTCCTCTCTTAAACATATGTAGCGCTCTGACATACTACATGATACAAACTAAAGCCAGCCCTCATGAGTTCTGTAGCACGTATAAATATATGTCTTGAAATGCATAAATATCCTCTTGGATCTTGCAAGAAGGATATGAAGTATTGTCGGATAAATTAATGTCTCCAACTATAGTTTTAAAACATAGTGAGATGTCCTGTGAGACATCAAAATAGGTTGCTGTTTTAAATGTTGGGATGAGACTGTCCTATTATCATTCCAGTGTTCCAATTAACAAGTCTTGGGACATCCTCTGTCCCAGATGTTGGGATGAGGCATAACAATGATGTATTCAATTTTATGTAAAAATTGACATTACTTCATTTTACGGGATTTAAAACCTTAGTTTCAACTAAAATGGTTGATGACTGACTTAAGAAAAGAAAAAACTATGCAAGCAAATAGTTGGATTTTATTAAGCAAAATGCCTCAATTTGTCTCACCCTCTTTCCGAGTCCATCGTTGGGCGCACAATATATCTAAATCTTTCTCAAGAATTTAGGTACTTTCATCTCATTTATTTTATTTAGAACTTTGATTAATTACAAAATTAACCTTTATGGCTTGCAGAGACCAAGCCACCTCTCCAAATTTTTTTTTTCCCTCTTTTTTCCCTCCACCTGGTCAAGAAGGCTAACAATTTTGCTCGAGTCCCTTGCAAGCTAAGCTTTTATAGGAGGGATGGAACTTAGGTGCAGTGTCTCGTGCACACGAGTATTGCAGTTCTATTTTTATTTTTATTTTTTTTTCTCAATCACTATCATATGGATAGTCAGCTAGATATTAAAGTGGTTTGAAAAATGAAGAGAGAGATAGATAAATCTATATTGCTCGCACATAAGGCATTGTACCTAAGTTTTATCTTTATGAAAGTATATCTTTCTAGTCCCTGAAAAAAAAAACTTATAGAAGCAATTGGCCCTTACTTCTAATTAGGTTAGGTAGGAGGATCGCTGGTTCTTAAAAGGAGGATTACCAAACTTTTTCCTACCAATTTAAGATTTTAGAGTTAATTAATTAATCAACATAGTATTAAAGCAAAGGTTTGTTGATGGAGATAAGTTTGAATCTCTTCCATGCTAATTTTTTATTCATTTATTTTAGTTATTATCTTGACTTATTTCAAATATGGTTGTCCCTCTACATGCATGGTTTGGGTTGCATGCGAGGGAATGCTACGTCTGACATACGCACGTATATACGGTCATCAAACTTTCAGTTATTACAATTTAGTCCCTTATATTTTAAAAATATTACATTTCTTTTTACACGAAATTAATTAAAATTGATGGAATAGTTGATGTATCACCCTTACGTGAATGCATGAACCATACTTATCTTATATGGCAAGTTATTGGAAGCTTAAGTGATAGTTTACATATTTATTTTAGAGCAACTTGTTAGCTACTCCGTTAAAAATATAATATTTTTAAAATATATGAGACTAAGCTATAAGAACTAAAAATTTGAGAATCAAAACTATATTTTAGCCTCTACACGCATACAACGTCTGAACTGCAATGCGTTTGGTGTACACGCTGCTTTCATTTCTGGTGTGAAGGAGATATAATATAAGATAATAAGGGCTAGCCAACCGTATTGTTGGGGGGAAGGCCAGGAAAGAAGGGGAGTGGAAATGGTCTTCTATAAATTTATTCTCTTTTCTGGTATGGATGATCCTTCGGACCTAACGCCGGCAATGTGTTTGGTTACACGCTGTTTTCGTTGCTATCGTACGAAGGAGATGCAGTATACATGATAAGAGCTAGCCAGTTGTATTGTTGGGGGAAGGCCAGGAAAGAAAGGGAGTGGAAATGGTCTTCTATAAATTTATTCTCTTCTGGTATAGATGATCCTTTGGACCTAATGCCGGCAATGTGTTTGGTTACACGCTGCTTTCGTTGCTATGGTACGAAGGAGATGCAGTATATATGATATAAGAGCTAGCCAGTTGTATTGTTGGGGGAAGGCCAGGAAAGAAAGGGAGTGGAAATGGGGAAAGCTCGTTTCTTGTGTGTTGCACTCGTAGTTCTCATCTCTTGTGCTGGTGCCAGAGCTGCGATAATTGGTCACCAGCCTTGCAATGGTTCTATGGGGAGGTGCCATGGAGTGGAGGAAGAGTGGGCTATGAAATCTGAGATTGGGAGAAGGCTTCTCCAAACTACCTCCAGCTCTATAACTTACGGAGCTTTGCAAAACAACAGACCAGCGGTTCAAACCAGTCAGCCTGGCAATGCCTATACTCGCGGATGCCAGGCCAGTTACTACTGCAGGTAAAAATGATGGAAGCCCAGAAGCCTTCTCTCTGTGTTCGGTGCTAATATGTCCCTCTCCTTTCCTCCTCCTCCTCCTCCTCCTCCTCTTCTTCTTCTTATGTAATGTTGAGAAATAACTGAGTGAAATCTCTCTCCAAGTGTTCTTTTTTTTTTTTTTTTGTTCCAAGTTAGAACGATCAAATCGATTTCTTTTTATTTGCAGCAACATTGCTATAGAATTATATGGATGAATCATGGAACATTGCACTCATCTCAGTTGGTAGAATTTGCTTTAGACGACGACAAATTAATCGTCTTCGCTTTTCTTTATGATCAACAAAGTAGAGATCCTACAGGGTAAAGAAGCGGGTGGTACAACTTGGTTTGAGGGCCTACTCAAACCCAAGCTAGGGTCTTGCCACTTCAGCCAAAATTGGTTTAAATCTCTAACTGTGTTTAGGCTTTAACTACAATTGGGCTACTGGCTGTAGGCCAAGAAAATGGCACGTCCAAGATCACCATAATCAGAAACTGAAACACGATAATGGAGAAATTGTATTTGGAATCCATCAAACTTGACGCGGAATTTGCGACGGTTTCCGAACACGAATTCAAAATCTTCTCCCCTATACCCTTCGTTAGAACACTGGCCTAATGAGACTGCCACTCACGAGAAGAAAAAAAAAAAAAATTCTCTCTTGATCCGTATGTGAGTCAAATTGTGCATCATCCGGTTAGGGGAGGGACTTGAGCGCTATTTATAGAGTTTTCGACCACATGCCCTCTCATTACGGGCCGGGCCGTACTCGGCCCACACCAGCCAGCCCCATATTAGACTAATTAAGAACCCATATATCTTACCTTTATTAGACCAAACTAATTCAGTTAATTTCAATTAATGAAGCCCACATTAGGAAATTCTTACATTCTCCCACTTGGGCGATATTAATTGAAACGAGCGTGTGCGCACCTTTATATTGGTCTAGAGATTATTCTTAATAGTCAATCCGATCCCATAAAGTCTCGAACGCCGAATCATGGCGGTAACTGCATGTACTCACACAGAGCCTTCCATGGTCACTAGTGCTTTTAACTTTACTGATATGGATTCAATAAGGTAGTGTGTCAAATGGACAACACCTCATAATGAGTGACACTTTATGTGTTGTCCACTTTGTTAGTCCAAATTCTCTCTCCTTAAGTGTCACAAAACCTAGTGTGTCACTAGAGAATATTCTTTATGGTTCCAACGAACCTTCATATGTCTTACCTTGATAGTTAACTGTACTTTATGTGTAACAAGACATATCGTTAAGGCTAATACTAAGAATGCCCCATAGCCTGTACTCAAGGTTTACATAATGCCTCGAGATTTTCATCAAATATGTATACTCAACTTGATAAATCTACATTCACAAATACCTCATTGAATGCAAAAGAGTTGATACATATTCAAATATTACAAAATGTAACAAAATCAGATACAAACTTCATAAGAGTAACATAAAACTAAACAGCTCCCACTAATTAACAGTATCCCATGATACTCCTAAGCCCATGTTAATGACATGTCGATCAAATACACAAGGGCGGAGGCCTTTAGTTAGTGGATCTGCAATCATATCATCTGTTGAAATGTGCGCTACTGTAATGTCACCATCCTGAACTTTTTCCTTTATAGTCAGGTACTTGACCTCCATATGCTTAGACCCCTTGAGACCTCTGTTGTTGTTAACAAACAACACTGCAGAGTTATTGTCACAATACAACTGTATGGGCCTATCCACGAAATCAAATACGGTCAACTCCTTAATGAGGTTCCGGAGCCAAATTGCCTGAGTAGCGACCGAAAAGCATGCTACAAACTCCGCTTGCATGGTAGAGGATGTCATTGATTTCTATTTCTCACTTTTCCATGATACTGCACCTCTTGCTAACTTGAAGATGTAACCTATTGTCGACTTCTTTTCATCCTGACAGCCAGCAAAGTCTGAATCCGAATATCCAACTAACTGTAGATCCTGAACATGTTTGTAAATCAGCATATAGTCTTTTGTCCTCTTTAAGTACCTTAAAACCTTCTTGGCAGCAACCCAATGATCGTGTACTGGATTTGACTGATATCTGCCTAGAAGTCCTGTTGCAAAAGCAATATCTGGTCTAGTACATACTTGAGCATACATAATACTCCCAAGTGCACTAGCATAAGGTACATTCTTCATTTGGGCTTTCTCAAAATCTGAATGAGGACATTGTGACAGACTCAACTTATCACCTTTACTGACAGGAGCAATTCCTGGCTTGCATTGCTGCATGTTGAATCTTTCTAAGATACGATCAACATATGCCCTCTGAGATAAACCCAATAGTCGGCGAGAACGATTCCTATGAATCTCAATGCCAAGGACAAAAGACGCCTCACCAAGGTCTTTCATATCAAAGTTCTTTGACAACATCCGCTTTGTCTCATGCAGTAAACCAAGGTCACTGCTCGCAAGCAGGATATCATCCACATAGAGTATAAGGAAAATGAATTTCCTCCCACTGACCTTGCAGTATATACACTGATCTACTTTGTTCTCAACAAAACCAAATGAAGCGACAACACTATGAAACTTCAAGTACCATTGTCTAGAAGCTTGCTTGAGATCATAAATAGACTTTTTCAGTCTACATACAAGCGTACCTGAATCATCCACCGCAAAGCCTTCAGGTTGCATCATATAGACTTCTTCATTAAGGTCTCCATTGAGAAAAGCAGTTTTAACATCCATCTGGTGTAACTCCATATCGAAATGAGCTACCAATGCCATGATCACTCTAAAGGAGTCTTTAGAAGAGACTGGAGAAAAAGTTGCTTCATAGTCTACTCCTTCTCTCTGAGTGAAACCCTTGGCTACCAGTCTGGCTTTAAACTTCTTAATCTTTCCTTTGGAGTCCCTTTTAGTCTTATACACCCATTTGCAGCCTATGGGTCTATAACCTTCAGGTAATTCAACAAGTTCCCAAACTCCATTATGCTTCATAGACTGCATTTCATCTCTCATTGCATCCAACCACAGTTCTGACTGAGGACAAGAAACAGCTTCCGCATAAGTCACTGGATCAGCCACAGAACCGATATTGTAATCTTGCTCTCCTATATAGACTAAGTAGTCCGGTGGTATAGCTGATCGTCTCTCCCTAATGGATCTCCTTACTGGAACAACAACATCCTCATCCTGCACCTGAGAGCCTTGAGGAACTTCATTAGGAGCTGTCTCGACAACAGGATCCTGAGCCTCAACAGGTTCAGTCTGTGGTGTGGGAGTCTCCACAATTATCTGTATGGGAGGAGATAAAGGCACAACATTACCCACCGTACTATTATCCTTAATAGTCTGTGAGCAGCTACTTTCTTCGGCCACATCAAACTCCAGAAACTTAGCTGTCTGTGATTCCACAATTCTTGTGCCTCCACTGGGATTATAGAACCGATATCCCTTCGAATGATCCGGGTAAGATACAAAGTAACACCGAGTGGTTCTAGAGTCCAACTTACTTAATGTTGGACTATATATTTTCACTTCTGCAGGACATCCCCAAACCTTAAGATGGTTTAAGCTAGGCTTACGTCCAGTCCATAACTCAAAAGGAGTCAATGAAACAGCTTTAGTAGGTACACGATTCAGAATGTACAAAGTTGTTTTCAAAGCTTCACCCCATAGAAAACCAGGTAAATTTGTCCTACTAATCATACTCCTCACCATTTCCATAAGGGTGCAATTGCGCCTTTCGGCTACACTATTTTGCTCGGGACTCCCAGGCATAGTGAATTGAGCCACTATCCCAGAATCCTCTAAGTATTTGGCAAATGGCCTCTTAAGCTGTCCGGCATCGCCATGTTTGCCATAATACTCTCCACCTCGATCAGATCTAACAACCTTTATGACCTTTCCCAACTGTTTCTCGACTTCAGTCCGAAAAATCTTGAACTTGTCAAGAGACTCAAACTTTTCTTTAATCAAGTACAGATAGCCATATCGAGAATAGTCATCAATAAATGTAATGAAATAAAAATTTCTATACAAGGTTGCCGTATAGGGTCCACTTATATCAATGTGAATGACCTCCAACAGGTCAGAACTTCGAACTGCAGTTTTCTTCCTTATCTTGGTCATTTTACCTCTACAACAGTCTACGCATGTCTCTAAGTCATCTTTAAGAGCAGGCAGGATGTTAGTTTTTATCAGCCTTTCTACTCTATCCTTAGAGATATGACCAAGTCGTTTATGCCACAATGCATAAGGTTGTTCCTTGGGTAGTGGTCTCTTGGAAATAACCTTTTCAGCCGTATAAGCGACGTATATGTCATTGGGAGATAAACACAATCTGTACAATCCGTTGGACATATAATAGCACCCAACCTTATTTGAATTAAGAAACAAAGAAATTACATTGTTCTTGATTTCAAAAGAGTAGCCATACATGTCCAAACACGATACGGAAACTAAGTTCCGTCTAAAAAAAGGTACATAAAAAGTGTCTTTCAACATTAATCTAAAACCAGAGTCTAGAATCAAGATTACATCTCCCACAAACACAACATCAGCTTTCTCGTTATTTCCCACAGTGAGTCTTGACTCATCCTGATTTGGCTTCCTTCGGTTTATGAATCCCTGTATGGTAAATGCAACATGATTAGTTGCACCACTATCGAGCCACCAAGAACTGGATGGTGCTTCTGATAGGTTAGATTCACAAACAAGTGCCAAAAAATCATTACCTGTAGGCTCACGTTTGGACAACCAAGCTTTAAACTTTTCACAGTCCTTCTTTATGTGACCTTTCTTCTTACAAAAGAAGCAGTGGCCACTATCCTTTTTGAAGGATGTTTTCTTTGGACCTATATTGTCGATTGACCGTAGCATATGCAGGAAAGCACCTTTATGAGTATGATTTCGGACTTCTTATTCTTCCTTTTGTGGGAACCGTAAACATATAAGGCTAAATGCCCTTTTTCTTTCTTAAGTTTCTCTTCCTCTCGCCACCACCCTTGCTATCAAGTCATTAACTGACCAAGTCTGATCTTGGAAATTGTAATTTGTCTTTGTAATCCCAAAATCAGGTGGAAGAGTGTTCAAGGCTTGATGCACAATACAAGCATCAGGAATGGAAACATTAAGAGCTTGAAGCTTCGTCTTTAGGTCTACCATCCGAAGGACATAATCTCTAACCCCAGCAGTACCATCATACTTCATATTGAAGAGCTTTTGAAGAAGTGTACCAACCTCAGCATTAGATGAAATGCGGTTTCTAGCCTCTAAGGCTGCCATCATTTCCTTAGCAAGATACCACCGGTGGCAAGCCACTTTTTAAGTGTTCTTGAATGGATTTCTTCATTGTCAATAAGCAAATCCGATTGCTCTTTTCCTGTGCAAGATAGTCCGTTTTCTCGGCTTCAGTACTGGTGGCCATGATATCTGCCGGCTTATCCTTTGTAAGAGCAATGTGAACATCCGCCAGCTCCATTCCAAATAGAAAATCCTCTTTCCATTTCTTAAAGTTCAAACCAGTAAGGACCTCAATGGAAATAGAATTGCCGTTTACTGAAAAGGTGACCGGAAAACAAACAAACAATAAAATCAGCATCATGTGAATACTTGTCCAGAGAGTTACATACATCATCACATAATCACCTTTGGGCAGAAAATATGACATGCAGTTGTACACTCTCCACATGACAGCGACCATGAGAACTTATTCTAATCTTTCGTGAAATCACCACCTTTGGGTGTATGAACCACTAAAATCAGTCATTTCTCAAGCACATGCTATACATGTACCCCTCCATGAACTAATACAAGATCACCTCCTTTGGGAGTATAATCACGTAATAGACCAGAAGACATCCCACCACAATATGAGACCGATATTTCTCAAACCCAGTCAAGTGTGCCACTTTGGCGGTCACAATCTAACTGAATCCTTGAAAATCTCTCATACCAGGGATATGAGCTTTATGTATCACATTTACTATATGCACGTAATGCTAGACGTAAAGACGGGGGCGTATATCTCTGAAATTACATGCCATGCTAATTATACTGTTCCATTCATTGATAGACAATGAATTACACCCTACACAGTCCTTATGTGGTGATATACATGTGAGCTACCATATGTATTTCCGAAACCATAGAGAAATACAAGAAAATATGCAAAAATACCCTAAAAATATGCATATATAGGGTTTTATATGTATTTTCATATCCTTAAAAGCTTCAAACATGCAAAATAAATACACCACAATATAGAGCATCTTAACACGAGCGCGTCGGTGCCAAGATCGTCCAAAACGGACGTCGGACGCGTCCGCACACGCCGCCGGAAGGCGCGGCGCATGCGCGCGTGTTCAGCCGGTTCACTGGTCGGGTCAGTTCAAGAGAAATGGATGGAAATTTGAGGTGAAATGGTTCTTATATTATTTATGATAACACTCATACCGAAAAGTCAAAGAGAGAGGGCAGAATCCAAAACGAGGACCCCAGTCATAAAGACGGCAAGCCAGACGGTCAAGGCAAGAGTTCCTATGGTTGGTTAAACCTTAATGTGCCGTATGGTACACAGCTTGCTCGGGGCAGACGAGTCAATAGAGCCAGATACCGCGTGGTGGCCATAGGTGCCCTGATTTCAACCGGGTCAACCGGATCCGCGCCTCGCTGACGTCATGCTCACGCCAGCATGCGGTTACCAGCGAACAAATGCGCCGGTTCCGCACGGCCGCGCGTGACCGTCAAGCGCCGCCGCACCTATGGCGCGTGAAGGCGCGTCCGGCCTCCTCCGGCGACGTGCCGCCCATCAATCTTCTCGTCTCGACGAGTAGATTCCAAATATGTAATAAAATTTAACTTTTACTCGACAAAAAATTTCGAA
Organism: Metroxylon sagu; assembly: GCA_017589505.3. Taxonomy (NCBI): domain Eukaryota; kingdom Viridiplantae; phylum Streptophyta; class Magnoliopsida; order Arecales; family Arecaceae; genus Metroxylon; species Metroxylon sagu. The sequence continues at coordinate 1,180,998 of JACVBY030000609.1, forward strand.
ACTGGGCAAAAACCTCTCGGGCAAAACGAAAAACGGTCCTAATTCGCATGTTTCAGTTCTAATCTATGGCAGGCTCTGATACCATATGCAGGCCAAGAAAATGGCACGCCCAAGATCACCATAATCAGAAACTGAAACACGATAATGGAGAAATTGTTGATTTGCGTACCTGGTTTGGAATCCATCGAACTTGACGCGGAATTTGCGACGGTTTCCGAACACAAACTCAAAATCTTCTCCCCTATGCCCTTCGTTAGAACACTGGCCTAATGAGACTGCCACTCACGAGAAGAAAAAAAAAAAATTCTCTCTTGATCCGTATGTGAGTCAAATTATGCATCATCCGGTTAGGGGAGGGACTTGAGCGCTATTTATAGAGTTTTCGACCACGGGCCCTCTCATTATGGGCCGGGCCGTACTCGGCCCACACCAGCCAGCCCCATATTAGACTAATTAAGAACCCATATATCTTACCTTTATTAGACCAAACTAATTCAGTTAATTTCAATTAATGAAGCCCACATTAGGAAATTCTTACACTGGCATCTTGTTTTGATGTTTAATTCATGTTAGTTAGAGCTTTCAATACTTGATGTCTCAGTTCATTTTATTTTAGCCAATACAAAACTATATTTTTCAAAACAATGGACAAGTTTTCCTGGTCAATCCTTAACTATTTTAAATTATTTTTGACATAATCATAATCATTAATTGCAGATTTATTATTTGTTGGGATAATGTTATCTCGGTGCTAAAATACCAGCCAAAGTATCTCCGTCCATCACTTCGAAAAATCGTGGTCCAATTATGTCCAGGACTGGATGTTTATTATTATTATTATTATTAAAAAAAAAAAAAAAAAAAGAGAAGATGGAGATATCCATTGTTTTCATTTTAGCAGGGAAGATCCATTGGTTCTTTCATGGGCCTTCTCGCCCAAGAAAGGAGGAAAGCATCACATGCCAAAGAGCAAGAGGACAGGGACTCGGGAGGTCATCGACGAAACGCCATTGCATGATATTAAATATACGTTTTTAGCACGGAAGGAAAACTGGGAGAGAGACCAACAGGCAACCATCGCCTTTGAGCCGAGGAAAGCCCCGTGTTCGTGTGCTGTAATTTGCCATTTGGCCGGAGGCCGGATCAGGCAAGATATATTACAAATCAAATTGATTAGGATCGTTTTCTCAAAACTGAAATTAAAAATGAACCAGCTGTTCTAGCAAACCGATCTAAACCAAAAAATTTAGTTTGATTTATTAATTTACCTAATCTACTTTAAACGATCATGATTTATATAGTAAACTTTATATGATCAAATAATAGTTCGATCATTTATAATAAAAAAGAATATATCTTTCACATGGTCCATTTATTCACATATATCTATAGCATCTCAATTTTAACTGTAATATAAATAAAATTTTATATGCATGCAAACAAAGTTTGGTTCGATTTATATCGATTTTTAAGAAATTCAAACTGAACTATACTGTACTGACTTAATTGATTTCCTGCTCCATTTTTCTATTCTTTATGACAAAGATTTTTTCCGTAAGAAAACAATGCCCATTTCATTGTACAAGTAATATGACAAAGGTAACATCGTAAAAAGGAATAAGATATAATAGATCAACAAAGGTTTGATGAAATGCCCGAATGTAATTTATAATATATTTGGCATTAATTTTTTTAAATTTATATTTTAAAAATAAAATCATATAAATCAAGTTAAAAAGAGCATATTTTATGTTATTATTTTTATTTCTTATTTTAAAAATATTTTATTAGTTTAAAAATAAAACTAAGAAATTCTTTCTTTTAATATTTTTAAAATAAAAAATTTATGCTTTTTGTCAACACTTTCAACACTACCTTCATTATTATTGTTTCTATTATCGCCATTGTTGCTATCTCTATCATTCTTGTGGACACTTCCACCATATCATCATCATGTTATCCTCATCATATTAATCACACCTAGTCGCTACTATCCTAACTTTACTATCTTACTTTGTAGATTTAAAGATGAGAAAGATAATTAGATTCTGAATTTAGTGATATTTGAATTAGTCAAATCTAGCTTTAATCGTATTTTTCACCTTAAATTCACACACTTCACGGATCTCAAGGATGAAAAGGTGAGACTAATAGGGTGGCTTTGGAATTTGTATAAATTCAAGGGTGAAGGAGATGATTAGATCCTGTATTTTACTATATTCGAATATAGCTAAGTTTGCCCCTCTCTCTCTATGTATAGGAAAGAAAACTTAGAACTATGTAAGCGAATGGCTTGATTTTATTATATAAATTTGCCTCACCCTCCTTTCCAGTTTATCCATTATAAGACACACAATATATCCAAATTTTTCTCTAGAATTTTACTAACTCCATGCTTTTTATTTAATTTACAACTTGGTTGGTTACAAATTGACCTTTATGGCTTGCCTTTACAAATTAACCTTTATGGCTTAAAAAGGCAAGGTCTTTTTTTTTTTTTTTTTTTTCTCTTTTTTCTAGCTGAGAAGGCTGACAATTTTGCTTCGCAAGAGAATCTCAAGTAAGCTAAGCTTTTATTGCAAGCATGTCTCCTAGTCCCTGAAAAAGTAATTTATAGAAGCAATTAATCCTTGCTTCTAATTAGGTCATTTGGGAAGATTCCTAGTTCCTGAAATGAACGTAATTAATTTTCTTTTAATAAACATGATATAGGTTGTTGACCTTTTTCTTATCAGTTTAAATTTTTAGGATCAATTAATTAATCAACGTAATATTAAAGCAAAAGTTTGTTGAAGGCTGTAAGTTTGAATATCTTCCATATTAATTATTTGTATAATTATTTTGATTATCATCCTGGCTCATTTTAATTATCGTTGTTCCTTCACATATCTGATCTGGGCTGCATGTGATGGGGGCATTGAATCCAATATATATTATTGATCCTTTTCCCGTCAATTTAAGGTTTTTTTTTTGGGTTAATCGGTTGTGATAAGATCTGATGCCCTCTTTTTTAAGCTACAACGGTATGGAATTGCCTCTTGTGTACCATCAAATCCTCACAAATGCTTTCGAGCTCAGATGATAGAATTGGCCAGCCCTTCTCTAAGCGAGTGTTCGTTGCGGACCGAGATCTCTCTCTCTTCTCCTTGTTCCTTCTTCTTTTTCTCTCTATTTATTTTTCTTTTTCTCCTTTTTGGACCATTTCAATTTGTGCAACGTAGAACGGAGAAAAAGGGGAAGAGGGAGAGATGGAGAAGATAACAACAACGTAGCCCAGACCGAGATAGCGGCAGCAAAGCCCGGTCCAAATAAGCAAGTCAGCGAACACAGCGAGGCCACTGGGATTGATCAATGTCACACTGGTGTTGAGCCATTCACTGGCCCCGAGATTTGGTGGCGTATAGCTTCACATCTGCCAAAGAAATGTCTCGGTTATTTTCACCAGATCACCGTAGAAGAGTAATTACGGTCAGTAAGAAAAACACTACCCTCTGCCCGGACGACATGTGTCTTGTGATCGCATTTATAGCCATCCGTGCTATGAATGGAGGAAAAGGAGTGCTGGAGCTGGCCGAGAGTGGGTTGGAAGAGGGGAGTAGGCAATGGGCTTTGAGATGAGGAATTACGTTTTGTGCTTTTGGTCCTCTTCCTCGCTGCTGCTACTGCTGCTGCTACCGCTGGAGCTGTGATGACCGACTCTGCTGGAGCTGTGATGACTGCCAACACTTACAATGGCTCGTTCAGCATGCAGTGGCATACAGTAGATGAGGAATGGGCTCTGGACTCTGAAACAAGTAGAAGGATTCTCCAGTCTGATCCTACGTACATTATTTACGAGGTGACCAGAAGCAGATTACCAGCTGGCGCGGCCCAATCTGGGCTTTCATATAATCGTCGCTGTAACAAGATCTATGGTTGTAGAGGTGGTTCCTAACATCCCTTGATTCAGCTGGATTCCATGCTTCATGTACTTTAAGTTAAATTCCTGTGTGGAAGGTTTCCTTCTTGTTATTGTTGTTGTCGTTGTTTTTTTTTGTGTAAGACTAAGTAGCCCTCTTGTCAGTAGAACCAAGACAGTGGAATGTGTTCTAGGCTATTCGAAGGTAAATAAGAAAGAAATGGTGTTTGGCTGTATTCTTGAATATTTGTTTGATTTCTAGCTAGATGTGGCTTTCTTGTGCTTCATGGCTTCAGGGCCTGAGAATGAAATGGTCAGCTATCTGGTGAGTTCTTGATGGAAGCAAAGGAAAAAGTGAGGCCATAATTGATTGATGCATTCTATGAGGGACATGTAGTCTTCTGTTTGGGATCAGCTCTGTACACCCATTTTATGAAATCTTATCTGAAACTATTCAGCACCTATTGCTAGAATGCTCTCTTCATATGGAACTTCATTTCCGGTAAGGTTTATTTTCCTTCTTTTCCTCAAGATTTTTACCATTTATGGGGTTTCTGAGGAATAAGGTCCATTCTCCCAGTCATCAAATCAACTCATTCTCTCTGCTTGCTGATCAATTTGGAGAGAACGCCACTGAAGAATCTTCCAAAGTTCCTCCTTAGCTTCCTCTCATTCCAGCTCTATTTTGTTTAAAATGTTATTATTTTTCCAATCCTGAAGCTCCTTGCTTGTTAAACCTCAAGATCAAGAAACCTACTCAAATGTCTGTTCTATCTTAATATCGTGACCTTCCCCTCTCCTCTCTTGTATAGTCTGTAAAACCCTTGTAAACTCTGTTTATACTAATAAACTTAGGAGGTTCCCTCCTATTTGCATTAAAAAAAAAAAAAAAGAAAGAAAGAAAAGTCCTTTGCTTTTCATTTTGTTACATTGTGATTGCTTTAAAGGGCCCCGATCGAGGTATGCTTAGATGATTATTCTTCTCATAATTACCTCAAATGAAAAATAAAAAGATTATTCTTCTCATAATTACCTCAATCGAATCTTTTGTTTAAACTTTTGCTGCTATATTTCTAGCCGTATGTGAATGGTGCCATAATTTATAGAAAGTTCAAGGCACAAAAAAGACGTATAAAAGGTTGAACCCTCTAAACAAGGCTTTGAATGGTGGGATACGAAGTTAGTTTTCTAAAAAGAGCCTTGAAAGAACAGTGTGGTTGAACTCAAATAAAAAAAAAAAAAATCTCAATTTTGGCTCAACCTGGTTTGAGGACATACTCACACCCAAGTTAAGGCCTTATCACTTGAGCTGAGATCCAAGCTTGTGGTTTAAATCCCTAACTGTGTTTAGGCTTCAAGGCCAACCATAGTTGGGCTATTGGCATCTTGTTTCCATGTTTAATTCGTGCTAGTTAGAGCTTTCAGCACGTAATGTCCCGATTCTTTTTATTTTAGCCAAAACAAAACTATATTTTTCAAAACAATGAAACAAGTTTTCCTAGTCAATCATTAACTATTTTAAATTATGTTTGACATAATAATAATCATTAATTGCAGATTTATTATTTGTTGGGATAATGTTATCTTGATGCTAAAATACCAGCCAAAGTATCTCGGTCCATCATTCGAAATATCTTGGTCCATCTATGTCCAGGCCTGGATGTTTATTATTATTAGTTCATTCACGGGAATGGACCGTGACTTTGGCCAATAACAAGCAAAGCTAGGGCTGATCTTTTTACGGTCGATTTAAATGCCCAACGACCAGTTTTTAAACTGCCTTCTCGTCTAAGAAAGGAGGAAAGCATGACATGCCAAAGAGCCAGCACTGAGAGAGGACAGGGACTCGGCAGGTCATCGACGGGACACCATTGCATGATATTAAATATACGTTTTTAACACGGAAGGGAAATTGGGGGAGAGACCAAGAGGCAACCATGGCCTTTGAGCGACAGCACGGTATTCGTGTGCTGTAATTTGCGATTATGGTGTCATTGGGTCGGATCAGGCAAGATATATTACAAATCAAACTGAATTGGACTGAGTTTTTAAAACTGTAATTAAAACCGAACTAGCTGTTTTAGCGAACTGATCTAAATCAAAAAAAATTGGTTTGATTTATTAATTTATCTAATCTATTTTAAATGACCGTAGTTTCTATAGTAAATTTTATATAATCAAATAATAATTTAGTTATTTATAATAAAAGAATATAGCTTTCACATAGTCCATTTATTTACACATATTTATAACACCTCAATTTTAAATGTAGTACAAATAAAATCTTATATATACACATAGAGAGCTTAGTTTGATTTATATCGATTTTTTAGAAATCCAAAATAAAACTGAATTGACTTAATTGATCTCTTGCTCCATTTTTCTATCCTTTATGGCAAAGTTTTTTTCCTTAGAAAACAATACCCGTCTCATTGAACATCCCAAAAAGGAATAGGACATAATAGATCATCAGGGATTTGTTGAAATGCCCCAACGCAACTTACAACATATTTGGCATTGGTTTCATTTTTTTAATTTATATTTTAAAAATAAAATAAGAAAAATCAAGTTAAAAATAACATATTTTATGTTATTGTTTTTATTTCTTATTTAAAAATATATTATTATTTTAAAAATGAAACTAAGAATTTTTTCTTTAATATTTTAAAAATAAAAATTTATGCTTTTTGTCAATACCTTTAACACTACCTTTATCATTATTGCTTCTATTATCACCATTGTTGTTATCTCTACCATCATTGTGGCCCCTAACATATTGTTGTAGTCACCATCATATTATCATCATGTTACCGTCACCATATTGCTCACACCTAGGCGCCACTATTCTAGCTCTGTGTCTCTACCATGCCATCGTGGTTGTCACTTTTGTTGATCGCCAATGTTCGTGCCATTGTAGTTACTATTGTTCCACTTCAACCATTATTATTACCACCTCTACTATACATTACCAACTCCACTAATAATGTCACTATTCCTATTAACTCAATCATTACTTTCACAGCCTCTGCTATCATCACCATATTTATATTTTTAAAATAATTAATTAAGCTAAATATATTTTTATTTTAAAAAATAATTATAAATATATTTTTTAATTTTAAAAATATAAAAAATAAAATGACAAATGTCTTGGGGCCTATGTTTTCTTCCGTCAAACATGTGCAGCGCTCTGACATGCTGCACAAGATATACTAAGGCTGGCCCTATAAGTCCTACAGTATGTATGTTTGTAAGACTTGAAGTGGATAAGTATCTTCTAGAGCTCTAACAAGGAGGATATGAAGTATTGCTGGATAGATTAATGGCTCCAACTATGTTTTAGGTTTTAGTAGGATGTCTTGTAAGACATAGGTTGTTATCTCAAGTGTTGGCACGGGATCATCTCGCCATTATTTTAGTATTCCAATAGGCACATCTTGGGCATCTCTTATCCTATGGGTTGGGACGGAGTCAGACAGCAAAGTGTCTAATTTCATAGAAAAACTAAGACAACTTTATTTTAAGAGATTGAAAACTAAGGAACTTGAAACTATTTAAGCAAATGGGATGGTTTATTAGTAGCATAAGCCAATTTGTCTCACCTTTCTTATCAGTCCAGCCTTCATAGGGCACACAATATATTAAAATTTTTCTCATGATTTTAGTTAACTCAATAACATTTATTTTATTTACAGCATTGGTTGGTTACAAAATTGATCTCTGTGACAGCAAGGTCACTTTCTTTCCCCCTATCTTTCTCCTGGTCAGGAGGGCTGGCGATTTTGCTCCTTAGAGAGGCTGGCTGTCAGCCAAGTTTTTATGGAAGTATGTCTCTTTAGCCCCTGAAAAACAACTTATAGAAACAATTATTCCTTTCTTCTATTAGGCTATCCAGGAAGTTTGTTAGTTCTTGAAATGAAACCATCTAATTTCTTTGTTGAGTTTGATATACATTATTAACCTTCTTCTTATCAATTTAAGATTTTAGGTTCAATTAATTAATCAACATGATGCTAAAGTGAGGGTTTGTCAAAGATCATGAGTTTGAATATCTTCCATAATAATTATTTATTTAATTATTTTGATTATTATCATGACTTATTTCAATTACTGTTATCCCTTTACACGCATGATCTGAGCTGCATGTGAGGGGGTATTAAGTTATATATATATATTTGTGTGTATATGAACGAATGAAATTAGTTAAAATTGATGAAATAATTGATGTGTTATTGTGATATGAACATATTGATTGTCATTTATCTTACATGACAAGTTATTGAAAGCTCAAGTAACTATTTTTGTGTCTGTGTCAGAGTGACATATTAGTTATTTAGTTAAATTTAACTAATCTCATGTAACAGGATATAACTAATCTTATGCAATAAGATGTTGAGAATGCAACATTCTTAAAATACGAGAACTAATGTTAAAATTCATGTCAGTATTGTGAAAAGAATGTTGGTCATGGTATCATACCATAAGGCAGACCTAACTGAAGCAACAGGCATTAAGGTCATTTTCTAATCCCACTATTGGAAGCCAAGGTTTAATATCAAAGCGTCAATGAACGAGATTGATTGAGAGCCTTGAGGCAGGAAAATTTGATTCACTAGATAAAAAATACCAAAGGTTGAATGTGGTTCGATAGTGTATAGATTTTCAAGCAAGCGTCAGCATGATTCAATCCAAATATGTACACTTAATACAGGCCTTGGCCCCTCCCTTCTAACAATTCTAACGCATTACACAAGTATGCGGTGGATATACATATAATAGACAAATTACGCTTGCTTCATATGTTCAATAGATATAAGGGAAACATGGAGCAACTTGCTTATGAGTTGGGACACATTGTTAGATAAATGACCGACATATATGATGATGCTCACATTAAGATTGATCGTTGTGAGACATTATAGATACATGATTCATTGTAGTGCTTTGTGCTGCCTTAAATAGAAAATCAAGAATTCCCATGATCATCATCCTTGATTTGATGCTCTTTTTTATTTGCTTCCCCCACATTCAAATTTCTATGTTGATGGATGAATATTAAGTCATAACCACAATTGTTATCACAATCAACACAAGTATAAATTGTGTTTCTCTAATACCAAGTGGAATGAGATTATACCTCTTTTTATGCTGCTTTTGTTCTGTTGAATTAGTTAAAATTTCGCAGTTGGTAGGTACTTCAAATGACGATACGATGAAACTTTTGATCATGTCTTAGTCTGACTTTTGCTAATCTAACATAAAGTTATGAAGAATATTTGCGTAACTTCAGCAAAGTATCAAGATATTATAGCTATATGAACATTTTAAGTGAAATTTTCATTATGTTTTCAACATGAATATATGACGGTCTATTATTATGTTAAGTATCTCAATGCATCTTAAGGATAACTAGAAAATAGATTAGACAACTTGCAAACTCTTTACTACTTCTATTTATTTATCTGTTAAATAGAATCTATAATTCTAAGTTTCTCCTTTTTTTTTTTGAACAAGCATCAAAAGACACAAACATAATACATGAGTAAAAATGTATACACTTGAGGACACTTCATATAAAGTGTCTGGGTAACACTATAAGTAAGTTCTTGCGTCTAATCATGAAGTCCTTGTGTCTAATGATCCCCTTTATAGTTCATTATTTCATGTTTCCCCATTTCTGTTCTCCAAGAGTGCTTAATATCATCAAGTGTGTGGTTCATTGAAGTCTTATCTCAGGGTGGAGAATGCAACTGGTACTGTCATGAGCAAACAACCAGTAGAACAAAAGCCTGATAAGCAGACAATCCAGGCATCAGTTTCATTTTCTTTTGGATTGACCGAGAAGAAACCAAATTCAGATGTTATACAGCAGAAACAGAGCCAAGACAGCAATTCTAAAGCTGCTGCCGGAAGCGATAATAACACCACATTAAAGAGCGCTACTATTAGACGTAAAGCCTTTTCAGTGCAAGATAGGGTACTCCATCGGAGTAAATCGTCATTCTATTCTATTCTATTCTATTTTTCTGAAATACACCCTCACAGGTTTTACAAGAAGGATACCTCCAATTATTGCTGGCTCGGGCTAGCATCTGAATTATTCCCTTTATGCAGTAGTGAATCTAGTTGTTGGTGTTGTTTTCCCAGCTCCGGTCAATTTATGCCGCTGGGAATACGGTGCCCATACCATTCTTGAAGGCAATTGACATATCTCCTCTAGCTCTGGTGTCAGCCAATGCAATTGAGGATAGAGTGCCAGGATCAAGTAGTAATGCTGCTTTGGAAGCAGTTAAGGAGATTTTCAGTGGTGATGGACTGACAAAGAAAGGAAGAAAGGGGCAAAACGAGGTTCCAGAAACATTTTGCCTTTTCTTTTATCTTCCTTCTGACCATTACTGTTGCTATCAATGTTTAAACTTGTCGTCTGCTGTTTGATGTTGTGTTAGGTGGAGCTTCCTCCAGGAGTACATCAAAGATTGACATCAAGTCCAACGCTTATGACTCTGGCTCAGGCTTTAGCTTACCATAAAATGTGGGACTCATTGGTCTTGCACAATCGCTGTTTGCCAGAACTAAGTTTTTTCCATGTTGTTTTTGTTAAATTCGTCCTTCATGTTTCAACTTTTGTAGGTGCTACGAGGATATGCCTCTCCAGGAGCTCCAAGCAGCCCAAGAGCAGCAGACCATTCAAAACCTTTGCGACACACTTCGAACCATATTGCATTTGTAGGCATGCCTTGATGAAGTGAGATATGGATTGAAGCGACAAGGGAACAGGAGGATGGAGGCTTGTGTGACTTCCTGATTCATCTTGGATTGGTGGGGGCAAGTACTCTAATTCAGATGTCTTAATATTGTATTCCAACCAGAGATACGTCAGTGACACTTCAACAAGAGAGTCATTTACGCTCTAGCTGCTTCCCATATTATATTAAAATAAGTTCAGCGTTTACAAAATGTCTTGTTGAATGCAAGCTGCATTGATGTGGCAAGTCTTTGCATTGCATAGTTATAGTTTAACCAAGTGCATATAACGAGCTGCTGGATTAAAGTGATAGGTGTGAGTTTACATTACTTTGTTGATTTTAACTAGTTTGAAAGCAAGGTTTTATTGCTGTTAATATTGTTATTGTGTAAATTTATTTTGCTAATGGAACAAGCTGTAATTTGGTTTATATATCAAATGCGGTAGCTTCTTTTTTATTGATAATTTCTGCCAAAAAAAAATCATTAATTTCCTACAGAAAGAAGAGAAGACATGGTGATGTAAACTGCTAGCTTGAGTTGCATTGTTCTTTGTGCAAGGTGATTATATTTGTGCTATCTTGTGAATTTTATGCCGACACATAAAATGCTGTGCAACTTCAAAATTTTCTACAAAATATTTATGCATTTGTAAAATTTCAAGCGTCTTATCTTGCATAGCTATAAGATTCAGGTATCCTGATCTCAGCTAGACGAAAAGGGCGCATCTCATGCGTCTTTTCTTCAATTTGTCTAGCTGCATTTTGGATTCTTGATTCATTAGAATCCAGCATGCCATCGTTGACTCCAGCTTTCAAACATTATCTCATCTTGTTGGAGCATCTTTTTATTGGCAGCTTTTATGGTAACTGTAGAATTGGAAGAATTAGCTGACTGCCTGGCAAACTTAAGATTATTATAACAGGAAGAATTACTAGGGGACCCAGACACCTTTGGGCATGCAATCAGATTTTGAAGGGGCTCAGAGTCCCATGGGAGCTGACACTGAACCTTTATCTTGTGAGCTGGCATCCAATCCAACCGCCTGCGATGTACCTAGCCTGTAGGAAATTCCTGCAACCTTAGAGGCTCTCTTTTCGTTATTGATTTTAGTTTTTGATTCGTATTTTAAAAATAAAATCATATAAAACAAATTTTTTTAAAAATATATTTGATAGTACTATTTTTATTTCTTATTTTTAGAATATTTTATTATATTTAAAATGAAAGCAAAAAATTCTTTCATTCAATATTTTTAAAACAAAAAAATTATGCTTTTTATCTGCACTTTCAATATTATCTTTATCATCATTGTCTCTACTATCATCATTGCTGTTTTCTCAACTATCATGTTGGCCAACATTATATTAAAGTAGTCACTACCATCTCATGACCACCATCATATTGCCTTCGCTGCATCGCTCGTACCTATCCTTTACAATCCTAACTTTATCATTTTTGTCATGCCATCATGAATGTCACTTCCATCCATTGTTGATGCAGCTACTATTTGTTTCTTTGCAACTATCATCACCTTTGTCGTACATTACCAATATCATCATTATTTTTGTTAGCTCAACCACCACTCTCACCATCCCCATCATCATCATCATATTTATACTTTTAAAATAATTCATTAAAAAATTGGAAGTGAGATGTGATGAGTTGGTGTTTTTCTCTCTCAAACACATGTAGTGCCATGACATGCTACATGATGCAGGCTAAGCTAGCCCTCATGAGTGCTGTAGCGCGTATAAATATATGTTGTGAAATGAATAAATATCCTCTTGAGTCTTGGCAAGAAGGATATGATGCATTGTTGGATGGATCAATGTGTTCAACTATAGTTTCAAAACTTAGTGAAACATCCTATGAAACATCGAAATAGGTTGCTGTTCCAAATGTTGGGATGATATTGTCCTATCATCATCCCAGCATTCCAATTAGCACGTCTTGAAACGTCCTCTGTCCCAAACATTGGGACGAGGCATGATAATAACGCATCCAATTTTATGAAAAAAATTGAAGCTATTCCATTCTATGGGATTTAAAACCTTAGTTTTAACTAGCATGGTTGATGATTGGCTTAAGAAAATTAAGAACTACGCAAGCAAATAGTTTGATTTTATTAAGTAGAATGCCTTAATCTATCTAACCATTCTTTTTAGTCCATCGTTGGGTGCACAATATATCTAAATTTTTCTCAAGAATTTTGCTACTTCCATCCCATTTATTTTATTCATAACTTTGGTTAGTTACAAAATTTGCCATTATAGCTTGCAGAGTCAAGTCATCTCTCCATTTTTTTTTCTCTTTCCCTCCCTCCTCCCCCACCTTGTCAAGAAGGCTAACAATTTTGCTCAAGTCTCCTGCAAGCCAAGCTTTCATGGAAGAAACAGAACTTAGGTACGATACTTTATGCATAAGTAATGTAGTTTTATTTTTGTCTCTCTTCTTTTTTTCTTAATCACTATCACATGAATAGTCAACTAGACATTGAAGTGGCTTGAACAATGAAGAGAGAGAGAGATATATCTGCAGTGCTCATACAAAAGGTACTGTACCTAAGTTCCATCCTTATGAAAGTATATCTTTCTAATTTCTGAAAAAACAACTTATAGAAGTAATTAGTCTTTGCTTCTAATTAGGCTAGGTAGGAGGATTGCTAGTTCTTAAATTGAGGATTACTAACCTTTTCCCTACCAATTTAAGATTTTAGAGTTAATTAATTAATTAACATGGTATTAAAGCAAAGGCTTGTTGATGGTCATGAATTTGAATTCCTTCCATACTAATTTTTTATTCCATTATTTCGGTTATTATCTTGACTTATTTCAATTATGGTTGTCCCTCCACATGCATGGTTTGGGTTGTATATGAGGGGATATTACATTTGATAAACACGCACATATTCCTCAAACTTTTAATTGTTACAATTTAATCTCTTATGTTTTAAAAATATTACATCTTTATTTATATAAAATTAATTAAAATTAATGAAATAATTGACATATCATCCTATCGTGAATATATGAATTATACTTATCCTACATGGCAAATTATTGGAAGCTCAAGTGGTAGTCTATGTTTATTTCAGAGTAATATGTTAGTTACTCTATCAAGAATGTAATATTCTTAAAATATGAAGAATTAAACTATAATAATTAAAAATTTGATGATCAAAACTATATTTTAGCCTCTACACACGCATGCATAAAGCCTGAACTGCAATGCGTTTAGTTATAAGTTGCTTTCATTGCTCGTGAAAGGAGATAAAATGTAGAAGATAAGAGCTAGCCAGTTGTGTTGCAAGGCCAGGAAAGAAAGGGAGTGGAAATGGGGAACGCTCGTTTCTTGTGCGTTGCACTCGTAGTTCTCATCTCTTGTGCTGGTGCCAGAGCTGCGATAATTGGTCACCAGCCTTGCAATGGTTCCATGGGGAGGTGCCATGGTGTGGAGGAAGAGTGGGCTATGAAATCTGAGATTGGGAGAAGGCTTCTCCAAACTACCTCCGGCTATATAGGTTACGCAGCTTTGCAAAAGGACAAACCGGCGGTTCAAACCAGTCAGCCTGGCAATCCCTATACTCGCGGATGCCAGACCGATAAATACTGCAGGAAAAAATGATGGAAGCCTGGAAGCCTTCCCTCTGTGTTCGTGCTAATGTGTCCCTCTCCTTTCCTCCTCCTCGTCTTCTTCTTCTTATTTAATGTTGAGAAATAACTGAGACTGAAATCTCTCTCTCTCTCTCTCGGTGATCTTTTTTTTCCCTTTCTTTCTAAGTTGAATGGTCAAATTGTTTTCCTTTTATTTGCAGCAATATTATTATATAATTATGTGGATGAATCATGCCATGTTGCATTCATCTCAATTGGAAGAATTTTGCTTTAGACGATAAAAAATTAATCTTCAATTCGAGTAGAGGATGCATGCTAGTACGGTAGCTCGAGTTATTTGGTGTTGGTGCCAATCGTGTTCATGTCCCACCTCACACATATGGCGTGCCAGATTTTCTCTGTTCTAGTTCTTTAATAAAATATCAGCCTAAATGACCATTCTGCGAGGCATTCTTTATTCTTCTTAAAAAAATAATAAAAAAAAAAAGAAAAGCATTTATCATCCAGACCAATGTTTGCTGACAGTCTATTATGAAAATACCTATAAGATATGTTGATGCTTGATAAGATTTCTCTTATTCTTAAAATTTCTACGAGGAAAATAATTAGTACAAATGTGTGCTTGGACCGATTTGATTCAGAGGCAGGAAGTCATGATGGACAAATGTGATCGCCCAATAAACTTAATTTTGGACAACTTTTGGTTTGGAATGAGATTTATTTTAGACACTTGTCCAAACGAGACCAGAACAATTCATTAGGTGATCATTTCAGAAAGAAAATTTTCTTTTTTTCTGTTAGGCAGCCTTGAATTGGCCTGATCATAGGGAGATGGTAGCAGTTCGTTGTCGGCAGAACGACCAAATGCACTCGAGTCTTTTTTATTTTATTTTTTTTTTTTTTTGCCGTTCCCTTAGAAAGGTGATTGATGCCATCATAAAAGTTTAAACTTTACAACCGTATCTTTTGTTTAAATTTTTATTATTATGTTTCTACTTATATGTGAATGGTGCTATAATTTATAGAAAGTTTAAGGTATAAAAAATTTATAAAATAGGTTAAACCCTATAAATAAGACTCTAAATAATGGAATTGGAAGCTAATTTTCTAAAAAGAACTTTAAAAGAGTTTGAACTCAAAAAAATAATTCTTAACTTTGGCCTAACCTGATTTGAGAACGTACTCACACCCAATCTAAGGCCTTATCACTTCAGTCGATCCAAGCTTATGATTTAAATCGTTTAGGCTTTAACCATAATTGGGCAACTGCCAACTTGTTTCTATGTTTAAATCATGTTAGTTAGAGCTTTCAGTACTTAATGTCTCGGTTCATTTTGTTTTAGCCAATACTATGTTTTTCTAAACAATAAACAAGTTTTCCTAGTCAATCATTAACTATTTTAAATTATTTTTGACATAATAATAATCATTAATTGCAGATTTATTATTTGTTGGGATAATGTTATTTCAGTGTTAAAATACCAGCCAAAGTATCTCGGTCCATCATTTCAAAATATCTTGATCCATCTATGTCCAGGCCTTGATGTTTATTATTATTATTATTATTATTATTATTATTAAAAGAGAAGATAGGAGGTATCCTTTGTTTTCGTTTTAGCAAGGAAGATCCGTTGGTTCATTCACGGGAATCGACCATGACTTTGGCCAATAACGAGCAAAGCTAGGACTGATCTTTTTACGGTTGATTTAAATGCCCAACGACCATCTGTAACTGCCTTCTCGTCTAAGAAAGGAGGAAAGCATCACATGCCAAAGAGCAAGCACTGAGAGGACAGGGGCTCGGCAGGTCATCGACGGAACACCATTGCATGATCTTAAATATACGTTTTTAACATGGAAGGGAAGTTGGGAGAGAGACCAAGAGGCAACCATGGCCTTTGAGCCGAGGAAAGCCCGGTATCCTGTAATTTGGCATTAGGGTGTGACTGAGTTGGATCAGGCATGGTATACTAGAAATCAAATTGGTTTAGATTAATTTCTTAAAATTAAAATTAATTAAAATTAAAACCGAACCAATTGTTCCAGCAAACTGATCTAAACCACAAAATTTGGTTTGATTTATCAATTTATCTAATCTACTTTAAATAACCATGGTTTCTATAATAAACTTGATATGATCTTCCAGTCATTTACAATAAAAAAGAATACAGCTTTCATACAATCTATTTATTTACATATATTTATAGCATTTTAATTTTAATTGTACTACAAATAAAATTCCATATATATACACACACGCAGTTTAGTTTGATATATATCGATTTTTTAGAAAACTAAACTGAAACCGAACTGACTTAATTGATTTTCTACTCCATTTTCCTATCCTTTATGACAGTTTTTTTTCCCTAAAAAGACAATGCTCTCGTTTCATTGTAAGTTAAATGATAAAGGTGACATCCAAAAAGGAATAGGGTATAATAGATCATCGGGTGTTTGATGAAATGCCCTAACGCAACTTACAATATATTTGGCATTAGATTTATTTTTTTAATTTATATTTTAAAAATAAAATCATATAAATCAAGTTCAAAATAAAATATTTTATGGTATTATTTTTATTACTTATGTTAAAAATATTTTATTATTTTAAAAATAAAACTATAAAATTCTTTCTTTTAATATTTTTAAAATAAAAAATTTATGCTTTTTGTCAATATTTTCAACACTACCTTCATCATTATTACCTCTATTATCACCATGATTATTATCTCTACCATCATTGCGGCCAGTATCATATTGTTATAATTACCACCATACCAACATCATGTTATCCTTACCACATTGCTCACACCTAGTTGCTACTATCTTAACTCTACTATTTCTACCATGCTATCGTGATTGTCACTTTTGTCGATTGTTGATATGCATGCTATTGTAGTTACTATTGTTTCACTTCAATCATTATTATCACCATCTCTGCTATACATTACCAACTCCACCACTAACAATATCACCATTTCTATTAGCTCAATCACTACTTTCACATCCTCTGCCATCATCATCATATTTATGTTTTTAAAATAATTAATTATATCAAATATATTTTTATTTAAAAAATAATTATAAATATATTTTTTAAATTTAAAAATATAAAAAATGAAAATAATAAATGTCATGAGGTAAGTGTTTTCTTCCCTTAAACATGTGTGGCACTCTGACAATACAAGATATACTAAGGTTAGCCCTCATGAGTCTTGCAGGATGTACATATGCATGTCTTGAAGTGGATAAGCATCCTCTAGAGCCCTAGCAAGGAGGACATGATCAGTGGCTCTAACTATGGTTTTAGGTCCTGGTAGAATGTCTTTTAGGACATAGGTTATCATTTCAAGTGTTGGTACGAGACCATCTCATCATCATTCTAATATCCCAATAGACACATCTTGGGCATCCCTTATCCTATGTATTGGAATAGAACGAGACAACGAAGTGTCTAAAGTTACAGAAAAACTAAGGCAACCTCATTACGAGGGATTTAAAACTAAGGAACTTGAAACCATGTAAGCAAATGGGATGGTTTTATTAGTAGCTTAAGTCAATTTATCTCACCCTACTTATTAGTCCAGCCTTCGTAGGGCACACAATATATCTAAATTTTTCTCATGAATTTTGTTACGTCAATAACATTTATTTTATTTACAGCATTGGTTGGTTACAAAATTGACCTCAATGACAAGAAGGTCACTTTCTTTCCCCCTCTTTCTCCGGTCGGGAAGCCTGGCGATTTTGCTCCTTAGAGAGGCTGGCTGTCAGCCAAGTTTTTATGGAATTATGCCTTTTGAGCCCCTGAAAAACGACTTATAGAAACAATTATTCCATGCTTCTATTAGGCTATCTAGGAGGATTGCTAGTTCTTAAAATGAAAGCATCTAATTTCTTTGTTGAGTTTGATATACATTATTAACCTTTTTCCTATCAATTTAAGATTTTAGGATCAATTAATTAATCAACGTGATGCTAACGTGAGGGTTTGTTGAAGATCATGAGTTTAAATATCTTCCACACTAATTAATTATTTAATTATTTTGATTATTATCATGACTTATTTCAATTATTGTTGTCCCTTTACATGCATAATCTGAGCTGCATGTAAAAGGTTATTAAGTTATATATATATATATATATATATATATATATATATATATATATATGAATAAATGAATAAAGTTAATTAAAATTGATGGAATAATTGATGTATTATTGTGATGTGAACGTGTTGATTGTCATTTATCTTACATGACAATTGGGAGCTCAAATAACTATTTATATGTTTGCGTTAGAATAACATATTAGTTATTTAATTAATTTTTAACTAATCAATAGGGTGCAACTAATCTCATATAATAGGGCGTGCAACATTCTTATAACACGAGAATCATGCAGCAACAGCTAAAAGTTCAAGGACCAAAATAACTTCCGAGCGAAAGTTTCTGGATCAAAAGTATATTTTATCCGCTGCGATGAGTTTGGTTGGACGCTACTTTCGTTGCTCCAGTACAAAGCAGATGCAATATTGATGATAAAAGCTAGCCAATTGTGTCGCTGGGAAAGTCGGGAAAGGCAGGGAGTGGTAATGGGGAAAGCTCATTTCTTGTGCGTTTCACTCCTAGTTCTCATCTCTTGTGCTGCTGCCAGAGCTGTGGTAATTGCTCACCAGCCTTGCAATGGTACCATGGGTGGGTGCCATGGAGTGGAGGAAGAGTGGGTTATGAAATCTGAGATCGGGGGAAGGCTTCTCCAGACTACCGCCCCTTTCTTTCTAAGTTGAATGGTCAAATTGTTTGCCTTTTATTTGCAGCAATATTACCATAGAATTATGTGAATGAATCATGCAACGTTGCCTTCATCTCAATTGGAAGAATTTTGCTTTAGACGACAACAAATTGATCTTCAATTCGAGTAGAGGATGCATACTAGTACGGTAGCTCAAGTCATTCTGGTGTTGGTGCCAATCGTGTTCATGTCCCACCTCACACATATGTCGTGCCAGATTTTCTCCGTTCTAGTTCTTTAATAAAATATCAGCCTAAATGACCATTTTTTCAAGGCATTCATTATTCTTCTTAAAAAAAAAAAAGCATTTATCATCCAGACCAATGTTTGCTGACAGTCCATTATGAAAATACCTAGAAGATATGTTGATGATAAGATTTCTGGTGTTCTTAAAATTTCTTCGAGGAAAATAGTTAGTAAAAATGTGTATACTTGGACTGATTGGATTCAGAGGCAGGAAATTTTGGTGGACAAATTTGATTGTCCAATGTACTTAAATTTAGATGGCATTTGGTTTGGAAAGAGATTTATTTTAGGGACTTACCAAACGGGAGCAGAAATAATTTGCAAGATGATCATTTCAAAAGAAATTATTCTTATTTTAGTTAGGCAGCCTTGAATTGGTTTGATCATCAAGAGCCTCTTTGTTGCCAGCAGAATATCCATATGTATGTGTATATATATAGTTGGACTTGGCTACATTTATGTATAGTCAAGCTTAAATCTGGTTGACTTTTCCATCATTAGATTTACATGAATCTTGAAGTCAAAAAACCATTCGTTAATTTACTCTTAAAAAAAAGGAATATCTATAATATGAGATAATATAGCTCATACATCTATTATGAAAATATGCCATGTAGTAGTATAATATAA
This sequence comes from Metroxylon sagu, assembly GCA_017589505.3. NCBI lineage: Eukaryota > Viridiplantae > Streptophyta > Magnoliopsida > Arecales > Arecaceae > Metroxylon > Metroxylon sagu. The sequence goes on from JACVBY030000609.1 coordinate 1,200,927, forward strand.
TAGCAAAAAAATATGATATAGCAACATAGGAATGTGATGTATCATATCCTTATGCTACTATATCATATCCCTATATTATTATATCATATTTCTTTCTACTATATATATATATATCCTTCTGCTCCTATATCATATTCTTATGTTAATATATCATATTCCTTTATTGCTATATCATATTTCTATACTATTATAATATATTTCTTTATTATATATATATCTTTATGCTGTTATATTATATCTTTGTGCTGTTATATCATATCTGCTATATCATATATACCTCTGTGCTATTATATCATATTCCTATACCATGATATCATATTCCTTTATTATTACATGATATTCCAATGCTATTATATCCTATCCTTATGCTATCATATGATATATATCTCTATGCTACTATATCATATTTCTATATTACTGTATTATAACTTTGTGCTGCTATATATCATATCCCTATGCTACTACGTAATATGTTTTTATGGTAGAGGTGTGGGTTGGAAGAGGGGAGTAAGCAATGGGCTTTGAGATGAGGAATTATGTTATTGTGCTTTTGGTCCTCTTCCTTGCTGCTGCTGCTGCTGCTGACCCTGCTGGAGCTGTGACGACTGCCAACACTTAACGATGGCTCGTTCTGCATGCGCTAGAAGAGGAATGGGCTCTGGACTCTGAAACAAGTAGAAGGATTCTCCAGTCTGACCACAAGTACATTACTACCAAGGTGATCGGAAGCAAATTGCCAGCTGGCGCGGCCCCATCTGGGCTTTCATATAATAGTTGCTGTAACCAGATCTATGATTGTAGAGGTGGTTTCTAACATCCCTTGTTTCAGCTGGATTCCATTCTTCATGTACTTCAAGTTAAATTCCTATGTGGAAGGGTTTCCTTCTTTTGTTCTTGTTGTTTGTAAGACTAAGTAGTCCTCTTGCCAGGAGAACCAAGACAATGTAATATGTTTTAGGCTATTCGAATGTAAATAAGAAAGAAAACCTGTGGTGTTTTGCTGTCATTCTTGAATATTTGTTTGATTTCTAGCTAGATGTGGCTTTCTTGTGCTTCATGGCTTCAGGGCCTGAGAATGAAATGGTCAGCTATTTGGTGAGTTCTTGATGGAAGCAAAAAAAAAAAAAAAAGTGATCCCATAATTGATTGATGCATTCTGTGAGGAACATATAGTCTTCTGCTTAGGATCAGCCCTGAACGCCCATTTTATAGCACCTATTTCTAAGATGCCCTTATGCTCTCCTTATCTAGAACTTCATTTCCGGCAAAGTTTATTTTCCTTCTCTTCTTCAAGATCTTCACCATTTGTGAGGTTTCTGAAGAATAAAGTCCATTCTCCTAAGCCTTCTTAGGATCAACTTATTCTCTCCATATATTGATCAATTTGGAAAGAACGTAATTCAAGAATCTTCCAAAGTCCCTCCTTAGCTTCTCTCATTCCAGCTCTATCTTGTTTAAAATGTTATCATTTTTTCAATCCTGAGGCTCCTTGCTTGTTAAACCTCAAGATCAAGAAACCCACTCAAATCTCTGTTCTATCTTATTATTGTGACATCCCCTTCTCCTCTCTTGTATAGTCTGTAAAAACCTTGTAAACTCTGTTTATACTAATAAACTTAGGGGTCCCCTCCTCTATTTGCATCAAAAAAAAAAAAAAATTAGTCTTCTGCTTTTCATTCTGTTACAACGTGATTGCTTTAAAGGGCCCCGTGTGGTTGAAGTATGCTTAGATGATTACTTTTCTCATAATTACCTCTAATAAAAAACAAAAAGGTTATTCTTCTCATAATGATATCCCTAGGTGTCTGATTTGCTTAAAATAATCTACAGTTCAAACTGAACTGCAAGTCCAGGCCATCAAAAAGCTTGTTTAGGATTCCCTTTTGCTTTCCTGGGTCAGTCTATCCCATTTAATAAGTTGCCTGAGAACATCATTACCTAAAGCCCTGTTGTCATCTCATCTTTTTCTTGTAAAAGACAAATTAAGGCATGGTTAATTATGGTAGAAATAATGTCAAGCATGTTTGTCCCATGGGTTCCATCATCTTTATCATTGCTTAGTTTCAGCATGCTTGTCATTTTATTCTAGCGTGTCAAGATTGCTGGCCACAAAACATTCAATATGCCCTGAATGTCCATTGATATTTTAGGGACTAGCGCAATCCTTAAATCCTGTTTGCAAGATCTGGAAGATGCTTTGCTGTCATGTAATTGTGACTAAGGATTTGTTTTTTATAACTCATGTCCCTGATTTATTTGAGCTCAAGCATTAGAGTTGCTACCAGCAATCCATAAACCTTCTGTGAGCCTTCATCGAGTCTATTACTTTTTGGCTCTTTAGATTGGATATTCAACACTTAAATAACTTTTTTCTTTTTCTCTTATACCAAAATTCTTGGTGGCTTCTTGAGATTTCTGAATGTTACAACCTTTAAAGGTAAAGGTGCTCCCTACTGAAGAAACTCCATCTCATGGTGCCGAATGGAGTTTTATATTTTATTGTTTCATCTTATCATATTCTTTTGAGGCAAAAATTTGTAGTTAGGATTCCAATTTGCTTGTTATGGTTGGAATGATAGAAGGAAAAAGTTGTAAAACTATTAAGACTGTAGCAAGAATTATTGGATCTCTAATCATTCCGAAAGTTGTGGGGTCTTAAGTTGTAGGGTCTGCCTCGTCACGGATGAGGAAGAGTGTCCTTGGTGCCTATTTTTTTCAATGGTCTCTCTTTTCTGGTATAGATGATCCTTTGGACCTAGCGTCGGCAATGCGTTTGGTTACACGCTGCTTTCGTTGCTGTCATACGAAGGAGATGCAGTATATATGATAAGAGCTAGCCGGTTGTATTGTTGGGGGAAAGCCAGGAAAGAAAGGGAGTGGAAATGGGGAAAGCTCGTTTCTTGTGTGTTGCACTCGTAGTTCTCATCTCTTGTGCTGGTGCCAGAGCCGCGATAATTGGTCACCAGCCTTGCAATGGTTCCATGGGGAGGTGCCATGGAGTGGAGGAAGAGTGGGCCATGAAATCTGAGATTGGGAGAAGGCTTCTTCAGGCTACGTCGGGCTCCATATCTTACCAAGCTTTGAATCCGGACAGAGCGGCCATTGAAACCAGTCAGCGTGGAAATGCCTACACTCGCGGATGCCAGTCCTCGTACTACTGCAGGAGCTGATAATGGAAGCCTGGAAGCCTTCTCTGTGTGTTTGGTGCCAATGTGTTCCTCTCCCATCCTCCTTGTCCTCTTCTTCTTATTTAATGTTGAGAAATAACTGAGTGAAATCTCCCTCTAAGTGATTTTCTTTTCTTTTCTTTTCTTTTTCTTTTTTTTTTTGGGTTCTAAGTCAGAATGATCAAGTCGCTTTCCTTTTATTTGCAGCAACATTGCTATAGAATTATATGGATGAATCATGCAACATTGCATTCATCTCAGTTGGTAGAATTTGCTTTAGACGGGAACAAATTACTGTTCAATCCAAGTAGAAGGTGCAGATAATTTTAATTGTTCGGGTCTTTCTATTTTATTTTTTATTTTTTAAAGAGAAAGTGAGGAGGAAGAGTTCTGATGAAGTTTTTTATTCAGATTTAATTACAAAGGAGGTAAGGGAGAAAGGGAATTTTTAAGGAAACTTAGGTGTGGTGTGTAACATGTGTGCTCTCCTTCAGTTCTTGTCAATCCAAACCCAGGGGATCTAATTTATGATAATCCGCTACATGCAGAGTATGCAAGGCATTTAATATAATAAAAATTAATTAATAAATTAAAACTTTATTTCATAATTATTTCATAAACTGATGTTCATACAACTAGGAAATAAATAAAACATTTAGCCCAATAATTTTATTCAAAGAAAAGTAAGAAGATAATTTGACAGATGCTGCTTCTACCTAAGGTTTCCATTTCAATTCTTTGAACCTAAAAAAAATAGTAAGATGCTTTACGAGCTCGCGCTCAATAAATAGAATTAACTGTAAATTAGTAAACTAATTAAATGATAATTATAATAAGGGTGTAGACTTTAAGAAATTGGTATTCTATTGCGTACTTTGGCACAAGTGTAATATATATTTCTTAAAATGGTTAAGTCAATAATCAATCTTTTATGAACAGTCCATGTCATCAATATTAACAGCGTTCATGTCATCATTTATTAGCTTTTTTTATATAATCACTTAAGTAATTCTCTATAGTCTTGGATTACGGTCACATATATCTCTGTGATAGAATCATTGCACTACATTTAAACCCTATAGATGAGGGTTGGATCTCCATATATTTTTCCTACAAAGATGGATTCCAGTATCTATCATCATTTCATCGTGTCATTATATAGCAGATCGAAAGTTTATGTCTTACTTTAAATAATAATTGTTGATTTTTAGTAATTGCCTATTCATGTGATTAGATATTTTCTATTATTTTTCTTTTTTATTATGATATTATATTAAGGTTTACATACAATGAAGCTTTCATGCTAACAATATAATAGGATTATTTAATTGTTCTAGTAAATTGTATTATTCATGTTATGCAAAGTCATAGCTATTTACGTAGGGCATTAATTAGTGTTATCCCTATATCATATATTACAATAATAATAACAATAACTTTTAGACAATAAACATTAATCATGTAATTATATAAATAAATAAATATTTTATTTATGTAATTTATTGATTGATAAGCAATGGTAATATTCAATGTCATTTCAATCATCTTTTCATAATTTAACAGTAATAAATAAATAACTCAAATTATTAATTTATTTATATATAAAAAATAATTTTTAATTAGTCTACTTATTCCAATTTGCTAAATAACGAGGTTAGGTCAAATCAATTTGGGCTAGTGCTCACTTACATAACAAATTCTTAAATTGATTTCATATTTATAATGGCTCACAGCTCAATTCAGGACCTAAACCTACCATAGCTCACATAGGTTTAAGTCCTATAGATCATCTAGGCTTAACAATTACATTAACTGTTAACCCAACTTAAGCCCGCTCCTAACTAGATTAGGTCCACAAATAATTCCAACAATTAGATTCTACTCCAACCAATTTCAATCTAGGCTTAGCCAGGCTTGATTAGGTCCCAACAACTTGGTTCAATCAGGCTACTAACCAGGATTTAAACGGGTCAAGCCAATTCCAAATAAGGTTGAACCGGTTCAAGATATGGTCAAATCCTAGTTTATGAGGCCGGTTCACAGATGAAATGGGTTTAAGGTTCAATTTGGACTGGTTCACTGGACTGAACCAGATCAAAGACTGAGCGGCCTGGCTTAACTGGTTCACAAGGAAGACATCTGTCCTCCTTTCCCTTCGGCTCCAACCCAACGAAGATTGGGCTGAGAACCGCTGGAACTTGGCCGGCTTGGGCTCCGCCGGTGGAAGTCCCCAACTCCGACCATAGCCGGCCCTTCCTCTGGCGAGGTGCCGGCCCTTGGCCAACAGCCAGAAACTCGACAAAGGTGCCGAAAAACCCACTCCAGAAGAGGGCTTTAATCATCTTTTAGGTGACCGAAGAATGTGGAATCTGTGGAAACTTCAAGCTGGGATCGTGAACCAACTTCTGGACGGCCATGGCGCTGACGACATTTCATCTAAACTCCGACCACAACCGAATCTAGATCTAGGTGAAGATCCGTTGATTCCTTTGTTACGGTCAGGTTAAAAAGAAAGCAGAGTTCTTCTCAAGAACAGGGCACAGTCAAGACTCTAACCCGTTTTCTTTCTCCAGCAATCATCAACGACGAATACTAGAATCAGAATGCAGGGAAGTTATAAGGTCAAAGGTCTTACCTACTGGTTTCGTCGCCGAAGAAGTAGAAGACGCCGGCAAAGCTGCACACTAACCCTCTGTTTCCCTGGAACAGAGTTTCCAAAACCTAAGTTAAACTCTGATTATCACACTAAAATTTCTTCAAAATTCCTACGCTAATGAGTTCGTGGTTCAAGGGAAAAGTAAACGGATCAATATTCAAGGACTTACCTAAAGATTTTCGGATTAAAATCTGAAGGAGAAAGGCACGGCTTCAAGGAAGAAGAGTGTCTTCTTCCTATCTTCCGGTTCGCAAATCCAGCGGACCACACCACCACGACGGTGACTGTGGAAGGCCATCGGTAGCTCTTAAGGAAGATAGGGCTTAGAGATAAAAGCCTTTATCTTTTTGCTTCTTCTGAGAGGAAGGCGGATTCGTTTTTCTTACCAAACTTCGGTCTTTTTTTTTTTTTTTTTACACTAACTTGGCTTAGTCTGGACTGGTTAGATGGACCTGGTCCGAGCCTAGGTGTCATAGTTCTATATAGATCTATTCTTTCTTCAGCCTTATATTGTCTTGATCTTTTTTTTATTTTTTTCCTTCCCTCTATAGCAGTAGTTTTATCGCAATGGTGGAAAATAACTCTCTCCCCTAGAGGATAGATCATTGCCATCTTCCTCTCAGAAGAGCCATCACCTATGCTTCTTACCCCTGCCTTCTCCCTACAGGATTTTTTCTTTTTTTTTCTTTTTTTCTTTTTGGCCCTCACCTGAGTTAAAAATGAATATTATTCCTTTTCCTTATCCATTATCCTGCCAGATTTTCTCCAATCCTAGTTCTTTAATAAAAGAAATCAACTTAAATGGCCATTCGATGAGGCATTCATTATTTTTCTAACGCAAACAAATAAGTCCTTATGAAAATCCCTGCAAGATATGTTAATACTTGAGAGATTTTCTGTAATTTTTTAAAATTTTTATAAGAAAAATAGCTAATAAAAATGTGTGCTTGGACAGATTTTATTCAAGGACAGGAAATTTTGGTGGACAAATTTGATTGTCCAATATATTTAAATTTAGGCTGCATTTAGTCTGGAATAAGATTTATTTCAAAAACTCGGCCAACTGGAACAGAAAGAATAGTCACTCTCCTCCTCCTCTCCCGGTAAAAAGTTTATTGGTACAATCATAAAAGTTTAAGCTCTACAATCGAGCCATTTGTTTGGTATCATTGGTATCATTGGTGATATGAGAGCATGCCGAGCTAGCCAGAAGAGCCCAGCAGTTTCGTTCTTGAGCCAGGCCTCAAATGTTATACTGAGTCTTAGTTTATCGAAGAGGAGGAAAAATTAAAAAAATCTGAGTCTCAATTTTGGCTCAACTCGGTCTGGGAATGTACTCACACCCAAGTCAAGGCCTTATAGCTTCGGCCAAGATCGGAGCATGAGGTTTGAATACTGTATTCCAACCGCAATTGGCTATTGGCATCTTGCTTTCATGTTTAAAGAGAAGATTCTATGCCCGTAGAGATCTCAATTTATAAGATGCAAATTGAGACCAACCTCTCAAACATAAAATACGATTCCTCTTATTTTGGCTGATACAAAATTATATTTTTCAAAATAATCACCAAGATTTCTTAGTCATTCAATAACTATTTTAAATTAATTTTTATATTTAAAATAATAATTAATTTTAGATTTCTTATTTATTGGTATAAAGCTATCTCGGTGGTAACATACCAACCAAGCTATCTCGGTTCACCATTTTAGATGAGACGAAGGAGATGTCCACTGTTTTCTTTTTAGCGAGAGAGATCCATTGCTTCGTGAATTGAAATTATTAAAGAGCATGGTCGACCATGGTACGGCTGAGATGTCCAATCGACCATGCCTTGGAGCCGATAACGAGCAGGGCTCGGGCTGTTTTGGTTTTTACGGTGGATTTAAATGCTCAACGCCCGCAGCTTTAACTGCCTTCTCGCCTCAGAGAAGACGTAAGCTGGCCGGTGTGTGCTGTGATTGCGATCCTTCTCATGTGCAGCGATCCAGGACCTCGTTTAAGAAAAAATAAGTGAAATATATGTAGGCTTTTCTTTTGGCCCACAGAGCTTAAAAACACCGTGAAGTCATTCTGGTCCCCAAATTTGACATCGACAAAACGTTCTGTCGTCATATATAGCATGCTGGAGCCTCGTCATACCATGTCGCTAACTACTGCACCATGTTTGTCATTGAATGTGCCAATAATACAAGCCTGAGCTGGGCACCATGTAAAGTTAAGTACGATTTGTGAAATGATGGCATGTGAATTGCATGTACCATCATAAGTTAGGTCTACTTACAAAAGGGGCAGGAGCCAGCTCATGCCAGCCATTGTACTATTGATCAAAACGCTAGAGAAAGCAGGGGGGAAAAAATGACAAGAAGGATCCTTGGCATGCACTCATTTGAGGGAAAAAAAAAGAATACACGAGCTTTAATTTCAACGGATGACGTTTTTCTAGCACAGGCAACTGATTAAAAATTGCCTCCATGCCCACCAATTCAGTTGGATTGGGTTGAGAGAGCTACTCATACAGCGGCCTTCTCATCGCGTGGTTATGAGCCTAATTCCCTGCGTTTGCTGATGGGTGGTCGGGTTGGAAATCGCATTGTGCCGACTATAACATTACTGTAATCACTGACATTTACTATCACTGTCACCATCACTTTGCCTTCCCCACATTACTCATACCTAATCACTATTATCCTAACTTTGCTATCTCTACCATGCTAACCTGATTGTTGATTCTATCGATTGCTGATGTTTATACTACTGCAGCTACTACTACTTCACTGCAACTATTATCGTTACGTCTGTTATGCCATTGCCAACTTCGTCATCAGCACCTTCAGTGCTACCACTATTCTGACTATCTCCATCATCAACACATTTATAGCTTTAAACTAATTGGTTATTCCAAACATATTTTTATTTTTAAAATAAAAAATATAAATATATTTTTTATTTTTAAAAATATAAAAAAATGAAAATAATAAGTGTCATGTGGTGAATGTTTTCCTCTCTCAAACACCTAAAGGCTAGCCCTCATGAGTCTTGTGACATGCATAGATGTATCCTGAAGTGGACATATATTTTCTTATGTCTTGGCAATGAGTAGATGGAGTATCGTTGGATAGATCAAGGGTTCCAACTATGGTTTTAAATTCTGATAAAATATATTGTGAAACATTAAGATAGGTTACCATACCAAGTGTTGAGATGGAACTGTTTTGTCATCGTCTTAGTATCCCAATCGGCTTATCTTGAGACATTTCCTGTCCTAAGTGTTGAGATGAGATGGGATGGTGATGCGTTCAATTTCAAGGATAGCTCCATCCCATGGGATTTAAAATCATGGCTTCAATTAAGATGGTTCTTAATAAACTTTATATACATAGAGAGAGAGCTAAACTTGGCTACATTCAAATATAGCCAACCCTAAATCCAATCACCTCATCTATTCTTGAATCCGCATAATTCATAAATCCTAAGAATAAAAAAGTTGGAATGGCTTCAAGATTCATGTAAATTTAAGGATGGGGGACATGATCGGATCTTAAACTTGGCTACATTCGAATGTGGTCAAGTCCAACTCTGATCATCTCCCCAACCCTTGGATCATACAGTTCATGAGTCAAAAGGATGAAAAAGATAGGAAAGATGGGATATCTTTGAAATCTGTGTAGATCAAAGGGTAAGAAAGATGATTAAATCTTGAACTTTGCTATATTCAAATAGCTAAGTCCAGCTTTATATATATATATATATATATATATATATATATATATATATATATATATATATATATATATATATATATATGAAAGGAAACATAGAACTATGCAAGTAAATGGCTTGGTTTTATTACATTAATTTGTTTCACCCTCCTTTCCGGTTTATCCTTCGCATGACACATGATATATCTAAATTTTTCTCTAGAATTTTACTAACCCCATGCCTTTTATTTGATTTAAACTTTGGTTGGTTACAAATTGAACTTTATGGCTTAAAAAGACAAGGTCACTTTCTTTTTTTCTCTTTTTTCTAATTGAGCAGGCTGACAATTTTGCTCCTGAAAGAGTCTCCAGTAAGCTAAGCTTTTATGCAAGCTTATCTTCTAGTCCCTGAAAAAGTAATTTATAGAAGCAATTAGTCCTTGCTTCTAATTAGGTTTTTTGAGAAGATTCCTAGCTCCTGAAATGAAAGTAATTAACCACTTTTTATTAAGCTTGGTATATATTATTGACCTTTTTCTTATCAATTTAAGTTTTAAAGACCATTTAATTAATCAACATAATATTAAAGCAAAAGTTTGTGGAAGGCTGTAAGTTTGAAGATCTTCCATGTTAATTATTTATATAATTATTTTGATTATCATCCTGGCTCATTTTAATTATTGTTGTTCCTTCACATGTCTAATCTGGGCTGCATGCGATGGGGCATTCAGTCCGATATATATTATTGATCCTTTTTCCATCAATTCAAGTTTTTTTTGGTTAATCGGTTAATCAACACCTTCAATAGCTATTGAAGGTGTTTTGCTTGCGAGTTGTGATAAGATAATGATGCCCTCTTTTTTAAGCTCCAACGGTATGGAATTGCCTCTCGTGCACCATCCATTCCTCACAAATGCTTTCGAGCTCAGATGATAGAATTGGCCAGCCCTTCTCTAAGCGAGTGTTTGTTGCGGACCGAGATATCTCCCTCTTCTCCTTGTTCCTTCTTCTTTTTCTCTCTATTTATTTTTCTTGTTCTCCTTTTTGGACCATTTCAATTTGTGCAACGAAGAAAGGAGAAAAAGGGGAAGAGGGAGAGATGGAGAAGATAACAACAACGTAGCCCGGACCGAGAGAGCGGCAGCAAAGCCCGGTCCAAATAAGCAACTCCGCGAACACAACGAGACCACTGGGATTGATCAATGTCACACTGGTGTTGAGCCATTCACTGGCCAAGAAATTTGGTGGCGTATGGCTTCACATCTGCCAAAGAAATGTCTCAGTTTTTTTTACCAGACCACCGTACAAGAGTAATTACGGTCAGCAAGAAAAACACTACCCTCTGCGCGGACGACATGTGTCTTGTTATCGCATTTATAGCCATCCGTGCTATGAATGGAGGAAAAGGAGTGCTGGAGCTGGCCGAGAGTGGGTTCGAAGAGGGGAGTAAGCAATGGGCCTTGAGATGAGGAATTACGTTATTGTGCTTTTGGTCCTCTTCCTTGCTGCTGCTGCTGACCCTGCTGGAGCTGTTATGACTGACTCTGCTGGAGCTGTGATGACTGCCAACACTTACAATGGCTTGTTCAGCATGCAGTGGCATACAGTAGAAGAGGAATGGGCTCTGGACTCCGAAACAAGTAGAAGGATTCTCCAGTCTGATCCCAAGTACATTACTTACAAGGTGACCGCAAGCAAAATGCCAGTTGGCGCGGCTCGATCTGGGCTTTCATATAGTCGTAACTGTAAAAAGATCTATGATTGCAAAGGTGGTCTCTAACATCCCTTGTTTCAGCTGGATTCCATTCTTCGTGTACTTCAAGTTAAATTCCTGTGCGAAAGATTTTCTTCTTGTTATTGTTGCTTTTTGTTATTGTTGTTGTTGTTGTTTGTAAGACTAAGTAGCCCTCTTGTCAGCGGAACCAAGACAGTGGAATGTGTTTTAGGCTATTCGAAGGTAAATAAGAAAGAAAACCTGTGGTGTTTTGCTGTATTCTTGAATATTTATTTGATTGCTAGCTAGATGTGGCTTTCTTGTGCTTCATGGCTGCAGGGCCTGAGAATGAAATGGTCAGCTATTTGGTAAGTTCCTGATGGAAGCCAAAAAAAGTGATGACATAATTGATCGATACATACTGTGAGAGACATGTAGTCTTCTACTTGGAATAGCTTTGAACGCTCATTTTATGGAACCTCATCTGAAACTATTCAGCACCTATTTCTCGAACGCCCTTATGCTCTCTTCATTTAGAACTTCATTTCGGGTAAGATTTATTTTTCTTCTCTTCCTCAAGATCTTCATCATTTTGTAGGGTTTCTGGAGAATAATGTCCGTTCTCTCAGTCATTAGACCTGCTCAGAATCAATTTACTTTCTTCACCTACTAATCAATTTGAAAAAAATGCAACTCAAGAATCTTTCAGAGTCCCTCCTATCTTGTTTAAAATGTTATCATTTTTTCAATCCTGGGGCTCCTTACTTGTTAAACCTCAAGATTAAGAAACCCACTCAAATCTCTATTCTATCTTATTATCGTGACATCCCCTTCTCCTCTCTTGTATAGTCTGTAAAAACCTTGTAAACTCTGTTTATACTAATAAACTTAGGGGTTCCTTTCTATTTGCATCAAGAAAAAAAAAAAAAAAAAAGGCAGTCTTCTGCTTTTCATTCTGCTACAACGTGATTGCTTTAAAGGGCCCCGTGTGGTTGAGGTATGCTTAGATGATTACTCTTCTCATAATTACCTCAAATGAAGAACAAAAAGGTTATTCTTCTCATGATGATATCCCTAGTGTTGTCTGATTTGCTTAAAATAATCTACAGTTCAAATTGAACTGCAGATCCAGGCCATCAAAAAGCTTGTTTAGGATTCCCTTTTGCTTTCCTGGGTCAGTCTATCCCAATTAAAAAGTTGCCTGAGAACATCATTACCTAAAGCCCTGCTGTCATCTCATCTTTTTCGTGCAAAAGACAAATTAAAGCATGCTTTATTATAGTAGAAATAATGTTAAGCATGTTTGTCCCATGTGATTCATCATCTTTATCATTGCCTAGCTTCAGCATGCTTGTCATTTTATTCTATCGTGTCAAGATTGCTGGCCACAAAACATTCAATATGCCTGAATGTCCATTGATATTTTAGGGACTATTGCAAACTTAAATCCCGTTCGCAAGATCTAGAAGATGCTTTGCTGTCATGCAATTGTGACAAAGGATTTGTTTGTATAACTCATGTCACTGATTTATCTGAGTTCAACCATTAGAGTTTATGCCAGCAACTCATAAACCTTCTGTGAGCCTTCATACTTTTTGGCTTTTTAGATTGGATATTCAACACTTAAATAACTTTTTTCTTTTTCTCTCATACCAAAATTCTTGGTGGCTTCTTGAGATTTTTGAATGTTACAGCCTTTAAAGCTACTCCCTACTGAAGAAACTCCATCCCATGGTGCCAAATAGAGTTTTATATTTTATTGGTTCATCTTATCATATTCATTTGAGGCAAAAATTTGTAGTTAGGATTCCAATTTGCTTGTTATGGTTGGAATGATGGAAGGAAAAAGTGAAAAAATATTGCTGGGATCGTTTTCTTGTTCTTTTGTCTTTGGCTAGTGCCCATGATTACGATATCGCATGCTCAATCATGTCTCAACTGTAAAACTTTTTAGACTGTAGCAAGAATTATTGGATCTCTAATAATTCCAAAAGTTGTGGAGTCTAAGTTGTAGGGTCTGCCTCGTCACGGATGGATAGGAGTATCCTTGGTGCCCATTTGTTTCAATGGTCTTCTATAAATTTATTTATTTATTGTATCTATGGTCACGTAAATCCTTCTAAGATCTCAAAAATAATTATATATTAAATAAAAATAAAAGTTTAAAGTATTTATAATTTAAATTTATTTACTATTAATTAATTTATATTTAAATTTTTAAAATTACATAATTTTGATTCGTTAACAAATTAATCATTGAAAGTTGATGGATGAAAAAGTCATTTATTAGATGATGATTAAATTTTATTATGATATAAAATTAACTTTGAAGCATTAATGATTTTATTCAAAATAGGTTTCGATTAGCCTATGAAACGATGGTTTTGGGCTTGGGACATTAGACGTAGTGTCGGCAATGCGTTTGGTTACACGCTGCTTTCGTTGCCATGGTACGAAGGACATGCGGTACAGAAGAAAAGAGCTAGCCAGTTGTATTGTAAGGCCGGGAAAGAAAGGGGGTGGGAAGGAGATGCGGTATGGAAGATAGGAGCTAGCCAGTTGTATTGTAAGGCCAGGAAAGAAAGGGAGTTGAAATGGGGAAAGCTCGTTTCTTGTGTGTTGCGCTCGTAGTTCTCATCTCTTGTGCTGGTGCCAGAGCTGCGATAATTGGTTACCAGCCTTGCAATGGTTCCATGGGGAGGTGCCATGGAGTGGAGGAAGAGTGGGCTATGAAATCTGAGTTTGGGAGAAGGCTTCTCCAAACTACCTCCGGCTCTCTAGGTTACGCAGCTTTGCAAAAGGACAGACCAGCGGTTCAAACCAGTCAGCCTGGCAATCCGTATACTCGCGGATGCCAAACCGATAAATACTGCAGGAAAAAATGATGGAAGCCTGGAAGCTTTCTCTCTGTGATCGTGCTAATGTGTCCCTCTCCTTTCCTCCTCGTCTTCTTCTTCTTATTTAATGTTGAGAAATAACTGAGACTGAAATCTCTCTCTCTCTCTCTCTCTCTCTCTCTCTCTCTCTCTCTCTCTGGGTGATCTTTTTTTTCCCTTTCTTTCTAAGTTGAATGGTCAAATTGTTTTCCTTTTATTTGCAGCAATATTATTATATAATTATATGAATGAATCATGCAATGTTGCATTCATCTCAATTGAAAGAATTTTGTTTTAGATGATAACAAACTAATCTTCAATTCGAGTAGAGGATGCATGCTAGTACAGTAGCTCGAGTTAATTGGTGTTGGTGCCAATCGTGTTCATGTCCCACCTCAGACATATGGCGTGCCAGATTTTCTCCGTTCTAGTTCTTTAATAAAATATCAGCCTAAATGACCATTCTGCGAGGCATTCATTATTCTTCTAAAAAAAAAGAAAAGCATTTATCATCCAGACCGATGTTTGCTGACCGTCCATTATGAAAATACCTATAAGATATGTTGATGCTTGATAAGATTTCTGGTGTTCTTAGAATTTCTACGACGAAAATGGTTGGTAAAAATGTGTATAATTGGACTGATTTGATTCAGAGGCAGGAAATTTTGGTGGACAAATTTGATTGTCCAATGTACTTAAATTTAGATGCATTTGGTTTGGAACGAGATTTATTTTAGGGACTTACCAAATGGGAGCAGAAATAATTTGTAAGATGATCGTTTCAATAAGAAATTATTTTTATTTTAGTTAGGCAGCCTTGAATTGGTTTGATCATCAAGAGTCTCTTTGTTATCCGATTGTACATATGTGTGTGTATATATATAATAGAATTTGGCTACATTCAAGTGTGGAGTTAAGCTCAAATTTAATTAACTTTCCTACTATTAGATATACATAGATCTCAAAGTCATTAATACTCTTAAAAAAAATAAAAGGTATCTATAATATGTGGTAATATAGCCCACACATCTACTATGAAAACATACCATATAGTAGGATGATATATTAGTAAAGAAATGATATAGTAGCATAGGAATGTGATATATTATATTCTTGCGCCACTATATCATATTCCATATTAATATATCTTACTCTTTCTATTATATCATATATATTCTTATGTTGCTATATAATATTCTTATGCTAATATACCATATTACTTTATTGCTATATCATATCCCTATACTACTATACTGTATTTCTTTACTATATATATATATATATAGTAGTGCGTGCACTATTATATCATATCTTTATGTCATTATATCATATTTTTTTATTATTATATCATATTTTTATACTACTATATTATAGCTTTATGTTACTATAGTATATTTTTATACTATTATGTAGCATATTTTTATGATAAAGATTATGCGCTATATTTTTCATCTCATAATAATAATAATAATAATAATAATTATTATTATTATTATTATTATTATTATTATTAAAAAAGAGCGAAACGACATATCGCTTCATTCACGGGTATTGAAATTATTACAAGAGTACGATGGACCATGACATGGCCGAGCTGTCCAATGGACCATGACTTTGGCAATAATGAGCGAAGCAAGGACTGGTCCCTTTACGGTGGACTACAGCTTTAACTGCCTTCTTGCCTTGTAAAGGAAGAGCATGCAAATGAGCAATCACCGACAAGGACATCGAGGGAACGTCATGTACTAGTTCTACCAAAAGGTTCTTCACCCATCATGCGCTAAAAGGCATAGGGCCAAACCGGCCAAAAGAGATACCATGTTACCTTTTGGTAAAAACCTTATTTTATTTTTATTTTTATTTCTATTTCTATTTTATTTTTATTTTTATTTTTATTTTTATTTTTATTTTTTTGAATCAAGAGGTGGGTAATACCATCGATACCGTCCGGCATAACCTATAAGCCCATATATAGAATGAATCATATCGTGCCATGTTTGCCCTGTGTACCATGCTAGCTCATTAGCATGATTTAATTATTATTTTTTATTTTTTAAATACTTTTTATATTAATACAATAAGTCAAATAATTTTATTTAAATTTTAAAATTAATTTAATAAAATAAAATAAAATAAAAATATACATCTTTATCCATGGAAGGACAAATAACTTGCCATCATAATCATAAAAGTATTATCTCTTCACTATGCTACTCTTCTGTGCGATCATTCCTTATCTTTTATTTCTGATTTTTTAGTCATTCGAAGAGAAATCTTTATCTCTATCTTTTATTTGGCATAGTTGAGCCCTAAGTTACCGAATCCGACGATCTAGCTTATTAGATATTTTTTCTATCTTTCTTTTTTTTAACTAATTTTGTGAAAATTAAATAAAGTAGATTAAATATATGCATCTTTGGTGGCTTATTATTGATGCAACTTATCATAGCTATTCTTCTTGTCTGAATTTTAAGATTATGATAAGTTGTGCTATCTTTCATCTTTAACTATTTGTTCGAAAAGAAATCTTCATCTTCATCCTTCTCTATCCTTACGTTATATTCTCTATGTCATAGTCTTTGTATCGAGCTTCAATTGGCTCCTATCATTAAGTACTCAACTTCCTATATTGAAAGTAGATTTTGATACTACTATTGACATTCAAGGGATTAGTAGATCACGAATCATAATGGCAAGCATAAGATAATTATTTTCATATATTCACCGTTGAGCCAAAATATCAAATTTATCTAACTCTTTTCATATTAGTAGGTTTGTAGAATTATTACTTAATTAAAAAGATAATTCATTAGATGGTAGAATTATAAATTTTAGTTTTTTTAATAATAATATTTTATATTTTATCAATCTAACAAATTACTTCTAACGATTTACATCAGAATAGTGCTAGTTAGTGAAAGTTTTTTTTGGGATCAAGAAAGTAAAATTCCTTTGGATTCTTCTTTCAATTCCAATCGAATGCAGCTGAATCTCTTATTTTATTTAATACCAAATCAAAAAACTAATATCAAACCAATAATCGGACCAGATGATTGAAAGATAGTTAAAGGGAAAGAAATGAATCTACTCTTAGAAATCATTAAATCATGCACCTCTACTACTATTATTTGAGGCTACTTAGAAATAAAGGATCTTTTACTTTTATTAGCAAAAAAAAAAAAAAAAAAAACACTAATAGAAGCTTTTTTTACTAAATTTTTAATGCCTCGTAGAGCTTAAAAACAGTGTAATGTGATTCGGGTCTCCAAATTTAACATCAACATAAATTTTAACGTTCCATTGCTAGGCTTGAGCAGTGGTTTGGTCTTTCGATGTATCTTCCTTGTTATAGTACGGTGGAGGTTGTTCATACCACATCTGCTAACCAGGGCACCATGTTTACCATTGAATGTATTAATAATATAAGCTCTGAGTTGGGCACCATACAATGTTGAGCACTATTTGTGAAATGATGGCATGGTGGTCGTCGTTTTTTGGATTTTTTATTTCATATGCTAGCCGCGTCGCAGCCAACAAAATGCCACGGTAAATTTTGGCTTCAAAGATCCAACCAGATAAAAATCGGGTTCAGGCTCAGCATTTGGGCCTTAAAATACGACGGGAAGAGAACCCGAAAGAACCCAAGTTTGGTGCTTGATATAGACTTCAAATATTGGAATATTGTGTGTTGATTTTGGATTGTTGCCGACCTAGTCCAATTGGGAACATTGATACCCTATTTCCTTCCGTGGAATAAATTCTTCTATCGAACAACACCTGGCTAATATCGATCATAGCTTGACTGAATAGAAAATTTTAATGGGATACGTTTCGATTTTTTCCTTCAATGAAAAGAATTTCACAAAGTAAAATGAAAAGAATTCTTTTCGCTCGCAATTACTCCTCAAGGTGATCACTTTCCCAAGAAATTAGAATTAAAAATTTATTGTAGAAATTACTTTTCATGGATTCATACTTGGCCTTTTCCATTGTGTTGGTGGCAATGATGACGCATGGTTCGTTTATTTTCTCAGATAAAATGGGCATATGGCAATTGGAAGCAAACAAGCCTTACATGAGTTTGAGAAGAACGTTAGCAAATTGGTGGGATGCTTCGGTGGTCACATTTGAATGACGTGATAAGATGGCATGGCCTGGTAATCCGGAGTGAGAATTTTATGAGTGATTGGTAGCACTGCTATTATACCAATTCCTTTCCTTGTCAGATAGGAGTTGCTTTGGGCTTCTCTTCTTTTAAAAATATTTAAAATTTTATAAACATAACTTTACTTTCTCTTATATATATATATATATATATATATATATTATTCAAACTCTTCTCTTCTTCCTTTCCAAACAAAAGGGAAGTCACAATTCTTCGTCACCTTTTCACCCCATCGTCCATCCTTCCCTCTCTCCATTTCCAAGGATCCCAGCGACCCTTCCAATGGTGTATAAAGGTGACATCAATAAAAAAAGCTTAAACTGTTCTGCTTGGATAGGGCCTAGGAACTTGGAAGCAGTGATTCTTATTTGGGACAATCATTTCAACTTATCTGTGAAATGGTCCATAAGCCAACAAAGCCATGTGGTGGGAGCTCACCCCAAGGAATAATCGTTTTGGGCCGGCGGATAGAGCCAAAAGTAAAAGACAATCAAACAGCTGGAGATTCTCCATCATTGCACATGAACGATCCTTTGGCTACGGAAATTTCTACGCATCTCAAGATATACACAATCTTTTGGTCATTGTTCAATGCAGACTTATGTACTATGTATGGTATGCAAGACACATGCAGAATGTGTTCTTTTGGTCACTGTTCAATGCAGACTTATGTGGATCTATGTATGCTATGCAAGACTCATGCAGAATTCGTTTAGTTAAAAAGATATTGAATAATTATATAAAATAAAAGAATTAAAATAATATTATTTATTTATTTATTTATTTATAAGATATTAGATCACTACAAGTGGTAGCAAAGTATATTTCTCTTCCTTTCTCGGACGAAGCAATATACACGAAAAAGGGTTATAGACTGGTGTTTTCACAATTCACCCGTGACTTGCTTGGCGTATGAATTACCTATTGCAAGCTGGATATATGGTCAATAATTGAAGGATATGGCCTGGTAGGAACAGCACAACTGTTTGCCTTGGTGTAAAGCAAGAAGCATCATCGTTAAGTATAGGTCCCAGCGGTGAGAGCATGATTATCTTACCTCCACCAACATTTTTATCTGACGTACGGCGATCAGGGATCACTTCTGGAACTTGTTCGATTAGTAAGCTAAGAAGGGTTGAATCCTCTCTGGCCAGTGCAGAGGCTAATTAATCCTCCCTCAGTCCTGCGATGGGAGTAGGTCTAGTGTTGATGAGAGGGGTGCCTGCCAGCCTACTAAGCTAGGAGTTGCTGCCAGCAATTGGAAGGCGACAAACATAGTGACAAGCTGATAGAGACTTGGGAGCTGCTAGTCGTCCTCGAATGCATTGGCAACTTTTGGCATGTGTCTCGTGGTGAGTGCGGCTTTGCCGCTTTCATTGCGTCTCCGTGCTATAAAGGGAGGAAAAGAGGAGAAGGCGGCCGCGAGACCAAGGCAAGGAAAGCCACGGGCTTGGAGACGATGAAAGGCGTTTACTGTTATTCTGTGGTTTTGGTCCTTTTTCTGGCCACCGCTGCTGCTGCTCTCCCTGCTGAAGCTGTGGTGTCTGCCGACTTCCACAGTATTAGCACTTCCAACCTGCTGTGGCGTGCAGTAGACGATGAGTTTGCCATGGAGTCCGAAACAAGTAGAAGGATCCTGCAGGGCGGAACTCAAATTACCTATGGTGCGCTAAATGCCGATAGGCCAGCCGGCGGGCCAGCCCCTTCTGGTATGGCATATACTGCTGGGTGTCATCGAAATCAATACTATCGCTGTGACTAACAAGCTACCATCCTGACCTACTTCAGTCCCTTCTCGTTCCTTCTCCATGTGCTTGCTTTATTTTGTTGCAAGGTTCCTTCGTTCTCGTTTGATTGTAGCTTAAGAAAGGCCCACTTCGTTCTCAGGGCCGAAACAGTGTAATGTAATCTGGGTCTTCACGGCGTAATATCAACAAAAAATTGCAAAAATTTGGTTTCTCATGTTTTTTTTTTTTTTTTTTTTTCTTTTTTTCCGTCTTCTGTCTATACTATGACATGCACAAGTTTATGTATGCATATAATTATATAGCCTGAGAAATATGATGGGAGAAACTGAGTGGCAAAATCTAACCAGTACTCACCATCACCAACCCATATGCAGCAAATGCGTTCGAGTGTGCCTTTATGTATATGTAATTTTATTTTTAAATTCAAGCTGGTTCTTGATGAACTCAAGCATCAATCAAATAAAAAATCGCTGAGTTCGGATTTTGCCTGTCATCTAGAACAATTGAGGAATCAATCGGCTCTCAAACTTTTTTATATAATTGGTTAGCAATTAAATATATAAAAGATTATAAAAAGTGGTGAACATGAAGAGCCACAGTATTTTGGAATGTGAGGTGACGTTGTTAATTATTTTTTATCTTTCATTAGTTTCAGATTTTGTAATGGAGGAGGCTACATCCGCTCTATAAATATTTTTCTATAAATATTCCTCTTCTCTAAATAAAAGCCGGGTAGCCCTTCCTTCTTCTTCCTTTACCCCTCCTTCCCTCTCCAATGATCCACGTAAACCCAAACATCCAGTTCTATCGAATGGCCCATAAAGGTGATCTCGACCAAAAAAAAAAAAAAAAATTTAAAAAAAATGGATAGGTCGTTTTGGCCGGCTAAAGGAAACAAACAAACGGCTGGAGAGTTTCCGACATTGTACATGCGATTCTTTGGCTATGTACGTCAAGATATACTCATTGTCAATTCATACTTACGTAGATCCACGTACACCATGCGGTCTTGGAAAGACCTTAAATAATTATATAGAACAACAAATCTAAATAATTATTGGCCATAAGAATCGCATTGATGACAGTCGAAGTATCCCAGGCGTTGCAGAAATTTAGAATATGTTTTAAAAATTTTTTATAAAAAATAAAAAGCAAAATTTTATATTCAAACTTTATATTTTTTTAAATAAAAATTAAAAAAATTATATTTTTAATTATCTAAATATAAATAAAGTTTAAAAAATATTTTTAAATTATTTTTATTATTTTTTAATATAAAGTAATATTTTTTTAATATTTTTTACTATCATACATCTATCACATTATCCTCGCTACCAATCATTCTTTAGTATTTATTGGTGCCATCATTACTATCACTATCATTAACATACTACTATCATCTACTATTCTTAACCTCTATCACTATTGTCAACTTTCGCTATCAATCAATAGAGTCATAACTATCATCACAATCATGTCTTTATCATCATCATCTTACTATCACTTACTATCATATTATCATCATCATCCTTCATTGTTCACTATAAGCAATGCTACGGCTATCATCATTATCTCTCTCCATCATCCTTCACTGTTAACATCATCATAAAATTTTTTTTTATATATATATCATCTTTAACTCCGTGCGTCTTTATCATTCATCATCACGGTCACCATATGCCACTTGCTACGGTCATCATCCTTGTTCGCCCCTCATTGCCATTACCACCGACATCCACCAGCACAATCATCACCGTTCCATCACCCACATCCTCCGCACGGCTCAATTTTTTTTTATTTTTTAAATAAAAAAATATTTTTTAATTCTAAATAAATGAACGTGCCCCTCAATTTTCTGGTAGAGAGTAAACTGAAAATATAAAGGTAAAAATTGAAGATGAAAAATAGAATTTATTATTATTATTATTATTTTTATTATAACCAAACAGGCGCTTCCGCCGACCGGACAAATTGAGCTTTCGCCAGCAATTGGAAGGGGACGAACGAGAAGAGAAGCTGGTGAGAGACTTGGGAGCGCACGATTGCCCTTCAAAGAAGAAGGTGCATTTTGGAGTGCGTGTCTGGTGGTTAGCGCTGTTTAACCGCTCTTCGTTGCTTTTCCGTGCTATAAAGGAGAGGAAAAAAAAAAAAAAAAAAAGGAGGCGATGGCCGCGAGGCCCAGGTAAGGATAGCCGTGAGTTTGATTTCGACTAATATATGACATACGATGAAGATATTATTTATTAAAAATCTATAATATTTTTAAATATTTTTATATTAAATAAAAAAATAAAGAATTTTTTAATTTAATTTCATTGATATTAATTAATTTTTACTTAATTTTTATTTTTAAAATCATATTAATCCAATCCGTTAGCAGAATAAAAAATTTTATAAAATAAAATAAAAAATTCTTGATAGTCTTGCTATAAAAGCTAGATTTTATATGTGTAATATATGGTTGGTATATTTTCGAGGTACATCGACATCATTACATTGTATTGTAAATTACTTAAGATTCCATCTTACTGCCGTACAAAACATCAGAAGAAAGAGAAGAACAATAAAAGTTTTTGCATAGAAAAAAAGGTGAAAGAAGAAGATAGAGGAGAATAAGGATTACCATTTTCCTCTATTCTTTCTTAAAAGCTTAAGTTTTTTTTATCTTCAAAATAAAAAAATATAAAAAAGAATTATTTATTTATTTTTGATCCTAATTTTTAAATTTTATATTTATAAATTATTTTATTTTTTGTATAGTAAAAAATATATCTGTAATTTTATAAATATAACTGTTGAGAATGTAAAGGGCCCATGAATTTGGAAGAAGAAGACATTCTCTTCCAGGATTTCAACTTATTTGTGCATCCAACGAGAAAAAAAAAAAAAGTGGTGGGAGCCCACCAGAAAGCTAGAGGCATGGTGGGTTCTGGGCCAGCAGATGGAACCAAAAGTTAAAAAAAAAGAACAAACAGCTGGCATGAACCGTGCATTGGCTACGAAAAATTGCGATCTACCTCAAGCCAAGCATTATCTTTTGGTCATCGTCCATGCAGATTTATGCAGATGTATGCATACCATGCAAGACTCTGTGCTTAGTTGAAAAGATCTTAAATAATTATATAAAATTAATATATTCAAATAATATCCTTAAATTATCTATTTTTTTTTTATAAGATCTTAGTTTATCATAAGTGGCAGCAGATAAGGCTTGACCTATACCACAGATGGACCTAAGACATCATAATAGGGTTCAATTATCATAAATTTAATTAGATTTGAATCACTAATTTGATTAAAAATATAAAAGCTTAAATAGTGAAAATATATGAGGGTTATCATTGTATATCTTTAGTTTCATATTAATTAAAAATTCAAAAAATCTTAAATATTTATATAAATCTAAAAATCTTGTGATTATTTTTTTATTTTATAAGGTTCTGGATCAAAATTGTATTAAAAAATTGGTGCAAACTGCTTTTACTAACTTGATCAATAAAAAGTTTGGAGTTAAAAACCGGATCGGGCCCACGCATCTTTAGAGCCGGGATTCTTGTCTAAGGCATTCATTTCGATTTACTGGCCCTACGACCGACGCAACCATGTGCTGCGAGAGCACCGAAAGCAAACAAAGCATGGTACTTTTTGAGCTGGCGGGCGAAACGAAAGTTAAAAACAAGCAAACTAATACACAGCGGGAGTATTTCCATTGTCTCACTTGCATGGTCCTTCGGCTACGAAAATTACTATGTATCCTAAGATATTCAAAGTTTTTGATCATTCTAACTACGGACTTACGTACATATGTATATATATATATATATATATATATATATATATATGCCATGCAAGACCCATGCAGGATATTATAAAAAAACTAAAAAATTGAAACTATATATATATATATATTAGGATAAGGTGTTGGACTGTAACAAATAGTATTAGATTTAACTTATTTTATTACAT
Organism: Metroxylon sagu; assembly: GCA_017589505.3. Classification (NCBI taxonomy): domain Eukaryota; kingdom Viridiplantae; phylum Streptophyta; class Magnoliopsida; order Arecales; family Arecaceae; genus Metroxylon; species Metroxylon sagu. The sequence continues at coordinate 1,224,918 of JACVBY030000609.1, forward strand.
AGGTAAATACAGAAAAAAAAAAAGCTTAAAATTAACCGCAAGATAATTATAGTATTTATATTTAAGTTTGATCGGATTTGATCCATAAGTGAAGCAAAGATGCTAAAATTTAAGTAGTAAGATTATGTAAGGGTTAATATGAGCATGTATTTAATCTTTCACCTATTACACGTCTAAAGATATTGGCTACTTACACGAGGTTAAAAGGTTGAGAAACTTAAATAAAATATTTAAATTAACCTTTATTTTTAAGTCCTATCAAAATGGTGCAAAGAACTGGTGTAAACTGCTTTAGTTACTTTCATTAAACCATCTAGTTTATCCCATTTTTATTTTTTTGCTCTGAGATAATGAGGTTCGGATGTGATACAATCTGGAATTTACCTAAGTAGAAACATTTATTTATTTTTAAAAGCAAAAGGTGTGCTAAGCTAAGTTAATAGTTGTTGCGGGACAAGTTAAGCTGGGTGACAAGTGTGCTATTTGCTATGGTAGCAAAATATTTAATGAAAAAAAATAGTGCAATAGCCTGCCGCCTTAATGAAAGGCTAAAACAAATAGCAATACTCTTAATTAATCATTTGACCTCAAGTTTAAGTTTGTGGGAAACAAGTGTATACACGCTCTCCCTCGCTTAAGTAAAAGGTGGTTTGGTTTAGATTTAGGTTTAAGTCATGCACACATACACCCAACCTCCTAATAATTTCTTAGATTGAATGGGCATACACTTTGTTTTCAATAAAGGCCCTCCTAGCTCATTGGGTTTCTAGGTCTAAACTTTGTTCCCATTGAATGTCAAAAATATATATTTTGAATAATTAACATGCTTAAACTATTTATGTTTGAAGACTTTATCAACGAAATATCAAATTAAATGCTTAAAAAAATAAATCATAAATAATAAAAATGTGATAGTTAACAACAAGACAATTATTAGCTTTAAATTGAAAAGATAAACTTGAATGAATGCCAAGTATAAACATTTTTAAATATGGTCTAACGTGTTCCAACATATGATTATTTTTATTTCTCCTACCTCATTAAATTTTGAAACAAAAATATCATGTGCCAAGATTTTTGAAATTGAAAGGTATATAAATAAATAATAAAATAGGCAATTAGTTAGGATCGGGCTGGGTCGATCTAAAACCTCAACTCAATTACTGGGGAAATCTCTCAAGCACGTGAGAACCGACACTCCAGGACTAACGTTGTCCCATTGGTACTGAATATAATACCCCACTAATAGAGGGAATCAAGTCCGTGAGGCAAAGGGATCAGAAGTCTTCTTCCGGGTCCCCATGTATTCATTCGAGACAGATAACATTTGGTTGGGTCGACAACTAATTTTAAATTATTCATTAAGGAAAAGAAATGAAATGCTTTTATGCACCCATGTCATTCCAATTCACCCGTGGTTTGTTTAGCGAGTGAATTACCTGTTGCAAGCTTGGTAAATGGTCAGTAATTGAAGGATATGGGCTTAACAGGAAAAGCAAAACTGGTTCAAGTAAGGAGGGTCATTTTTCCTCCACCAGATTTTGAACATTTTTATTAGCCTTCTCCGAGTAGATTCATGAGAGTTAAAACGTACGAGGATGAGGGATCACATATGGAACTTGCTCGAGAGTGATCAAAGGATTGGAATTCCCGTATAGTCAGTGCAGAGAATAAAGAGGGCTAATTTATCCTCCAATTGCCTTGCGTTTTGAGCGAGTCTCGTGTTGAGAGGGGTGCCAACCCACCAAGCTGGGAGCTGTTGCCAGCAATTGGAAGGGACCGCAGCCTCTTCGCCGTGGAATTGAAATTTTTCCTGTGCGTAAAATGCAGTTACCTGTGCCTTGGTTCAAGCCCCAACAGCAAAAACGGCAAGCTGATGGAGACCTGGGAGCTCATAAATTGTCATTGAAAGCATTTCGTTGTGGAGCGTATATCTGGTGCTTAGCGCTGCTTTGCCGCTTTCATTGCTTTTCCGTGCCACAAAAGGAGGAGGGAAGGAGGAGAAGGTGGCCGCGAGACCGAGGCAAGAAAAGCCATGCGCTTGAAGAGGATGAAAGGCCTCTGCTACTGTTACTGTGGTTTTGGTCCTCTTTCTGGCTGTCGCTGCTTCTCTCCCTGCTGTGGAGGCTGTGACGTCTGCCGACTTCCACAATGTTAGCACTTCCAGCCTGCCGTGGCACGCAGTAGACGATGAGTTTTGCGATGGACTACGAAGCAAGTAGAAGGATTCTTGATGAACAAAGCAAGCACATTGATTATAGGGCAACAACACGGTCCGGAAAGCCAGCCCCCCCCATGCCAGCCCCCTCTGGTCGGCCATATACTCCTAATCACTGTGAGCAAACTCTCTACCGCTGCTCTAACAAACCATGATTTGGCGAGCGACAGAAACTCAAACCCAGAATTGTGGCCAGATTTTTTTTTTTTTTCTTCTAAAATTCAGCTTTTAGATCAAATTTTCATTAAAAATGGAAACATGTAATTTGAATCACAATCTACAAAACTCATTACATTACTTAAAAAATTATTTACCAGATTGAGAGAATTTGAAGATTGAGCCTCGGTCTGAGTTTTAACGGATCTGAAAATTTTAAAATTCAATTATTTTCGGTAAACAAATTCAATTTTGATAATTCTTTATCCGATGAGTTTATCTTGACAAGTAGAATAAAAGTCCTAAAGGTATTTTATTGTTTTACAATTCCTTTTTTATCCAAAAATTAAACCCCAAGGAAAATATATCAGTTTAAATTCATTTTTCATTTTAAGGTTTTAATTATAATATATTTAGCTCTAATACCATATATAAGATTTAATAATTATATACTAGAGATTAAAAGACCAAATTTTATATTAAATTATATACAAATATATGTAAAAGTGTACAACAACCATAGTCTCAAAAGTGTAACCATTTCTCGTATGTAGCATTAGTTCTTCCTCTTCTTTATTTTACTTTATTTTATCATTCAATGAGGTTAATAACCTTCTAACTCTTTATCTAGAAAATTAATTAAAGCTAGAGTTAGATTAGAATGAGAATATAGATTAGGCCATAACAAATAAAACAGCTATTGGCCCTTTCATTAAACATTAAGTAAGGTCTTATACCTTCATATTGCATACTTACATATAATAATCATTGAGATGGAACCAATCCAATACTTTATAGATCATATACTTTTTTTAAGACTTATATCCATCATTTAATCCGAATTACATTGAACCCATTTTTGTAATATATAAAAGTATGCAATTAATGATAACCCATATTAAGTTTAAAATTTTACATGATCCCACAAGTCAAGATTTGATCAATTTATTTCCTGTTTAATATTTATTTACTTCTTTTTCTTGCTTAACCATATAAGACCAAATGTTGACAAGTGTGTTAATGTACAAGAGGGGTTTATACATTCTATGTAATTTTTATTTTTGAGTTGAGATATGAGGTTTAAATTTGATATAATTAAGGATTTAAACTAGAATTTCCCTAACTAAAAATGGTGTGCCAACTGGCCTTTTTATTTTTATTTTTTATTTTTTAAAGCAAAAGGTATACTAACTAGCTAGCTTAATAGTTCTTGGGATCAGATTGGGACAAGTTAACAAGGTTATAGTTGTGCTATTTGCCATAATGGTAAAACATTTAATAAAAAAAGTATAATTTCTTATGATCTCATTAACTACTAACTAATTATTTGACCTCTAAAGTTGATAGGAGATGAGTATGCAAACCTCTCTCTCATATATGACAATTATATATGCCTAGGTGAAAAGCTATATGGTTTAGATCTATGTCACCCACAAACAAACACCTCCTGGTAATTTCTTATGTTAAAGAGGTGCATTCCTTGTTTACCTTATTGTTTGAAACTTTAAAAAAAAAAAAAAAATATCCCTCTAGCTTGTTAGGTTTTCAAGTCTAAACTTTGTTCGGCTTATTAGAGGCTCAAGGCTGGTCTGGATTCATGTTGGCAGTAAAATTATATTAAGACTTTGGGTTGGCTTTTGGTGTACTAAGGGTCTGTTTGGACCAGATGTTAGTTTTAATTATTGTCTAATAATCATTTAAAGGTATTCCAATAGTTAATCAAAATAGAATCTAAGACTCATATTGTACTGAATCTAATCATTATGGATTGGATCTAGATTCCCGCTAGGTGCTAAAAATATATATTTTGAATAATTAACATATTAAAACTATCCAAGTTTTGAGAATTTATCAATGAAATATTCTCAAAACAATTAAATCATAAATAATAAAAACTTGAAAGTCAACCATATATGTTCTAACATATTCTGATTCATGATTATTTTTATTTTTCCTATCTCATTAAATTATAAAACAAAAATATCATATCCTAATAATTTTAAAATTGAAAGCTATATAAATAATAAAATGAGTATTTAGTTAGGATTGGTTCCGATTTATCTAAAAGCTCAACTCACTCATTGGCAACTCAAGCTCGAGATTGGGCCAGATTCAGATTCTAATTTGCAGAAATAATAAGCTTAAGGTACATTTAGCTCTCAAAAATATTTCTATTTTTATTTCTTAAAAATAATTTTTATTTTTATGCTTTTTAATATCTAAAAAATGTATTTGATAAGTGAGCCTTTTATTTTATTTTATTATAAAAGATGCCTTTCGAAAGGATAAGAAAAAAAAATTAAAATTAAAATGGATACCATTCACTTCAGTATTTTTAAGTATTTTGACCTTTATCTTTTCTTCTCTTCTTTGTTTTGATATAAAATAATAAAAATATATTAAAATTATTTTAATTTTTTATTATTTTTAAATCATGTTCTTTAAATATTTTTTCCATTTTTAGCCATCGAATACCTTTTTTACAAATATTTTTTATAGAAATAAAAATAAAAATAAAAAATAACATTGTTTTTAAAAAACAAACTTTTTTTTTTTTTTTTTTTTTTTTTTGTTCTCCTTTGAAACATGTGAGAAGCCACTCTCCGTGACAAATGTAGTTCCATTTGTACTAAATATTTCCGCAGCATATTATAAACAACACTAATAACATTAGAGCGGAGGGTTATGGGGAACCCGCTATCGATCGCTGCCCACCACGAGAGGGGCCGAAATATATGCGCGAATGGCTCACTTGCGCTGGCCTCGAGCCAAAAGGGGTCAGGAGTCATCTTTCTTGCCCGTTAGCCTGCAGCTTTCTCTTGTTTTTATGATCCCATTTTTTGACGTCATTCTGATGTGCATCTTGAGGTCATTCGCGGTGAAGTGGCTGAATGTCGCGCACACACTTAACAAAATTCAGTTTGGTCACATGGATAACGACGTAAGAATATTCATGTCGACGTTCGTTTAGTTCCATGATGAGAGTGGAGAGATAGCCATCCTGTTGACATCCTATGGTACAAAGCAGTACAAAATTCCATTCCTGATCACACGGCCCAAATTTAAAGGCTCCAGCTCTCTTTGTACCGATTGGAATGGAATCCCAATCAATCTAGGATTCAGAGGGATGCCAACTTGCTAAGCTAGGAGCTGTTGCTTGCGATTGGAAGGGGACAAATCACAGGTGAGCGGCAGCCTCTTCGCCGTGGAATTGAGATTTTCCAGCGGCGTAAAATGGTGGAAGTCCCAACAGCAGCGAGCATAAGCTGATAGAGACTTGGGAACTCATAGTGGTCGAAATCATTGCATTCTTTCGCATATGTCTGGTGGTGAGTGCTGCATTGCCACCTTCATTGCCTTTCCGTGCTATAAAGGGAGGAAGAGAGGAGATGGTGGCCGCCAGACCGAGGTAAGGAAAGCCAGGGCCCAGGGGCTTGGAGAAGATGAAAGGCCTTGGTTGCTATTATGCGGTTTTAGTCTTCTTTCCCGCTATCGCTGTTGCTCTCTTTGCTGAAGCTGTGGTGACTGCGAACTTCCACAATGTTAGCACTTACAGCCTGCCATGGCGTGCAGTAGATGATGAGTTTGCCATGGAGTCCGAAACAAGTAGAAGGATCCTGCAGGGTGGAAATCACATTAGTTATGGTGCGCTATATCCTGATAGGCCACCCGGCGGGCAAGCCGCTTCTGGTAACCCATATACTCCTGGGTGTCATCGAAATCAATACTATCGCTGTGGCTAACAAGCCACCGTCCTGACCTACTTCAGTCCCCTCTCCATGTGCTTGCTTTATTTTGTTGCAAGGTTCCTTCGTCCTCGTTTGACTGTAGCCTAAGAAAGGCCCACTTCGTCCTCAGGGCCGAAACAGTGAAATGTAATCGTGGTCTTCGCGATGTAATACCAACAAAAATTGCAAAAATTTGGTTTCTCATGTATTTTTTTTTTCTTTTTTTTCTTTTCCTTTTTTCTGTTTGTACGTACCATCGCAAAGGCATGTCTACATACATGCATAAGTTTATATATGCATATAATTATATAGTTTGAGAAATATGATGGGAGAAACTGAGGGGTGGCAAAATCTAACGAGTATATATAATTTTCAAATGCGTTCTTGATGTATATATATAATTTTATTTTCAAATTCAAGTTGGTTCTTGATGAACTCAAACATCAATCAAATAAAAAATAGCTGAGTTCCGATTTTGCCTGTCATCTAGAACAATCGAGGAATCAATTGGCTCTCAAACTTTTTTATATAATTGATTAACTATAAAATATATAAAAGATTATAGAAAGTAATGAGACAGTATTTTGGAATGTGAGGTGGCACTGTTAATTATTTTTTATCTTTCATTAGTTTCAGATTTTGGAATGGAGGTTGCATCCGCTCTCATTCCCCCATGTAATGAAGGCTACTCTACCCAACTTGGTGCACCTATGTGATTGGATGGCCTCTTCACCACCTTTTCAGTAGTGAGTGCATCTCAAATAACAGCCTGTGGATCATCAAATATTAGCCAAACCCAGCAAATGAACCAACGATATACGCATAGCAATTTAGAAGCCTTGTGCAAAGAACAACCAACCTTATTGTTTGATTTATCAATTGACAGAGTAAATTCTTCTGTCTCATTGAAGACAGCCTGCAACCAAAAGCCGCTTTCGAAATTTAATACATGCATGAAATAAACTTGTACAATCACTTGATAAAACATGGAAACAAATTCCTACCGTTTGAGGTTACCTGGCATGAAGTGTAACAATTTTACAACAATTCTCAATTGGAAAAAGTGTGCAGATGTTCAAGTATATGGAAATAACAGAACTAGGTTTAACCAACCTGGAAACGAAACTGTGTATGAACTGCAACTAAATATTGCTTCATCAGCCTTCCAATGCCAACTTCCCGTGACTTCACAGTGGAGTCCTTCCTGCAAGAAAGAATGAACCTAGCTGTTTAGCATCATGAAATGAATGACAATGTGAAAGGGGCTAAAGTGAAACGAGAAGGAAATAACATGAGTTGTGTAGGATGTTGCTAGCGTTGGAGGAGCTGGACAACAGGAAATTAATCTTATGGACAAAAGAAAGGCCAAATGGCTAAAAGAACAGCGAAAAACAGCTCCCATGATCCTGTATTAGTACGTGTTGTGCAATGTAAGCTAGGAACTGAGCAAGTTGTAATTAAAGGGGAATAAACAAGTGAATTTAAGGCACCCCTAAAAGGTCATAGTGGCACCGCCACATGTAAAGGGCGTCATGCACCATGATTAAAACTCACATGCCCGCATGCTTTCCATAAAAAATATTGAGGATGAGTTTCAGTAGCACTGCACGACAAAAAAGGAGATGGAGCATTCCTGAACTAATCCATTCACACCATTGCATTCGGCCATTGGTTACCAGAATCAAGTGGCAACTGATCATTTCATTTCTATTAGTGAGATGCGTGGTGGCTCTTCCCACTGTTTTAAAGCACTTGAGGACTTAGAAAATGGGTAGTCAAATATCTTGGCTATGTTTAATTTTCAGAAACATTTTTCCTTTTTATTTTTTATTTTTTAAATTATTTTTATTTTTTATTTTCTGATATCTAGGAACTGTGTTTAGTAAATGAAAGCAAAAATTATTTTCTATTTTGCAATTCCAATATAAATAATATATTTCAAAATATTAAATATAAAACAAAAGAAATAATGTCAACATCTATGATCCAATAATATAATATATAGCATTATAATAATATATTATGATATATGATATACTATAATATAAGATTAATATTATTATTAATAACATTATAAATGTATATTATATGTTTATACTCTATATACTATATATTATATATAATAAATATAAATAATAATATAATATTAATTATATGTCAATATAACAATATTGACATTATATTATTATAGTAAATAATAATGCAATTATTAATATCATTTAACTAATATATAATTATATTAATAATCATAATTATAAATAAAATAATGTACATATTATATAATTAATATTATGTAATTATAATATATATATATATATATATATATATATTAATAATATATATTATTACATTTTCAAAAAGTTATCTTAAGTTTCAAAAAAAGCTACTTTTAAAAATAAAAAAAGTAAAAATAATGTAACCAAATATATTTTTATAATAAATTTCATATTTTTATTTAAAAAATAAAAGTGATACCAAATAAGTCATTTATTTTTTATATTCTTCTTTATTTTGATGAAAAATAGTAAAAATATTTTCATAAATATTTTCTTTTTTCTTGTAATTTTAGAGTTGTGTTTTGTTGAAATTTTTTTAATTCAACGAACATATTTTCATAAATATTTTTTACTTTTTATAAAAATAAAAAAAAAATTATTCTTAAAAATTAAACACACTTCTAGAAATCCTCAAAGCACATATGTTATCGTAAATATCGAGCAAAAGACTTCCGCTACTATGATTCACCCAGTGGTAACGAGGAACGAGGCTGCAATATAAACTAGACAAAATAAAATGGGGAGAAAGATCAAAGAGAAAGTGTGGGGAAAAAGAGTTCCCAGCATATGACGTTGTGCACCGGTGGCCTCCATTACCCATGTGGCCCAACTATAACCATGCACTCACCCCCATCCCGTACCCGAAGAGAGCCACCTTCCGAGGCTGTAACGTAGATACTACCAGTTGACGAATACCGCACCTGCACAGCATAATTTTAACTTAGTAACAGAAGAACAATTACCCTAATGACTTGAAAAATATATTCATGCCGAGGACATGGTCCAAAGGTTTTTCAGGATGCAAGGTAAACAAAACAAACCAACATGCCTGGCATTTAATTCTTGCACGTGTGCTGATAAGTAGCACTGGAAAGTATTGACATCATATGAATGTGGAATGTGATGATCTTTCCCTGTAAGTCGGTCTTATTTTCGTCGGTCATTAATTCTGAACAACTTCGATTCCTTTTAAACAACAGGCCTCCGAATGTGCAAATTGAATTATAAAACACAGCTTATATTGAAAGGGGGCAATGCTGTCATCTAGATATTGAAAGCTTGATAAATCCCAATCTCAAACTGGGTCCACAACAAGGTAAACCGAACATTAATTTTATAGGAACAGAAGCAGGCAACTGAAATATGATGCCGATATTCTTTTAAGTGGTGGGTGCTGATTGGATGAAATCCATAAGATGTATGTTGTGTAACAATTAACAAAAACAAGGTGTCAGATACCTGCCAAAAGGTAATCCCCTGGAAGAATCAAATGAGGTGGGTCTCTCGTTACGAGTATCCTGCATGCATGACAGAACCAAAATGTGACCTCATTTTGATATCGTCAACAACGCTTTCTCAATGCATTATAAAAAGAATCTCCTTGGAACTTTTCTTTTCTTTATTTTTTATTTTTTCCTCCCTCCCTCGCGCCAAGTATACTTGCGGGACTCTCACTGCAATCTACATGCAGTGTTCAAAATGCCAAGACTAGTATAACTAATAAACAATGAACCCACGACTAAATTACCAGGCAATAAATAACATCCATCATAGGTCTAGCAATCATATGGCTGGTTGCAACACCCATAACATTCTTGATGCCCTGCAAGGCTGTGGGACTTGAGATGGGAAAATGGTGAGGATAAGGGTGCCAGAAACTGGTACTTCCCGAGTTTTGCACGCCCATTGGGTCGAGGACATTCCAGCATTTTAATGTTGAACACACGATGTGCAATTGGAAAATGGACAGAGGTTTATATTCCCATCAGATATTTAAACAAACTCCAACTTTTGCTAGCACACTTCATATGCTTTGTATAGAGAGCAATGTTTATTAAATTTAGGAGTATCCATATAAGGTACTAAAATGTTGCCCCTTTTTTCAATGCTCTTCTATAAAAATCGTCTCTCTTTTTTGGTATAGATGACCCTTTGGGCTTTAGCGTCAGCAATATGTTTGGTTATGCATTGCCTTCTTTGCTCTGGTATGAAAGGAGATGCAATATAGATGTTAAAAGCTAGACAATTGTATTGTTGGGAAGGCCAGGAAAGAAAGGGGAGTCGAAAATGGGGAAAGCTAGTTTCATGTGTGTTGCACTACTAGTTCTCGTTTCTTGCGTTGCTGCCAGAGCTGTGGTAATTGGTCACCAGCCTTGCAATGTTCCATGGGGAGGTGCCATGGAGTGGAGGAAGAGTGGGCTATAAAATCTTAGATTGGGAGAAGGCTTGTCCAAACTATCTCTGTAATATCTCAAGCCCATCTGTCCAATTAACTTGTTAATAAATCAAACTAATACATCTTAAAAACTTAAGTCAAAGTTAATTGATAGTTGATAAGCTAAACTCTTCAAAAATATTTTTTTTTATTATCTAATGAGAGACCATTTATCAGAGTATTACAACCTCTGGCTCTATATCTTAATGAAGCTTTGCATAAGGATAGGGGGGCGGTTCAAATCAGTCAACATGGCAATGCCCATACTAGCGGATAATTATACTACGGGCATATATAATGGAAGCCTTCTTTCTATGATTGGTGCCAATATGTTCCTCTCCTTTCCTTCTTTTTCTAAGTTGAATGATCAAATAACTGGGACTGAAATATCTCTCTGTGACTTTTCCCCTTTTTCTAAGTTGAATGATCAAATGCTTTCTTTTTATTTGCAGCAACAATACTGTAGAATTATGTGGATGAATCATGCAACGTTGCGTTCACCTCAATTGGAAGGATTTTGCTTCAGACAACGACCATAAATTAATGTTCAATCCGAGTAAAGGATGCAAACTAGTACTCATTGTGGTGTTGGTGCTAATCATGTTCATGTCTCACCCTCACACGTTATGCTATCAGATTTTCTCATGTTCTAATTCTTCAATAAAAAATCTATTGAAGAAGTGGAATAAATAGATGTGGGTTAGATGTTGCAATGTGAATTCGAGGTGGATGTGAGTTAGATGTTGCTATATGGCTTTGAAGCACTTATGAATACTATCCGTCAGAGTGGGATGTGGGTTAGATGTTGCTATGTGACTTTGAGACGCTTATGAATACTATTTCTCAGAGTGGGATGTGGGTTAGATTAGATGTTGCTATGTGACTTTAAAGCCCTTATGAATACTATCCCTCACTTTAAGAATTTGTTGCCAGGTTGATAGCAAACCACCTCTATAATATTATAAAACTATCTAAAATCTGCAGATAGCAATTCTAAAGATTTCTCTTCAAAACATTTTTAAAACTAGATATTTTGACTGATAATGAAAAAGATATAGAAGAGAAAAGTATGGAATTATTTTGTAATCATTAATATATCCTTTTTATTTAAAAAAATTTGCACCTCTTCTAAATAATCATTTCACTTCAGAATGGATGCAACACATAGTATTTCAAATTTGAATGGACAGTTTCTAATAGTTTTTGACTGTTAGATGTCTATTTTAGATAGACACATCTCTTCAGATTACTCATTAAAATTAATACATAAGTATTAAAAAATATCTTCACCCAACGCGACAAGTGCTGAGTGCCAGGTATCATTATATATATATATATATATATATATATATTAGGCACTTTTCCTTTAGAAATTTTCTCAATGGAACATTTTAACTTTTGGTGTTTGTTCTTAGAAATCTAGGACTTGAAAGTTCTGTAAATTTTTCATGGGAGACAAAAGAAACACACAATTCTCAGCCTTTCACTTTTAATACTACAATCTATCCTTCAAATCTCAACAAAATCAGCCTAAGTGTCCATCCTGTAAGGCATTCATAACTCTTTTAACCAAAAAAAAAAAAAAAAAAAAACTATTGGTTTTATCATCCAGAAAAATGTTTTTTCACGGTCCATTATGAAGACACCTATTAGACATGTTGACGCTTGAGAGGATTTCTGGTGTTCTTAAAGATTTCTAAAAGGATATAGTTAGTAAAAATTTGTGTACTTGGACTGATTTGGTTTAGAGGCAGGAAATTTTGGTGGACAAATTTTATTGTCCAATGTACTTAAATTTAGGCAGCATTTGATTTGGAATGAGATTTATTTTAGAAACTAGACCAAACGAGAACAGAAATAATTCGTAAGATGACTGTTTCAAAAAACAAAAAAAAAAAAAAAGAGAAATCCCTATTTCATTCTGGCGGCCTTGAATTGGTCTGGTCGTAGGAGAACGTCCGAATGCATCAAATCATACTTTGTTTTCACCTAAGAAAGGTTATTGGCGCCATCGCAAGTGTTGAATCTTTACAATTTAGCCAGTGGAGGCCAGTTGTCTTTTGAAACAGTCCTCAAACGTTAAACAAAGTCTCGATTTGCCAAGGAGCAAGAGGAGGGAAAAAAAACCTGAGTCTTAATTTTGGCTCAACTTAATCTGACACTATACTCTAGTTAAGGCCTTGTAGCTTGAGTCAAGATCGGAGCATAAGGTTTAAATCCCTAACAGAATTTGGCTTTCAAGCCTGTCGCAATTGTGGTATTAGTAGTCAGCGAATATATATATATACATATATATATATATATATATATATATATATATATATATATATATATATATATAGAAAGGGATTTGGTTACATTTCAATGTAATCAAGTTTAAAATTTGATCATCTTCTTTATCCTTAAATTCATACGAATTTTAAAGCCATTCCATATTTTTCACTTTTTCATCTTCAAAATTCATGAGTTATGTGAGTTCAAGGATATAAAATGTGATCGGATACAAACTTAGCTACATTGTTTTTTTTCTTATTCTCTATATATAATATGTAATATCTTGGTTCATCTTATATGGACTGATACAAAACAACATTTTTCAAGATAAGGATCAAGATTTCTTAACAAGTCATTAATTATATTAAATTATTTTTGATATTTAAAATAATAATTAATTGTAAATTTATTATTTGGAGGGATGATGTTATTTCAGTTCTAGCATAACGATCAAGGCATCTCGGTGCATCGTTTTGGGTGTGAGTTCGCATCTCTCTTGATCCAGCCGTAGATGTTTTATTATCAGTATTATTATTGATAATAATAAGGAGAAGATGGAGATATCCAATTTTTCGTTTTTAGCAAGGAAGATCCATTGCTGCATTCACGGGAATTGAAATTATTACAAGAGGACAGTCGACCATGACACGGTCTAGATGTCCGATCGACCATGGCACGGTCCAGATGTCCGATCGATCATGACTTCGGCCAATAACGAGCAAAGCTAGGACTGGTCCTCCTACGGTGGTTTTAATTGTTCGATTGCTACAGCTGCAACCGTCTTCTTGTTAGAAAAGACGAGCATCACATGCAAGAGAGAAAGCACCGAGAAGACGGGGGGACCCTGAAGGCCATCGACGGAACATCATATGCAATGGCCTTCGCAAAAGGTTCTTTAGTTATCATGCAGTAAAAGATGTACGGCCAAGACGACCAAGGAGGGAATTTCATATAATCTTGGGTAAGAACCCTTCTTTTGTTTTCCGAGGCATTGAATTGATGAAGATCACTGTTGGGGTAGTAGCGACAATGGCATTGAATTGATGAAGATGATCATAGAAAAAGAAGTGATGGTACGATGTTTCTAACAGCCAACCCATAAAGTAACGTTTTTTTCACTAGTCATGCATATAACCCATTATAACCGGTTCTCAGTGACATATTTACATATTTTAAAATGAGAGTAGACCGTTAATATATTTAATATTTAAAAAAATCAAAGGTACCGCAACAAAATCCAAAATCCATATAAAATATATTTGATGCCTTGCTTTATCTTATTTGGGCCTGTATTTTTCAAAAAAATAACCAAGATTTCCCAGTCAATCATTAACTATTTAAAATTATTTTTGATATTAAAAATAATAATTAATTGTAGATTTGTTATTTGCAGGATGATGTTATCTTGGTGCTAAAATAACGAACAAGGTATCTCGGTCCATTTTAGGTGTTAGCTCTCATCTTTGTTGAAATATCTTGGTCCATCTATGCCTTGCAGAAATTTTTTTATATTATTATTATTATTATTATTATTAAAAAAGAGCGGAATGAGAGATCCATTGCTTCATTCACAAGAATTGAAATTATTATAAGAGTACGATCGACCATGATACGGTCGAGATGTCCAATGGACCATGACCTTGGCAATACCGAGCCAAGCAAGGACTGGTCCTTTACGGTGGACCACAGCTTGAGCTGCCTTCTTGGCTTGTTAAGGGACGAGCGTCACGTGCAAACGATTGCAGAGCAATCACCGAGGAGACGGGGACCTGAAGGTCATCGACGGAACGTGCACTAAAAGCCGTACGGCCAAACCGACCAAAGGAATGCTATGTTACCTTACGTAAGAATTCTTATTTTTATTTTTATTTTTATTTTTATTTTTTTAAGCCGGAAGGCAGCAAATAGACCATGCCACTGGCACGGTCCGCATAAAAGGCAGGCCGCTAGGCTTTCATGCTAGCACAGGGCTCATCATAGGTAAAATGCCGTCCCATATTTGTCCTATGTACCATGCTGGCTCATCAGCACGATTCAGTTAATTTTTTATTTTTTTAAAATATTTTTTAATTTTTAAACTAATTTTATAAAATTTTACTGTGCTGCTCAATCATTCTTTTTTTTTTTTTTTTTTTTCACGGTCACTCTTCATCTTTTGTTTTCAATTTTTTAGCCATTCGAAGAAAGAATTTCAATAACATTTTTTATGAATTACCTGTTGCAAGCTTGGTATATGGCCAATGAAGGATATGGCCTGATATGAACAGCACAACGGTTTGCCTTGGTGTATGCAAGAAGCATCATAGGTATAGGTCCCAGTGGTGACAGCAAGAGTATTTTACCTCCATCAGACGAATCAACAGTTTTGAACATATTTATCTGGCGCACGACGATCAGGGATCACATCCGGAACTTGTTCGATTAGTGATCTTCTCTAGCTAGGAGCTGTTGCCAGCAATTGGAAGGCGACAAACGGAGTGGCAAGCTGATAGAGACTTGGGAGCTGATAGTCGTCTTCGAAAGCATGGTAAATTTTTACATGTATCTTGTGGTAAGTGCGGCTTTGCCGCTTTCATTGCTTCTCCGTGCTATAAAGGGAGGAAAAGAGGAGAAGGCGGCCGCAAGACCAAGGCAAGGAAAGCCACGGGCTTGGAGACGATGAAAGGCGTTTACTGTTATTCTGTGGTTTTGGTCCTTTTTCTGGCCACCGCTGCTGCTGCTCTCCCTGCTGAAGCTGTGGTGTCTGCCGACTTCCACAATATTAGCACTTCCAGCCTACCGTGGCATGCAGTATATGATGAGTTTGCCATGGAGTCCGAAACAAGTAGAAGGATCCTGAAGGGCGGAACTCCAATTGCCTATCTTGCGCAAATTGCCAATAGGCCAGCCGGCGGGCCAGCCCCTTCTGGTAGACCATATACTAATCTTGCATGTCATGCAAGGAAACTCTATCGCGGCTGTTAAAAGTCTAACAAACCGCCATCCTGTCCTACTTCAGTCCCTTCTCCATGTGCTTTATTTTGTTGAAAGTTTCCTTCGTCCTGGCTTGTCTGTAGTAGAAAGCCCTCTTTGTCCTCAGGGCCGAAACAATGTGTCATGTAATCTGTGGGTCTTCACGATGTAATATCAACAAAAATAGTAGCGTTTTATCATTATGCTTGAGCATAGATTTGATTTCTCTTTTTTTTTTTTTTTCTTGTTTATACCACCGCAAAGTCATGTCTACGTACATGCATAAGTTTGTGCATGTATATAAGCATATATTTTGAGAAATATGATTTTGGTTTGGGGCCGGAGGAGGAGGGGGGTGGGGGGGAGCGAAAGGGGTTGGCACTTAGGAGTGGCAAAATCTAACCAGTACAAGATTTTATGACACAAGGCAAGCAAGTCGGCATGCATGGCATATATAAATTGCAATATAGTAGTTAGAATTAATTAAAAATATAAATTTTTTAACAAGCATGCATACATTACTCTTAAAACTCATATTATCTGATACATTTAGAAAGTCCATTTATACAAATATTTAAATTATTTGATATGAATTAAATACACAACATACCCACCTCATATGGCGGGATAGATTTTTATCTTTTCTGATAATTTATCTTTTAATCCCTTGAATCGAGTATGCCTATTAATATAGGATAGTTTTAACAAACAATTGAAGTATAACAATTCTACATATCTCCAATAGCATTCAAAAAACTATAATTTCATAAAAAAATCAAATTTCAGTAACTTTAGACTTATTGAAATGATCCTTTTAACGTTTGATATGAATATCTTAACTATCCGTAGTATAAAATTTAGCCGTTTAAAATGAAAGCGATCAAAAGTTAGAACCATAATTATGTGATATTTTTTAACTTTCTAAATTTTTTTTTAATAGAAACATTAAATTTTAATGTTTCTATCTTTTCAATATCTATAATTAACAATACAATTTTATTCAGATTCAAAAGTGGCCAAAACTATAATTACTATCAAAAGCATCATATTGACAAATAATAAGATCATCAGTTACTGAAAAGTTACATAAACAAAGGTGGCTTGGAACAGAGTCAATGCAATAAGGGAAAAAAGAAAAAAAACATAATCCCAGGTATCCCGTTGTTAAAACTAACTACGAACGGCAACCCATCTCATAAGAGTTGGCAAGATCATGGACAAATTTCTTGGAACAAATCAAGATTGTTTCCTGGTCAACCACTTCATCCTAGAGGATCTCCTTCCAGAATCTGACCGACCTGTCATTCCCGCATGTAATGAAGGCTGCCTCAAAGGGAGAGCGCTCCATCCAGCATGGGGCACCTATGTGATTAGATGGCCACTTCGCTACCTTTTCAGCGGTGAATGTATACCAAATAACTACCTGTAGTCTGTCAAACAATTACCCAAACCTAGCAAATGAACCAATGATACACACATAGCAATTCAGAAGCCTTGTGCAAAGGACAACTGACCTCATTGTTTGGTTCATCAATTGACAGAATAAATTCTTCTATCTCATTGAAGACAGCCTGCAACCAAAAGACGCTTTCAAAATTTAATACATGCATCAAATATATTTGTAAAATAAGCTGATGAAATATGGAAACAAATTCCTACCGTTTCAGGTTACCTGGCATGAAGTGCAAAATTTTACAACAATTCTTAATTAGAAAAAGTATGTAGATGTTGAAGTATATGGAAATAAGAGAATAAGGTTTTACCAACCTGGCAACGAAATTGTGCATGAACTGCACCTAAATATTGCTTGATCGGTCTTCCAGTGCCAACTTCCCACAACTTCATAGTGGAGTCCTTCCAGCAAGAAAGAAAGAACCTAGTTGTTTAGCATTATGAAATGAATGACAATGTGAAACGGGCTAAAGTGAAACAAGAAGAAAATTACGAGTTGTGCAGGATGTTGCTAGCGTTAGAGGAGCTGGACAACAGGAAATTAATCTTATGGATAAAAGAAAGGCCAAATGGCTAAAAGAAAAGAGAAAATCAGCTCCCATTATCCTGTATTGGTATGTGTGGGGCAACGTAAGATAGGAACCAAGGAAGGAGTCAAAGACTCCTGCTACTAAGATTCACCCAACAGTATCAAGGAAGGAGGCCGACATGTAAACTTCATGGCAACACAAATCGGGGAGAAAGAACAAAGACAAAAGGTGGCGAAAAAGAGTTTCCAGCTTGTGATGGCATCCTATACCGTTGGCCCCTTGTGAAACTTGCACTGGTGGCCTCCATTGACCCCTGCGCCCCAACTATGGGCTGGACGCACTGTGCTTTAACGTCGATACTACCAGTTGACGAATACCGCAACTGCATAGCATAATTTTAAGTCGGTCACAAAATAACGATAACCATAGTTGAATTCGAAAATATATTCATGCTGAGAACATGGTCCAAAAGTTTTTTAAGACCCAAGGCAAACAAAACAAGCCAACATGCCTGATTGATGGCAACATTGGCTTTAATTCTTGCACATGTGCTGGAAAGTAAAACCGGAAAGTATTGACATCATATAAATGTGAATGTGATGATCTGTCCGTCTAAGTTGGTCATATTTTAATAGGTCATTAGTTCTGATTGGGCTCAGTTCCTTTAAAAAACAAACTTTAGATGTGCAAATTGAATGGTGAAACACAGCTTGATGAGAGGGCAATACTGTCATCTAGATGTTGAGAGTTTGATAAATCCCAGTCTCAAACATGGCCCACGACAAGATAAGCCGAACATTAGTTTTATAGGAACAGCAGCAGACAACTACCATATGATGCCAATATTCTTTAACTGGTGCTAATTGGATGAAATCCATCAGATGTATATTGTGTAACAATTAACAAAAACAAGATGTTAGATACCTGCCAAAAGATAGTCCCCAGAAGGACGAAATGAGACTGATCTCACATTACGAGCATCCTGCATGCATGACAGAACCAAAATGTGACCTCATTTTGATATCATCAACCTACTAAAAGTTGAAAACCATGCATAAAACTTAAGAAACAGCATAAAAAAGAAACTTGCAAAACCTGGATAACTTTGAAAGCTCTCCTCGCAACTGCTTTTGAAACATCAAGAAAACCTGAAAAACACTTTCCCAATGCATTATAAAAAGAAAAACATGCATGAATTGCTCAATGCACAGAATTACAAAAATAAGTAACTTCAAGAAACAACATTTCTTTGGAAAGACTTTGAAAATTGAAGAGAAAGACTGTAAAAGGCTTGAATTCTTAAATGGCCTAAGGCAAGCAAAGGCAAGATATTTCATAAAGAATCTTTGGTTCTTCTCAATAATTCCTTTTTAGCTTTTCATGTACTAATGCTTGGCATGTGCTTTGCACATGGTTTATTTAAGAAAAGAGAGCATTTAATGTATGGATTATTTTCTGTTTAATATTTATTTACTGCTTTCTCTTGCTTAATCATTTAAGAGTGAATGTTGACGATTGTATTAATGTACAAATGGGTCTATATATATTCAGACCGGTTGGTGTAACTCATTTTTATTTTTGAGTTACGAATGTGAGGTTTAAATTTGATACCATTAAAGATCAAACCTAGAATTTCCCTAACTAGAAATGGTGTGCCAACTAGCCTTTATTATTATTATTATTATTTCTTTTTTTTAATGCTGAAAGTATGCTAACTAGCTAGCTTAATGGTTCTTGAGATTAGATTGGGATGAGTTAACTAGCTGGTGACAAGTGTGCTATTGCCATGATAGTGAAATATTTAATTAAAAAAAGGTGCAATTGCCTATGCCTTCATTAATCATTAACTAATTATTTCACCCCAAAAGTTCATAAGAAACGAGCATACATATACGTCTTCTTTATCTGTCACAATTATTTATATATGCCTAGGTGAAAGGTGGTATAATTTAAATTTATGTCACCTACAATCACACACCATATCCAATGACTTCATAATAATTTCTTATACTGAAGAGGTATATTCTTTATTTTTATTGTTAGGTATTTAACTTTGTTCCATACCCGGTCTATTAGAGGATTAAGGTGGGTCTGGATTCGTGTCAGTAATAAAAATATATCAGGACTTCGGATAAGGTTCGGGTATATTAAGACTCGTTTCTACCAAATATGGATAAGTGTGGATTGGGTCTATATTCCTAATAGGTGCTAAGAATATCTATTTTAAATAATTAACATGCCAAAACTATACGTGTTTGAAGAATTTATCAGTGAAACATCCAATTAAATACTCAAAAAATTAAATTATAAATAATAAAATGAGTAATTAGTTAAGATTGGTTTGGGTCAGTTTAAAAGCTCAACTGATCCATTGGCATCTTAAGCTCAAGATTGGTAGGGTTCAGGTTCTAGTTCGCACGAGTGGCAGTCTTTTTTTTTTTTTAATGGATGTCACGATATTTTTTATTATTTTTATAGAAAATGAATAAATTAAAAGCATTCATACGATGAATGATCTTTTGAAATACAGATCCTCATCCCCGGTCGGAGGCCATTCCAGAGTGTTTGTCTCCTTCGCTTTTAACAGAGTGATTCTGAGATCTCCATCCACTGTCGCAACCCATGCCCCCGCCATCGGCCTGTATTGGAGGTAGATATTTTATGTTCAGACAACTTATTTTGTATTAGTCGTAAAAAGAAACCGCCGTGTATTTGATAGTCCACCAACACATGTATGTGCTCCATAAAACCCAGTTTGATGCTCACCTACGACAAAACTTTGTGACACATAAAGCAGTTTTTCTTCATAAAATAATATTTTAAAAAAATGCTTTATGTAACTAACAAAGCAACTTAGTTAACTTCATGAGCACTGACATTCATTTAATTCCACAATAGTTATATAAATAAATCTTCAATTCCTATATAATTATATAAATACTTTTTAGCTAATTTTTTAATAAAATTTTAAATAAATACATAATTTGAATAAAAAATAAAAAAAGAAAAAAAAAAGACTTGTGCTTTTATTGCTGTAATTGAAGTATTACATTGATCTGACAAATTAATAGGACTGTAATATAAATTTTATATTATAGAATGCTTTATAAATTTAAATTTTGCCATATGTCTTATTTTTAGATAGGAATGATTGTGATAAAATTAAAAAATGAAGAATTATTTACTAGCTGCTGCCATAATTGAGAAATATATGCGATGGGACACCGGCGACAAGTATAGGCTGGCAGAGACTTAGGTGCTCGCAGTGGTTCTCAAAATCATTGTATTTTTAAGCATATACTGGTGGTGAGTGGTGCTTTGCCTTTTCCATTGCTTTTCCGTGTTATAAAGGGAGGAAAAGATGGAGGTGGCCGCGAGACCATGACTTCGGCCAATAACGAGCAAAGCTAGGACTGGTCCTTCTAGGTGGTTTTAATTGTTCAATCACTACAGCTTTAACTGTCTTCTTGTTAGAAAAGACGAGCCTCAGATGCAAAGGGGAGCAAGCACTGAGAAGACGGGGGGACCCTGAAGGCCATCGACAGAACATCATATGCAATGGCCTTAGCAAAATGTTCTTTAGTTGTCATGCAGTAAAAGATGTCGGGCCTAGACGACCACGAAGTGACCTTAGATATTTAGTACCAGGTTCAAAGTCCCATCCTTAATTTTGGACAGATTTCTGTGACCACTGCGAACCAAGCTGACGAATATCGCACGCTTTGGGGGTGGCTCTCCCTCTATCTGCGCGTGCTCGTTTTGGGTAATCAGGAAACATTTTGTTCGATTTTCACTCTCCTTTGCTTCTTTCCAAGCGATTGCTCTCCATTTTGTAACTGTAGAATTGGAAGAATTAGTTGACTGCCGTGCAAACTTAAGATTATTGTAACAGGAAGAATTACCACGGGACCCGGACGACAGGTTCTAACTTCCGCCCTAAACCACTCGTTCTCCGATGCTAGTGATGTTGACGAGATACCTTTTGGCGTGCAATCGTCAATCAGATGTTGAAGGGGCTCAGAGTCGCATGGGAGTTGACGCTATACCTTTATCTTGTGAGCCGGCATCCAATCCAACCCCCTGCGATGCACCTAGCCTGTAGGAAATTCCTGCAACCTTAGAGGCTCTCCTTTCGTTATTGATTTTATTTTTTGATTCATATTTTAAAAATAAAATGATATAAATCAAGTTTTTTAAAAATATATTTGATGGTACTATTTTTATTTCTTATTTTTAAAATATTTTATTATCTTTAAAATGAAAATAAGATATTCTTTCATTCAATATTTTTAAAATAAAAAAAACATACTTTTTATCAGCACTTTCAATACTATATTTATCACCATTGTCTGTAATATCACCATTGTTATTGCCTTTATCATCATTGTGGGCATCATTATATTGCACTAGTCACTGCTATTTCGTGATCATCATTGCATCATCTTGACTTATTTCAATTATCGTTGTTTCTACCATCATCATTATATTAATGATCTTTTCCCTGCCAATTTAAGATTTTAGAGTTAATTAATTAATCAATATGGTATCAAAGCAGAGGTTTGTTGATGGTCGTCAATTAGAATTCCTTCCATGCTAATTTTTTATTCAATTATTTTGGTTATCATCTTGACTTATTTCAATTATGGTTGTCCCTCCATATGCATGGTTTAGGTTGCATGTGAGGGGTTATTACGTTTGATAAATGCACGCACATGGTCCTCAAACTTTCAGTTGTTACAATTTAGCTTCTTATGTTTTAAAAATATTACATTTTGATTTACATGAAATCAATTAAAATTAATGAAATAGTTAACGTATCATCCTAACGTGAATGTATGAATTTTACTTATCCTACATGACAAATTATTGGAAGTTTAAGTAGTAGTTTACGTGTTCATTTCAGAGTAATATGTTAGTTCCTCCATCAAAAATATAATATTTTTAAAATATAAAAGTTAAACTATAATAACTAAAAATTTGATGATCAAAACTATATTTTAGCCTCTACACACGCATAGATAAGTCTGAACTGCAATGCGTTTAGTTATAAGTTGCTTTCATTGCTCGCGTAAAGGAGATAAAATATATAGAAGATAAGAGCTAGCCAGTTGTATTGTAAGGCCAGGAAAGAAAGGGAGTGGAAATGGGGAACGCTCGTTTCTTGTGTGTTGCACTCGTAGTTCTCATCTCTTGTGCTGGTGCCAGAGCTGCGATAATTGGTCACCAGCCTTGCAATGGTTCCATGGGGAGGTGCCATGGCGTGGAGGAAGAGTGGGCTATGAAATCTGAGATTGGGAGAAGGCTTCTCCAAACTACCTCCGGCTCTCTAGGTTACGCAGCTTTGCAAAAGGACAAACAAGTGGTTCGAACCAGTCAGCCTGGCAATCCCTATACTCGCGGATGCCAGACCAATAAATACTGCAGGAAAAAATGATGGAAGCCTGGAAGCCTTCTCTCTGTGTTCGTGCTAATGTGTCCCTCTCCTTTCCTCCTCCTCGTCTTCTTCTTCTTATTTAATATTGAGAAATAACTGAGACTGAAATCTCTCTCTCTCTCTCTCTCTCTCTCTCTCTGGGTGGTCTTTTTTTTCCCTTTCTTTCTAAGTTGAATGGTCAAATTATTTTCCTTTTATTTGCAGCAATATTATTATATAATTATGTGGATGAATCATGCAATGTTGCATTCATCTCAATTGGAAGAATCTTGCTTTAGACGATAACAAATTAATCTTCAATTCGAGTAGAGGATGCATGCTAGTACAGTAGCTCGAGTTATTTGGTGTTGGTGCCAATCGTGTTCATGTCCCACCTCACACATATGGCGTGCCAGATTTTTTCCGTTCTAGTTCTTTAATAAAATATCAGCCTAAATGACCATTCTGCGAGGCATTCTTTATTCTTCTAAAAAAAAAAGAAAAGCATTTATCATCCAGACCAATGTTTGCTGACAGTCCATTATGAAAATACCTATAAGATATGTTGATGCTTGATAAGATTTCTCTTATTCTTAAAATTTCTACGAGGAAAATAATTAGTACAAATGTGTGCTTGGACCGATTTGATTCAGAGGCAGGAAGTCATGGTGGACAAATTTGTTCGCCCAATAAACTTAATTTTGGACAACATTTGGTTTGGAATAAGATTTATTTCAGAAAGAAAATTTTCTTTTTTTCTGTTAGGCAGCCTTGAATTGGCC
Source organism: Metroxylon sagu (assembly GCA_017589505.3). NCBI lineage: Eukaryota > Viridiplantae > Streptophyta > Magnoliopsida > Arecales > Arecaceae > Metroxylon > Metroxylon sagu. The sequence goes on from JACVBY030000609.1 coordinate 1,248,914, forward strand.
TGATCATAGGGAGATGGTAGCAGTTCGTTGTCGGCAGAACGACCAAATGCACTCGAGTCCTTTTTTTTTTTTTTTGTCTCCTTCTCGTGATAAGGTGATTGATGCCATTATAAGATTTTTTTTTTTTTTTGGCCGTTCCATTAGAAAGGTGATTGATGCCATCATAAAAGTTTAAACTTTACCATCATGTCTTTTGTTTAAATTTTTGTTATTATGTTTCTAATTATATATGAATGATGCTATAATTTATAGAAAGTTTAAGGCATAAAAATTTTGTAAAATAGGTCAAACCCTCTAAATAAGACTCTAAATAATGGAATTGGAAGCTAATTTTTTAAAAAGAACTTTAAAAGAGTCTGAACTCAAAAAAATAATTCTTAACTTTGGCCCAATCTGATTTAAAAACGTACTTACACTCAGGCTAAGGCCTTATCACTTCAGCCGAGATCCAAGCTTATGGTTTAAATCGGTTAGGCTTTAACCACAATTGGGCTACTGCCATCTTGTTTCCATGTTTAATTCATGTTAGTTAGAGATTTCAGTGCTTAATGTCTCGATTCATTTTATTTTAGCCAATACTATGTTTTTCCAAACAATGAACAAGTTTTCCTAGTCAATCATTAACTATTTTAAATTATTTTTGACATAATAATAATCATTAATTACAGATTTATTATTTGTTGGGATAATATTATTTCCATGTTAAAATACCAGCCAAAGTATCTCGGTCCATCATTTCGAAATATCTGTTAAATTATGCTAAAGTTGAATTTTGTGGAGCATTTATTATGTTTTAGAATTTCGAAAGGTTACAATGTACCTTAATGAATATTTATTATGTTTTAGAACTTCTAAGAGTCACAATATATCTTGATAACTTAAGAGTCATCTTATTATTAATGTATCTTGAAAATTTAAGAGTTATATTAGGAAGTCTAAGAGTTAATTAGGAAGTCTAAGAGTCAAGTGGAAAGTTCAAGAGTCTTTTTTTGTAACTATAAATATGAGGGGATACAAAACCTCAAAGTAGGTGTACTAGTTCCATTCAAATAAAGTATTGGCCAATTATTTCTTCTTTTCAATTGTTTCTTCTTCTATTTTTTGGTTGTGCAATCTTGGGCTAGTGGTGCCTTGTGTGCCACTACGTGAGAAAGAGATTTTTTGATTTCTCTTTTTTTTCTCTACATGGTATCAGAGCCACAAGGGTGGTGAAGATAATTTTAAGACCCCTTGGTGAAGAAGATAATTGGATTTCTATTTTGGCCATGGAGTCTGATGGACGTGTTGTCGTACTTGGTGTGGAGCTTCTCAACCATTCCAACTATAGAATTTGGAGGACTTGTATGGAGTCTTATCTTATAGGTGAAGACCTGGGAGATAGTTGGTGGCAATAATACGACGGTGCCAGAAAATAATGAAGTAAATACGGATGCCGTGAAGAAGTGGAGGACCACTAACGCCAAGGCCAAGTTTATTTTAAAGAGATCCATCTCTCATGATCTCTTTGAGCATATTATAACATGCAAGTCGGCTTCGGATATATGGACTACGCTCGAGTCACTTCTCAACAAGAAGAACATGGCTCGATTGCAACTTTTAGAGAATGAATTGGCAAACCTTATTCAAGGTGATCTTTCTATCTCTCAATATTTCTTAAAAGTTAAAAATTTGTGTTCGGAAATTTCTCTCTTGGGAGGCCATCTCGGAGGCACGTATGAAGCGATTTATCATTTGTGGTCTTCGGAGGGAGTATATTCCTTTTGTTACATCAATTCAAGGGTGGCAAAATCAACCATCCTTGGTGGAGTTGGAGAATCTTCTTGCTTCTCAAGAATCTTTGGCTCGTCAAATGGTGGGTACTTCTCTTTTGAATGGTGAAGGAGAAGCTCTTTTTTCAGCTAAGAAGAAGGTTTTTGATAAGGAGAATGACAAGAAGATGGATAGTAACAAAAAGGGGAAGTCCTTCAATAAAGATGACAATACAAAGAAGATCAAATGCTATCGTTGTGGTAAGCTTAGTCATATAAAAAGGAATTATCGAGTCAAACTCAAGAAGGTAATACTGCTAACAACGAAGGTGAACAAAAGGAAGCCGAAGAGGACTGGGGCAAGTGCTTTATGGTGGAAAGTACAATGGTAAGAGCTTTATCTTCCATTAACTTTCAAGATAATTGGATCGTTGATTCTGGGTACGGCCACCATCTTACCGGCAATGATTCCAAATTTATTAATCTTCATCATTATGAAGGGAATGATGCAATAATCACTGCAGATAACATCATTTATCAAGTAGAGAAGGTAGGAACCGTCATTATCCAATCTAATGATAGTGACCCTATCACTCTTAAGAGTGTGTATCATGTACCAGGCATGAAGAAAAATCTCTTCTCTGTGGCTAATGAAGTAGATGCCGGTCACTATGTTCTTTTTGGCCCAAAGGATGTGAAATTTCTTCGAAACCTCAAGAAGATAAAGGCGGATATTGTTTACACCGGTAAGAGGGTCAAAGACTTATATGTTCTTTCAGCTTCAAATTCTTATGTTAATAAGATGAGCACAAATGACAGTGCGGCCATTTGGCATGCAAGACTTGGCCATATTAATATGGATAAATTAAAGGCTATAGTAGCCAATAGCCTAATTCATGGGCTTCCCAATTTATCTTTCTTCAGTTATGATGGTGTCTGTAAAGGTTGCCAATATGGCAAACAGCATCGGAGGCCATTTGATTATTCACTCTCAAGGTGTAAGGGTCCATTGGAACTTATTCATAGTGATTTGATGGTTCCTACCCAAACTCCATCATTCTCTGGCTACAAATATATGTTATTATTTGTTGATGACTTCACACGCTTCACTTGGGTGCATTTTGTGAAGGAGAAGTCAGAGGTTTTCTCTAAATTCCAAGATTTCAAGACAACTGTTAAAGGTGTGCTTGATAAGAAAATCAAAAGACTACGGACTGATAATGGAGGAGAATTCACTTCAAAGGAGTTCTTTTCATTCTGTCAAAAGCATGGAATTAAAAAAGAGCTTTCTCGTGCTAAAACACCACAGCAAAATGGCGTGGTAGAGAGAAAGATTCATCATCTTATGGAGACATGTAGAAGTTGGCTACATGCAAAGAATTTACCTAAGGCCTTATGGGTGGAAGGTATGGCGACTGCAGCTTATGTTATTAATCGAGTTCCTCTTAGTCTGATTAATATGAAGTCTCCTTATGAGCTCATGTTTGGAGAGAAGCCAAGTGTCAAGCATTTTAAGGTGTTCGGTTGTCCATGCTATGTTCATGTACCGGCCTTCAAACGAAGCAAGCTAGATCCTAAAGCAAAGAAGTGTGTCTTCATTGGCTATGATGAACGAAAAAAGGGTTGGAAGTGCATTGATCCAGAGACACATAAATTTGTTGTCTCTAGAGATGTTGTCTTCGATGAGATTTCTTCATATTACCCTTCATCTGGTGTTATTTTACAAGATATTTCCATCAGCAATAAAGATGTTAATTCTCCAAGTTCAGTGGTAGAATTACCCATCGCATCTAGTGCTCCTATGACCTCTGAGTCTTCTTCTCCTCCATCTTCTTCTTCGATGGAGAAGGTGCAAAGTGATAGGGGGAGCACTTCTGAACCACGTTGAGATGTTTATATACCTGATGAAGAAGACCCAAAGTCAAGAAGATCTAAATGACAAAGGACCAAACCGGCTCGTTATCGAGATGGTGATTTGGTAAGCATTTATTCTTGTTTCTTTTCTGGTCCTTTGGATGATCATGAGCCTATTTGTTTCAAAGAAGCCAAAAATGTCAAAGAATAGGAGGAGGCAATGGATGGGGAAATGAAGGCTTTAATTAAAAATGAGACTTGGGATCTTGTGCCAAAGCCAAAGGGTGTGGATATGGTCACTTGTAAGTGGGTATACAAGTTGAATCGAAAGGCTGATGGAAGCATAGATTGCTACAAAGCAAGGCTTGTTGCACGAGGGTTTTCTCAAAAATATGGTGAAAATTATGAAGAAACATTTAGTCCGGTAGCCAAAATGACATCTGTTCGAACGGTGATCGCTTTGGCGGCTAGTCTCGATTGAAAGCTTTGGCAACTTGATGTTAAGAATGCCTTCCTATACGACGAGATTGATAAGGATATATTCATAGAGCAACCTCCCGGCTATATCTCAACCTCTCATCCAGATTATGTTTGCAAACTTAAGAAGGCCCTCTATGGGTTAAAACAAGCTCCGCAAGCTTGGTATGGTAAAATTGCTCAATACTTACAGTTTTGTGGCTATATTTCTTCTCAGTCGGATCCAAGTTTATTTGTCAAGAGGCAAGGAATTCTACATATTATTGTTCTTTTATATGTGGATGATATGATCATCACCGATAATGATAAGAAGGAAGTTTCTAAGCTTCGGGCTGATCTCTCTCTTCGATTTGAGATGAAAGATTTAGGTGAACTCCATCATTTGGATTGGAAATTGCAAGAACAAATAATGATATTTTTGTAGGTCAACAAGCTTATGTAGCCAAACTTATTGATAGGCTTGGGATTCATTGAGCCAAAAGATGTTCTACTCCTTTGGATGCAAATATCAAGTTGAGGCGTGATGATGGTGAGGCCCTCTCCGATCCTCGACCATTTCGAGCTCTTGTTGGAAGCCTTATTTACTTGACTATTACAAGGCCGGATATTGCTTATTCAGTTGGACTTGTAAGTCGTTTCATGCAATCTTCAAGGAAGCCACATCTTGATGCGGCTAAGAGGATACTAAAGTATGTGAACTCGACTTTTGATTTTGGGTTATTATTCAATAAGGGAGATAATCTTTCCTTGCATGGGTACACTGATGCCGATTTAGGTGGTGATTTGGATGATCGAAAATCGACTTCCGGTTATGTTTTCTTATTTGGTTCAACAGGTATTTCTTGGTGTAGCAAGAAACAAGATTCAGTCTCTCTTTCTACCACCGAAGCAGAGTATAAGGCTTCTTCACTTACTGGTCAAGAATGTGTGTGGCTAAAGCAATTGGTCGAGGAGGTTTATTCTCAAATTCATAAGCCAATAGCTCTTCATTGTGACAACCAAAGTGCACTCAAGTTAGCAACCAATCCGGTATGTCACGCAAGGACAAAACACATTGAAATTGAGCATCATTTCATTCGTGAAAAAGTGCTAGATGGTACTATACAAGTCATGGAGGTGAGAAGTAAAGATAATGTGGCTGATATTTTGACTAAGTCTCTCTCCAAAGGACCTTTTGAAGATCTTCGTGCCAAGCTGGGACTTGTCTCTAAAAATTAACTTTAAGGGGGAGTGTTAAATTATGCTAAAGTTCAATTTTATGGAGCATTTATTATGTTTTAGAACTTCGAAAGGTTACAATGTATTTTAATGAACATTTATTATGTTTTAGAACTTCTAAGAGTCACAATGTATCTTGATAACTTAAGAGTCATCTTATTATTAATGTATCTTGAAAATTTAAAAGTTATATTAGGAAGTCTAAGAGTCAATTAGAAAGTCTAAGAGTCAAGTGGAAAGTTCAAGAGTCTTTTTTTGTAACTATAAATAGGAGGGGATACAAAATCTCAAAGTAGGTGTACTAGTTCCATTCAAATAAAGTATTGGCCAATTATTTCTTCTTTTCAATTGTTTCTTCTTCTATTTTTTGGTTGTGCGGTCTTGGGCTAGTGGTGCCTTATGTGCCACTACGTGAGAAAGAGATTTTTTGATTTCTCTTTTTTTTCTCTACAATATCTTGGTCCATCTATGTCCAGGCCTGGATGTTTATTATTATTATTATTATTATTATTATTATTATTATTATTATTATTATTATTATTATTATTAAAAGAGAAGATGGAGATATCCTTTGTTTTCGTTTTAGCAAGGAAGATCCGTTGGTTCATTCACGGGAATCGACCATGCCTTTGGCCAATAACGAGCAAAGCTAGAACTGATCTTTTCACGGTTGATTTAAATGCCCAACGAGCATCTTTAACTGCCTTCTCGTCTAAGAAAGGAGGAAAGCATCACATGCCAAAGAGCAAGCACTGAGAGGACAGGGGCTCGGCAGGTCATCGACGGAACACCATTGCATGATATTAAATATACGTTTTTAACACGGAAGGGAAGTTGGGAGAGAGGCCAAGAGGCAACCATGGCCTTCGAGCCGAGGAAAGCCCGGTATCCCTGTGCTGTAATTTGGCACTAGGGTGTGATTGAGTTGGATCAGGCATGGTATACTAAAAATCAAACTGGTTTGAATTAATTTCTTAAAACTAAAATTAAAACCGAACCGACTGTTCTAGCAAATCGATCTAAAGCACAACATTTGGTTTGATTTATCAATTTATCTAATCTACTTTAAATAACCATGATTTCTATAATAAACTTGATATGATCGAATGATGGTCCAATCATTTACAATAAAAAAAAATACAGCTTTCATACAGTCTATTTATTTACACATATCTATAGTATCTCAATTTTAACTATACTATAAATAAAATTCCATATATACATACACGCAGTTTGGTTCAATATATATCGATTTTTTAAAAATCTATATTGAAACCAAACTGACTTAATTAATTTTCTACTCTATTTTTCTATCCTTTATGACAAAGTTTTTTTTCCTAAAAAGACAATGCTCATTTCATTGTACAAGTTAAATGATAAAGGTGACATCCAAAAAGGAATAGGGTATAATAGATCATGGGTGTTTGATGAAATGCCCTAACACAACTTACAATATATTTGGCATTAGATTTATTTTTTAAATTTATATTTTAAAAATAAAATCATATAGATCAAGTTCAAAATAACATATTTTATGGTATTATTTTTATTACTTATTTTAAAAATATTTTATTATTTTAAAAATGGAACTAAGAAATTCTTTCTTTTAATATTTTTAAAATAAAAAATTTATGATTTTTATCAACACTTTCAACACTACCTTCATTATTATTGCCTCTATTATCACCATGATTGTTATCTTTATCATCATTGCGGCTAGTATCATATTGTTGTAATCACCAACATACTACCATCATGTTACCCTCACCACATTGCTCACACCTAGTCACCACTATCCTAACTCTACTATTTCTACCATGCTATCATGATTGTCACTTTTATCAATTGTTGACGTGCATACCATTGTAGTTACTATTGTTTTACTTCAACCATTATTATCACTATCTCTGCTATACATTACCAACTCTACCGCTAATAATATCACCATTTCTATTAGCTCAATCACTCCTTTCACATCCTCCGCCATCATCATCATATTTATATTTTTAAAATAATTAATTATACCAAATATATTTTTATTTAAAAAATAAATATAAATATACTTTTTTAATTTTAAAATATAAAAATGGAAATGACAAATGTCATGAGGTAAGTGTTTTCTTCCCTCAAACATGTGTGATGCTCTAACATGCTACACAAGATATACTAAGGTTAGCCCTCATGAGTTTTGCTGTATGTACATACGCATGTGTTGAAGTGGATAAGCATCCTCTAGAGCCCTAGCAAGGAGGACATGATCAATGACTCTAACTATGATTTTAGGTCCGGATAGAATATCTTGTAGGACATAGGTTATTATTTCAAGTGTTGATATCGGACCATCTCATCATCATTCTAATATCCCAATAGACAAATCTTGGGCATCCCTTATGTATTAGGACGGAGCAAGACAACGAAGTGTCTAATGTTACAGAAAAACTAAGGCAACCTCATTACAAGGGATTTAAAACTAAGGAACTTTGAAACCATGTAAGCAAATGGGATGGTTTTATTAGTAGCATAAGTCAATTTGTCTCACCCTCCTTATTAGTCCAGCCTACATAGGGCACACAATATATCTAAATTTTTCTCATGAATTTTGTTACCTCAATAACATTTATTTTATTTACAGCATTGGTTGGTTACAAAATTGACCTCAATGACAACAAGGTCACTTTCTTTCCCCCTCTCTTTCTCCTGGTCGGGAAGGCTGGCGATTTTGCGATTTTGCGATTTAGAGAGGCTGGCTGCCAGCCAAGTTTTTATGGAAGTATGTCTTTTTAGCCCCTGAAAGACAACTTATAGAAACAATTATTCCTTGCTTCTATTAGGCTATCCAGGGGGTTTGCTAGTTCTTAAAAAGAAAGCATCTAATTTCTTTGTTGAGTTTGATATACATTATTAACCTTTTTCCTATCAATTTAAGATTTTAGGATCAATTAATTAATCAATATGATGCTAAAGTGAGGGTTTGTTGAAGGTCATGAGTTTGAATATCTTCCATACTAATTATTTATTTAATTATTTTGATTATTATCATGACTTATTTCAATTACTATTGTCCCTTCACATGCATGATCCAAGCTGCATGTAAGGAGATATTAAGTCTTTTATATATATATATATATATGAATGAATAAAGTTAATTAGAATTGACGGAATAACTGATGTATCATTATGATGTAAACATATTGATTATAATTTATCCTACATGACATATTATTGGTAGCTCAGATAACTATTTATGTGTTTGTGTTAGAGTGATATATCAGTTATTTAATTAATTTTTAACTGATCAATAGGGTGTAACTAATCTCATATTATAAATCATCAAGGTCTCCCATAATGCAGATAGTATACTTCTATTCCTTTCTTCCAGGACAACCTCAAAGCTACCCCCTCCTCTTCAAAAATGTCCCTCTCAATCCCACCTACGATGACTGGATCGAAATCTTTCTTCCTAATAAATCATCTCCTCCTTCGATAAGAAGCTCTCCTTTCGGTGGCATGGCACACTTCCTCTCCATTGCAAGTTTGCCACTGGGTAGCAGCGGCAATGGCGTTGAATTGATGAAGATGGTCATAAAAAAAGAACTGATGCCACGATATTTTTAACAGCCAACGCATAAAGTAATGAATTTTTCTCTAGTAGTCATGCATATAACTCATTACAACCGATTCTCAGTGACATATTTACATCTTTTAAAATGAAACTGGACCACTAATATTTTTAATATTTAAAAATTCAAAGTTATTGTAGCAAAATTTAAAATCTATATAAAATATATTTGATGTCTTGTTTCATCTTATTTGGGCCGGTATTTTTCAAAATAATAACTGAGATTTCCTAGTCAATCATTAATTATTTTAAATTATTTTTGATATTTAAAATAATAATTAATTGTAGATTTGTTATTTGCATGATGATGTTATCTTGGTGCTAAAATAACGATCAAGGTATCTCGGTCCATCATTTTAGGTGTGAATTTTCATCTCTCTTGAAATATCTTGGTTCATCTATGCCTCGCTGTAGATTTTTTTTAAAATTATTATTATTACTATTATTAAAGAGCGGAATGAGAGATCCATTGCTTCATTCACGGGAATTTAAATTATTTCAAGAGTACGATCGACATGATCCGGTCGAGATGTCCAATTGACCATGACTTTGGCAAAAACGAGTAAAGCAAGGACTGGGCCCTTTACGGTGGACTGCAGCTTTGACCGCCTTCTTGCCTTGTAAAGGACGAGCGTCGCATGCAAATGGTTGCAGAGCAATCACGGAAGAGACGGGGATCTGAAGGTCATCGACGGAACAGCATGCAATAGCCCTACCGAAGGGTTCTTGAGTGATCATGCACTAGAAGACGTACGGCCAAGCCGACCGAAGGGATACCGTCTTACCTTGAGTAAAAACCCTTCTTTCTATTTTTATTTTTATTTTTATTTTTTCAAACCCACAGACAGTTGATGTCACCGGCACGGCCTGCATAAAAGGCAGCCCGCTAAGCTATCGTACTAGCACGGATCTCATCAAAGGAGGAGTATGCCAGATGTTGGTCCAGTATAACCTATAAGCCCATGAATGGGTTGGATCATGCCGTAACATAGTTGCCCTATGTACCATATTAGCTCATCAGCACGATTCAATTAATTTTTAATTTTTTAAAAACTTTTTATATCAATTTGATAACTCAGATAATTTTATTTAAGTTTTAAATTAATTTTATAAAATTTTACTATGCTGTTCAATCATATTCTTTCTGCTTCTTATCTTTTGTTTTTAATTTTTTTAATCATTGGAAGAAAAAAATTTTATCTTTATTTCTTTATAAATTACCTATTTCAAGCTTGGTATATGGTCATTAATTGAAGGATATGGCCTGATAGGAACAGCACAACTGTTTGCCTTGTCGCAAGAAGCATCATAAGTATAGGTCCCAGTGGTGACAGCAAGAGTATTTTACCTCCACCAGACGAATCGAATCAACAGTTTTGAACATTTTTATCTGACATAACGACGGTCAGGGATCACATCTGGACCTTGTTCGATTAGTGATCCAAGGATTGGAATCCTCTCCGGCCAGTGTAGAGGCTAATTAATCCTCCTCCAGTCTTGCGATTGGAGTAGGTCACGTGTTGAGAGGGGTGCCTGCCAACCTACCAAGCTAGGAGCTGTTGCCAGCAATTGGAAGGCGACAAACGGAGTGACAAGCTGCTAGAGACTTTGGAGCTGCCGGTCGTCTTCGAGAGCATGGCAAATTTTAGCATGCATCTTGTGGTGAGTGCGGCTTTGCCGCTCTATTGCTTCTCCGTGCTATAAAGACAGGAAAAGAGAAGAAGGTGGCCGCGAGACCAAGGCAAGGAAAGCCACGGGCTTGGAGGCGATGAAACGCGTTTATTGTTATTCTGTGGTTTCGGTCCTCTTTCTGGCTGCCGCTGCTGCTGCTCTCCCTGCTGAATCTGTGGTGTCTGCCGACTTCCACAATATTAGCACTTCCAGCCTGCCGTGGTATGCAGTAGATGATGAGTTTGCCATGGAGTCCGAAACAAGTACAAGGATCCTGCAGCAAGGAAATTACAGGACCTACGGTGGGCTATTTGCCGATAAGCCAAACGGCGGCGGGCCAGCCCCTGCTGGTAACCCATATACTACTCGTAATTGTCTTGTAAGGAAAACAAGCTACTATCGCTGTTCTTCTTAGTCATCTAAGAGAACGTTATCCTGTCCTACTTCAGTCCCTTCTCCATGTGCTTTATTTTGGTGAAAGTTTCCTTCGTCCTCGCTTGTCTGTAGTAGAAAGCCCTCTTCGTCATCAAGGCCGAAACAATGTGTCATGTAATCTGTGTCCTCATGATGCAATATCAACAAAAATAGTAGCGTTTTATCATTATGCTTGAGCATAGATTTGGTTTCTCTTTTTTTTTTTTTTTCCTTTTATACCATCGCAAAGGCATGCCTACATACATGCATAGGTTTGTGCATGTACATAATTATATATTTTGAGAAATATGATGGGAGAAACTAAGGAGTGGCAAAATCTAACCAGTACTCACCAACTCACATGCAGCAAATGAATTTGAGTGTGGCTTTATTTTTGTAATTTTATTTTTAAATTCAAGCTAGTTTTCCGTACGTCAATGAATAAGATAAATCTTTGCACATATGGTAGAGCATCTTTTCAGCCGAATATCTATCTTTCTACTGAAGAAAAGAAGATAGAGCATTAGAAGCTCTAAAGTTTTTTTGCGAAAAAAAATCCTTCAATATTCAAGTTAGTTACAAGTCGAGAAGGAGAAAATCTTAGGGCTAATCTTGTAATGACACATAGAAGAATCGGATATTAACACAAAGAGAAGAAACCCTAATAAGAGAGAATTTTTCTTTATGATAATTAACTAGTCTTAGTTTAATCAGGAGTCTCGTTATATAAGATAAGGTCAATCTTAAAAAAAATCAACCAACTTGTTATGGGAATATTCTTTGCAGAATTTTGTTAGCTATGGAATTAAGATCAATGAGAGACGTTCAATGAAAGATTTCCTCTTTGCTTGAGTCCTAGTACCTCATTTAAGAGCTTTAGAACCTTCTTTTTATCCATTTTCGATTGACTTGAGTGTTAAAGAATTCGTTCTGAATGAAAACTTAGAGGCTTCTAATTCTCTATCTTCTTTTCTCACATAGAAAGATAGATATTCGACTAGAAAGATATTCTACCATATGTACAAAGATACATCTTGTCTATTAATGTGTGAAGATTAATTTTGAATGTCAATAGAAAGTGATGAATATGATGAGTCATAGTGTTTTAGAGGTTCCATTGTTAATTGATTTTATCTTCATTAGTTTGAGATTTTAGAACGGAGGCTATCGCGCTCTTCTGGTACTTTCAACACTTCTAGTCAGCATGCATCGAAAAGAGAGATATGAGTTTAGATTTGCATAGATGAAATAAATTCACTTAATGCAAATCTCTCATTGCCTCTTTATTTATATTCAGGATTACTATTGTATAAGAATAGCTTGCTCTATTGATTTAGATGTGGACTATTATTCATGGTAGTGTGTAAATTACACTTTTGATTAATTTTGTAGTTAAATCATTAGCAAAATAGGGATTTTATGGCAAAGGTAAGCAGCTTGGCCTATATGGCATATATAAATTGCAATATAGTGGTTAGACTTAATTAAAAATATAAATTTTTAATAGTATATTATATGGAGACATTACTCTTAGAACTTAAATTATCTGAAACGTTTATAAGGGTCCACATATACAAATATTGTTATTATTTGATAGAAATTAAGTACACAATGTACCCACCCAATAATGTGGGATAGATTTTTTATCTTTCTCTAGTAATTTTCCCTCTAATCCTTTGGATGAGGTATGCCTAGTAGCGTAGTATAGCTTTGGAGTTTAGTTAAAATAAATAATTAAAATATGATAATTCCACGTAGCTTCGATGACATTTGAAAAGCTGTAATTTTATAAAAATATCAAATTTTAGTAACTTTAGACTTGTTGAAAAGGCCTTTTTAGCATATCTTATGAATATCTGGACCATCCTTAGTAGTTGTTTGGAGTGAATATTTCTATGCATATCTCTGAATAAATTGGTAGACATCTGAAAGTCTTATATTTGAAGTGCAATAAATTATTCCTAAGAATTTCATTTGCCCTCAATTTTGAGAATAAAAGATTGATAGGGAGAAAGGTGTTAATCTTTAATTCTTAGAAATAAAGGATTAATATAAAATTTTGATCCCTCTCACTCTAAACCACTCTTTAGTATAAAATCTAATAGTTTAGAGATGAAAGTGACCAAAAGCTACAACCATAATTTCATGATTTTTTAAAAGTTTTTTAAAGATTTTTTTTTTATAGAAATATTAAATTTCAATGGTATTGGACTTATTGAAAGGATCTTTTCAATGTCTATAAATTGGCAATATAATATTTTTTAGATCAATTAAGGATGATTGTGCCATAAAACCTTTAAACTTAGTACTCTCTTAATTATCAACAAAAGACCAATCCTTCATCTTCTCCTATAGAGACAGAATATAATTGAAGTCCCTCGTTACCAATAATGGATAATGTAATTTTGAAACTTTATTAATCTCACCCCACAATTAGCATCTGACAACATCATTAGTACTGGCATAGATCGCTGCTAATGTACAACTATGAGAAGAGTCCCAAGATATGACACCATACAAATACTAGTTGCTAACAAAGGTAAGTTCTATATCCCCAGATCCTTCCACCACAAAGCAATAATGCCACTTGAAAGACCATGAAAATTAATAGGACAAGCATTCCAGGCATACCCAAATCTCTTTTTAATTTTATTTAAGGCCTAGTCAGACAATTGGGTTTCCAATAGTATCCACATTATACTGAGAGATAAGTCATTTGCAATTAATAGAGAAAGTTAGATTACCCATTCCATTGCAATTCCATATTCCAAATAATTAAATTCATAGAACTAAGGAGAACTTGGAAGTAACTTATAGGGCTTATTTAAGCCTGAATGCTAATAGGCTCGCTCACTAATGCCAACAGTCCGCACGTGCTGCCCCTAATACTTTTGCCCATGAAGGAGTGAAGGCTCGGCTCTTTTTTGGAAGGTTCTGGCTTCATCTCCAGGTTCCTGGTTCCACAGTACTTCATTGGTCCCCCACTCGATTTGGAGTTCCACCACCTCTGAGGGTCGGATTTGCTTCAACATTGGGGCATCAGATAGGCATTATAGATTCAGCATTGCACGCGCTTCCGGTATGGTATGATTCTTAACTTCTATCTCTTTCTTCCTCTGATGTGTCATCCACCTTTGTCCAACCTAATATTTCCTCTGCCATCTCATCTACCAGTACCTTCGACCCTTCTTTGCTTGTACAATGTCCCACACCATCACAAATGCTATTGCCGTCGACTATTTTTGAAAAAATCATTGCTATCTCTTTGATTAATTGGATGACGCTTGGGGTCTTTGGAATGATACCTACCATGGTTTCTTCCAAAGTCTTATCTTAGCCTATTCTTCTCCTAGCTCTCATGGCATGTCAGATGCTAGCAACCGAGGTAGGGATGGCCGGCTAAGCCTCAAACGTTTGGATGGTTTAGTTAGGCTGTGCCCTACTCTTCGGGAGGTCAAAGCAGCCTATGCCATGTGGGTTTTGGACTTGGACTCATGAGCTTTGAGGGATGGTTTTTCTACCCCAAGTTTAAAACCTCTTGGTCTGGCTCGATGCTTTAATTCCGAACTCAATCCGCCAAAGCATGAATCATGGGCCTGAGCGCTGGTTCACTTCCTCTTAGATTGTGCAATTGAGCTCATTTTGAGACACTTTGCTCTCCGCCTTTGTTCGAATTTCAAGCGTCTCTTTCTAAGTCACGATTTTCTCTTGAACTGTCACCATAATATATTCATGGATCTCGAATCCTCCTCCATAAAGATGCCAAACTATGATTCTACCGGTCTCCAGTGGTTGCGTATGATCAGTGGTAACAACAACTGCCTTTCCTTTTATATCTCCCAAGTTTTTGGTAACTATCATCCATCCGATGGATTGCTGAGTTCGCATTCCTTTGCTAACTTCTGGCCTATCCCAGATTTTGGACCGAGACTCTCTGAGGTGACTTAGTTCTCTTTGTGCCGTCGTCCATCTTCCTCCTTAGAAAGAACGGTAGCCAAGGCTCGTAAAGCCATTCTAACTTTTGCTTCTCCTTCTGACTGCTATTGCCATTGTCATCATGTGCTCCTTCCTTCCCCCTACCATCTTAGGCATCATCAGTTTCCACAGAAGCTATATTGCTAGAAGAATTTTTGAATGAGCTTTCCAAAGTGCCATGACAAATCCGACCACATGCAAAGTAGAACACCGAAATCCCCTCGTAGGTAAATGGCTGCCATACTAGTTCTTCACCTTCCAATCCTATTAGATCCACTTCTGGAATCAAAGGTTTCTCCAGATTCACTAACATGCAGACCCGAGTGAAGTTTTAGAGCTTCAGATTTTCGATTGTGTTGTCCAGCCACAAAGGTATTCTTGCTATTGTCGCTATCTCTAATAATTTGGTTCTACTTCAAGTAACTCTTCTAATCTCATTCAGATCGCGTCTAATAGGTTCCCTGGACACTTTGAAATTAGGTCTCCATGGGCCTAAGAGCTCTCCACCTATTATCCATGGGCCTTTGGTAGTCACTTTAGAAACGTTCTCTTCCAATTGGAATCTAAAGATAAAATGGTCGCTGCCAACGGGGAAGATTTCAAAGTCACTAGATAAATGCCATTTTTCCTTCAGAGTTGCAGCTAGGAAATCCAGCCCCAGCCTTTTGCCCAAGTTGTGTCCAATTAATGAAACCTTCCATTCAACTCTCTCACCTCCTGAACATAATTGCTTGAAAACTTAACTGACCCATTGAAGATTTTTTTTTGTAGGTTTTTGATCTCCTCCTCAGTGACACACACCGACTCCCAAGAGCAGTGTTGATCAGCATTTGGCACCCTCCTAGTCAAGGTAGGTCGACCCAACTCTGGATTGTCCACAACCTTCCTTTTGGTAACAACTCCGGTATGTTCTTTACATAGAATGATTGATAGCCTGACATAGAGACTCCTGCCCTCCAGATAGAAGGTTTACCAGGCATCACAGGCCTGCTCCCCATTCCGTTACTCTCCTCTCTCTCTTCTCACGTACTTTATGAGAAATTTTTTTGACTCTTCCCTTCATTTATTCAATCCCTCTCGGTGATTTACACATGACCATATAATTTCATTAGCAATATCAACTCCAATGGCTTTGCTCTGAAGCAACCAATGTACGTATGTTCGACTCCTGAATGGCTGTGAGCAACAAGAGCATTGCCCCTTGCATTCTAGATCTTTCTTTAACAGCTGGACTTTTTCCAAATCTTCATTGGACTTGCTCTGCGGGCCACCACCATCAACAGAAGCAACCAATTTTGATTGGGCATGCTTGCTGTGAGCTCGGGGCTGGATTTCTTTTCAGTGATCTTGGACTTGTTGGAAGGTTCTTTTAAACATCTATAATCGAAGGTACAATTTTTTTCAGATCCAAAAGTGGCCAAAATCATAGTTAACAATCAAAAGCATCATATTGAAAAATAATAAGATCATCAGTTACTGAAGAGTTACATAAACAAAGGTGGCTAGGAACAAAGTCAATTCAATAAGAGGAAAAAAAAAAAGAAAAACATAATCCTCAGTATCCAGTCGTTAAAACTAACTAGGAACGGCAATCCATCTCATAGACTTGGCAAGCTCGGGTACAAATTATTTTGGAGCAAATAAAAAATGTTTCTTGGTCAACCACTTCGTTACCTTTTCAGCAGTGAGTGCATCTCAATTCTTATGTCACCCACTCCCATCATATGTTAGTGATTAAGATTTTAGCCTTCTCGGACTCTAAGAATTTCTATTCTATAGCAAGAACAATCTTAGTATTGGATTCATCTAAAGATCACAGTTAATTTGTTGGAAGTAATTTGTAATTCCTAAAATCTAAGAGTCAAGTTTTAGGAGTCATGAAGTTTAATTAAAGTCTTGTTGTTGAAAATAGTAAACTTAATAGTGCATAGGTTTTTAAGAGTTGTGTTGAAAGTCTAAGAGTCTTATTGGAACTATGTGTTATGTGGAAGCCAATGATTTTTTGTATTAATGAGAGAAGATGAAAGATACCCTTATAACCTAGAGTCTCATGTTCCTTAGAGTAGTTTGGAATATAAATGTTTTATGATATTATGTCCTCTACTCTCCAAGTTAGTTCTTGAGCATCTCGTATTCCTGGGCTTATATTCCAACAAGTGGTATCATAGCCAGGTAGCCAAAGAGCTACAAAACTAGAAAACCTGATTAATCCTAAGGCAAGAAAGAGAACCAGAGTGCCAAAGAGCCAAAGAGCCAGAGAAGTGGAGAGTAGCTTCAGAGTCGGAAGAAGTTGTTCATATCCTCCATTAAGGTGATAAGACTCCGGGTCAAAAGAAACCCGTTGAGAAGTGTGCAAGTCTAAGAAAAAAGACTTTGCAAAAGAAAAAGAAGACAAGAGCAGTCTTCAAAGGTTAAAAGATAAGAGACCTCGTTAACAATACCAGTTGAGCAAAATGAAGGATGAAAAGGTAATAGTTGTGGTTGCGCCATTCAAGGTAATGCTCAAGGAGGTACTTGAAAAATTAAATCTTTCACTAGTAAGATACACTTATGAGAAGTCTGGACCAGATCACTCTCCAACCTTCATGGCAACGGTTGAATTTAAAAATTTGAGTAGAAGATTTATGATCGATAGTCATGCAGCTTTTACCAAGAAAGAAGCTAAAAATGAAGCAGCTTTGCAGGCAATCATTTATTTAAAAAATATTTACAATATTATTGTGAATGATGTTTATTTTCAGGAAGTCGAAGAGTTGAAGATTGTAGTAAAAGATCTGAGTAAAAGCTACAAAGATCTGAAAAACAAGTTTGAAGATGTGGTCAGAGAGTTGAATGATTTGAAGCTTGAAAAAATGATCGAAGAAGAAACAGAGAGAATTATCAAAGAAGATGTTGGAAATTCTTCCCAAAGATCAACAAGAAGACCCAGTGCAGCACGAGATTTTCCTCCCGGATGCGGTTCAGCTTATTGACTAAAGAAATTACAAATTAAGGGAGGGTGTTGGAAGTAATTTGTAATTCCTAAAATCTAAGAGTCAAGTTCTAGGAGTCATGAAGTTTAATTAGAGTCTTATTGTCGGAAATAGTAAACTTAATAATGCACAGGTTTTTAAGAGTTGTGTTGAAAGTCTAAGAGTCTCATTGGAACTATATATTATGTGGAAGCCAATGGGATTTTGTATTAATGAGGAAAAATGAAAGATACCCTCATATGTCTATATAAAGGAACCTAGAGTCTCATGTTCCTTAGAGTAGTTTGGAATATAAATGTTTTATGATATTATGTCCTCTACTCTCCAAGTTAGTTCTTGAACATCTCATATTCCTGAGTTTATATTCCAACATAATTTACATGATTTTGTATGGATCTGACCACTGTTCCATATAGAATTTATAGAGTATTTTTAAAAAAATAAAAGAAAGCACATGTTTTTATAGAGTTCCCACATAGATAAATATAATAAATAAAAGATGTAGCTCCGAACGCCAGACAACCAAAACTGGTGGCCCCTCGTGGCCATGATTCGGCGAGCGACAGAAACTCAAACCCAGAATTGTGGCCAGACTTTTTTTTTCCCTAAAATTCAGCTTTTAGATCAAATTTTCATTAAAATTTTAATGGAAACATGTTATTTGGTTCACAATCTACAAAACTCACTAGATTACTTAAAAAATTATTTACCGGATTGAGAGAATTTGAAGATTGAACCTGGGTCTCGAGTCCAATGGATCTGAAAATTTCAAAATTCAACTATTTTCAGTATACAAATTCAATTTTGATGATTCTTTATCCAATGAGTTCATCTTGGCAAGGAAAATAAAAGTCCTAAGATATCTTGTTGTTTTGCAATTCCTTTTTTGATCTAAAAATTAAACCCCAAAGAAAATATATCAATTTAAATTCATTTTTAATTTTAAGGTTTTAATTATAGTATATTGAGCTCTGATAGCATATGTAGGATTTAATAATTATATACTAGAGATTAAAACATCAAATTTTATATTAAATTATATACAAATATATGTAAAAGTGTACACCAAACATAGCCTCAAGAGTGCGACCGTTTCTTGTGTGCAGCATCAGTTCTCCTCTTTCTTATCTTACTTTGTATTGTCATTCAATGAGACTAACAACCTTCTAACTCTTTATCTAAAAAATTAATTAAAGTGAGAGTTGGATTAGAATGGGAGTATTGACTAGGCCATTAAAAATAAAACAGCTATTGGCCCTTTCTTAAGCATTAACTAGGCCTTGTGCCTTCATACTTTATACTCATATATAATAATCATTGAGATGGAACTAGTTCAATACTTTATGAATCATTTATTTTATTTAGATTTATATCCATCATTTATTCTGAATTATATTGAATATATTTTTGTAATACATAAAAATACATAATTAATGATAACCCGCATTAAGTTTAAAATCTTATATGATCCCACAAGTCAAGAATTTTTGGAGAAGATCTAATGAATTTATTTCTTGTTTAATATTTATTTACTTTTTTTTCTTGCTTAACCATATAAGACCAAATGTTGATGAGTGTATTAATGTACAAGAGGGGTTTATACATTCTATGTAATTTTTATTTTTGAGTTGAGATATGATGTTTAAATTTGATACTATTAGGGATCAAACCTAAAATTTTCCTAACTAAAAATTGTGTAACAACTGGCCTTTTTATTTATTTCCTTTTTTTAAGCAAAAAATATACTAACTAGCTAGCTTAATAGTTATTGGGATCAGATTGGGACAAGTTAACTAGGTTATAGTTGTGCTATGTGCCATGATGGTGAAACATTTAATAAAAAAAGTACAATTTTCTATGCCCTCATTAACTACTAACTAATTATTTGACCTCTAAAGTTCATAGGAGATGAGCATGTAAACCTCTCCCTCATATATGACAATTATATATGCCTAGGTGAAAGGCTGTATGGTTTAGATTTATGACACCTAGTAATTTCTTATGTTGAAGAGGTATATTCCTTTGTTTTCCTTATTGTTTGAAACTTAAAAAAGAAAAAAAAGGAGTTCCCCTTAGCTTGTTAGGTTTTCAAGTCTGAGCTTTGTTCCATGCTCGGCTTATTAGAGGCTCAAGGTTGGTCTAGATTAGTACTGGCAGTAAAATTATATTAAGACTTTGGATTGGCTTTTGGTATACTAGGGGTCTGTTTGGATTAAATGTTGGCTCCAACTGTTGTTCAGTAGCTATTTAAAGGTTTCCCAATAGTTAATTCAAATAGGATTTAAGGCTCATATTATGCTGAATCTAGTCAATATAGATTGGGTCTAGATTCCTATTAGGTGCCAAAAATATATATTTTAAATAATTAAGAAGTTAAAGCTATCCAAGTTTTAAGAATTTATCAATGGAATACACTTAAAAAATTTAAATCATAAATAATAAAAACTTGAAAGTCAACCATATATGCTCTAACATGTTTTGATTCATGATTATTTTTATTTTTCCTACCTCGTTAAATTATTAAACAAAAATATCATATCCCAATAAATTTAAAATTGAAAGCTATATAAATAATAAAATGAGTATGTAGTTAGGATTGGTTTCGATCTATTTAAAAGCTCAACTCAGTTCGAGATTGGGTCAAGTTTAGATTCTAATTTGCAGGAACAAAAATCATAATCTACGTTTAGCTCTCAAAAATATTTTTTTATTTTTATTTTTTATTTTTATTTCCTGCAAATAATTTTTATTTTTTACTTTGTAATATTTACAAACTGCATCTAGTAAGTAAGAATAAAATTTATTTTTTTTATTTTTTATTACAAAAGATGTCTTTTGAAAGGATAAGGAAAAAAATTAAAATTAAAATAGATATTATTCACTCCAGTGTTTCCAAGTTCTTTGGTCTTTATCTTTTCTTCTCTTCTTTGTTTCGATGTAAAACAATAAAAACATTTGAAAATTATTTTAATTTTTTGTTATCTTTAAGTCATATTTTTTAAAATATTATTTTCATTTTTAGCCATCAAGTACATTTTTCATAAATATTTTTTATAAAAATAAAAATAAAAATTAAAAATAAGATTGTTTTTAAAAATCAAACTTTTTTTTTTTTTTTTTTTCTCCTTTGAAACATGTGAGAAGCCACTCTCCGTGGCTAATGTAATCCCATTTGTGCTAAATATTTCCGCAGCCTATTGTAAACAACCCTAATAACATTAGAACGGAGGGTTATAGATAACCCGCTATTGACCACTGCCTACCACGAGAGGGGCCGAAATATATGCGTGAATGACTCACTTGCACTAGCCTAGAGGCAAAAGGGATCAGGAGTCATCTTTCTTGCCCGTTAGCCTGCAGCTTTCTCCTGTTTTTATGATTCTCTTTTTGACGTCATTCTGATGTGCATCTTGATCTCATTCGTGGTGAAGTGGCTGATATATATATATATATATATAATAAGATCCTCGATTGTTAACTGATATGAATAAAAAAATTAAGAAAAAGAAAAAAAAAACTGTTATGTTTTTATTGCTGTAATTGATGTGTTACATTGACTATCAAATTAATAGGATTGAAAAATTTTATTTTCTTTTATTGAGTAGAAAAATAAGAGCAAAAACATACCATGATCACATGGCCTGCAGATCTTTTACGGTACAAAGTTTTATACTATCATTTATATCGTAAAATGCCATGTAAATTTAGGTACCGTCATGTCTTACTTTCATCACGAACATTTATTTGGTGCCACAATGGTACTGTGGATGAGAGTGGAGAGATGGCTATCCTGTTGACATCCTACGGTGCAAAGCAGTACAGAATTCCATTCCTGATCACAAGGCCCAAATTTAAGGGCTCCATCTGGCTTTGTACCGATTGGAGTGGATCCCAATCTAGGATTCAGAGGGGTGCCAACCTGCTAAGCTTGGAGCTGCTGCCTGCGATTGGAAGGGGACAAACCACAGGTGAGCGGCAGCCTCTTCGCCGTGGAATTGAAATTTTCCAGCGGCGTAAAATGCAGTTAACCGTGTCTTGGTGGAAGTCCCAACAGCAGCAAGCATAAGCTGATAGAGACTTGGGGGCTCATAGTGGTCGAAATCATTGCATTCTTTTAATATATATATATATATATATATATATCTGGTGGTGAGTGCTGCTTTGCCACCTTCATTGCTTTTCCGTGCTATAAAGGGAGGAAGGGAGGAGATGGTGGCCGCCAGACCGAGGTAAGGAAAGCCAGGGCTCAGGGGCTTGGAGGCGATGAAAGGCCTTGGTTGCTATTCTGCGGTTTTCTTCTTTCTTCTCGCTATCGCTATTATTCTATCTGCTGAAGCTATGGTGACTGCGAACTCCCACAATATTAGCACTTACAGCCTGCCATGGCATGCCGTACATGATGAGTTTGCCATGGAGTCCGAAACAAGTAGAAGGATCCTGCAGGACGGAAATCACATTAGTTATGGTGCGCTAGATCCCAATAGGGCAGCTGGCGGGCAAGCCGCTTCTGGTAACTCGTATACTCCAGGGTGCCATCGAAATGTATACTATCGCTGTTAAAAAGCCTAACAAGCCACCATCCTGACCTACTTCAGTCCCTTCCCGTCCCTTCTCCATGTGCTTGCTTTTATTTTGTTGCAAGGTTCCTTCGTCCTCGTTTGACTGTAGCCTAAGAAGGGCCTACTTCGTCCTCAGGGCCGAAACAGTGTAATGTAATCTGGGTCTTCACGATGTAATATCAACAAAAATTGAAAAAATTTGGTTTCTCTTTTTTCTTTATTTTTATCCTCTTCTGTTTATACTCTCGCAAAGGCATGTCCACATACATGCATAAGTTTATGTTTGCATATAATTATATAATTTGAGAAATATGATGGGAGAAACTGAGGAGTGGCAAAATCTAACCAACACTCACCATCACCAACCCACATGCAGCAAATGCGTTCAAGTGTGCATTTATGTATATATATAATTTTATTTTCAAATTCAAGCTGGTTCTTGATGAACTCAAACATCAATCAAATAAAAAATAGCTGAGTTTGGATTGTGCCTGTCATCTAGAACAATTGAGGAATCAATCGGCTCTCAAACTTTTTTATATAATTGGTTAACAATAAAATGTATAAAAGATTATAGAAAGTGGTGAACATGATGAGTCAGAGTATTTTGGAATGTGAGGTGACATTGTTAATTATTTTTTATCTTTCATTAGTTTCAGATTTTGGAATGGAGGCTACATCCGATCTATAAATATTCCTCTTCTCTAAATAAGAGCAGGTTAGCCCTTCCTTCTTCTTCCTTTACCCTTCCTTCTCTCTCCAATGGTCCACATAAACCCAAACATCTGGTTCCATTGAATGGCTCATAAAGGCGATGTCAACCAAAAAAAAGTTTGGGTAGGGCAGAGATTCTTGTTTAAGATATTCATTTCAACTTATTTGTCAAACGGTTCGTACAGCCAACAAAGAGCCCACCAACAAGTAAACGCGTTTTGGGCCGGCTAAAAGAACCAAAGTTAAAAAGCAAACAAACGGTATTTTAAGGAGACATTGCTCTTGGAACTCAAATTATCCTGATGCCTTGACTCACGAAGGGTCCACATATATAAATATACTTATTATATGACATGAATTAAGTACACAATGTACCTGTCCAACAATGTAGGATAGATTTGCATCTTTCTCAGTTAATTTTCTCTCTAATCTCTTGAATTGTGCATGCCTAATAATGAAGGATAGCTTTAGAGATGAGTTAAAATAAACAATTAAAGTACCGCATAGTTTCAATGATTTTTGAAAAACTGTAATTTTATAAAAATATCAAATTAAGTAATTTTAGACTTGTTGAAAGGTCTTTTTAGCATGCCATATGAATATCTTGGCTATCCTTTGTATAAAATCTATCAGATAAAAGTGGCCAAAGCTTTAGTTAGAATTAATGATAATTTTCCTCTGCAATTTTTTTGAATCATGTTAGGAGGGTTGGACGGCCAAGGTTTCTTCAGTCTATGAATGTTTCTCAAGAATTTTATCTGCACTCCATCTACAGATTAAAAAAGCACTTCAAAAGCATCGTATTAACAAATGATAAAATCATCAGTTACTAAAGAATTACATAAACAAAGATGGCTTGGAATAAAGATAGCATTGTAAGTTTTGCCAAGAGTAATTATAACACCTCAAGCACTTCTACTTGTCCAATTAACTTATTAACAAATCGAAACTACATGATCTTAAAAACTTAAGCACAAATTAATTGATAGTAGAAGAACTTGAGCTATAAGCTCTTCAAACCTTTTTTTTTTCCCATCCTATGTAGGACTATTTGGGGTATTACAATCTTCTCTTCTTATCAAGCAGTATTCTCGTCACATGCCACAAACTAGCCAAAATCTATCTCGAACTAGATCGATGGTGCTGAAAGGATGGCTCCACGATATGGCGAGACTCTACTACTATCCAATGGATAACCCTTTCCTCCTATCCACTAACTTTCGCACACTTGAATCAGCTCTGATACCATTTGTAATGCTCCAAGCCCACCGTTGGCCCAATTAATCTACTAGTAGGTTGAAACCATGTGGTCCTAAAAACTCAAGTGCAAATTAATTAGGAGCAGATGAACCTGAGTTATAAGCTCTTCAAACTTTTCTTTTCCATCTAATATGGGACTATTTTGGGGTATTAAATCTTCTTCTCTATCAAGTAATGTCTTCATCGTATGCCACAAGCTAGTTAGAATTTATCTCAAGTCGAGTGATTGGTGTTGTAAGAGTGGCTACACACTATGATAAAACTCTACCACTATCACATGATGTAGAGCCACAGGGTGGACTCTATCACCATCCCAGGGCATGGAGTTCCTCATGGGATGGTGATAGAATCCTACTATAGCGTGGAGCTACTCTTGGAGCACCAATGACCCAGCTCAGGGTATATTCTGGCTAGCTTATGGTGTGCGATAAAGATGTCGCTTGATGGGAAGAAAATATTGTAATATTCCAAAATAGTCCTACATTGAATGAGAAAAAAAAATTGAAGAGCTTAAAACTTAAGTTTATCTACAACCAATTAACTTTCACTTAAATTTTTAAGGCCACGTGAACTTGATCCATTAGCAAATTAATTGAGCTAGCAGATGAACTTTGGAGCATTACCAATTCGGGACTGTCAAACTTAACCTATTGCAATTGGAAACATTGATACCCTGCTCCTCTATATAGAATAAATTCTTCTACCGAATAGTATCAATCAAAGCTTGACTGAATAGACAAATTTAATGGGATGCATTTCAAGTTTTCCCCTCAATGAAGAGAATTTCACAAAATAAAATAAAGAGAATTCTTTCCCAGGAGCAACTAAAAATAAAGAAAACCAAGGCAGAGTTCTTAATGGTCCTGATATAAAAGCTAGATTATGTAATAAGTGTACAATATATGGTTGGCATATTATTGAGGTACATAACGATTGTTACATTGTATTATAAGTTACTTAAGATTTCATCTTGTTTCCCTATAAGGGATCAGAAGAGAACAATAAAAACTTTTCTATAGAAGGAAGGTAAAATAAGGAGATAGGGGCAGAATGAGGATTATTATTATTATTTTCATTCTCTTTCAAAAATTTAAATTTTTTTATTTTAAAAATTAAGAAGTAAAAAAAAATTTATTTATTTATTTTTAACCTTATTTTTTTAATTTTATTCTTATAAATTACTTAAAATTTTTCTTACAGCAAAAGATATATCTGTAATGTTATAAATATAACTGTTGAGATTGGATAGGGCCATGATTTTGTAAGAAGACATTGTCGTCTGGACGTTCATTTCAACTTATTTGTGCAATGATTCATACAACCAGCAAAAAATGTGGTGGGAGGCCACCAGAAAGCTAAAGGCATGGTGGGTTCTGGGCCGACAGATAGAACCAAAGTTAAAAAACAAACAAACAGCTGGCATGAACCGTCCTTTGGCTACGAAAAATTGCGATCTACCTCAAGCCATGCACTATCTTTTGGTCATCGTCCATGCAGACTTATGTAAGATGTTTGTACATCATGCAAGACACAAGCAGAATGCGCTTGGTTGGAAAGATCTTAAATAATTATATAAAAATAATAAATTTAAATAATATTCTCAGATTATCTATTTTCTATAAGATCTTAGTTTCTTATAAGCGGCAGCAGCAGGTAAAACTTGGCCTATACCATAAATGGATTAAGGAGGCTAAAACTTAAATAGTAAAAGTTTATGAGAATTGTTATCACATATCTTTAGTCTCATATGAATTAAAAATTAAAAAAATCTTAAATGTCTACATAAGTCCAAAGAATTTTGTGATTATTTTTTTTAATAAGTTTCTGGATCGAAATTATATAAACAATTGGTGCAAACTGCTTTTACTAACTTGATCAATAAAAAGTTTGGTGTTAAAACTGGATCGCCCACGCATTCATTTCGATTTACTGGCGAAATGTTTGGTACGAGTTTCGACCGACAAACCGTGTGGTGCGAGAGCACCGAAAAGCAAAGCAAACAAAGCATGACCAAAGTTAAAAAGCAAGCAAACCAACACACGGCGGGAGTATTTTCATTATTGGGTGCCAAAAATATTTATTTTGAATAATTAACATATTTAAACTTTAAAGATTTTATCAACGAAATATTCAATTAAATGCTCAAAAAAAAATTATAAATAATAATAAACGTGATAGCTAAACATATGATTATTTTTATTTCTCCTACCTTATTAAATTTTGAAACAAAAATATCATGTGCCAAGAATTTTGAAATTGGAAGGTATATAAATAATAAAATAGGCAATTAGTTAGATCGGGCTGGGTCAATCTAAAACTTCAACCCATTTGTTGGGGAAATCTCTCAAGCACGTGAGAACCCGCACTCCATGGCTAACGTTGTCCCATTGGTATTGAATATGATACCCCACTAATTGAGGGAATAAAGTCCGTGAGGCAAAAGGATCAGAAGTTTTCTTCCGTGCAACTTAGATCGGTCCATGCATTGGGGACGGAAACATTTGGTTGGTTCAGACAACTAATTTTAAATTATTCATTAAGGAAAAAAAATGCTTTTATGCACCATGCCTTTCCAATTCACCTGGGGTTCGTTTAGCGTGTGAATTAGCTATTGCAAGCTTGGTATATGGCTAGTAATTGAATGATATGATTGATATTCCAAATTTAATTTCACGTTGGATAGAAAATAAAATGTTATATGCTTATAACTAAAGTCCACTTGCTATTCATTAATTTTTATTCAAATTTTTAAATCATGTGATTTCAGTTTGCTAATAGGTTAATTGGGTTAGCTCGTGAGCTTTGAGATATTACAAATGGTATCAAAGCTGATACTCATGAAAAAAGACATTACAAATAAGAAAAGGACTGTCCATGAGACAGTAATAGACTTTCGCCTATCTATAAAATGATGGTGAAGTTTCGTCATGATGTGAAGACTCGGAGTAAATTCTGATTAATTGAGAACCGGTGCAAATAAGGATGATCATAGGTGCCCAACCAAATTATCAGTGGCTATAGGAATCCCAATGATGACAGCAAGAGTATTTTTCCTCCACCAGAGTTTGAACATTTTTATTTACCTTCTCCGAGTAGATTCATGAAATGTACGACGATCAGGGATCGCATATGGAACTTGCTCGAGAGTGATCCAAGGATTGGAATCCTCTCTAGTCGGTACAGAGAACAAAGAGGGCTAATTGATCCTCCAATTGCATTGTGTTTTGAGCGAGTCTCGTGTTGAGAGGGGTGCCAACCCACCAAGCTGGGAGCTGTTGCCAGCAATTGGAAGGGACCGCAGCCTCTTCGCCGTGGAATTGAAATTTTCCTGTTCGTAAAATGCTGTTACCAGTGCCTTGGTTCAAGCCCCAACAGCAAAAACGGCGAGCTGATGGAGACTTGGGAGCTCATAAATTGTCATTGAAAGCATTTCGTTGGGGAGCGTGTATCTGGTGCTCCGCGCTGCTTTGCCGCTTTCATTGCTTTTCCGTGCTACAAAAGGAGGAAAGGAGGAGAAGGTGGCCGCGAGACGAAGGCAAGGAAAGCCATGCGCTTGGAGGGGATGAAAGGCCTCTGCTTCTATTCTGTGGTTTTGGTCCTCTTTCTGGCTGTCACTGCTTCTATCCCTGCTGAGGAGGCTGTGGCGTCTGCCGACTTCCACAACGTTAGCACTTCCAGCCTGCCGTGGCACGCAGTAGACGATGAGTTTGCCATGGAGTCCGAAGCAAGTAGAAGGATTCTTGATGAACAAAACAATCACATTGTTTATAGGGCGACAGGAGAGTCCGGAAAGCCAGCCGCCAGGCCAGCCACTTCTGGTAATCCATATACTCCTAATCCGTGTGGGCGAATTCGCTATCGCTGCTCTTAAGAAGTGACCATCTTGACCTACTTCAATCCCTTCTCCATGTGCAGCATTACTTTGTGGAAAGGTTCCATTGCCTCCGTTTGTCCCTAGCCTAAGAAAGGCCCTCTTCGTCCTCAGGGCCGATAAGTGTGATGTAATCCGAGTCTTCACTATGTAGTATCAACAAACAAATATGCAGCGTTTTAACATTATGCTTCAGCATATGTTTGATTTCCCTTGTATTTTTTTCCTTTTTTATTTATAGTATTGAAGGAGCATATATATATATATATATATATATATATATAGAGAGAGAGAGAGAGAGAGAGAGAGAGAGAGAAAGGGGTAGATCTAGTTACGTAAGTCAAGGCTAAATTCAATCATCTCCTCACTCTTAAATCCACATAGTTTACAGATCTTAAAAATAAAAAAAATGAAAAAGGTGAAGTGATTCCAAAATCCATGTAAATCCAAAGGTCCAAGGATGAGGAAGGTAATCAGATATTGGACTTAACTACACGTAAACTCCAGATCCGATTGCTTTTTTCACTCTTAAATTCACATGAAACTCGAAGCCACATCATTCTCTTCACCTTTTTCATCTTCTAGATCTGTGACCCGTATGAATCAAAGGGTGAAAAAGATGATCAAATCTGAGTTGTGTGTAGCCAAGTTCAGCTCATATATATATATATATATATATATAAGGTAAACTTGGCTATATTTGAATGTAGTCAACTATAGGATCTAATCAACTTTTTCATCCTTGCATTCACATAAATTTCGAAGCCATTCCTCCTTTTTCACTTATTCCATCTTTGGGATCCGTAAATTGTGTAAATTTAAGGATGAGGAAAGTAATCGGATTCAGGCTCGACTACATTCGAATGTAACGAAGTTTAGAATCCAGTCACTTTTCCTACCTTTTGATCCAAATAGATTTCAGAACCATTCCATCTTTTTCACTTTTTTCATCTTTGGGATTCGTGAATTGTGTGGATCAAAGATGAAACAGGTGATCAGATATAGGCTTTGCTACATCCGAATGAAGCTAAATCTACCTCTCTCTATATACATAGAAGTGAATTTGGATATATTTAAATATAATCATGTTTAGAATGCAGTTATCTTTTTCATCCTTAGATCCATATAGATTTGAGAGCTACTTTATCTTTTTTTATTTTTTTTATCTTTAAATATAGCCAATTCTATTATATATATATATATATTAAGAAATAAGATGAGCGAGATTTAGGAGCCACAAAATTTATCCAGCTCTTGCCTATCCGTATGCAATACATGGGTTTGTGTGTTTTCCTTTTCCCCTTCAAGTCAGTTCCCGACGAATTGGGACATTAATTCACTAGATGAGTTTGGATTTGGCCTCTCATCTAGAGCAGTTCAGGAATTAGTCGGCTCTTGGGCTTAATATATTTCAAATTTCTCTAATACTTTATTTGATTTATTGATTATAAAATGTATAAAAAGTTATAGAAAGTGATAACTGCGATCATAATGTTTTGGAATGTGAAGTTACATTGTTAATTAATTTTATCCTTTATTAGTTTGAGATTTTGGAATGAAGGCTACACCCTAACTTTTGATACTCTTCATGCTTCTGGTCAATATGCATTGAAAACATGCACATTGGATTTATATTTGCTATTATATGATAAATAGATGAAATAAATTGGCTAAACTCAAGTCTCTTACTGGCTCTTTATTGATATTTAGAATTGCTGTTGTATGAGAATGAGTTGCGCTACTAATTTAGATGTGCAATATTATTCATGATCGGGGGTAAAATATACTTTTGATTAATTTTGTTGTTAAATCATTAGCAACACAGATTTTATGACACAAGGCAAGCAAGTTGGCATGCATGACATATATAAAGTGTAATATAGCAGTTATAATTAATTAAAAATATAAATTTTTTAACAGATATGCAGACTTACTCTTAGAACTCAAATCATCTGATGCCTTTAGTAAGTCCATTTATACAAATATTCATATTATTTGACATGAATTAAACATGCAATGTATCCATCTCATATCGTGGGATAGATTTTTATCTTTTTTAATAATTTTCCTTTCAATCCCTTGAATCAACTATGCCTAGTAATGTAGGATAGTTTTGGATATTAGTTAAAACAAACAATTGAAGTATAACAATTCTACATAGCTCTAATGACATTCAAAAAACTGTGATTTTATTAAAATATTAAATTTTAGTAATTTTAAACTTATTGAAAGGTCCTTTTTAACGTATGATATGAATATCTTAACCATCCATAATATAAAATTTAACAGTTTAAAATGAAAGTGACCAAAAGTTAGAACTATAATTACGTGATATTAAAAGATTTTTTTTTTGTAGCAACATTAAATTTCAATGGTTCCTATGGTTTTAATATCTATAATTAACAATACAATTTTTTCAGATCCAAAAGTGGCCAAAACAATAGTTATTACCAAAAGCATCATATTGACAAATGATAAGATCATCGGTTACTGAAGAGTTACGTAAACAAAGGTGGCTTGGAACAAAGTCAGTGCAATAAGGGGGGAAAAAGAAAAAGAAAAACATAATCCTAGGTATCCTGTTGTTAAAACTAACTGGGAATGGCAAGCCATCTCATAGAGTTGGCAAGCTTATGGACAAATTTTCTGGAACAAATCAATAATGTTTCTTCTGTCTCATTGAAGACAGCCCGCAATAAAAAGCCAAAAAACCGCTTTCAAAATTTAATACATGCATCAAATATATTTGTAAAATAAGTTGATGAAATGTGGAAACAAATTCCTACCGTTTCAGGTTACCTGGCATGAAGTGTAACAATTTGACAACAATTCTCAATTAGAAAAAGTATGTAGATGTTCAAGCATATGGAAATAAGAGAACAAGGTTTAACTAACCTGGCAACGAAATTGTGCATGAACTGCACCTAAATATTGCTTGATCAGTCTTCCAGTGCCAACTTCCCACAACTTCACAGTGGAGTCCTTCCAGCAAGAAAGAATGAACCTAGTTTTTTAGCATTATGAAATGAATGACAATGTGAAAGGGGCTAAAGTGAAACAAGAAGAAAATTACGAGTTGTGCAGGATGTTGCTAGCGTTAGAGGAACTGGACAACAGGAAATTAATCTTATGGATAAAAGAAAGGCCAAATGGCTAAAAGAAAAGCGAACATCAGCTCCCATTATCCTGCATTAGTATGTGTGGGGCAACGTAAGATAGGAACCAAGCAAGGTGTAATTGATCGGGAATAGACAAGTGAATTTAAGGCGCCCATAAAAGGTCACAGGAGCACAGTCACATACAAAGGGAATCGTCCTCTCCATTTTCAAGTTTCAAGCTATTGAGGATGAGTTTCAATAGCACTATATAAAGGGGGAAGGTGTATTCCTCCATTGCATTCAGCCATTAGTTTCCAAAATCAAATGGGAACTAGTCATTTCATTTCTAATGAAATGTGTGGTGGCTCTTCCCACCTTTTTAAAGCACTTAAGAACTTAGAAAATGGGTAGCGGAAAATCTAGCTTCCGAGGAGTTCCCAAACCACATATATTACCCTGAATATTGAGTCAAAGACTCCTGCTACTAAGATTCACCCAACAGTATCAAGGAAGGAGGCCGACATGTAAACTTCATGGCAACACAAATTGGGGAGAAAGAACAAAGACACAAGGTGGCGAAAAAGAGTTTCCAGCTTGTGATGGCATCCTATACCGTTGGCCCCTTGTGAAACTTGCACTGGTGGCCTCCATTGACCCCTGCGCCCCAACTATGGGCTGGACGCACTGTGCTTTAACGTCGATACTACCAGTTGACGAATACCGCAACTGCATAGCATAATTTTAAGTCGGTCACAAAATAACGATAACCATAGTTGAATTCGAAAATATATTCATGCTGAGAACATGGTCCAAAAGTTTTTTAAGACCCAAGGCAAACAAAACAAGCCAACACGCCTGATTGATGGCAACATTGGCTTTAATTCTGGCACATGTGCTGAAAAGTAAAACCGGAAAGCATTGACATCATATAAATGTGGAGTGTGACTATCTGTCCCTGTAAGTTGGTCATTTTTTAATAGGTCATTAATTCTGATTGGGCTCAGTTCCTTTAAAAAACAAACTTTAGATGCGCAAATTGAATGGTGAAACACAGCTTGATGAGAGGGCAATACTGTCATCTAGATGTTGAGAGTTTGATAAATCCCAGTCTCAAACATGGCCCACGACAAGATAAGCCGAACATTAATTTTGTAGGAACAGCAGCAGACAACTACCATATGATGCTAATATTCTTTAACTGGTGCTAATTGGATAAAATCCGTCGGATGTATATTGTGTAACAATTAACAAAAACAAGATGTTAGATACCTGCCAAAAGATAGTCCCCAGAAGGATGAAATTAGACTGATCTCACATTATGAGCATGAATTACAAAAGTTAAGTAACTTCAAGAAACATCATTTCTTTGGAAAGACTTTGAAAATTGAAGAGAAAGACTCTAAAAAACTTGAATTCTTAAATGGCCGAAGGCAAGCAAAGGCAAAATATTTCATAAAGAATCTTTGGTTCTTAATAATTCCATTTTAGCTTTTCATGTACTAATGCTTGGTATGTGCTTTGCACACGGTTTATTTAAGAAAAGAGAGCATTTAATGCATGGATTATTTTCTGTTTAATATTTATTTACTTCTTTCTCTTGCTTAATCATTTAAGAGTGAATGTTGACGATTGCATTAATGTACAAACGGGTCTATATATATATATATATATATTTATATTTATATATATCCCTAAATTATATTACTGGTGTCAACTGCTTGCATTACCTTCATCAGACCGGTTGGTGTAACTCATTTTTATTTTTGAGTTGTGAATGTGAGGTTTAAATTTGATACCATTAAGGATAGAATTTCCCTAACTAAAAATGGTGTGCCAACTAGCTTTTTTTAATTATTTTTTCATTTTTTTATGCCAAAAGTATGCTAACTAGCTAGCTTAATAGTTCTTGAGATTAGATTGGGATGAGTTAACTAGCTGGTGACAAGTGTGCTATTGACATGATGGTGAAATATTTAATTATGCAATTGCCTATGCCTTCATTAACTACTAACTAATTATTTCACCTCAAAAGTTCATAAGAAATGAGCATGTATACCTCTCCTTCATATGTTACAATTATTTATATATGCCTAGGCGAAAGGCAGTATGGTTTAGATTTATGTCACTTGCAAACACACACCATATCCAATAACCTCCTAATAATACCTCTCCTTCATACCCACAACCCCCCCTTGCGGCGGCGGATTGTTAGGTTTTTAACTTTGTTCCATACTCGGCCTATTAGAGGATCAAGGCATGTCTGGATTCATGTCAGTAATAAAATATATCAGGACTTTGGATTGGGTTCAGTTATGTTATGACTTGTATCTACCAAATATGGATAAGTATGAATTGGGTCTAGATTCCTATTAAGTGCCTAGAATATATATTTTGAATAGTTAACATATTAAAACTATCCAAGTTTAAAGAATTTATCAATGAAACATCCAATTAAATACTCAAAAAATTAAATCATAAATAATGAAGGCTTGAAAGTTAACCATATATGTTCCAACCTGCTTTGATATATGATTATTTTTATTTTTCCTACCTCATTAAATTATAAAACGAAAATATCATATGCCAATAATCTTAAAATTGGAAGGTATATAAATAATAAAGTGAGTAATTAGTTAATATTGGTTTGGGTCAATTTAAAAGCTCAACCGATCAATTGGCATCTTAAGCTCAAGATTGGTAGGGTTCAGATTCTAGTTCGCACGAGTAGCAGTCTTAATTTTTATTTTTTTTTTTGAATGTTGCGATATTTTTTATTATTTTTATAAAAAAAATGAATAAATTAAAACCATTATACGATGAATGATCTTTTGAAACACAGATCCTCATCCCCGGTCGGAGATCATTCGAGAGCGGTTGTCTCCTTCGCTGTTAACACAGATCTTCCGTTCTGAGATCTCCATCAGAATCACTGTCTCCTTCGCTGTCGCAACCCCATGCCTCCGCCATCGGCCGCCAGAAAATTTTGGGAACGAGAAGTCTTCATGATTCTCCTTTTGATGTCATTACGATGTGTGTCTTGATGTCATTCGTGATAAGCGGTTGAATGTCCACTTGCCTCCAATCGTTATCCCTTCTCTTTTTTGATGGAAAGGTGACGGGTACTCCCCCACCACAAAACAACCTTCAATATGAACTCGGCAATCATATCCCTTCTCGTGCGAAGATGTTGGTGCGTTTGCCGTGCAGATCGAATCGGTCCCTCGTGCGAAGAGGTCGGTGCGTTTGCCGTGCAAATCGAATCGGTCCCCCTGTATTGGAGGTAGATATTTAGTTCAGACAACTTATTTTGTATTAGTCGTAAAAAAAAAAAAAAAAAACGCCGTGCATTTGATAGTCCACCAACACATGCATCGTGCTCTACAAAACCCAGTTTGGTGCTCATCTACGAGAAAACTCTGTGACACGTGAAGCAGTTTTCTTCGTAAAATAATGTCTTAAGGGAAGCTTCATGTTAACCAACAAAGCAACTTAGTAGGCCTCATGGGTACTGGCATTCATTTAGTCCCATAATAATTATATAAATAAATTTTTAATTTTTATATAATTATATAAATACTTTTTAGCTAATTGTTTTAATAAAATCTAAGATAAATACATAACTTGAAATTTAAAAAAAAAGACTGTCATATTTTTATTACTGTAATTGAAGTATTACATAGATTTGACAAATTAATAGGACTGTGATATAAATTTTTATATTATAAAATGCTTTACAAATTTGAATTCTTTGATATGCGTTATTCTTGGGTGTGAATGATTGTGATATAATTCGAAAATGAAGAACCATTTACTAGCTGCTGCCAATAATTGGGGAATATATGCGATGGGACACCGGCAACAAGCATAAGCTGCAGAGGCTTAGGTGCTCGTAGTGGTCCTCCAAGACATTGTATTTTTTTAGCATATGCTGGTGGTGGGTGGTGCTTTGCCACTTCCATTGCTTTTCCGTGCTGTAAAGGGAGGAAAAGAGGAGAAGGCAGCCGCGAGACTCTGACTCCGGCCAATAACAAGTAAAGCTAGGGCTGGTCCTTCTACGGTGGTTTTAATTGTTCAATCACTACAGCTTTTTGTTAGAAAAGACGAGCATCAGATGCAAAAGAGAGCAAGCACTGAGAAGACGGGAGGACCCTGAAGGCCCTCGACGGAACATCACATGCAATGGCCTTAGCAAAAGGTTCTTTAGTTATCATGCAGTAAAAGATGTCGGGCCAAGGCGACCACGGAGGGAATTCATATAATCTTGGGTAAGAATCCTTCTTTTGTTTTTCGAGGCGAAGTGACCTTAGCAACCATCCGTTAATTTCGCCTACGGCATTCCAATCTCCATGTGCTCTGTTGTTTTGGAAGGGGTTCGTCACTCCTGATGTTTGTAACCTAATAGGGCCATTTTTTGGGCCCATAGAGCTATAGAAACAGTGTAATGTGATTCGGGTCTCGAAATTTAACATCAACAAAACTTTTAACGTTCTATCCTGATGCTTGGGCAGTGCTTTGGTTTGTAGATGTGTCTTCCTTGTTTATAGTGTGGTGGAGGCTCATTTTACCATGTCTACTAACTACTTTTTCATGTTTATTAATGAATGTGTCAATAATTTAAGGCCTGAGTTGGCCTCCATATAATGTTGAGTACTGCACGTCGAATGATGGCATCATGCATCAAATGTTTTTTTTTTTGGATTCTTCATAATTTTCAAGCTTTTAAAATTGTATAGTATTTGCTCAAAAATGAAAAAAAAAAAGTTGCATGGTATATTTGTAGCAACCTTTGCTGCAATCTTTTTATGAAAAATGGTAGACAACGCCGTATCATTGGAAGAGTAAGGAAAGAGGTACCTAAAGAAATACAAAGAATAAGATGCTATTACGGGGATTGATACACAACTTGTTCTTTTAGAAATACCTTCAAAATCCCATTGAAGGTTGAGCATCAAGATTTCTCACCATGATGATGCATTGCACCACTTAAATCCTTCTCGTTGTGTTTGGATGGAGATTTTAGGAGGAATATCATTTGAAGTAAGGATTTGAGATTTCTAAAACTAAAATTTTTGTTTGAACATTCTTAATGGAGGATTTCTAGAATTTTATGAAATTTATAAATTTCACAAAATACTCATTTACAAATTCCACCTGTAGAGAATACTTCTTAAAAATCCTACTAGAAGTAGTCAAAATATTTAATTTTATTTATATATTAAAATATTTAAAAAATATTTATAAAAATATTTATTTTAATATTTATTTTTATTTTATATATAAATATTTATTTTAAATAATTTTATAAGTTCATTTCATTTGTTTTATATATTTATTAAATTTATTTATTAAATATCTATTACATGAATATTTTATTCAAAATATTAACATTTTATTATTAATATTTACATAAATATTAATAATAATTATTAATATTGCATACATATGATTTATTCATTAATAAATGAATATTACATAAATAAAATAATATTTATTATTATAATAATATTATTAATAACATATTTAATAAATAAATTATTTACTTTTTATTTATTTTAAATAAAATTATTTTTTATTTTTATAAAATAATAATATTTTTATAAAATTATTATTATTGCACTAGTGACAGTCTTAAATTATTTTTTTTAGATGTCACGATATTTTTTTTATTATTTTTATAAAAAATATGAATAAATTAAAATCATGAATGATCTTTTGAAACACAAATCCTCATCCCCGGTCGGAGATCATTCCAGAGCGATTGTCTTCTTCACTGTTAGCATAGATCTTCCGTTCTGAGATCTTCATCAGAATCACTGTCTCCCCTACTGTCGCCACCCATGCCCCCGCCATCGGCCGCCAGAAAATTTTTGGGAATGAGAAGCCTTCACGATTCTCCTTTTATATCATTCGTGATAAGGGGCTGAATGTCCACTTGCCTCCAATCGTTATCCCTCCTCTATTTTGAGGGAAAGGTGACGGGTGCTCGCCCACCACAAAACAACCTTCAATAATGAACTCGGCAATCATTATCCCTTCGCGTGCGAAGATGCTGGTGCGCTTGCCGTGCAAATCGAATCGGTCCCCCTGCATTGGAGGTAGATATGCAGTTCAGTCAACTTATTTTGTATTAGCCGGAAAAAAAAAAAAAAAAAAAAACACCACGTACTTGATAGTATGACATCTCAAACTTAATTTTATATTAAATAAAAAAAATTTATATTATGTGTATATACTCAAGCTCATCGGCTACTCATTAATTTTTATTCGAATATTTAAATCATATGATTTTGATCCGCTAACGAATTAATTGAACCAATAAATAATCTTAAAATCGATTCGAATGCAATGCTGAAAATGAGA
Source organism: Metroxylon sagu (assembly GCA_017589505.3). Classification (NCBI taxonomy): domain Eukaryota; kingdom Viridiplantae; phylum Streptophyta; class Magnoliopsida; order Arecales; family Arecaceae; genus Metroxylon; species Metroxylon sagu. The sequence continues at coordinate 1,286,724 of JACVBY030000609.1, forward strand.
AAAAAACCACATGATCCTTCAAAAATTAAATTAGAATTAAACAGAGATCCTGAACAAATAACTAAATAACGTATGGTGCTCTGCAAAGCCTAATTTGCTGCTCTTGATGCTCACCTACGAAGAAAATTTTGTGACATGTGTAGTTTTTCTTCATGAAATAATGTCTAAGGAGAGCTTCATGTAACTAACAAAGCAACTTAGTAGGCCTTAAGAGTATTTATATTCATTTAGTCCCACAACAATTATATAAATAGTTTTTCAGTTTTTATACAGCTATATAAATATTTTTTAACTAATTTTTTTTAAAAATAAGATCTTGGATAGATATATAATTTGAATAAAAAAAAAAAAGACTCTCATGTTTTTGTTGCTCTAATTGAAGTATTACATTGATCTGACAAATTAATAGGACTGTGATATAAATTTTATATTATAGAATGCTTTATAAATTCGGACTCTACCATGTGTCTTATTTTTAGGTACGTATGATTGTGATACAATTAGGAAATGGAGAACCATTTACTAGCTGCTGCCATAATTGGGGGATATAAGCGATGGGACACCGGCAGCAAGTGTAAGCTGACAGGGACTTGGGTGCTCGTAGTGGTCTTCGAAATCATTGCATTTTTTTTAGCATATAAATCTTGGTGGCGAGCGGTGCTTTGCCGCTTCCATTGCTTTTCTGTGCTTTTAAGGGAGGAAAAGAGGCCAGGAAATCCATGGGCTTGGAGGTGATGAAAGGCCTTTGTTACTCTTCTGTGGTTTTGGTCCTCCTCCTGGCTGTCGCCGCTGCTCTCCCCGCTGAGGCTGCGGTGTCTGCCGACCTCCACAATGTTAGCACTTCCAGCCTGCCGTGGCACGCAGTAGACGATGAGTTTGCCATGCAGTCCGAAGCAAGTAGAAGGATTCTGGAGGAAAGCAGCGAGTACATTGGTTATAGGGCGATAAGAGAGCCCGGAAAGCCAGCCCCCAGGCCAGCCGATTCTGGTAAGCCATATACTCCTAATCCGTGTGAGCGAACTCACTATCGCTGCAGTCCACCAGCTTGACCTACTTCAATCCCTTCTCCATGTGCATTATTTTGTCGAAAGGTTCCATTGTCCTCGTTTGTCTGTGTCCTAAGAAATGCCCTCTTCGTCCTCAGGCCCGATAAGTGTGATGTAATCCGAGTCTTCAATTTGTAACATCAACAAACAAATTTGTAACGTTTTATTGTCATTTTCATTTTTGCATTCACATATGTCTTGAAACCATCATAACTTTATAACCCTTTTTTAATCTTTAGAATTTGTATGAATTTTAAAATATAAAAAATAATCAAATTTATACTTAGCTACATACGGATGTAACTAAATTCGGCTCATATTATATGCGCATAAGATGAAAGAAGCCTAGAAGTTGCAAAATTTAACCACAACTTACCTATCTGTATGCAATAAATGGGTAGTGTTTTTCTTCTCCCCTACAAATCAGTTCCCGCTAAACTTGAACATTAATTCAATTACCAATGGATGAGTTTTGGTTTGGCCTTTCATCTAGAGTAGTTGAGGAATCAATCAGTCGGCTCTCGGGCTTAATATATTTCAAATTTCTCTAGTTTACTTTATTTAATTTATTAATTATAAAATATATAAAAAGTTATAGAAAGCAATAAACATGATCATAATGTTTTGGAATGTGCAGTTACATTGTTAATTAATTTGATATTTTGGAACGAAGCACCCTCACCTTCGATACTCTTCGCGCTTTTGGTCAGCGTGATTTGAAAGTGTAACCATCGGATTTATATTTGCTATTATATGAGAAATAGATGAAATAAATTGGCTAAACGCAAGTCTCTCACTGGCTCTTTGCTAATAATATTTAGAATTGCTATTGCATGAGAATGCCTTGCTTTATTAGTTTAGATGTGGAATATTATTCATGGTAGGGGGTAAAATATATTTTTGACTAATTTTGTGGTTAAATCATTAGCAACACAAGGATTTTATGATACAAGGCAAGCAAATTGGCATGCATGATATATATAAATTGCAATATAGTAGTTAGAATTAATTAAAAATATAAACTTTTTAATAAAGTAATATATGCCGTCATTATTCTTAGAACTCAAATTAGCTGATCCGTTTAGAAAGGTCCACATATACATACAATATTCATATTATTTAATACGAATTAAGCCTATAATGTACCCACCCCATAACGTGGGATAAATTTTTATCTTTTCTAGTAATTTTTCTTCTAATCCCTTGAATCAAATATGCCCAGTAATGTAGGATGGTTTTGAAGATTATTTAAAACAAACAATTGAGCTATGACAATTCTGCATAGCTCTAATGACATTAAAAAAATAGTAATTCCATAAAAATATCCAATTTCAGTAACTTTAGACTTATTGAAAAGGTTTATCATATGAATATTTTAACCATTCTTAACAGAAAATCTAATAGTTTAAGATGAAAATGGCCAAAAGTTAGAACAATAATTACATGACATTTTTTAACTTTTTAAAAGATGTTTGTTTGTAGAAATATTAAATTTCAATGGTTACTATCTTTTCAATATCTACAACTAACGATGCAATTTTTGTTCAGATACAATTTTTTTGAGATCCAAAAGTGGCCAAAAGTATAGTTACCATCAAAAGCATCGTCTTGACAAATAATAAGATCACCAGTTACCGAAGAGTTACATAAACAAAGGTGGCTTGGAACAAAGTCAATGCAATAAGGGAAAAAAGAAAAAAACATAATCCCAGGTATCCCGTTGTTAACTAGGCACGGCAACCCATCTCATAAGAGTTAGCAAGATCATGGACAAATTTCTTGGAACCAATCAAGAATGTTTCCTGGTCAACCACTTCATCCTAGAGGATCTCCTTCCAGAATCTGACCGACCTGTCATTCCCGCATGTAATGAAGGCTGCCTCAAAGGGAGAGTGCTCTATCCAGCGTGGGGCACCTATGTGATTAGATGGCCACTTCGCTACCTTTTCAGCGGTGAGTGCATCCCAAATAACTACCTGTAGCCCGTCAAACAATTAGCCAAATCTAGCAAATGAACCAATGATACACACATAGCAATTCAGAAGCTTTGTGCAAAGGACAACTGACCTCATTGTTTGGTTCATCAATTGACAGAATAAATTCTTCTGTCTCATTGAAGACAGCCTGCAACCAAAAGCCGCTTTCAAAATTTAATACATGCATCAAATATATTTGTAAAATAAGTTGATGAAAATATGGAAACAAATTCCTACCGTTTCAGGTTACCTGGCATGAAATGTAAAATTTTACAACAATTCTTAATTAGAAAAAGTATGTAGATGTTCAAGTATATGGAAATAAGAGAATAAGGTTTAACCAACCTGGCAACGAAACTGTGTATGAACTGCACCTAAATATTGCTTGATCAGTCTTCCAGTGCCAACTTCCCACAACTTCACAGTGGAGTCCTTCCCGCAAGAAAGAATGAACCTAGTTGTTTGGCATCATGGAATGAATGACAATGTGAAAGGGACAGGAGTGAAACAAGAAGAAAATAGCTTGAGTTGTGCAGGATGTTGCTAGCGGGAGAGGAGCTGGACAACAGGAAATTAATCTTATGGACAAAAGAAAGGCCAAATGAGTAAAAGAAAAGCTAAAATCATCTCCCATTATCCTGTATTAGTATGTGTGGGGCAATGTAAGCTAGGAACTGAGCAAGATCTAATTGATTGGGAATAAACAAGCGAATTTAAGGCACCCATGAACGGTCACAGTGGCACAGCCATATGTAAAGGGCGGCATGCTCTCCATTTTCAAGCTTCAAGCTATTGAGGATGAGTTTCAGTGGCACCATATAAAGGGGGAAGGTGTATTCCTGCATGACTAAGCACTATACTAATCCATTCGCTCCATTACATTCAGCCTTTAGTTTCCAAAATCAAATGGGAACTGGTCATTTCATTTCTAATGAAATGTGTGGGGCTCTTCCCACTGTTTTAAAGCACTTAAGAACTAGTCTCCAAGGAGTTCCCAAAGCACATATATTATTACCCTGAATATTGAGTAAAAGACTCCTGATACTAAGATTCACCCACCAGTATTGAGGAAGGAGGCTGACATATAAACTTCTTGGCAACAGAAAATGGAGAGAAAGAACAAAGAGAAAAGGTGGGGGAGAAGAGTTTCCAGCATCTGCTGGCATTCTATACCGTTGGTCCCTTGTGAAACTTGCACTGGTGGCCTCCATTGACCCATGTGCCCCAATTATGGGCCGGACACACTGTGCAGTCACCCCATCCCATACCCGAACAGAACCATCTTTCGAGGCTGTAATGTAGATACTACCAGTTGACGAATATCGCACCTGCACAGCATAATTTTTAGTTACAAAAGAACAATTACCCTAATTGACTTAGAAAATATATTCATGTTGAGAACATGGTCCAAAAGTTTTTTAAGACGGAGAGCAACCAAAACAAACCAACATGCCTGGTTGATGGCAACATTAGCATTTAATTCTTGGACATGTGCTGATAAGTAACACTGGAAAGTATTGACATCATATAAATGTGGAATGTGATGATCTGTCCCTGTAAGTCGGTTATATTTTCATCAGTCATCAATTCTGATTAAAGTCAATTCCTTTAAAAAACAAACTTCTGGATGTGCAAATTGAATTATGAAACACAGCTCAATGAAAGGGCAATACTGTCATCTAGATGTTGCAAGTTTGATATATCCCGGTCTCAAACATGGCCCACGACAAGATAAACTGAATTTTAATTTTATAGGAACAGCAGCAGGCAACTACCATATGATGCCAATATTCTTTAACTGGTGCTAATTGGACAAAATCCATAAGGTGTATATTGTGTGACAATTAACAAAAACAAGATGTTAGATACCTGCCAAAAGATAATCCCCAGAAGGATGAAATGAGACTGATCTCACATTATGAGTATCCTGCATGCATGACAGAACCAAAATTTGACTTCATTTTGACATCAACCTACTAACAAGTTGAAAACCATGCATAAAACTAAAGAAGTATAAAATAGAAACTGCCAGAACCTGGATAACTCTGAAAGCTCTCCTCGCAACTGTTTTTGAAAAATCAAAAAACCTGAAAAACACTTTCTCAATGCATTATAAAAAGAAAAACATACATGAATTGCTCAATGCACAGACTTACAGAAATAAGTAACTTCAAGAAACATCATTTCTTCAGAAAGACTTTGAAAATTGAAGAGAAATTTCATAAAACTTGAATTCTTCAGTGGCATAAAGCAAGCAAAGGCAAGATATTTCATAAAGAATCTTTAGCTCTTCTCAATCTCTTCTCAATAATTACTTTTAGCTTTTCAAGTACTAGTATTTGGTACGTGCAAAGAACATGGTTTATTTAAGAAAAGAGAGCATTTTATTCACGGCTGTGATCCCACAAGTCAAGAATTTTTGGAGTAGATTTGATAAATATATTTCCTGTTTAATATTATTTACTTCTTTCTCTTGCTTAATCATTTAAGAGTGAATGTTGACAAGGGTATTAATGTATAGAAGGGGTCTATATATCCTTAAATTATATAAAGTTGCTTAATTTTCCAACTTTTCAATTCCCAAGAAAAAATCATAATTAGATTCCTCCATTGAAAATAAACCTTATAATAATCCTAATTTGATTTCTGTCTTTCAAAAGGTTTTAAAAAAATGCTATACTTTTATAAAAGAAGGGATTCTAGCATTGTTGGAGATCCATTCATGCAAACTTCAAAGTCAATGGTTGAGAAAAATATTAATTTAGTAAGAAATAAAAGGTAATTTTGAGTTAATTATTTCAATTTTTTTATAGAGTTTAGCTTTTAGTAATTATTCTAAATCTAAAATCTTTAGCAGCCATATGCATATCTGCACATGTCTCGTAACTAGTGAAAGGGAAAGCAGGCATGCACTCAGAGACTGCTTGTCGAGAGGAAATGTGTCAAAGAGGGATGTGGGAAGTGGAAAAGCATGGGTCCTACCTTGAAAGTTCAGGTTGAAATAGCCAAAATTCTATAAAACTTTATGCCATTGATGCCGGCAACACTACCTATGCATGACAAAAAGGCTAACCCTTAAAAAGTCAGATTATTATCTAGTTCTACAATATATAACAGGAAAGCCTTGTAATCGGCTTTACTATGCTGACACACAAGAAGACAGCTTGTAGAGAGGACTTGTGTCAAACAGAGATGTAGGCAGTGCAGAAGCATGGGCCCACTTTGGAAATCTGAGTTAGAAATAACAAAAATTCTACAAAACTTATTATTGGTTCTAGTAACACCACTTGCATATCATAGAAAAGGCTAACCTTTAAAAGTCAAATTATTATCTACTTCTATATGCAATGGAAAGCCTTGTGGCCTGCTTCACGCTACTGGCCTCAAGGATTGAAAACCCTCTTTATTTATTTTTGAGGGTTGCAGGATAATATGAATAAAAGAAGGATTTAGCCATTTTTTCTTGCCATAGACGATTCAGTTTTCCAAAAAAAAAAAAAAAGAGAGAGAGAGATTTTACCCTCTTTTTTTTTTTTTCCCTCGCACCAAGTGTACTTGTGGGACATTCACTGCAATCTACATGCAGTGTTTAAAATGCCAAGACTGGTATAACAGAAAAACAATGGATCCCTAAACTACATTAGCAGCTAATAAGACACCCATCATGGGTCTGGCAATCAGATGGCTGGTTGCAACACCCATAATATTCTTGATGTCCTGTTGAGGCTGTGGGACTTGAGATGGGAAAATAGTGAGAGTAAGGGAGCCTGAAACTAGTACTTCTGAGTTTTCCATGTCCATTGGATCAAGGACGTTCCAGTATTTTAATGTTCAATGCATGATATGCTATTGAAAGATGCACAGAGGCCTTTGTTCCCATCAGATCAGTGTTTTTTTCTTTAATATATTATCGTCATGCAATTTGATATTTAAACAAATTCCAACTTCTGTAATGTACACTTCATTTGTTTCTACAGAGCAATATTTATTAAATTTAGAAAGTACTAAAATGTTGCCTACTTTATCTAGACTTGATAACTAGACTCTTACTTTTCTATAATGCAATCCCATTCTTTCTATTTCTCATAGCAAAGTTTACATTAAGTATGATTTATTTGTTAAAAATTTAAGTATTCATATTTTTCCATGCGGCCAGCCTCTAAATCCACTATGGCTTTGGTAATCTCTAAAATGGGGGGAAGAAAAGAAGACTGGCTCGTCATTTTCCTTTGATTCCTGCAATTATGTTCTACCCCTAAAAACAGATCAAGTCCCTGTTCCTCGCACATGCATCATACATGTATATGCTTTGCTATTTTATTATGTACCCATACGCTTGAGTTATCTCATGGGTCTTATAGAATTATATTAGTAGGAATGCGCGTTTATTGCAGATGCTCAACTCTAGTGCAAGTAATGGAAGAGTTGATGATCATATATCTGAATTGACATGGAAGTTTGTCAAAGTACAACCTACCAAGTATTGAGACAAGCACAAGTGGACAAGGTAACATAGAGTAGAAGACAGTGATCATGTGGGTTAGCAGCAGGACGTACATGTGGCAGCACTGAACTCTGTCTAGTTTAATAGCTAACTTACAATCTCCTAAAATTTTATTTGTTTCCCAATTATAGTCATCGGTCATCCTAATTTTGATGGCTTCAATGTTTTAGTTGTTCAATAAGGCCTATATTATATAACAAAGTTTGATTTCATTTACATACTATTTGGAATAAAAAGACAAAATTGATGTAGCTAACATGTGATAGGTTCAGATAAAGACAAAATATATTTGCATATTTGACAGGAGAGATTCTCTCATTAGTTGTCCAAATAACTAATAACCACATAAGAATTCACCTATTTTTGTAATGCATTTGGTCTCGAAAGTCATTTACAGATGAAATTTTGAAACAAATCCCAATTTTGGGTCAGACTCTACCAAAAAATGAAAATTTTCAGTCCAAAATTTGACATCTTAATTATTAAAAAAAAAAATCAAGATTACATTTTTGGAAGAAAGCTGACACATTAAAAGTCAATTCACAAATGAGTGCCAGTTCAAACCAATTACAAGCTCATCATTACCAAGGAAGAAAACAGTACATAAGAGAACACCTACGTAATTTGGGAAAAGAAATGAGCAAAAGGTCTTTCATTAAAATACTTGGAAGATACATACTTTATGGTGTGGTCTTTTGCCCCAGATATCAATATAGTACCTTGAGGATGGAAATCCAGATCATTTATAGGCTGCAAAGCACCAACATACATAAACAGAAAATAAAAATAGGATAGTAGAGAAAAATGAGCTACTCAAATATTGGTGTGCCAACCATGACCAATAGATGCAAATTTCAGTATATGGTATATGCTATATACAAATCCTTCACATACCAATAGTTAAGGTTATCATGCCAAATATGATATTTAAAACAACCATATAGAAATCTAAAGAACAAAGTCAGATCATTTCTTTGAACAAAAAGGACGAATAATAAAAGGGAAAACAGTAATCTAGATGAATAAGTCTTACGGATACCAACAAGAAATTTTCATTGAAAAGGATTTTCTCACGACATCTAGTAAAGTATGATGTTTAGCGCTCACTAAATAGAAATTTAAATGCATCGGCAAAGTTTCTTCCATTATAATGGAAAGAGTGAAGGCAGTATATTTAACTAACAAGAGTTAACATTGATCAAGGAAATATTATGGAGAAGTTATGAAGCAATAGTGCATTGAAGGCTAGAGTTTCTGCCAGCAAAATGAGGGCTCAGACAAGGTTCGACAAAATGGCTATACATAAAAAACTGATAGTGGACTCCTAAAAAGTTCATAGAGATTAAAGATGCAAAAACACAGTACATGATTTTTTTTCCCCTTCCTAGGCTTGTCTGCTTCCCTAGATATAAATCAGAAAATTGATAGTCCCATCCAATAGTCCAAGGAGCTTCACGAAATGTACTTCTCTAGCATTTTTGCATTAAGCAGGCATGCCCAAAACTAAGGTCTCTTTTTCCACGTTCCAAGAGCTGTCTAACCAGAAAGAAAGATGCTGGTTGCTGACCTCTTTTTCACCAATGTTGATTGCAGTGCACAGGTAAATAAGCAAAAGGGAGCCTCTTCCATGGTGGGTTAGGATTGGATCAATTGGGCCAAGAAGATCTTTCTTTACCTTATGGTGGTGTTTGGTATGGGGTGGTATTTAAAATATTGCCGGTGATAGGATTACCTATTTGGTATCCTTATTGTGGTAGTGATCTTTGATCATTGAGGGATTAAGAGCATTGCCCAAAGGGGTGACCTTAATCCCACCCAAGGGGTTAGGAATGTTAGATCATCATGGTGATGGTGATGTACGCCAAAATTTATGAACAATTTTGTCCCTATATTTATCAATCTCTTCCCCTTATATTAGAATATTATAATATATAAATATTATATAAAAATATATTAATATGTAACTAATCTTATATTATCATAATATTATATTATAATATTTATAATTAATTATCATTATAAATATTATTATAATAATTATATATTATAATATTATTATATATTATATATTATAATATAATATATAATAATATTATATTATTAATGCATTATATATAATATATATTATAATATTAATAATTAATATAGTATAATATTATAAGAGAAACTTTGCTACATTCAAATATAACCAAGCCTAAATTCAGTCACCTCCCCCATACTTGGATCCACACAGTTCACGAATCCCAAAGATGAAAAAAAAAGTAAAAAAAAGTGAGGTGACTCTGGAATTCATGTGGATTTAAGGATGAAAAAGGTGACTAAATCTTGAAATGTAGCCAAGTCTACCTCATATATAATATATTTTAATGAGGTAGACTTGGCTACATTCGAAGGTAGTCAAGTTCAGGATTCGATCAACTTCCTCACCCTTATTCACCTTTAGATTTACATAAATCTTGAAGCCACCCCATCTTTTTCATTTTTTTCATTTTTGAGATCTATAAACTTTATGAATTCAAGGATAGGAGAGGTGACTAGATCTACACTTGCCTACATTCGAATGTAATCAAATCTACCTCTTTTAATATATTATATATTATATATTATATATAAATATTTTGCACTTCTTAAATTAAAATTGTAGGTTTTCTATTCATATATTATACCAATAGGTTTTCAAGGATATTATTGGTATTGCATGCATGGTGATATTCTATTTCAATGGTATACCAAATATAGTGATCTATGATCATTGGTGATCTTTGATTATTGAAATATTCGTACCAAATGGGATGATGTTGGATCATTGGTGATCCTATCACCAAGGAAAGTTACCATTGGTGATCAACTAAATGGCCCCTAAAATTAAGCTTTTATAAGATTTGATATTCTTTTGATTCGCAATCTTTCAACAACTAGAAAAGAACTACAGATTTTATGCCATGTATGTTTGCCCCAAATAACACTTCTCACGGCTATGAAAAAAGAGAGCTTCTTCCAGCCCTTTGGAATACCACCAGTGTATTAAAAGGCTGTCTCTTTCTCACACACACAAACATTTATTTTTTTCATGGTCCTATGAAATCAATTGTTTTCTAGTCCCATGAAATTATTTAGTTCTCTCCTTCCTCCCTCGTCTCTCCTCTGTGTGTGCATGCCCTATGAAATTCCCATGTAGAGACGTAAAGCTCTCTCTCTCTCTCTCTCTCTCTGCGCACGCGCGCGCATCCTATGAAATTCCCATGCAACGAAAAGTTATCTTTTTTATGTGTGTATGTCCTATAAACTTCCCATGTTTGGGAAAGTAATCTCTAAGTGTGCGTAAGCATGTCTGCTTTTAAATTCATACTAGCACAAAAAGTGTGGCAATCTTCCAATATAATTTCTGAGGGCAGCTGTCAAGGAAAGTTTAGCTTTTATAATATCAACCATCACAAAGCAAGAATTCTTTCACAAGAAACAATTGAATAGTAGCATGCATTTGAGGGATTCCTGCTATTGAAGTTTTTCAAACCAGACAATTATCAGCCACCAGCAATAGCCCAGCCTTTCCTTTAGTCCTCAAGACAATTAAAGAATTTAGCATTATTGTGCATGTTTATGAGAGATTTGTATATTCATTGTCAACATCTCTAGGTTTTAGCTAATTTAGGGTTCCAAGTCATCTCATTTTCATGAAGCTAAGATCACAAAAATCATCAGATGTAATTTAATACTAGGCCAAAGAAAATGAACCCAGTATAAAATTACTAAACTGCATATTCCCAAGACCACAAATCATTATCAAAATCAACTTTATCCACTCTACTATCTCATCTAATCTTCATGCACTCACCCATGTTATCTTCGCTTAACACATTCTGAACTCTCTAGATAATAAATATAGACAATCTTAAGATGTAAACAAATCCTTCCTAGCTTTCAGACAAATTGGCTTCCTTAATATCATCTCTTGGTATCCATTTACTTGACACTTTTTTATTCACCACCTTTTGGAGCCAAGCAGGATACACCATCATGGAATTTACTATTGTCTTTACAAGTATAACAGGATGATCAAATGTCAAAAGAAATAAAGAATGCCCACAGAAAAATAATACATTAATGAGTGCATAAACAAAGTAGAATGGACATAAAGCCAAAGGAAACACCTTACAATACAACTCTGCGACCAGTAAAATAATATACTAGATGATAAAGATGTGAGCATTTTGTTCAGCTACAACTGGAAAGCAGTACAATTAACTAGGAAGATTTAGTAATTAACCTATATCCTTTTCTTTTGCTCCATCAGGATTTCAATAAATAGAGCTTCAAATGAACAAAAGAAAAAGAACGACATAGCTTGCTACATGGGTTGTTTTTAAAAGCTCAGATTCAAAGATTCTTGCCTATATTCGTTTGATTTATCTGATGACTGGAAGAAAAAGATTCAGCTATCTGCTGGTCATGCTGCTTCAAAATATAATATGCACCAGATAATAATAAGATATGGAAAGATTAGTATCTTTCAATCAGTCCATCCTAAAACCTTGTAAGTCATTGATGTAGTCATTCCAAAAAGTGAAATTAAGTTACCTGCGAGTGATCATAGAATGTTCGAATAACAGGGCGCACAGGCCCATCCCTGGCATCCGCAAGCATCATTTGTTTAATCTTTGCAACCTGCAAGAGAAAATCAGCTAATTGAAGTTGGGTGCCAGTGCATAATATCATGTAAATATTATTATATGTGAATGAACAACCTAAAAGAAGAATTAACGTAGCTTGCTTACAGAAGACCAAATTGATAGATAAAAATATAAAAAAGGTTGATGGTTTTAAACTTTGGTTACAAATAAAGATATTAATAAAAATGAAATAAAAATTATTATAGATAAAAACTTAAAAGATGAAGTTGTAGATATTAAGAAAATAGGAGATAGAATAATTTTAATTAACTTAGTGACAGATAAGGAGTCAATAAATATAATTAATGCTTATGCTCCTCAAGTAGGTTTAGATAATGTCACAAAGTAAAGTTTTTGAGAGGATATGGATGGAATAATTCAAGAGATTCCTATTAGAGAAAAAATATTTATTAGAAGATATTTGAATGGACATGTAGGAAAGTATAATATATATTTTGAAAAAGTACATAAAGGTTATGGATTTGGAGATAAAAATGATGAGAGAAATGTCATTTTAGAGTTTGCAATGGCATATGATTTAGTATCAGCCAATACATATTTTTAAAAAGAGAAACTCTCATTTGATCACTTTTAAAAATGGATATAATATTAGTCAAATAAATTTCTTTTTCATTAAAAAATTGATGGAATGTTTTGTAAAAATTGCAAGATTATATCGGGTGAGGGTCTAATTACACAACATAGATTAATGATTATAAATACATGTATTCAAAAATGGAGGAGAAAGACTATAAAGTATAAGTATCAAAGGATTAGGTGGTGAAATTTGAAAGAAAAGAAACTAATAGCTTTTAAAGATAAAGTGATGAAGGAAAATGGAGTATATATGAAGAGATTAATATCATATAGAAAAAAATGGCTAATAGTATTAGAAAAGTAGTTATAAAAGTATTAGAAAAGTCAAAAGGAAAAGAACTATATGATAAAAAAACTTGGTAGTGAAATAAGAAAGTTCAATTAATAGTTAGGCTAAAGAAAGTGCTATAAAAAACTATCTAAATGTAAGAATAAAGAAGCATATGAAAATTATAAGATAGTTAAGAAAGAAGTTAAAAAAAGGTACAAAAAACTACATGTAAGGTATATGAGCAATTATATCACAAAATAAAAACTAAAGATGAAGAAAAAGACATAGAATTGCAAAAGTAAGAAACAGAAAAACTAAAAATATGTTTCAGATCAAATGCATTAAAGATAATGATCAAAAAGTTTTGATTAAAAAAAAGATCAAAGAAAGATGAAGAAGCTATTTTAATAAATTATTAAATAAAAATCATGTCAGTAATTTAGAATGCCCTATTAGCTTCACTAAGAATAAAGTTATGGTGTATACTCGTAAAATTAAAACATTTGAAGTAAATGAGGCTATAATAAAAAAAGAAAAAGAAAAAGTTGTGAGACCTGATAAAATTTCTATATAAATTTGAAAATGTTTAGATGATACTGGAGTAAAGTAGATAACAAATTTATTTAATATAATTTTAGAAACTAAAAAAATGCCTAATGAATGAAGAAAGAGTATTATAATACCAATTTATAAGACTAAAGGAGATATTCAAAATTGCTCTAATTATCGTGATATCAAACTCATGAGTCATATTATGAAACTTTAGAAAAGAATAATTGAACATAGATTGAAATGTACTATAAAAATATCAGAGAATTAATTTGATTTTATGCTAGAAAGATCGACTATAAAAGCTATTTTCCTTCTTAGAAGGTTAATGTAGATAATATAAAGCAAAGAAACAAAATTTTCATATGATTTTTATTGATTTAGAGAAAGCATATGATAGATCCCTAGAAAAATCATATGGCGGGTGTTAGAAAAGAAAGAAGTATCTATTAGGTATATTAACATAATAAAAGATATATATGATGGGGCAGTTACTAGTCTAAGAACTATTGGTGATAATAATAGTGAATTTCCTATTACAGTACGCTTATATCAAGGATCTGCTTTTAATCCCTATCTTTTTATTTTATTTATAAATGAACTTACTAGACATATTCAGAATGATATTCTCTGATGCATATTATTTGCATATGATATAATACTAGTAGATGAAACTAAAACTAAAATTAATCGTAAATTAAAAATATGGCGTAATACATTAGAATTTAAAGGTTTTAGGTTAAGTAGGATAAAGACAGAATATATGGAATGCAATTTTAGTACAATTAGAAATGAAAATGAATATAGAGTACAAATTGAGGATCATGAAGTTGCTAAAAATGATCATTTTCGGTATTTAGGATCAATTATTTATAAGAAAAGATTAAGGATGATGTTATCCATAAGATTAAAGCAAGTTGAATAAAATGTAAAAGTGCGATTAAAATATTATGCGATCATAGAGTACCTACCAACTTGAAAAAAAAAAAGTTTTAAAAAATAGCCATAAGACCATGTATGCTTTATGACATAAAATGTTAGACAGTTAAAAAAATACATATGCATATAATGAATGTGGCGAAAATAAGAATGTTAAGATGGATATGTGATAAGAGAAAAAAAGATAGAATAAAAAATAAAATTATTCGTAAAAAGATAGAGGTAGCTCCAATTGAGGATAAATTAAGAGAAGGACGACTTAGATGGTTTGGACAAATGCAACGTAAACCTAAAGATGCACCTGTGTGGAGAAGTGACTTGATACATATAGAGGAAAAAAGAGATAGAGGTAAACCAAAAATCACATGAGAGGAATCGATAAAAAAAAGACTTAAACTTTTTGCATCTTACAAAAAATATAACTCAAAACTGAGCTGAATGAAAAAAAAAATATTCATATAGCTGACTCCAACTAATTTTGGATTAAAGCTTTGTTGTTGTTGTTGTTAAATGAACAACCTCGAATAATTTGATTGATGTATCCGAACTCCCAGTTGCAACAAAGCGGCCATCTGGACTAAATCTTGCACATCTAGCAACATTCTACAAAACCAGGATAATCTGCCGTTAGTAATTGAAGGATTAAACCAAGTATTGAATCAAAACAAAAATAAGAAGTGCATGATTACATGGCCAACATAGAAAGGAAATTAAGGCATTTCATTTTCTCTAAGATTGTACGTAGCTCAACAAAGAAATCAACATTATAATGGTTATTATATCAGGTGCCACGGGCTCGGAAAAAAAATGATTGCAGCAAAAATAAAAATGTTGATGTGCATATGTTTTATACGTGTGCAGACTACAGTTTGCAATGGTATACAAGGGAAAGTTTAAAAGATGGATTCATTAAAAAAAAATTAACATTAAATTTTCTCAATAACATTTTAAATACACTCTCC
The DNA here is from genome assembly GCA_017589505.3 of Metroxylon sagu. NCBI lineage: Eukaryota > Viridiplantae > Streptophyta > Magnoliopsida > Arecales > Arecaceae > Metroxylon > Metroxylon sagu. Next base: position 1,302,238 of record JACVBY030000609.1, read on the forward strand.
AGAAATGCACATCACTACAAAATGTAATGCCTTGACCTTATTAAGAATTGATAATAGATGATCTTTTCCATACCTTATGTTCTGAAACATGTCTAGGCTCATGTTTTGGGAAACTCTTGGATGAACCTTTGACATCCTGCATTGCACTAAATTTCATATTTAAATATGTCAGACACATCGTATGACAGCAGCCTCAAATAATAGAAAAGTATACAGTAAGCTTGGAGTTATTAGCCACAAGATGACTAACAAACTAAAAGGTAAAATACAGCGCCTAAAATATTAAAAGGATTTCACAATCATAGGCCAAGACTTGTAAAATATGCATTAGAGTATACACTAATGCCCATTTGTCCATGACCTGGTATCAATATTGTCGGTTGTACTGACACAGGACAAATAATGTCCGTAAAGGATGTGTGGTATATGCTAGTCACCTGAAATCTATGGAATTGGTAGGAAGAGGTACTAAGCCATATCCTGCAGGCATACCAGCAACAGAGTCAAAGAGGCCACCAGAAGAAACTCCCCTTGAAGCCTCATCTCTCTCCGCTGCAAGACCCTGTGGAGACTTCAGAACCCAACAACTCCGAAAACCTGAACAAACTGAAAACATAGATACAAAGGAAATCGAGGAAAAATGAATCAAAAACCAAATCTTACCTTGGCTACAAGTTCAAGAAGCTTGTTCGGAGGGGCTTCGGTGTTCAATGGCGTCATGGTCGCTGAAGCTACTGCAGTCGCCGCCTGCAAGTTGAACCATTGAAAATAGCTAACAGAATCAATTCGAATTCCACAAGAAGAGAGGAATGAGAAGAAGCATGCCTGATTGAGATTGTTGTCACGGAGATGGGCGACTATCAATGCATTGACCTGGCGAAGGAGCTTCCCGTGCTGAAGGGTCTGCTCCAGGCTTGCCTCCATCCCAGAAACCCCCGGGAGGCTGCTTGCAAGAGAGGATTTTTCTTCAAAACCCAAGCCTCCCACCAGCTAAGAACCCGAATTCGTAAATCAAAATCCAATCCTTTTCACCATATAATGCAAGGCTTGGTCTTCCAAGAGCTAGGTTTTGCCACAAAAAGCTCTGTCGTTTCAGAGTTTGAATCTTTTCCCTCTTCCTGTCCCTCTGCCGGACCGTAATCTCTCTCGACCTGAGACGAATTACGCGATTCGAGAGCACCGATCCTTACCTTGCTAAAACCCTAACTCGTCCTTTTGCCTATTCAATACTCACAGTTTATCCAGGTAGTTCCTTTGGATAAGGGCAAAATTGTAAGCTTATCCAATTCAACCGTTCAGCCGGTTTCCGGTCCCGGCGTCAGTGGAGGAGGGTACGCCAAGATGGCAGGCAGACGAAGGAAGGCAGACAGACGGTGATAGAGGCAGAGGGCGGCGGAAACAGGAAGCGAGGGGAAAGAGATCAGGGCGTCAATGGGCGGCGGCGGAGGGTGTACGGCGGCCGATGGAGGCCGGAAGTGGGCGTCGGGTCTCGAGGGCGGCGGTGGCGAACGGAGGCAGAGGAGGGACAGTGGCGATGGAGGTCGGCGGAGCTCGCAACCGGGCACGGAGAAAGGCACGGACCATGGAATGGATTGAGGTGACCGGTCGGTCGGTTTTAAAAAGAACCATGCCGTTGTTTTCGAACGGACGGATGTCGAAAGGCTTCACAAAATTGGATGGAACCGACGGGGCTGGATCCCGTTGAGAAAAGTCCGCCTTTTATTATTTTTTTTAAAAAAAAATAGGTAAACCAAAATTATTGATGTAAGGAAAAATGTTTTAGCAGTTAAACAACCGACTAAATCAACGGAAGTGCAAATCCTTCCCCTTTAAAAAATTATTTGATCAAATAGATCTTTCATCATAATTATTTATATTTTTATTTTAAAAATTAAAATAAAAATTATAATAATGTTAAATAGGACCGTATAGTTGGGAGTACCATGAGATCGAAAAAATTTATATTGAAAAAACTTTTGAGCTTTTTCCGATGCACTATTCGAAACCCATTGATACTCCGATAGAAAACGGTTATACTTTGAGTATCAATCAGTACCCTAAATCAAATGAGAAAAGAGAGAGAATAAGCAGAATTCCTTATGTTTGTACGGTGAGAAGTTTGGTGCATACGATATTGTGTACTAGCTCTGATATTATCTTTGCTTAGTTAATCGATATCAAAGCAATTCAAAACCTACTTATTGAGAAGCAACAAAGAGGACCTTTGGTTACCTTTGTGGTATGCCAATCTCGTTCTATGTTATTTGAAAGTCGACTTAAGATTAAAGAATTTTTGTGACTCTTACTAAGCTAGTGATAGAAACAAACATAGGTCCACATTAGGATATATGTTCATCCTTGAGGTGAAGCTGCCTCTTGATGCATTAAAAAACAAAATTACACTGCCCTATCCACGATGGAAGCCAAATATATTACTTGTTTGGTTGCTATCCAAGAGGCCATGTGGCTGAAAAGGTTCTTAAGATAACTCGAGATGTCAACCGGTACTCATGAGACTATTCAGATATGTTCTAATAGTATGGCGGCATTACAGTATGCCAAGGATCCTAATATCATGGTAGGACCTAATACATTGATATCCGATATCATTTCATTCGGGACATGGTCAAGCAAAGAGAAGTTACACTTATACATATCTTCACTAGCAGGATGGTGCCTGATCCATAGACTAAACCCATTGCTAAAAATGTGTTCCATGCTCATATAAGGAGTTTAGGTCTGTATAGAGTTTGACAAACCAATATGTGCTCAAAACTTATGTGAAAATTCTAAGTCTATATAGTGTTTAACAAAGAGAGACTGTGTTATGGACATTGTTAAAATGAAATGCTTATTTTTATTATTTTATAATGTGTTTCATAAATATGATATTGTAAGGCATATGTGTATATAAATGTCATAAGCTTAGATAAGCCCACTCACGCGGATGATCACCCTGTCACTTTTGTGATAAGCAGGATGAGATTAAAATGACAGTAATAGACGCTTAAGTAGCGATATTATGAAAAAAATGCATATATTGTATAAAACATAAAAGATGCATGAGTTGCACAAAATGTTGCATGGGTTGCATATTGCATGAGTTACAAAATGCATAGATTACATAAAACACTGCATGAGTTGCAAGATGCATAGGTTGTAAAATGATTTTATTCTATTGAATTACATAAATTATAAAAAAGTCACCCTGATTAAGAATAATGAGACTCAAAGGAGTTAGATACATAGTATGTATATTATTATGTCCACAAATTCGTATCAAGTGATGTCTTGACTTGGATTTGTATAGCATTTGAGTTTATCATAGCTCATTGAGTGGGAGCTTCACCATAGCATGTATTATGTTGCCTGCGCTAAAGTCGATCTATTAGGGGGTGACGTTATAAATTCCCTCTCTATCACTATGTGAGCCCTACAACTATGTAGTTTCATTGAACTTGGACCTATATAATGAAGTTAGAGTTTATGATAACTTTTGTAGCTTTATCATCTAGGGTCATGAATGATACAGCCATATAAAACATTACTAGAAGATTGACTTAACAAAGATGGATTGATACAAATGTTCAAGAAAGATTATTTACGAGCACGCCTTGAATTTGTGATCCATAACTTGAGCAATTATGTGCATGAGTTGCATATGATCATGAACATAGATGTATGACTTCATGATCTCAGATACTGCTCAAAGTTGAGTATCTTAAGGAGTTGAGAAGACTTAATTATATGTGATCAGATTTTCTAGGATACAGACGAGATTGAATTAAATTGTGTGCTGCATAGTTATGTGTTAACTTAATGCAGCACTTCTACTGTGTGTTACACTATATGTGAATTTTGTCAGGTCGCACATCATGTGAATTTTGTTGGGTCGCACATCCCACTACACTGTATAAGGAAAAAAGTGAAATAAGATTGTGAGTATTGTTCCTACATGGATGAGTAGGAGATTGTTAGCTCTTGGCTAACCTGGTAATGAGTGCCAGGTCATGCGTCCACGTTAACATGCTCACATAGGCTATCAAGAGGTGATGGCTGTGAGGTGGCAGGTGGCCTCCAGATTAAAACAAAGATAATTTCCTATCATGAAAAGCAGCAAACACCAAGACAAGCTCTCTCCCTCACTCTCTAGTTCTTCGGCGATCTCCTCGCCTCTTCGGCGATGCAGCCTAAGGTGTAACGTAGCAAGAGACTCTGATAGCCTCCACCACTAGCCAACGATCCTCTCGTTACTTCCACCATGAAACAGAGGTTAGTTCCCTATTTTTTTCCTAGGCAAGAAAATAGAGCATCATGATTCTACCTCCTCTAAAATAAATTCATCCGTCATATAGGTGTACATTATCACCCAAACAACCAACTAAAGTTATTTATTTCCTTCTCATCCTTGAATGAAACTCTTAAATATCCTTGATAAACATCCTTAAAATATAATCCACTAAAGGTTTGAACATTTAATTCATAATAATATCTACGAAAGTTGTGTTAATACTCAATCTTAGCACTAAAAATTCCTAATATCCATAACTCTAAAAATAAATCTTTAAAAAAATCTAATTCATTACTAGAGACTAACAGATCTGCCCACTAAAAATAAAAATTTTGAAGCCTAATGTATTAAATCTTAAATTATATTTTTTTTACTTAATAGATTAATAATAGCATTAGATTCAACCAACTAATTGGTAACTCCAAAGCCTATTATCTCCGTAATCAACGATTATCATAAAATAAGATTCACATATAGAATCTACCCATAGGCCCTCAAATAAGATAATCTCTCAAATCAATTATAATGATATCATCAAAATCTCAATATATTTAGTGAAATAATCAAATAACACGGCATCTTTATATGTCTCCAAGAACTAACCTACCTATACTCCCAAAGGATATGAAGCCTAAGTTCTTGTGAAAAGATATCTTGTTTTTAATCAACCTTAAGAAAAAAAGAAAGCTGTTTTTTAATAAGAGGGCAGAATAAGTCCCATGCCATCCCTACCCTTCCTTCCAGACAGATTCTAAGTTACAAGCTTCACGAAAAATCAAATCTTACCAGCTTTAAAAATATGTTGAGAAGAAAATAAGAAAAGATTGTTTTTGGAATGCCTATATCAAAATCATCTATTCTTTTCCCAACTGTTTGATTATGAACTGTAGAAATTTAATCATTCACTATTTGGAGTACGCAAAATAAATGTTCAATCATTTACAATTGTCTACTCTATCAATCCCATGGTACCCTAGTATTTTAAAAAAATAAAAAATAAATAAATAATGTAAAGGTTGGGACTCCTCACTTGATTAGCTGCACGCCTCCTGAATGGCGCATTCGAGCCTGCACGTGACTATCACATGCTGCCTCCTTAGCGAGCTGCAGCTGTAGTGTATTGCATGGTGGAAACGAAGTTTCCATTGTATGGTGAGATGATGGACCAGAGGCTTGGAGCTACGCATTCGCTGCATCATTTTTGGGCGAGGCTAGTAACAGACTCGCCTGCATCACTCGCTGAACACGAAATAAGATTTTGCCATGCTTTATGTTCCACACCCATCGCATGGTCAACCTGAAACAGGCCCCAAATCTATATTCAACCGAGATGACAGGTTTCAAATCAAAAGAAACATGGTTGTTGTTTAACTCTCCTCTAGCTCCCTCTCAACTATCATCATGAAGACTTCTAGATCAAAGGTAACCAATGAATGTTAACATTGACTCTGCAGGTTATCTGTCAGATTTCAGAGTTAGTATGTTCTACAGAACAGATTAATCTAGTTCATTTTCTAAACCCATGGGCGTTATGCAGAAATTCATATTATCAAGTTGGTCAAATCTCACAGATACTAAAACATTGGCTTTTGCTGCATATACATTTGCCACGAAGTAATATAAATCTCACCATAAATTCCTGGATTCAGATTCTCATAACCAAGTTTGTGTCCTGCGCTTATAATACGATTATCCAAATTCCAAATAATATGACGTGTATAACTTTTGACATTTATGGTTACTCATAGTTAAGGACAGTACAACTAAGCAGTTCATCCAAGACGGTAATAGTTTTTGGGACCGACTGCTGGGCAACTGTTTGCGGAGCGGCTGGCCCCAGCTTATCTACAGGCAAGGACATGATAGCGACACCCGTTCTTCCAGCATGCCCTACCAGGTAAGTAGGGCACCATGTTAGAGAAAAGCATCTCAGCATATCCTGATTTCTAGGTGGAAAGATTCAGCATATGAAGCTGGAATAAGCATTTTCCAGACTCCAAAGTAATGCTAGCAAAAAAAATCCAAGACAAGTTGCTCCATATAACTCAACCAACATGCATTGTTTCAACCATCAGGATATGAAATGAACATTTTTTATTAGTATGAAGCATCAGATCATAACTAGCACGGAGTCATAATAAGCAGAAAACACCGAATCAACCAACCGCACAATTTTGCATTCATAAAGCGCGATCAAGCACAGAGGGCGAAAAAAGAATAAACAGAAAAAAGAAAACTAAATGAGGATAAAAAAATAAATTTAAAAAAGAAAAGATCGCAGCACAGCCTTGCCTGCCTGCCTACTAAGCCATCTGTAAATTGGATCTACACAACAGCAGACTTCCAGCCAAAAAGGAAGATGATTTAACCTTGTTTTCAAGCCTTTAAGCAATAGATGCAATAAGCTTCAAACCATTCCACATGAAGTGCATTTTTTGGCACCTGTTTTCATTTTTTTCACAAAAGAAATATTAACTTTGTATATGGATTTTACTGATGTCCAGCTCAAGCGTGTTACCAGATGTTAAGTGGCCATTTTGCTGTCTTCACATCAAAAACTGAATAAAAAAGGCCGCTATAGTTTTCTGGGCATTAAAGCAAGTCACACTCTCATAAGCCACCAGTGTTGTAGCATAAAACCAATCAGCACAACATCAGCTACATATAGAAATCATCACAGGAAGGCTACAGATGCAGGTCAAGAAAGTCCTAAAGCCCTTGCATTAACTGATTTTTATTACATGCCAGACCTCACAGATAGCATATATGCATGGAACTGTTCCACTGAATACATCACTGAAAAGAAAGAATCAGCAGATGGCTTGAGAAAGAATTGTGGCCATCTGTTTGGGCACATAACAAATGTATGGATCAAAAAACTTTTACCTCCAGAATGGATGGGGGAGTTCCAAATAACAAGAGTGGCAATCTGTTTTACTATATGTTCGTTCTATAAAGGAGATCTCGCATATAATGAGTTACACCATCTCTCCTCAGAATATTGAAAAGACATGGAAATGATCAGACTGACCGTCCAAGTAACCACCTCATGAAGCCTCTCAGCCTGGACAACAGCTCCTTGATTTACACATCACTGGTAAAGATGCATAATGAAATGTGGAACTTGTTGCAATGTTGCAACTCTCTGCTCCAAATGGGAGAACATAGAAATCAAACCTCTTCACTTGTAGCACATAAACGCTCTGGAAAAAAATAACCACAGGATGCATATTTAGAAGATCAGAGTACATAAAATAAGTAAAATGAAACAAAACCAGAATTCAATTTATTAAAAAAAGAGACCTTCAGAGTTATCATTGCAGATTGTTTACATTATCTTCCAAGAATTTAGATTAGATGAACTTTACATAATCTACATAAGAATTATAGTTAAATTGAGTCTCCATGAGAAACATTTATGAAGTCCAGCACCACCATGGGTTCATGCAAGCAATCTCTAGTTTCTTGAAGGCCTTACATTTTGCAGTCATATGATGAAAATTCTTCCATAAGGACAGGTCTAATCCTTAAGTAGAAATTATGAGAGTTTTATGAATTTTTAAAATTTTTCTATGATGATTTGTATCCACAAACTTTGATAAACCAAGTGAATTTTGGTGGAGGTGATTTGCTGATTCTTGTCTGCATGGCTTCAAATGAATAGCATGCCAAGAAAATGTTCTTATGCTAGACTTTAAAAGCAGTAACTTGCCTGGCTAGTTTAGTTAATAATCTAATAAAAGTTTAAAATACATTCACAAATTTGTCACCATTTACAAAATAACTTTATTACGCAAAATCACATTACCATCTAGCTTCTCCATAGCAAAAATGGTTCAGCAGATTGGCTTTAACTTGTCATACAGTGGATTAATGAAATGGAAATTTAATTCTAATTTGTAAAATTAGGTATATTAAATAATCATCAGTTTTGAAAGCAATATTTGTTATACTCAAACAAATAAAAATCGACAACAAAAAATAATTAATCGACTTAGGAAAGTTTAGCTTTAACAACTAAGGGTAAACAGGTTTAGAGAAGTTTCTACACAAGTCCCTGGAATAATCCACTCATAGCAGACCACTAACAAAATCCACCCACCAGTTTATGACCTGCTTTAGCAGGTGAAGAAGTTAGATAGGAAAAAACAAAGGATGGTGCAAAAAAAAAAAAAAAAAAAATCGCAGGACAATCCTTGTGTGTTTATTGTTTATCAATAATCTATGTGTGTTTCCTATACGTATCAGCTGTGTGTTTGTCTTTATGTTTCATGTATCACAAAAAGTATTGCAGGAACTTGTAAATTTTGATCTACTCACTCCATGAGGAAAATTAAACCTCCTGTTACCTTGTAAGTTCATATCCGCTCACAGCTATGAATAAAGATGAAATAGCTCACCTGAGATGCCACCATGATGCTTCATGATAGCAAAGAGTTTACTGATTGTAGTGGGCACATGGTTCTCCTTGACGATATTAAATAAATTATATAGTGAATTTCTCTAAGTTCAACATGAAAGTTACAAACAGGACAATACACTAGCATGGAACAGCATGCATCAGTCAGTCAAAAGCTTTACATGTTGCCATATGACATGTTTGTTGAACCAACTACAAGAAATTGTGATGTTGACAAGTCAATAAGACGCTAGCCAGATTAGCAGAACGACACAGCAACTTCATGGGAACATTAATTTCGAAAAAGCTTAAGGAGCTTGCTCATTAATGTGAGTGCAACCAGCAGGGTTTCCCTTCTATGTGGCACCCTTTGAACCCTAGAATATAAATGACTCCAAAATATATCAACCAAAGAACTCAATCCTATCAATTTAGGTTGACATATCATGGTGGTTCACCCAAGCTATTCAGAACCCTGAAAACAGAAGGTGCCCCCATACTGTCGAGTCTTTCTCTGGCCGTTGAATGCAAATGACTGAAGCATCTCAATCAATTCCCCACAGATCTCTCTTAGTAATGTTTCCATCTCTAGCTTTCTCCTTAATTTTGCTACATATCTTCATCCATTAAATATGCACATATTTTCCATGCTCAATACATGTAAGTATGCCATTTCAATTAATAACTTGAGCAACACAACATAGCTAGTTTGTTGTTCTAAAATTCTTTTCCATTTCCCACTTATAACAACCAGAGAACCCTCCAAACGTTCATTTCCTCTATGCAATCTCACTACATTGGAATTGACACTATTGAATTAGAATAGACCCATGATGCTAATAATATTTACCGATAGGTATTTTTCTTTGCTGCTTATTGTAATATAACAGGTTCCTGTTCAATTTTCATGTAGGGAACTGAAAGGTAAACCTCAAAAGAAAAAGAAAAGCAAGGGTTCTAAATAGAACCGTAAGTTGATCCATATTAATATGATACTATAATAATCAAAAGCATATAAAGATAAATGAAATGACAAACTGATAACGTGAAGTAACCTATCGTAAGTAAAGAAAGAAGAGTTTCCTTACTCAGATATTCATATGTTACTATCATCGTGGTACCCCATGCTGACATGCTGAAAGCCCTTGGACCTAATCCTCTATAGAAGCCTTTCCACCCATCTTCAACAATCAATCTTTGGACAACTTGTCTCACAGTTTGTCTCTGTTTATTATCCATAACCTACATGAAAAATAAATAAATAAATAAATAAAACAGTAGACAATTGAAACTTGGCAGAATACAAATTATCAAGCCAAGAATAATAACAAACAGCCTTTTTTTCCTTTTATACAAAGCAAAGATAAAGTCAAATTTAAAAATTCAAATAAAAAAAAAGGTGCGCACTACAAGATGAACATCTCCCCAAAACTCCCAAAAAAAAATGCATGCCTCCTATCACTGGACTCCAATCTAAAGAGCAAACGTTCATAGTACTTACGTGGGGAGTCAGAAGCTATATTGATCAATTATAGATCCTAAAATGTTAACTGAGACATAGCCATTAAGTGCAGATATGGTCTACAAACATAGATACAACTCCTCCACAGACAAAAGAGCCTCAGGATAACAATATTTTGTCATTCCATCTCCACGTTCCAGTACCTATAGCATGATACATTGTTCAGAGACCTGGGCAGAAAGACCAAATTGTCCCACCCAAATGGAGTGGGATGGAGGAGAATATATTTCATGTGGGAGCCTGTCAAATGGGGAAGCCCTGACCTGCATGCTGCAGCAGGTCAATCTGGTCCAATAGTTTCAAACAATGGTATAATAATGACAAGTTAGTTTCAATTTATAAATCTTTATAATTTAACTACTCCATTTACTAGCATGCACATACATATATGTTTCTGTGTGTTCTACCTTAACAATGTTATCAGGATCAAGAACATATCATAAACCATAGAGTGGACCAGAACAGATTGGATCATAGTTTCTTCCAACTTTTAAGTGTTGAAGGACAACAGGCAAAGTTGTGAAAGTAAGGACATGAATAAATTTCAATTTTAAAGGAATTAAGAAACCATCATACAAGGTAATAAGAAGCAGACTCTCCACTAAACTTAAGCTCATGCGCACCATGTTCAATAACAAACATCAAGTTAGGTTATTCCATGACTAGAAGCCACCATGTATCTTAATTTGACCCCCCCACCTGCGGGGGCCACAAAAAAAAAAAAAAAGCCCTTTTCTTTTACTTCTTGAGGAATAAACAATGAACCCTTCCCCATCCACTAGATCAATCATATACGACATATAATGAGTTTTTTCACCTTTATCAACATATTTAACCCTAATTAATGAATATAACCAACAAAGAAAGTTATCTTTGCCCCAAATGCATCGACTCAATCCTCTTCTGAAGTAAAAGGCCATAAAAAAAGCCAATTTTAAAAAACAGATGCAAAGACATGAGAACATGTGAATATGCGAGACATTTCTCCACAAATCTTCTGAAGATTTAAAAAAAAAAAAAAAAAAACACCCATAGACTACCTAGCCTCTTTTTCTTCACTTTCAAAACTTGAAAGTTTAAAATAGATAAGAGGTCCTTTTAAATATGTTTCAGGGACTTACCAATGATGACCATTTAAAATTAACAATAAATTAATTAATAAAAAAAGCAGATATTCTAACTGCTTTAACATGTAAATGATGTGACTTGTAACTTGGATCTTATAAGCCAGAGTTCTGTCTAGGCTTTAATCCGATCCCAATCTGGATATCCAATCCAAAAAATATTAGGGCTATTTTGGTCCAAACGAGCAATCTTAATATGGTTTCTAAGATCCCTGAAACAACCTATCTTCTATGGAAGTTTTTCCTGTCCTGGAACAATGCCACCTTACAACCTGCATATCTGCTGACAAAGCTCCTATTGTGCTTGGACCAAAGGTTACAAAGAGAAAAGAAGTTATTGTGTATTCCTCACCAGGTTGTCACACATATTAATAGGCTCCTATCATGTCGCATTTTCTTTTCTTTTCTCTTCTTGCTTGAAAATGATGACAAAGCTCATGTATTAAGAATACAAGTATTAGATCAGAATGAACTTAGAATTGCTTAAACAGATCATGCAAGAAACATCAGGCTATGTGCAATCTGGAGAGGAAACTAACTGCATGATAACAACCAGAAATTAAGCACATACCTGCAGTCGAGTCTTAATCGTGTCTAAAGGGGTTGTGATACAAGATGCCACCACACCAGCAACAACTCCACCTGTAGCTTGAACGCCCATTATTTTCCACTGGCTAGGAACAGTTTCTGTATCATTGCCATGGCCTAAGAGCCTGCTCAGGACAAACAAAGAGAATTATGGTAAGAAGAATTCCAATATTTCAGGTTCTAGGGATACAATATAATAAATTATAAGAAGAAGAAGAACAGTTAGAATGCATCAAGTTGGTTCTAGACCAGATATCTGTTTGTTTGTGTGCATTACAGCTTTGCAAGGTTTTCAATGTTAGAGAATCTATTATTTAGAAGTTGGCTGTTGACCTTCTTTTGATGCTGCCCTATCAAGATTTTTGCTTTCTAGTGTGTATCTTACTTTGTTATGCATAAAGTTTACATCAGAAAGATTACAAGGCTATAGATGTCAGAAAACATTATCAAACATGTAACAGGCACTCTGCACAGGATTAAGGTTTATGGTAGCATGACTCAAACTACAAGTAAAGAAATTTACTTTAATAAATAAAGATGGAAAAGAATGATTCATAAAGTTGGCATAAATATACTGGAAAAGCTTTTTCTGGTAGGAGGCAAAGGTTGTTCATTAGTCATAAAATGAGTCATATTTGATTCCTCAAGGAAGAGTAATATCTCATATGTTGATCTTCAAAGAAATGTCAGCAACTTAGATACATATGTTTTTTTCCCAAACACCATCTAAAGAAAAAAAATAAAACTTCACAACCATTTGTCAGGATTAAACATTAAAAGATATTTTCCACATGGAAAGAATCCAACACTGAGGAAATTTAGCTGGTTAAATGCACATAAATAGTAAAACACTTTATAGCAAAACATTAAGATAGTATAACTCCCAAAAAACCAACCCCAAATAGATGTCAGGTATGAAGGCATGCACTAAGGGTAAACTACAAGAAAAATATAATGCATAAAAGGCACAACCAAATCTAAGTTCAGAAGCTACATATTACCAAGGTATCCAGATATTAAAAATATCGCGCTAAGCAACAACCAAATAATGCATTCCTCTCATGTAAATGGAGCAAATATCTGGTAAAATGATTACCACGGGGATTGTTTACAAAGTAAAACTTTAGAATATCATGAAGACGGAAGACAACATGGGAAGCATGCTTGTAAATGAAAAACTAATACAAATTTTAGTTGGTATCACTATTTATCAAAATACCATAAATTCATGTGTTATGGCATGCATGATATGTGAAAATAATAGTCTTCCAAGAGCATTGTAACAACCACTCAAAGCAGACGGATAAGCAAGAAGGACAAGGTTATAAGGGAAAAATAACTTCTACAACCATAACCTATATGGCAGCACGTGCACTTGTTCCAAACATTTGGTGTTTATAGAGAAAGTCCTGCATCTTACCTCCAGATTATGCGTTGACTGGATCCATAACTTGCCCACCATACAGCACTAGAAGGAGAATATGTCATAACAGACAAGCCAAATCCTCTGTACAAACCCCTGACTCCATCAGACTTGAGAATCTTACGAGCAACATCCAGTCCACCATTATACTTAGCATAACCAGAGTATCCTTGCACCATCAACTTTTGGCTAACCTAACACAAGTGCACCTTGATCACAAACACATATTTGGATACCTTGTATTAATTACTTCATAATATTATTAACCTTGCAGTGCATGGTATAACACCCAATGAAGCAATTTTGATACAACAAGCAGACATCTGATTACATTAACTTTGTAAATCTTTCTTTCAACATGAATCTCATCATGAAACTGGCATTTCCAAGAACAACATTCATTAAAATATATTAAAGAAACAGGTTTGTATTAATTAGCTACGTATCAATCAAGTCAGAATCACCCATATGGGATCAATTTACTGTTAAATCAGTTGGGCTGTTATGACGACACAGATATAATTAAATTACTTCCCATTTATGTAACAAAAGAGTTACAGAAATGTCTCATAACTTGGCATAATGTTACTGTCCAAATAGTGCTCTGATGGAATTTTTAGCTATGGTAATGAGCACAAATATCATAATCCGGTATATGCATTAAGTATAGACTTAAATATCATAATCTGGTATATTCATTAAGTATAGACCAGAAGATCTGAAGGAAAAGTTTACAATGTATCAAGGTCCATAAAACTGATACCAAGAACCATAGCGGTACATTACCGGTTCGGTAAGGTACGATATGCATCTTGTATCAAAATAGGATACCAATTTTTTTTTTCCTTACTTTCAGCTTAAAACTAGACAGTATAGGTCAATACTTTCTGGTCAGTTCAAACCAATTTTTTGTTCATACCAAATCGAACCTTGGCACCTTACAGATATGGTATGGTATAGCTGGTATGGGTAGCTGATATGGCAGACTTTGCAATGTACAGATCTAATGCTCCGCTTCTTAAAACAAATCTTATCTAGCATGCATGCAATATATTGGTGATGAGAGGAAGCTTGAATAGCATTACAACGCATCATCTTTCAAACTCAAAGGAAAACAAATATATTTATTAGCTTAATCATGTATGTACCTATGTGCAAGCAATTACAAAGATGACACTTTCTGAATATGGTTATAGCCATGGCTATATCAATTTGTTTTTATATAGAAGAAATTTATTAGCAACCCATAATTCACCAAAAAATGTATTGCACCCAAAAAGAGAAAGTTACATAACAAGAAAACAGGTGCTAAAATTGGTGTACTATTGAACAATAACCCCTAAGCATTGTCTTAACCATGTGGGCCAGATTTATGAAAAAAAACCACAATTTATAGGAAAATATTAAAAATAATAGAATGCAGGCAATATAATTATCTTCTAATTTTAAATAAATGAAATGTACTGTGATGACTATTGGAATTTTCATGTAATAATAATTCATATATTTTTACCGAAGATAAGCCTTTTGATAAGAAACAACCACACGAGGAAGCGATCTAAATTGTTTCTCCTATTCCAAAAGACACTGACAATTAAAGATATGCAGAATGATAATTAATGAACATCATAAATAAACACATTCTGAGAAAGTATGAAACTACATAAATATTTATAAACTGCTCAAAGATGATAAAGAAGGAAAAGAGATTCTCATTAATATGAGCATAATTTGCATTTATCAAATAAAAATAGCTCATTGTAAAATAAACAAGTAAAAATAAATTCTTTTAGCTGTGCCTGATAGGAAAGTTCTCCAAATACAAGGCAATGTCTATGCACAGAGTATTTTGAACATTAATCCCAGAAGTCAGACAGCTGTTGTGGAGGATGAATCTTGAACAAAATGAGCTAGTGGAATATTAGTACATCATAAAGATTGTATTGCAGGCTATGGTTACATTGTTACAATAATTGTAAAGCAATTCGGCATCTACCTTGCCTACTTATATTCTATAAGCAAAATTATGATTCAGCACATTATAATAGGTAGCACATTTACCCGTCCTACTCTCTCAATAAACAAAATTATGATTCAGCATATTTACAACTTACCATACACAGAAAGAAGTAGATCATGATATATGTGAATTTCTCGATAACTGCATCTAAGGAACTGATTCAGATATTAGACTAACATTAATTTGCATTCAATGAGAACAGTTTTCATGTGAAATATATAACTATGGTTTCCAGTTTTCTTGTTATGTTTCCTTAATAGAGAAGCAAAAAGATTTGCTTGAACTCAGGAATTTCAAAACAAAATCAAAAGATGCAATTGTAAAAATAAAATTAAAAAAAAAAAATCATACCACATCAATAGGAACAAATACGGCCTGAGAGCAAAGAGAAGCTGCCATGCCTGCAATGCCATTTGCTATGGCAGCCTGAACTGGTTCAGAGAGCTTAAATGGTTCTACCAGCTTGAGTGAAGCCACTTTTGTTGTTTCCAAAGAAGTGAGGAAAATGATCCTGGCAGGAACAGCACCAGTAATGACTGTGCCAAATCCCCTATATAAGCCTGGGATACCATCAACCTTTAGAATATTTCTTATAACTGCAAATGCATTCTTCTGTGTAGCATCTTTTGAAGCAACCTGAATCCTGGTCTTTATGACAGAGACTGGATACAGGGCCACAGTAACACCAGTAAACAGGCCAGCTCCTACCACATATAACTTAGTTTTGTCAAGCCTGCAGGATAAGTGTATGGACTTGGTTTAAGCACAAATGTTGCACAGAAACAGGTACTAGAGACATAAACATCGATTTTCATTATACAGAAACTACACTGCATAGGTGGAAGGCCTTTGACTAAATAGTACAAGTTCAACAAGTACTTACATGGTAGTTTAGCTTTGTGAGGATTTGTTATTGATGGCAATACGACAAAATATGTAAAACACAATAACAACAGTAACAAGTAGAGCACTGAAAAATATCTTGATTGTCTTCAAGAATAATTAAACAACAATGACAACAGCGTGCACATCGAGTAGCAAAGAAGAACATGATTTGAGTAGAGATGAACTGAAACATAAAAAATCATTCACTATAACCATCCCCAATTTATAGATACACTTAGTTAAAACGTTGACAGGTGACTTAAGCAGCAAACCACAAAAGCAAATATAAAATTGAACCAACAAGAATAGAGGGATAATTTCAATAAATAATCAAATAACAAAGTCATTAAATTAATATAGCACAGCTGAAGTATGCATTTTTTTAACAAAACAAGGAGTACGCAATTTATAAGCATAAGCTTCATCTTAACCACTGAGCATTGCCCCATTTTAAGCAAAGTATGATGCTTCATGGTTGGAGAATATTTGAGTTCCCAACCAATAATCAACTCATTGTGAGTTGCTGAAAGATTCCTTGCCTAAGCATATTTGGGCAAGAGAAGGGCAACATTATGGATGAGCTTGCAGGAAAACATGTCTCCCTCATTGGTTACAAATAGCAAGCTCATGAAATCAAAGGACAGCACTCTTAACAAAGCAGAAAGAAGGCAACAACTTTATGCCATTAAAAATTATATCAAAAATGTGTAGTACTTAGTAGCCAAAAGTTTGCGCCAAAAGTGTCACACCCCCGTGCTAACACTTCCATCACTGCTAAAAACAAGAATCTTTCATATCCAATCTCAGTTTATTGGCACATACAATTCATCGTTCTATCATTTCTAGAATCAATATATCATCTATTGAATTTTTAAAAAAAAAATCAGGATCAAAAGGGCAGATTTACAAGAACTAATGTTGATTTCTAAAAATGACACCAGGCATTTCCATAAATCAATCTTTTGGAGAGCTACAGTTCCATGCTCACATATCCCACCCAATCCAACTCTTGCACCTGCTCTTGGTCTACAAAACCTAAAGTCTGATAATATGGAAGAAGTGGAAAAAATTACCCATCTAAACCTGAATGCTATTTCCTTCCATACCAAAGATCACCTTTCTAATTGTACCTCCAAAATCCTATACCAGGGCAAGAGACCCATTGTTAAGAAAAATGCACAGCATTTAGACAATTAGTTTACAGCCCCTAACCATGACACAAGAAGAAAGGTTCAGCAATATACGGAACCACATGGTCATATGATCCTCGAATCTTCCAAATAGTACAACCTTTGATTTTTTTTTTTTATGCTTCTTCCTCAAATACAAAGAACAACAAAAGAATTGGTCACAAACCCAACCTATTTCATATATGTGCATGCATATGTGTAAATCTTTGTTACCTAATCGCTGACATATTTGGACATTTGGTCATGGCACAACATGACACGATACATCTCGATGCTGCACTTTGAAGTGTCCTACTAACATCAACAAAAAGTGCTCAACACTTGTTTTTTTCTTTTTTTTTTTAAGTGTCATGTAGGGAACTCTTGGTTGTAAGGTCTAGACACAGAGTGTCCTTAAGGTATTGTGGACACTTCAAGAGAAGTGTGCTTAAGTTCTTAATATATAGATATCGAGATTACATGAAAATTTTAAGCAAAGTGTCAATGTCAATGTGTTTTTATATAAAGCTATCATGGTTATACAAATACTTTAAGTGAAACATCATTATATTTTGAATATAAATGTATCAAGGTTAGTTATCAATTTACGTTTCTCCACACATCAAAAGCAACTTTGTCTACTTAGCAAATAAATTAAACAACTCGCAATCTCATGACCATTACACTAATTAATTTGTTGGCATTTATAATTCTATTTTTTTTGGAATAATCATCGGAAAGAAAAACACAAATGCATGTATGCGTGCATATTTAAGTATAATATATATGTGTGCATGGATGCAATAAAACAAATAGCTTAGTTCGAGCAAAGTGTCAATGTATTTTTAGTGTAAAGTTATCATAATTATACGAACACTTTAAGTGAAACATCATTATATTTTAAATATAAATGTATCATGGTTAGATATGAATTCATGTATCTCAATACATCACAAGTAGCTTTTCGTACCTATCAGATAAATTGAAAATTTGCAATCTTGTGGCTATTCCACCAATTAATTTGTTAACATTTATAATTTTAATCCTTTTGAATAAGCATAAAAAACAAAAAACAAACCCATGTGGGTGCATATGCAAGTATAATATAAGTCTGTACATGCAAGTAAAACAAATAGCTTAGTTTGGGTACAAACTTCCATTTGGAAAGAAAAGATTTCAGAGTAGACAAAAAGCTGTTGCATGGTTTAGGAAAGAAAAGAATACAGTATGTTATTCTAAAAAATGTATAGTGGTTCAGATATGAGGTAGGATGGTGCAAGGAAGATGTCTAAGGGAGTAGTGATTAATGTCACAAATGGAAATATTACACTGATTATTTATTATCCTTGTGAAATGAAACAGACTACAGAACTTATAGCAACCATCATTGGTTTAATTTCTTTGCTTTGGCTAAAGAAGATGACTTGTGTTCAAAAAAGATATTATCTGGATGAAAAGTAGGATTTCATTAAAGAACCTACACGTACACATGCTACCTTGCTACTTTGAAACAAAATGGAAAGACAAGGGGGTGTATAGCGTATGTGAGAGAGAGAGAGAGAGAGAGAGAGAGAGCATAGCTTATGGACATAGAAATGACAACAAATATGAAATAAGCATAATACAGATAGCCAAAAAATCAAGATTGATTTGTTTCAAATAATTGGAAAAGAATAGGCCAGAAAGAATGCAATTAATGAGAGCTTTTTAGACTAACAAACTAGTTGCAAATGATCAGTGATGTCCAAAAGACAAAAGCCCTGTAAAGGCAGGCGTGCAGAAGGACCTGTAGAAGCTTATTATGATGAAGGATCTACTCAGACCTATATGTTTCACAGAGCTGAACCTAATGATTAGAAAAGAGCTAATTAGATATTTTTAAGGCTACACCAGCATTTAGAGAGTGAAATTTCTACAGCCTTCTCTGCTGCTAAATAACTATTCCTACTTACAGCGACAGGCCCTCTGCACTTTATCCTAAAGCAAAGTTATTGTTTTGCAGTACAACTATCTTGACTAAAATCATTCAGTTAAATGAGTTCTTCCACAATATTTCTTCATCGCCTGTGGTTAATAAAGCAAGTGCAACCGGCGGTCTACCAGTTCATAGATGTGAATAAATAACAAAACAAAGCAAGGAATGCATGTACGCATACATTATATATATGAACGTATGATGCAGACTCTAAACGAACAATGGCGTTATCACAAACAAAAGCAATCTGAAAAATAAGAAGCCGATATTTTCAGATATAACAGGAAATCTGAAACACACACACTGTAAACCCCCCCCCCCCACGTAGTTATTCTTTTATTAATTTTTTTTTACGCGGCGTGGGTGCGCGACACGCAGCGCGCTGCATGCGCGCCCACGCGCGCGCACATGGACGCAGGGGAGGGCTCGCTGAAGAAAAGACGAAGAGGAGGGGACTAGCGTGGGCGCGCCTGCAGCGCAGGGGAGGGCTCGCTGAAGAAAAGACTAAGAGGAGGGGACTGGCTGCGCTGAGGGCTCACTGAAGAAAAGACTAAGAGGAGGGGACCAGTCCCCTCCGTCTCCTTCACCCCCTTCTCTTCGCTTATTGCCGTCGTTGCTGTCGCCCTCCGCTCGTCCCCCACGCCTCGCCGCCGGCAGGTAACCCCCTTATCAGCGAGGAGAGAGAGAGCGTGTAGAGAGAGAGGGAGAGGGCCGCAAGAGGGCCCTCCCCTGACGCGGGAGCCAAGCCGGCTCCCGCGCTTGGTTCGGGCCCAGCGGCGTGCCCGTCGGCTCGCCGGGCCCGATCTCCGGGCGACAACCCCCACCGGTGCCGGGCGGCGTGCGGTGGGGTGCGGTCGGCCGAAGGAGCGGCGGGTGCCACCGCAAGGGAAGAAGAGGGGAGGGGCGGGTGGAACGACCCTCCCACGTGCGATGGGTTTAGCCGGCCCGTGAGCGTGCGCCGGCTCGTCGGGCTGCGCTCCCGGCCGGCGACCCCGCCGGCGCCGGGGCGGCGTCCGACGGTCCGGCCGGCCGGTGGTGGCCGGCCGTGTCGCCGGCGGGAGAGAAGGGAGGGAGAGGCCGAACGGCCCTCTGTCCGCGGAAGCCAAGCCGGCTCCGCGTTGGTCCGGCCCGACGACGTGCCCGGCCGCTCGCCGGGCCGGACTCCGGCCGGCGGCACGCCCGGCCTGTCGGTCGGGACCCTCCGAGCCGATGGAGGGCGCGCCGAAGGAGGTCGGTCGTGCCAGCGAGGAAGAGGGGGAGGGCGTTCGCGGCCTCCCCCGCGCGGGTTCGAGCCGGCGGCGTGCCCCGCCGGCCTCGTCGAACGGGCTCCCGGCCGGCGACCCCCACCGGCGGCCGGGCGGCGTCCGGCGGGATCCGACCGGCCGGTGGTGGCCGGCCGTGTCGCCGGCGAGGGAGAAGGGAGGAGAGGGCCGAACGGCCCTCACATCGCGGGGAGCCAACCCCGGCTCCCGCGTTGGTACGAGCCAATGACGTGCCCGTCGGCTCGTCGGGCCCGAACTCGGCCGGCGGCCCCCCACCGGCCGGGGGCGCGTCCGGGGTCCGGCCGACCGATGGGCCGAGCCGTGCCGCCGGCACAAGAAGAGGAAGAAGAAGAGGAAGAAGAAAAAAAGAAAAGAAAAGAGAGAGAGGGGGTGGCCGCCAACGGCGCACCGCCTGGCCGCCGATCGTCGGCGGCCGGTCCGACCGGGGAGGGCGGCGGGCCGGCCTTAGGCCGCCGGCCATCAACCACCTGAACCAGGGGTGAAACAGAGAAAAAGAAAAAAGTGGGGATCTGGACGACTTCGGCCCAGTCCGTTAATACACAGCCAATTTTTGGGTCTCAAATTGAATCCGGTCCAATAAAAGAAAAATATGGTCGTGATCAGCATGGATCCTAGTTTGTCGGAGAATTTTTATTTTTCCATTTGGACTTCTATATTTGGAGATATTCAAGCCCCAAGTTGGGTCCAGGATTAGATTGGGTTAAGTGTAGGAGTCAGTTTAACATCCTAAAATTGAAATTTAAAAATCTGAAAAATTATGTTGTAGGTACTCAGAGGTCCATACAGCAGATTTACGCTTTGGGAATTAGCATTGTGAGATAAGTAAGCCAGTTATAATGATTTTTTTAAATCATTATTAAATTATGCCATTATTGAAATAATGAAATTGATTTATAGTATTATTTGAAAAATGATATTGGTGGTACCACATTTATGCAAATGAATTATTTGACTGATTATTGTTAATTTTGGTAAATTAAATTGACATTTTATACATGCAACTGATTATTACATGATTATGTGAAATTACCAAATTTAGTAAAATATGAAAAGTAAATTGATATATGTTTGCTGTTATGCAAATAAATGTTATTTGTGATTGTATTATTATATGTCATCACGATCCACATTACATGTTACATGACTCCGGGACCCACCTCCACAAGGGGAATATGTGGAGAACACACATCCTAGGGATGTGCTTTATGACAGGATATAGCATTATATGCTAATTGACTCCGGCACCCTTCCTCCACTGGGTGCATACAGAGAGGTTACATCCTTGGGATGTTTATTACGTGGACGTGGGACATTAGTATAAAATGAGATTTACAGTGATTTGGAATTGAAATGGTATTTTGAAATATTATTTCATAATAATTGCTTCCAATTTATTTGAACATGAGATTTGTATAATTCTATAATATGATGAAATGTTTTTAAATTTGGAAGCATGACATGTATTTGACTTGGTAAAATTCTTATTTGGCTATATCATGTAATAGTAGGCTTACTGAATGTAAACTCATTAAATCTTACAATGTTTTTCCAGAGCCACAAAATTATCAGGGGCAACAACAGGGGTAATTGGAAGCTTCTTGATGTAAATTGATTATATTTTGTTATATGTAACCCCATTTGGATTTATTTTGGAGCTTTGGTTTGTTGCTCAACATTACATAATTTGTATTATGGAGGATTAAATTTTGTATGTTATATAGTTGTTAACCCTCCTTATTTATAAATGATACTGTACTGGATGCCTTACATGCCTGGCATGCGGCGGGCTGTCACCTCTGGGCCACCACCAACTGGGTCCGGGGCATGACAGCTTGTAGTGGTATCAGAGTAAGATTTGATATTAGGGCCAAACACATGATTAAGTCTAGGCCAAATATTGACATGACATTATGAGGGTAATAACTCTAGGAAAAATTCAAGTGACTTGTTTAAAAATGCTTGAAATTTGGTGGTTTATTATGATATTGATTGGAACCTAACCGTGGCAGGATTTCATAATGCATCGTCGCACCAGTAGTCAGCGACATGAGGGGGACTCTTAGGCTCGTGACTCTGACCAGCAGGGAGGCCAGGAAGCCTAAGCAGATGCGGGTTCCGTTGCCCCAATTGGCAACGACCCACAGCAGTTACAGGCCGAGTTGCTCCGGGCCTTCTTGGGAGTGACTCAGACGGTACAGGCTATGCAGCAGCAGATTCAGCAGATACTATCTGCTATATCTGGCTCTACCATTTCGCAGACTCAGTCTGCCCCTCCTACTCCTCAGACCCAACCGGTCCAGCCCGATCAATCTGCTCAGCCCCGCTCCGTACGCTCGGCCGCTCCATCTCGGCCACAGTAGGGAGGGGATCGTAACTTCTCCGAGTTTAAAAGCTTGGCCCCTCCTCCCTTCTCTGGATCCACCAACCCACTTGATGCAGAGAGGTGGATAAGAGAGATAGAGAAGGCCTTTACGGCCCTTGGCAGTCAGGAGGAGGAGCGGATTAAATTTGCCGCCTACCTCCTTCTGGAGGAGGCATATGATTGGTGGCTAATGTTGGAGCAGTAGTATGGAGGTCGAGCCATCTCTTGGGAACAGTTTAAGGAGGCTTTTTATCGCCGCATTTTTCCGGGGAGTGTACGAGAGGCGGATGGAGTACGAGTTCATGAGATTGGAGCGAGAAGAACCTCTCTCGTGGCCCAAGATGAAGCGAGTTTAGACGATTGGCCCAATTTGCTCCGCATTTTGTTATGACCGAGAGAGCCAAGATCACCAAATTCACCGAGGGATCGCACCCAGTGGCGAGGCGGTCGTGCATT
Source organism: Metroxylon sagu (assembly GCA_017589505.3). Lineage (NCBI taxonomy): Eukaryota > Viridiplantae > Streptophyta > Magnoliopsida > Arecales > Arecaceae > Metroxylon > Metroxylon sagu. The sequence continues at coordinate 1,325,735 of JACVBY030000609.1, forward strand.
TGAGCTCCCACTTACAAGAAGTGGTGGCGAGCAAGGCTCTGTCATGAGAGGACATGATTGCCATTCAAAGGTGAGGAAGAAGCAGATGAAGAAGAGAGGACCTCCTTTTTGCCGGTCTTTAGGACGAGGCTAAGAAGAAGAAGGGTTTCTTTCGAGGGCTCCCTCGGGCGAGAGGGATAAGGAGACCGTTCTCCTCGTTGCGGGAAGGCCCGTCGGGGCAAACGGTCTTTAACGCAGTGGCCCGGTGCACGCTATATTTGTGGGAAGATGGACCACAAGATGGCTACATATCCCTCCGGAAGGACCGGCGGCCTCTCCAAATCGGGGAAGAGTCGGCGGCGGCCCGGGACCCGAGGAGGGTCTTTATCCTCACTCCCGGCGGGGGCAGCTCGCACCTCTAACACCGCGTGGTAACGGGTATGTACCGTTAAATTAAATTATTTCTTTAAAATTATTGCATTCATACCTGGTATAATGCATGGATTATGGTAGTAGATAAAGGAAAAACATATGATACTGCATGATCTAAGTTAAGTTAATCTTTATGACAGGTATGTTTAAAGTATGCAACACTTATGCTCAAACTTTAATTGATCCGGGTGCCACACATTCATTTGTATCCGATAGTTATCTTGCCAAGAATGCATCATCGACACCGTTCCTCTGAAGCAAGAGTTGCATATTGCATTTTCAAATGGAGATGTCATGATGGTAGACTCGGTGTGTAAATCACCGTCCGATTGACATGAAAGATAGGAGGTTGAATGCTGATTTGATAGTCCTCCCACCGAAATTCTTTGATGTAATCTAGGGATGGACCGGTTGGCCTCCTATCATGCTTCTATAGATCGTTTCGGAAAAGGGTAATCTTTAAAATTCCTAATCTTCCCCGAATTCGGTTTTAATGGGAGTCAGAACATACGGCTTCGGTATTAGTGTCGGCTCCGCAAGCGGGAAATACTTAAGAAAAGGTGGTCGTGGGTTTCTTCTTCAGCATGGTCGGAAGACCTTCGATAGGATGAACACCAGTTGGAAGATATTCCAGTGGCTCAAGAGTTTCCTGATGTCTTTCTAAAGGAATTAACTGAATCACCCCCGATCGAGAAGTCGAGTTCACTTGATTTTTAGCTGACACACTGGACCTATATCCGGCTCCTTACCGTATGGCCCCAGCTGAGCTAAAAGAGTTAAAATGTCAGTTACAAGAGCTTCTGGATCGAGGATTTATCAAACCTAGTGTCTCTCCTTGGAATGCTCCAGTATTATTTGTCAAAAAGAAGGATGACAGTCTTTGGCTCTGCATTGATTACCAAGAAATTAAGAAGGCAACAGTGCGGAATAAGTACCCTTTGTCGAGGATTAATGATCTATTTGATCAACTCCAAGGAGCTCAGGTATTCTCAAAGATTGATCTTCGATCAGGGTACCATCAGCTTAAGATTAAGGCTGAAGATGTTTCTAAGACTGCATTCAGAACCAGGTACGGCGATTATGAGTTCTTGGTGATGCCGTTTGGGTTAACTAATGCCCCGGCAACATTCATGGACTTGATGCATAAGATCTTTAAACCATACCTGGATCAGTTTATAGTGGTCTTTATTGATGATATCTTAATATATTCTAAAAGTTATTTGGAGCATGAAGACCAGTTAAGGATTATTCTGCAGACTCTTCGGGAGAAGAAACTTTATGCAGTACAGAAATGTGACTTCGGATGAGCCAAATATCCTTTTTGGGTCATATTGTATCCAAAGACGATATATCTATGAACCTAACAAGATTAAAGGTCATCGTGAGCCGGGTGTTGGCCTTCCAATGTATCGAAGTCGAAGCTTCTTGGGCCGGCCGGTTATTATCGCAGATTTGTGGAAGGCTTCTCTCGCATTGCTTTGCCTCTGACTCGCTTAACTCAAAAGCGAGCAAAGTTTGTTTGATCAGAGGAATGTGAGGGAAGCTTCCAAGAGCTCAAGCAGCGCCTGGTGTCAGCCCTTATCCTTACTCTTCCATCTACATCTGGAGGATATACTTTATTCACTGACGCCTCTCGAAAGGGATTGGAAGGTGTTCTGATGCAGGAAGGAAAGGTGATAGCCTATGCCTCCAGGCAGCTGAAGCCTTATGAGCAGAACTATCCTACTCATGACCTGGAGTTGGCCGCCGTGATCTTTGCACTAAAAATTTGGCGGCATTATCTATATGGGGAAACTTATGATGTGTATACAAACCATCAAAGTCTGAAATATATTTTCACCTAGAAGGAGCTAAACTTGAGGCAGAGGATGTGGCTGGAGCTACTAAAGGATTATGACCTGAACCTGCATTATCACCCAGGAAGACGATGTGGTGGGCGATGCCTTGCGAGAAAGTCCTCCTCGCAGCTAGCTTCCATAATTACTTCTCGGCCTCACATTCACAGACCTTGAAAAATTGGAGGTTGGTTTGCGAGTACGGCGATCGATGGGCTTCTTGCAATACTTATACTTCGGCCCGACCACGATTGACGGGATTAAGTCTTCCCGGAAGAAGACTTGGAACTACAAAAGATAAAAAGAAAGTTTGTGCGATCGGGGGTTCGAGAATGATTTCCAAATAAATGAGGATGGATCCCTGAGATTTAACACTAGGCTCTGTGTGCCAAATGTGAAGGATCTAAGGGCTGAAATTTTGAGGGAGGCTCATTATTCTCCCTATACTGTTCACCCAGGAGGCACCAAAATGTCCAGACCTATGGAAAAATTTCTGGTGAAAAGGAATGAAAAGAGAAATTGCTCAATATGTGGCCAAGTACTTAGTGTGCCAACAAGTGAAGGCCGAACATTAAAGGCCTACGGGACCTCTTCAGTCTCTGATGATTCCCCAGTGGGAATGAGAGAAAATCACTATGAATTTTGTGACAGGTTTACCCAAAACTCCCAGAAGCAATGATGCGGTTTAGGTTATTATTGATAGATTGACCAAGTCAGCCCATTTTCTGCCGTTCAGAGTTGGGGTCTCTAGTGAGAGATTGGCCACCATGTACATTGAGCAGATAGTGAGACTTCATGGTGTCCCCGAGTCGATTGTGTCAGATCGGGATACCAGGTTTGTGTCCCAGTTTTGGAAGTCTTCATAGCGCTCTGGGGACCAAACTGAATTTCGGTCTGACTTTCCACCCCGGACGGATGGACGATCGAAAGGACCATACAGATCTTAGAAGGCATGTTACGAATCTGTGTAATGGACTTGGGTGGTGCTTGGGACAACCACCTACCTTTGATGGAGTTTGCTTACAATAACAGTTACCAAGCCAGCATCAAAATGGCTCCATTTGAAGCTCTGTATGGTAGAAAATGCAGATCTCCCTTGTGTTGGAATGATGTGGGGGAAAGAAAATTGTTGGGCCACGAGCTAATTCGGCGGACGGTAGAAAAAGTACGGTCGATTAAGGAAAGACTCCGAGTAGCTCGAGCCGACGAAAAAGTTATCCGATGTTAGAAGAAGGGAGCTGGAATTTCAGGTTGGGGACCATGTCTTCTTAAGGGTTTCACCAACCAAAGATGTGATGAAGTTTGGGCTTAAAGGAAAATTGAGTCCACGATACGTTGGGCCATTTGAGATCTTGAGCAGAGTGGGGAAAATGGCTTATAGCCTGGCATTACCTCCTGCACTCTCTGGGATGCATAATGTATTCTATGTCTCTATGTTGAAGAAGTACATTCTTGACCCCAGTCATGTGATAGAAGCAGAGCCCATTTTGCTAAAGAAGAATTTGACATATGAAGAGCATTCTATATGTATTGTGGACCATAAAAATCAAGTTCTGAGACGGCGTAGCATACCCTATGTTAAGGTTCAATGGAGCAATCACTCTGAACGGGAGGCAATCACTCTAAACGGGAGGCTACGTGGGAACTTGAAGAGGAGGTGAAAAAGAAATATCCTCATCTATTTGTATCTGAATAAATATTTGTATTTATCGTTGTATTTTGACCAGAAAGATAAATAAATACAGCTAATAATTTTCATTTTGAGCATCAAAAAAAAAAAATATTATTCGTGTTGTGCATAAATTTCGAGGCCAAAATTTTTTTTATAAGGAGGGAAGGATGTAAACCCCCCCACGTAGTTATTCTTTTATTATTTTTTTTCACACAGTGTAGGCGCGCGCACATGGGTGCAGGGCCCTCCCCTCGCTGAAGAAAAGACTGAGAGGGGACTGTGCCAGTCCCCTCCGTCTCCTTCACCCCCTCCTCTTCGCTCGTTGCCGTCGCCGCTGTCGCCCTTCGCTCGTCCCCGATGCCTCGCCGCCGGCAGGTAACCCCCTCTTACTAGCGAGGAGAGAGAGAGCGTGTAGAGAGAGAGGGAGAAGGCCGCAAGAGGGCCCTCCCCTGACGTAGGAGCCAAGCCGGCTCCCGCGCTTGGTTCGGGCCCGGCGGCGTGCCCGCCGGCTTGCCGAGCTCGATCTCCGGGCGACAGCCTCCATCGGCGTCGGGACGGCGTTCGATGGGGTCCGATCGGCCGTGCCGCCGGTAAGGGAAGACGGCCCTCCCCTTGCGGTGGGTTCAGGCCCGGCGGCGTGCCCGGCTCGCGGGCCCGGCCGGCGACCCCGGCCGGCACCGGCCGGCGTCCGGCGGGGGCCCGGCGGCGGTGGTGGCCGGCCGTGTCGCCCGGCGGGGGAAAGAAGGGAGGGAGAGGGCCGAACGGCCCTCCACATCGCGGAGCCAACCGGCTCCGCGTTGGTCCGAGTCCCGGCGGCGTGCCCGCCGGCTCGCCGGACCCGGGCTCCGGCCGCGGCCCCCACCGGCGCCGGGGCGGCGTCCGGTGGTCCGGCCGAGGCCCGGCGGTGGCCGGCCGTCGCCCGGCACGCGATGAAGGAAGAAGAAAAAAAAAAAGAAAAAAAGAGAGAGGAGAGGGGGTGGCCGCCGGCGTGGCCCGGCCTGGGACGGCCGGTCGTCGGCCACCGACCGGAAGGGCCGAGGCGCGGCCCCTAGGCCGCCGGCCATCCCGGCCCCCGGTTCACCTGAACCAAGGGTGAAACAGAGAAAAAGAAAAAAAAAGGGGGACTGGGCCAACTTCGGTCCAGTCCAGTTAGCTCTTTTGGGCTAAATTTTTGGGCCTCAAATTGAGTCCGGCCTAATAAAAGAAAAATATGGCCTTGATCAACATGGATCCTAATTTATCGAAAAATTTTTATTTCTCCATTTGGGCTTCTATATTTGGAGATATTTAAGCCACAAGTTGGGCCCAGGATTAGATTGGGTTAAGTGTAGGAGTCAGTTTGACATCCTAAAATTGAAATTTAAAAATCTAAAAAATTATGTTGTAGGTACCCAGAGGTCCATATAACTGATTTACACTTTGGGATTAGCGTTGTGAAGTAAGTAAGCCAGTTATAATGATTTTTTTTAAATCATTATTAAATTATGTCATTATTGAAATAATGAAATTGATTTATAGTATTATTTGAAAAATGATATTGGTGGTACCACATTTATGCAAATAAATTATTTGACTTGATTATTGTTAATTTTGGTAAATTAAATTGGCATTTTATACATGCAACTTATTATTACATGATTATGTGAAATTACTAAATTTAGTAAAATATGAAAAATAAATTGATATATGTTTGCTGTTATACAAATAAATGTTATTTGTGATTGTGTTATTATATGTCATCACGGTCCACATTACATGTTACATGACTCCGGGATCCACCTTCACAGGAGAATATGTGGAGAACATACATCCTAGGGATGTGCTATGACAGAATATAGCATTATATACTAATTGATTCCAGAACCCTTCCTCCACTGGGGGCATACAGAAATGTTACATTCTTGGGATGTTTATTACGTGGACGTGGGACATTAGTATAAAATGAGATTTACAGTGATTTGGAATTGAAATGATATTTTAAAATATTATTTCATAATAATTGCTTTCAATTTATTTGAATATGAGATTTATATAATTCTATAATATGATGAAATGTTTTTAAATTCGAAAGCATGACTTGTATTTGACTTGATAAAATTCTTATTTGGCTATATCATGTAATAGTAGGCTTACTGAGTGTAAACTTATTAAATTTTACAATATTTTTTCAGAACCATAAAATTTTCAGAGGCAACAACAGAAGTAATTGGGAGCTTCTTGATGTAAATTGATTATATTTTGTTATATGTAATCCCATTTGAATTTATTTTAAAACTTTGGTTTGTTGCCCAATATTACATAATTTGCATTATGGAGGATTAAATTTTATATGTTATATAGTTATTAATCCTCCTTGTTTATAAATGATACTGGATGCCTTGCATGTCTAGCATGCGGTGGGCTGTCATCCCTGAGCCACCACCAACTGGGTCCGGGACGTGGCACACACAAAAACTTCTATGGGATGAGTGAACTGATATTAGTGTATATATCAGATAATAAGTCTACAAAACGAAGAAAGAAAAATCCTAATTACGTGCAAAATAAAAGATAAAAATTACCTTACCGGAAAACGCTAGACAAGGAAAAAGGGACGGAAAAAATCCGTCGTGAAAAATGTAGTGCTATGAAAAACCTAGGAAAAAATCTAATTAAAGGAATAGATGCTTAACAATGTCCAAGAAAACCGTAAAATTACAGACAGAAAGCACGACAGATTCTTTCATTCCCCAATTAATCACCCTCCAATCCATCAAACAAATGAAAACCTTGATATACCCTATAATCCAGTGAAGATTACCGTGCAAAAGCGGCATAAAGGAGAGAGGAATTGGAAAGAAAAAGAAAAAGAAACGATGACAAATTAAACACGAAATCAAAGAGAAAGATCCAAGGAAAACGATTACCCAGAAAACCAACAACAAAAAAAAGAAAAAGAAAAAAAATCGACAATAGAACGATCCTTACTTGTCCCAATTAATCTCGGTTTGGTCGAAGGCCGGGACCTTGGGACGAGCGATTTCCCTCGAATCCATAGAGACCATGAAGGAGAGACCCTCGCTTTCCTCGCGAGACCAGGAAGAACTCGCGAAGGGGAGAGACCGCAGATCCGCGTCAAAATCTCACTCCTTCTAGTTTTATAGCCTTGTCGCGGGCCGATGGCACCCTCCCAAGCTCTCGCTCTCGGCGGTGCCCGTCTTGGTCGCGGGAAGAGGAAATTGGCAATTGCGAATTTTTTAGGGCACGAATCGGGCCGGGCCGGGTATTTCTTACCGACTGGGTTTAGATCCCAACATTTAATAACATTCCGGCCCGAGCACGGAACAGGATCCCATCCCAAACCCAATCAATTCGGCCCAAATTAGTCCATTAGTTATCATTGAGAACGGATGCCAATCGCTGGGGGCCTCCTTTCCAGTGTTAGGAGGTGACGAGGACATCGATGAATTAGACGGTGCGGGAGGAGTCGAAGAGGAGGTATTAGCGGTAGACGCGGAGTGGCGTCAGGATTAGGATGCCAAGCAGACAAAGAGTTGGATAGGGGACTTAGATGCGGTCATGGTGGGTAACAATGACAACACGAAGGGTGCAATCAAAGGTTCAGCAAGCATTGGTGAAGGGGTGCCATGCAGAGTCAAGTCAACATGTCCGACCGCAGGCTGGCCCAGCCAACTTGCAGCCCTAAGAATAAATGCTAACTTATTATTAATTAAATATTTTTAGAGCTATTTTTTATCGACTATAAACACCTTTATTAGCTTATTCAAATCTCAAATTTTGCCATGCATGATAAATAAAGTTGATCAATAAAGTAAACCACATCCCATGTAAACATGCCATTGCTTTGTGTTTGTATTTGTAACTCATCATGATCACCTTGCATGAATTTCAATTCATGTTAGCTAAAATTAAAGAAATATTTTAAAAATTTGTTGACAAGGATGTTGGTTGATGATTATTCTTTATTTTTATCATAAATTCTATTTAAACAAAGGCTTGGTTTAATTAGCACATAAAATTCATAGGTATAGATATATTTATATATCGTAAGTTCTATTTTTGATATAGATGGTGTGGTAGGGTAAGGAAGGAGGCATTTATTAAAATAAACTCTCAAATAGATTTTAATGTTAAAAAATATCATTTTAATGGCAACGAGAAAAAAAAAAGGTTTTAAATAATATAGTAAGAGTTTTAGATCTATTTATACGATAAAAGTTTGATGATTTTGTGCCGTGCCTCTCATCATTTTAGCCAGCAAAACATTGATGGTTAATATCTTGGCAATGGTTGCAAGATGAACAAGAAAATGATGGGTAAGAAGGATACTATAGAACAAAAAAGATGGATTGAAGATTAGATTGTTCATGAATAGATATAAAACATGTTAATTTTTTAAATAAAAAAGTATTAGGTGCCATAATGGTAAGTTCATTAATGATTTAAAATGAAAAAGGAAAAAAGTTGAAAAAAATAAAGGTAAAATTTGAGATTATCTAATGCAATCATTTAGAGGCTTTTCTTAAAAAAACTAGCTAACTATCGCTTTACATTTTATTGATAACATGGTACAACAATACTTCACATTTATGTTTTAATGCCAATAAAACTGGCTTTAAACCAGAATATAATGCTCTAATCATATTTCGTAGGCATCCTCTCAAGGACCTAAATAGTATAATAACATCAATACTCGACCAAAAGCAGTTTACAAGATCAAAACTAACCCACAAAAGCATATTTAATCAAAATGCTTGAATGTATTACCCATCTAACTTAGAACATTTTAATTACATGTATTAGTGTGGATCCAAACCTAATGCCAATTGGATGACCAGCTCTACCCTAAAAACATTTGAATGCATGCTATTAACACAACATAATTGCGCCCACTCTCTTACATTATCTTTCTTTTTCTATAAAAGATTTACCTCACAGAATATTGGGTAGGATTTAAATTCATATTAAAGCCACCCTACAAATTAGTTACTTGCCATTATGCACTTTTTGATTGCATGCTGCATGCATAATATCTTATATGAAAATGTGAGTTGAGTCCATCTAGCAACTTCTCTAGCGCGCCCCACACCACCCCCCACACTTCTTTGAGAGTCAACAACAGTCAACTCTATTCAATGAAAATTTATTGCATTGTCTTTGGATGGTAGTGAAATCATCTTCAATGGTTTTATATTTCTTTCATAATTATCTACAAATAATCCTATCATGTTCTAAACTCTAGCCCATTGGTTTGATTTTTATCTTAAACCAGACATCAGTTTCTAAGCAAGAGTTTATTCAAACAAAGATATGATGACGATATATTAGTGTAGTGTTAGGAATTCATATCTCATTGATTATAGTTAAATATCTCTTCCATTCTAATGTGGAAGCAATCTTATCTCATCAAACTCATTCACTTTTCTGATTTTTTTTTTTTTTTAAAATTTATAAACATTCTTTTGCACATGCCTGAATAATAGGAATTGCGTGCAGCAAAAAAACTTTGAACTTTTTACAACAACGCCTATAAAAAAAAGCGCTCTGGCGTGCCAGTCCGCGGAAAATTCTTTGGACCCACCAGTGTATTTTTCTGACAACGTAGCGTTCAACCATCTAAAATTCTTTTGACTCATTGGTTCTACTTTGGCAACCCAGGATTCCACCACCCCCTGTGCATCGCATCAATTAGAACAGTTGCAGTAATCCTCTTGCGTCACGCAACGAAGGGAACTCTCCATGGTCTCCCCCCAAGTATTTGTTTATAACCGTACTCAAGCGGCAAAAATGCAGTCAGGAAGAACTTGGACAGAAGCAAATATAAAATCCATTATTGAGTTAAAAAAAATAGCAACATAACTCAGTTTTAGTTGGTGACAGGGGAACACATCCCCAGGCTGGAGAGAAGTCAGGCCTGTCGACATTGCGATGTGCATTGAACTTTTATAATACTCCTGTTTAATAATATTATTATTATTATTGCCAACGCATCTCTTTTCCAGGAGAATCTCGTCTCTCTCTTATATCTTTTGGTGCTTGTCTCGTATACGCCAGCTATCAACCAGGCAATATGGTAAAGTTTGAACTTGTAAACTTGGATGGATGTGGAGGAGACAATATATAATCTAGACTTGTTCAAACCAAAGATGGATGAGATAAAAAATAATGGGGCACAAGAAAGAGGAGGGACGGCAGTATTGCGTTGCAAGGGACTTAGATAGAAGAGAGCCTTGGCTATAAAATAATGGTGATACCATATATTGTTGGCAAAATAATTTTTCTTGTGATAATAAAGTCTTAAAAAAGAATGTAGATCATGATATCGGCACATGTAGGATGGTGGCCGTGGTCTCTAGCAGTAGGCTTATTGTTTCTAGTTTTCCATTTCAATATTATATTTTCTTATATTTGAGTACACATTGAACTCAAATAAATTAAATAAGATAATTAGATAAGATTTTTAATTTAATTTTTTAAACAAAAAGCAGGGCAACCTATATAGATATATACATAGATAGGTAGGTAGGTGGACAGATAAGGTAGATAGAAAGAGAAAGAAGCTCTTTAAATGGTAATAGTTGAAACAATAAAATAAGATTATATCAATCAACTTCATGGGATAATATTATTTGGTGTTATTTCGCAAATAGCTTACAATTTTATCCAACCTTTTTAAGTCATATTGAATGAGTTCAATACTTTCATAAACACAGCATATGCCTAGTACACTTATATGAAAATAATTTGCAACTTATTCCTCAAGCACTTTACAACATTGCTTTTATTTTTAGACTACTTAAATCATTTTAATAATAAATAATCATTTTAATTAAGCTTTTTTTTTTTTGTCATTGTTTAATACATGACGCATTGTTTGGCTTTCATGACTCTTCACAAAGCATGCTAAGGTATCATGATGCCGCAGAGTCAATACTTTGAGCTTTTATGGATATCCATCTGTTACAAAAATCTTGAATTGGCTCTATATATTGATACGCTCTCATGTGCAACAACTATAGCTACTAATGATAAGAATTAAAATATAGCAACACCCAATTGATTTGTACTTACAGTGCTAATCTATATAAATCATGTGAAGCACATGTTATGTGAATCCTGTATGTATATATATATATATATATTGTTGTTGATTCAGTGGATTATATATGAAGATTAAATATAATACAGAAATGAATCAAGCAGATAACATCCGGCTTCCTTGCTAATAAATACTTATCATCTTTATCTTTCCATGCTAATAAATATTTATTTGATTAATTCAAATTTTTAGTAAACTCTAATTTCGACCAATAATGCTATTCCGGATTCCAAAAGTTGGTATCAAGTCGGGCAATAGAAAACAAAAAAATAAATAATAGATAGATATGGAAAGAAATAAACTGATGAAATAAACTGATTAGAAAAGGAGTGGGAGGTGAGGGTGGTGCCGTTGGTTGGCATGGGACATGGGAACTCCTTGCCCTCTAGAATCTTTAAAAAATGGTGGGATGGGGCGGATGATGGAAGCTGATTCGTCCACGTGGCAGCTTCCCATTTGAACAGGTGTGGTAGTCCTTCCCTCCCTCGCTTCCCCTCTCCTCCTCCTCTTCTCTCTTTCAAGCAAGCTGAAGAGAGAGAGAAAGGGACAAGGAAAGAAAAAAGATTGTTTCTAACTTTCTAAAATCTAAGCCCTCCACCCTCTCTCTTAGACGTGTCGATATAAATGGTCGGGTGCTGGAGTTATAGCTTCGCTGAGGCGACATGAGATGAGAGGATTTAGGAGCTACGAAATATTTTGAGAGAAAAATAGCGCGCGCAAGAGCGAGAGAGTGGGGGGGAAGAAGGTGCGGTGAGTTCTAAGCGTTTTTTTTATTCCTCCGGTCTTTCTTTCTATCCTTTTTTTTCGTTCGAAAATGTGGAGTTTGTTCCTGAAGCGATCCGGTTTTCTTTTCTTTGCTTTTGTTTTGGTGGAATTCTGGATAGTTTTTCTTGTCTTTTAAATTCTTAGGTCACGAGGCATTGGGTTGCGTTTCGATTCTTGTGCTGAATTCCAGTTTGTTCTCGCGATGGGTTCGTCGATTTTGAGAATAATGGCCGGAGTCGCGGATTACTTTCTTTTACTTTACCGTCTGTGGTGGAATTTCTTGTGGCTGCTGGATGGAAAACTTTGTTTAGAGATCGATAGCTCGTTTCTGCGGTGATGTGTTTTCATGGAATGATATGGTTTAGTGTTTTCTTTTTTTTTTTTTTCCTCTTTTTTGTTTGACCTTTTTTTCCTCTTTTTGGTTTGATTTTTTTTTTTTTTTCTCTAGCTGAAAGTTTGGAATCTTTTTGTTCCGTATGTTTTGGTTGAATTGGAGATATGTTTGTGATATGTTTTATTTTTTTAAGCAAAAACATTGTTTTGAGGTTCTCTACATGTGACCATGGGATTTATGCGTCGGTTTTGCTTCAATTTTATGTTATTTTTGTGATGGATTCGTGATTTATTTTGAATGATGGCAGGGTTCGTTTAATGATTTTAATCTTGTAACGAATTGTGGATGAGAGATTCTTAATTCCTTTACTTTCACATATAGAAATATTTTTGGAGTTTTTTTTGGGATTCTTTAGCTGAAAGGTTTGGAATCTTTAGGAGTTCTCTGCTGTGAAATGATGGTTGTTGGGTCTTTTCGTGACATGCCTTCTTTATAACATAAACTATTCTGAGAATCTAGTTTTTGGGACACAAGTGGTTTGTTTTTATTTTTTAATTTCCGCTACATGTCTGGGTCTTTCCTGATATGGAGAATTCTTTACAGCTCATTTGGTTTTGGAATTGCTCTGTTTAATTGGATTGTATCAATTTGATCTCGCTTCTTCAGCTGAAGGATTTAATGCTAACGTTCTGGGATTTTTATCTGTTTATTTACTGGCTTAGTGCAAGGTTGGAATAGAATGGGTTTGCTTTGTGCTATGAAAGTGGAATAGTTTGGCTCGAGTTTTTATTTTTTGTTGATTGTAATTTTTTTTGTAGAAATTTTAGTTGCTGTTTTGACCATTGTGTTCTTCTTTTTTGGGTTGTTACAGTGTTTGTTTATGAGAGTTTGAGTTGGGTTAAGAAATTTTTGGAAAGCCATTCTGTTAACTCTGGATGGTTTACTGATCTGTCTATGATACTTGTTCTGAACAAAATGCGGTTGATATAAAAGATTGATTTGCTTTCCTTTTTCCTCTTCAATAAAGCAGAAACTTGCATTTCCTTTTCCCTGATGGAAAGGCCATCAGATGAAAAACCTCAGATTTTGTTATTATGACATGCTGTAGTTTGTTTATAAGATATGTTGAACCCATCATTTATAGTTGATTCACAAAGCAGTTAAAGATGACAGTCTCTCGCTATTTCTGCTCTTTTTGCTCTTCGTCGGTGCCTAAATATGACATATCATAGATCTGTTTCTTTTATTTTTGGTTTACTTGGTCAAGATCTTTGGTGTTATCTATGGGCTGTAGTTGAATGCTTTTAGGTATGGCCAATATGAAGTTTCATTGATCAAAAAATCTATTTCCTTTATACATACCCATAATGAAGTTTGTATATGGAATGCCAATTCCTAGACAGTTTAGTAATCCACATTTTTTATTGTTGCCGATCTCTAATTTATGTCATTCTGAAGGGGATGAATTTGCATTAGTTTTCTGTTTCATGTCATTTTAACTAAGATTTTACCTGTTCGGTTTGTGTAGGACTATTTCTGTTTGTCAAATAGCAATCTGAGAAAAAATGGCTGCTTCTTCGAGTCATCCTAAAATGAAAGGTGAATTAAGAATAAGTGACAGTATGGACGATCTTACCACTGATTTGGCAGAGTACATAGCCAAGTTATCCGAAGATTCAGTAAAGGAGAAGGGACGTTTCACTATTGCTCTGTCTGGAAGGTCCCTCATCGACTTAATGGGGTATAAGCACTTTTTCCTTAGAGACTTCTGTATTGGCTTCTGCTTTCAATAATAATAAGGATTAATGGAATATGGATTGGGTGTAGGAAACTATGCGAAGCTCCTTATGACAGGACTGTGGATTGGAGAAACTGGTATTTCTTCTGGGCTGATGAGCGCGGAGTGGCAAAGGATCATGTGGACAGCAATTACAAGCTGACGAAGGATGGGTTCCTTTCCAGGGTATGTGTTTAAGACCATCTCCTCTATCACTACAAGCTCTAGAACACTTAAAACAGAGTCAGGTTATATGTTTTAGGTAGATATCTACTTTCATGGAAAGTAAAAGAAAATATAGCTTGTGATCATTAGATCGAGTTCATCATAGGTTTTGCATTTCTTCAAGTCTTCTGGTGAAACAATTTCATCTGTAGATTAATTTCATCCAGCCATATGTATTATAAACTTTTAGTGTTTATCCATTTACCATGGCAGATGTAAAGGATGTGCTCCTGGTCGCTATGAATCTTAGCACCAGCTTCAACACTTTGCATGAAGTGTCCTTAGAAACTTCTAAATGACTTCTAAATGTACTTGTACAAAAACTTTGCTTACTATTACTAGATATCTTGTGGTTTGTGCAGGGTGCTGCAAATCTCAGGTCATGCGCTTTTTGAGCCCATATCCATAGAATCATAAAAAAAAATGGTGTCTTAATGTTGTGTGAGGCTTGATGAGAATGTCTGACATGTTTTGTTTTCTTTTGCCTTATCTCTGGGGATAGTTAGGGGAGTTTGGATTGTCATGGGTACACCTTGATGAATCTTGACAGAGAGACCAAGCTAGCATTGATCTGGGTCTGAACTATTGCTGAATATGGGATAATCTTAAGGAAACAATAGGAGGATCTTTTGGTGGGAAAGACAATGATTTACTGATTTAATTGAAAGAATCAATTTGGCTGTTGATGTATGGGCTGGCCAAGTATCATTTTGGTTCTCACTTGGTCTCCATTTGTAGATGCACCAAATTTTAGGTTTACTAGTGCTTTAATAATCATATTCACCTCCATTTTACAATTACCTAAAAGATACTTCAGTTAAATGAAGTCTGCAGTGGCAGTAATTTTGAACAGTTAAACACATTACATGGCATGCTACTTCAGATTTCAAGAATACTGAAATGCTGTTTATAGTTTAAATTTTATAAATAAATGGATGATTTTTTTTTTTTTTGGGTGCATGTGTTAACATGATGGATATTGTAAAGCTTAGATTATTTGTATCCATAAAAGTATGCTGGTCAATTATTGTTGGACAAATTTTATTCAATGCAATTATGATGTTATTCTGCACCAATCCAGATATCTGAAATAACCAATGTGACATCTGTATTGGAGTGTACCCTGTTTTTTAGCTTTTCCCTTTTTGAGTTAGAAGTATTGGAACATTAGACACGTGGGCACTCTTTCCAGGTGCTTAAAACACATCCATTCTGGCACCATGTTAACAAGAGGAACTGTTCTTGTCATCTTTAATTTAACAGTGCTTTTACTAGATGATAGATATCGATATTGCTGTTCTGAAAGCAGAATCAACCGACACCATGACCCCTTTTTCTCTAAAGAGACCAGAGCAAATATAATGCTTATTGGAAATAAGATGGTTGATTGCAGTGCTGGCTGCATATAATGCATCAAGTTGCATGAGATATGTGGTGATATGAGTGTCCAATTGGGCGCACATCACTGTACATCTCATGCATCTTCATGTGTGATGTGAAGCTGGCATGGCATGACAAGATCAGATGGTCTGATGAGAGTTGGAACTAGCTTGGTACCTCCACTACATTCCTTAACATGCTCACTTCTGGTAACTTCTAGCTTTGACACATATTTGTGTGATTGAGGGTCCAGACACTTCGATTCTTACTAAAATCTGGATTTCAAAACTAAATACCTAAAAGACTAATACTTTGGTGGGTGCTTATTTTTACGATAAAATTTGTGTCAATGTATAATAATATACATATGCACTACAATGAAATATATATGGGCTGCATTATTGTGCTTGCAAACTTTTTGCTGAATCCTACCAGATTAACGTCCAAACAATATATACCAGGCTTGAGGTCCACCTGTCTCTCAATTCCTCGACCTGGCTACATGAGAGGTTGGCAGAGTCAATCAGACCATGAGCTGGCCCAGCCCATTCTGCATAGTGTATCTCATCTTAGTTATGTAATTATGATGTGTACATATTATAGATCTTTTGCATATTTCTATCTCCTTTTGTGAATGCTTACAATTTTTTTCGATTGCTATGCACTGCTAGCAAATGCTGCAGATTGCCGAACCTGATAATAAATTACACAAAGTATAGAAGATGGAATTATAAATTATGCCTATAACATCAACCGCATGTTAATACTCAACTGTGAGAATTAATAGGACTGCTCAAGAGCATGACCAAATAGATTTCATGCATTCCCATCTCAGGCTGGAGAGTAGCATTTCCAAGGTTAGAATTATCTCAATTCTCAGTCCAATCCTGGGGAGTTTGAAATTGCTGATATGTTACACTTTCACAAAGAATTAAACCATCCTTTATAGCCTAGTCATTCCTCTCTTTGATTTTCTATCCACCTTGGTCAGATTCCTTTCTGCAAATGCATAAAAATTTCACATCCATACCTCCAATGTTGAATACGGGGAAACAAGACATCTTCCTCTTCTCCAAAGCTTCCCTACATCATTGTCGAGAAAACTGCATTTGTAATCTGATCAGGTAACCTGGTTGTTGTGTACAGGAAATCCTTATTTAGGAAAACCGGCTGCAGTATAGCAGTAGCCCTCTTTTCCACTAGAAGATTTTCTGCTTTCAAACCTTAGGAGGTTCAGCTTTCAAACCTTGGGAGCTTCCATATAAGGGCATGGTAATCAATGTGGTTTGTTGGTGCTGCCTCGATTACTATTCACTAATCACTAAAAAATAAAGATACTATTTAATTTAAGTCCAATTATATATTAATAGTAGCCATAGATAGTCCAATTATATAAGGGCATGGTAATCAATGTGGTTTGTCGGTTTTATGCCAGTTGTCAGAAAGTGGTTTGGTGTGTACACGCCATCTTTTACGATTTGATTGTAATTTTAGCATTTGCTTGAACTCAAGTAATGTATTACCGGAAAGCTTATTATAAAAGGATTTTGGCAGCAAGTTGATATTTGTCATTGTAAGTATGGTAATATGTGCAGATGTGAGATGATTGACCTGAGTTTAACAAACAACTAATTCATTGAAACTTTTGATGTTAAATTGTTACATGCACAAGGAACACACAAACAGACACATCATTTATTACATGCATTTATATTCATCCAGGGTCGATGAGGCTTTTCTCATTGGATGTCATTAGATACCTGGTTTCAGTAGATGTGATGACAACTAATCTGGGTCCTTTTTATAGCTGAAATTATTTTGTACTACCATTACATTCTGTTTTTATCTTCTGCCAGCAAAACCTATCCTATCATATACTACAAGAGATGTGTCATAACCCCACATAAGAGCCTTTGAAGGCACCAGGCTTCTTATGGCAAAATCACATTTTGTGAACCCTATGCCCATGTAGCTTTTATAAATCTGTAGCAAAAAAAGAATTTTAGTAAAGTTTAAGATGCTTGCCAATTTTTGCATTGTCCAGTCTTCTCTTGCTGAAAGTAAACAGAGGACGTACCTCCTTTTGAACAACGGAAGTGACAAGAAAGTTCATCGGCCGGTGCAGGAGGCTACTAGAGTCTCCAAAAGCTTACACCCCAAACTGTGGTGCCGAAGAGGAAAAGGGTCGCTAGAGAATTCGGAAGAAGAGGGAGAGAGAGAAAGCTTTGTTGCACTTTTCTTGGCTCAAAACAGGGAGAGTTCTCTGTTTTCATCTAGAGTTGCATGAAGTGACCGCCACCTCATTGAGAGGTAGTGACCCACATGGGTAGGTTCGCGTGGATGCATGTCCTAGCACTCTGTGCCAAGTCAGCCAACAATATCACACTCATCTATATAGGAACAATGCTCATAACCTCATTATACCTGTCTCTTTATGTAGTACAGTAGGGTGTGCAACCCGACAAAACTTACACGTAGTGAAAGTGCTACATTAAGATAACACATAATTAACACAACACAATCAATCCAATATTGTTTGTCCTAGAAAATTCGATCACACTCAATCAAGTACTCTCAACCCCTCAAGGCAGTACTAGAAATCAAGTCATACATTTATGTCCATGATCATATGCAACTCATACACATAATTGCTCGAGTTATATATCACAAACTCAAGGCGTGTTCACAAATAATCTTGCTTGAACACTCATATCAATCCATTTTTGTTCAGTCAACTTCCTAGTATTGTCTCATATGGCCGTATCATTCATAACCTTGGATGACAATGCTACGGAAGTAATCTTGAACTCTAACTTCATTATATAGGTCCAAGTCCAAGGACACTACATAGTTATAGGGCTTATACGGTGACAGAGAAAAATTTATTACATCACCTCTTTTTGGGTCGACTTTAATACGGGCAACATAATGCATGCTACGATGGAGCTCCCACTCAATGTGCCATGTCAAACTCAAATGCCGTACGAACCTAAGTCCAGACATCACAAAAATGTCCAACCCGAGCATATCCACATATGCTCTTGTTCGACTACTTCAAACTTGATACGGATTTATAGACACAATAACAGATATACTCTGTATTCGACTCCTTTAAGTCTCATCTTAGCTCCAGCTGAGGCAACTTTCTTACAATTTATGCAACTCAATAACATGAAATCATTTTGCAACCAATACATCCTACAACTCATATAGTATTTTATGCAACTTATACATTTTGCAACTCGATGCAATCTGCAATATATGCAGTATTTTGTGCAATTTATGCATCTTTCATGTTCTATGCAACATATGCATTTTTTCATAATGTCACTACTTAAGTGTCTATTATGATTACTTTGTCTCATCCTGCGCACCACAAAAGTGGCAAGGCGTTCATCCGTGTGAGTGGACCGATCTAAGCCTGTGACATTTATACACACATATGCCTTATACTACTATCATATTTATGAAATACATCATAAAATAATGAAAAGAAGCATTTTATTTTAACAATGTCCATAACACAGTCCTTGTTTGTTAAACTTTATACAGATCCAAACTCCTCACATGAGCTTGAAGCACATCCCAGTCTATCAAACTCTAGAATACATCTCTAGCAATGGTCTTAGTCAATGAATCAGCCATCATCCTCCTAGTAGGGATATGCACAAGGATAACTTCTTGCTTTATCATGTTCCAAATGAAGTGATATCTAATATCAATGTACTTAGTCCTACCATGATATTTAGGATCTTTGGGATACTGTAATGCCACTATGCTATCATAACATATTTGAATAGCCTCATAAGCATTGGCTAATATCTCGAGTCATCCCAAGAACATGGACAACAGCTGAACAGGCAATATATTCGACTTTCATTGTGGACAAGATGGTGCAGTTTTACTTCTTGTTGCATCAAGAGACAGCTCTACCTTTAAGGATGAACACATTCTGAGGTGGACCTATTACGTGGACTGACATGCAAGCAGCCACATCAGTTGGACCTCATGTCATGTCAACATATATTGCCATATTAGCATATGATATTGGCATGACATGTGGATTGCCACACAAGCAGCCATGCCAGCACCTGTCAGCCACGTGGCGCCACATCAACGTGACACATGGTGTGTCATGTCATCAAAACGCAGTTCATGTCAGTGCCACGTGGTTGTCTCGTTAGCACTTAGATAGTGTGGCTGCCACGTCAGCCACTTAAGCCTTTTCCTTTTTTTGTTGAAAATGAGAGAACTAATTACCCTTTAAACTCTTTAAATTTACGAATGAGTGCCATCCATAAATTCCAAAGAGCACCCGTGGCCACCGCACATGCAACGGTCGCACAAGGCCATTTTCAGCCTCCCATAGCGGAGGAAGAGGCCCGACGACCTCTTCGGCGGCCGGCGAGGGCGGTGCTGATCACCGTTTAGGGACCGGTGACCCCTTTCCTCCACCAAGGATGAAGGGGTGCTGCGGCAGCTCCCTCGATCACAGCAGCGAGGAGGCCGATGGCCGCTGATCGTCGTGCCCTGCTCTGCCACCTCCTTCGATGGCTTCTGACAAGAGGAGTCGGCCAACCGACTTTGATACCAATTGCTGAAAGTAAATAGAAGGGGTACTTCTGTTTCGACGGCGGAAGCGGTAGGAGAGCTTGTTGGTTGGTGTAGGAGGGTACTAAAGTCTTTAAAAGTTCACACGCCAAGCTGTGGTACTGGAGAGGGAAAAGGTCATTGGAGAATCAGGGAGAAGAGAGAGAGAGAGAGAGAGAGAGAGAGAAAGCTTCGTTGAACTTTTCTTGGCTCAAAACAAAGAGAGTTTTCTGTTTTCATTTGAAGCCGCATGAAGTGACCACTGCCTCACTGAGAGGCGGGGACCCATGTGGGCAAGGTCTGCATGGACGCATGACTTGGCACCCAGTGCCAGGTTAACCAACATCTCTATACTCTGCCATGTTAGAAGAGTACTTGGTGGTGCACTAGGGATGTGATTTCTAATATAGATTTTATGAACAACTCATCACCATTTGCCTGACAAGAGTAAACATGACATCTGTGACCTGTATGTGCCGCCAACTCTGCAAATTGCTATTAGTAAAGTAAAATCTGTATTGTCAGAATTCTTTAATATTCCTTATTGTTCTGTTCCTTTCACTTTGTTCTCCACCTTTATTCCCTAGACTTGTATTTGATATTATATGACTTAGTTCAAGTGAATGAGATCATGTGAATAAGCTATGACACAAGAACTAGAAAGTCAAACACAACTGCTGCTCTTTATATATATATATATATATTATAAAAGATATCATTTGTGGGGTGTTAAATTGGTTATGTGGATTTGTCTTGGCTTGGTATTTCAGTGTGGCCTTTTGTTTTGTTTGTTTGCTTTCTTCTTTAGTGCTTGAGGATTCATGGACCACCAGATTAATGTTTGGTTTCAAATTGTACTTTTGATTTATTAGTTGATGTTTCGGGTCCATTGGTTATTGACTAGGATAAATGTGAAGATTGGCTTTTCAATGTGATCACTATCAGTTATGATGGCTATGATTTTTAGAAGGCTTTTGCTTGGCCTGGCAGCTGCATTTACAGTTCATCTTAAATTTTTTAGTTGGTTGATAGATAATATGTCATTGTTAATTTACATTCACCTTAAAATTCAAGTCTGATGTATGTTGATCATTTCTGGCCTTCTTATAAAACTTATGATGCAGGTTCAATTCCAAATAGGAGTCATGAAGCAATTATGTCAAATTATAATTTCAGTATACCTATTGTCAATTTCTATAAAGCCTTGCTATCTGACTGGCTGATATACTCCTGTTGAGAATACCTGTCCTCAATACAGGACAGAGTCTCAAGTTTTGTCTTGTTCTTCTGTATGCAGAAAACTCAAGCATCTATACTTTTTATTGGTTTCCTTATTTTTGACAATTGCATGATCAAAATGTTGCAATTATACGGCTTTAAAATCCAACCATGCTTCTATCCATTGACACTCCATGGCAGTTCAGACCATTATCAATGCAATTCTTAAACTGAAAAAGTAACACATATTAGATTTAGTTAAATATTTCAGGGCTGATTAATTTATCGATATCTTTATCTTTTACAGCAGCTTGTGTATTGCCAATTTATCATAGTTTTCCAATTCTAAACTAGCGTGTGCTTGCAAATGAACTTGTCAGGTGCTTGTGCCCAGCAAGCATATCACCTCCATCGACGCCAACATCTCAATTGGGGAGGCCGCATTGCGGTATGAATTTGACATTCGCCAGCTGGTAAAAGCCCATAAGATCGATGTTGATGTGGATGCTGACTGCCCCAAGTTTGACCTCATCCTCCTTGAGATGGGTGCAGATGGGCATGTCGCCTCACTGTTCCCCCACAATGAAGCCCTCCGAGAGAAGACTAATTGGGTTGTTTACCTCATTAATTCTCCGGAGCACCCACCTGAGAGGATCACTTTTACACTTCCTGTGATCAACTCGGCATACAATGTGGTCATCGTGGCAACAGGTGAAGATAAGGCTGATGCAGTGCACCAGGCAGTTACTGTCAGTGAGGATGAGGGTGATGGCTTTGATGTCACTTCATCACCTGCTCGCATGGTTAATCCATCCGATGGCAAGTTGGTGTGGTTCTTGGATGCTTCTGCTGCCTCAAAGGTTTGTCCTTGGGGATGATGGCCCACAAAGTCTGACGGAATGCAGCTGGTGATCTTTTTTTGCAATGTTTGGGCATTTTGTATGCAAACATGCCGGAGTTTGCTGATGTTCCTCCGCTGTTTGTCCCTAACTCGTTTTGGTCTTCTGGGGTAGTTGGAGGGGAATTTTGATTTGTACCGGCTGAAAGATGGAGGATTAATACAGGAAATTAATAAATGGCCTATTGCACAGGGCTAGCCGTTCTTGCTGCTAAGAAACTGACAGTCGTATGATGTAAAAAGAGATAGAAAGCAGGTTCCGCAGGAGAACTCAGTGACCGACTTCTTTCAAATATCCTACCACCTGGAGGAGATGCATTTGAGAGAGCAAATTTTGTTTTCTTCACGCATCTCTGTGCCTGGTATTCTGATCTTTTCTGATACCAAGTACTTGCCTGCAATTTCTGGTCTTTTGAGTGGGATCGGTTGCTGGTTCTGAATTTATAAACTGCTGAAATTCTTTCTGGTTGCATTCTATTATGTGACAGTTGAATCGTGACATCCATGGGGTTGCACATTTGCAAATTAATCATATGGCACCTTAAAATACATGGCGCATGTACCGAGAATACTGTTGCATGATTAGATTTTCATACCAGAGGATCTTTCAGAAAAGAGCATCGCTCTGCAGGCAGTTAGTTAAAAGCATATGCTCTGTTCTACTCTAATTGAACAGACCGCTACCTAATTTATGATGCTCAAAGACGCGCATAAAATGTAAAAGACTAAGCGTTGAACATATCGAAAGAGCCGACGTACATCACAGTCTCACACGATACATTTTGTTGTTTTGGTTAGCATTTACATCATAACAAGAATTCCAAACACTTCTGGTACCACCAATGCTGTCTGGTATAACGCCATAGGGTCACTGCCACTGTTACCATCAATTCAGGAATTTCAAAATTCCTCTAAACTTCTCATAAATGCCCATGATAAGCCGGACTGGGGAGATGCTGATCCAAGGGGAAAAAAGAAAAAGGAGGACATAAAGGTGTCAAAATGTTTGAATCAGGCAGCAGGTTCTTCCACTGTACGATATTCTCTCTCTGTAATGGACCTGGCACTGAAATCCATCCCTTCTTTAGGAGGGAAACCACAAACTCGCGCATGCAACCACTGGTCAATGACTCCACAATTTATTGCATACTTGATCATGTGCTCCAAGTACCCCTTGTCCGTAGCCAGATGTGGTTGAACTGTCAACATTCTCATGAGAGCTGAAACACAACAACAACGACAACAAAAAAAGACTACCTCATCACCATTCCAGTAAAACTGTTATTAAATGTAATATTTCAAATCAGTATAATCTTTCAGGAACTTATGAAAGTTCCTAGAAATTATAAATGGAACCCAAGAGGATCCTTCAGTTCCACAGACAGCTATACTAACTGAGAATTGAACTGCAGAGTTCTTCCATCTATTGTTCACTAAATTTTATTTGAAAATAAAAATGTCTATGCAACCTAGTAAGGTCATGTGCCTGAAATCTCATACCTGCAACAATTGCATCGCCTGATACTGACATGTCACCAGTAAATGGAGTAATAGGTGGGTCTTCCATTCCATGAACCCAGCCATTATCCTTCAGTGTGTAATAGTGTATTTTAGAAGTTCCAATTGTCACAAACAGGACCTTGAGATTTTCATGCCATAGCTGCATGACCACTTCAGGCTTATGGTGGATGAATTTTGATTTATCATTATCTTTGGTGTCAAATTTCTCCAAAGGTTTGATGCCACATAGAAACTCAAGCTCCTGTTTGGTGACTTCAATGATGTCAGCGATATTCCATGCTTCCTGAATGGATGTCTTCGTTTCCTCACTGGACTTCCACAATGGCAATGGGAGGTTCAGATCAAAAAAGATGACCCCTCCTAATTTCTTGGAAATTTTGATTGCTTGCATTGTTGTTGATCTGAGGTTTTGATCGAGCAGGGATGAGGAGTTAAAATAAAACATCTTTGCCTGCAAACGGGACCAGATTAGACAAGTGAAGGAACTTGGTTTTTCACTTTGCGTGAACATAAGAACATAAGATCAAAAATTTGATACCAAGACAGCTTATTAAGCATAATCTGGTTGGTGGAAGAAAAATTTTACAATGCTTATCACTAGTCATTTCAGTCCATTAACTTCATTCCCAGATATGACATACCAAATATACTAACTTTTGGAACATACACATCATACTCAACGTCCTGCAAGTTAGTTCACTAAACATTTGTCTCCTGTTCACCAACCAAAATAAGCCTTTCTGCTCTAAGATAACAATTGGGCTGGTAAACATAGCCACTACATAAAGTTTAATAGCCTGGCTCCATCTCAGATTGATCTGAATAAAACTATGAATACCCAAAATGTTTTGGCATAAGCAAAGAAAATGCTCTGGCTACATTTTGTATCTGAACTTATACCTATAAAGATAAGTGTACTCAAGAATGCATCTTCATTATTAATTTGAGAGGAATGAAAGAATCTCATATGATAGGATAAGACCTACCAGTGGTGCACTCTATTAATTTTAGGAGCATTATACGGTGGAATTTAAAGAAATAGGAGTTCCAACAAGTTGCTTCCATGTTCATTTCAAAAAGCAAAATATGATTAGTTCTTAATAGTTTTAGCCTAGGGATATGACCATGGCTTTAAGTCCCAGTAGGACGTTCCATGAGATATCAAGATGGGTTGCCATCCTAAGTGTCAAGACAGGATCATCTTGTTATCGTCTCAGCATCCCAATTGGTGTGTCTTCGACACCTCTTGTTTCAAGTGCCAGGACAAGGTGAGACAGCAACGCATCCTATTCCATAAAAAAATAGAGACAGCTCCATCCCATAGGATTGAAAACCTTAGATATAACAATAGATATCATAACCTAGTTATTAAAAAAAATATATATAACCATTAAAATGACCAACCTCAGGAAAAATCTTTATTCTTAATGCTTGGCTTAGGTGGCAATCCTATTAAACAATCACCTACCAGCATGGCAGATGTAATTTCCATTCATTTGTCATTAGTTCTAAAGGTTTTGCTCCAATTGTTTAAAACTGACAAAACTTGTAGAGATGAGAGTGACTATTGGCTGAGCTGGTAAAGTCTTTAGTGTTGTTACAAGAAGCCAGGGTTTGATTCCTCCATCAATCTAGCATTGGTCAGACCCCCCTCCCCCAATGAAAAAAGGAAAAAAAGTCAACTTCTGACTTAAAATAATAATAATAAAAAAAAAAACTACTTATTATGAGAAATCTTTTGCTTTCCACAAGTCACAACCACATGATGCTGACACCAAGAGTCTTCCATCTCTTCACTGATGGATGTAGGCATGTCATTATTACTACTCTGCCCTTGCCCCGATCAAGATAGCAGATTCAGGAACAGACTGCATGCTTGGATCGCCTATTTCGGAAGGATTCCCATTCAGCAAAATGCAGTTTTATGAGATCATTCTTTTAATCATGTTGTCAAAGTTTAGCACATGTGTAGACTCCTTTTTGTGCCTTTTCTTGTGATACAGGCAAAAAGGATCAAACTTTAGCTCAATGCCAGTCTTTCATCAATCTAACCAAGTTGAATTAAATCCTAGAATCTTTTCTAGCTCAATGCTTGGATCGCCTATTTGGGAAGGATTCCCATTCAGCAAAATGCAGTTTTATGAGATCATTCTTTTAATCATGTTGTCAAAGTTTAGCACATGTGTAGACTCCTTTTTGTGCCTTTTCTTGTGATACAGGCAAAAAGGATCAAACTTTAGCTCAATGCCAGTCTTTCATCAATCTAACCAAGTTGAATTAAATCCTAGAATCTTTTCTAGCATCTTTTTTAACAATTGAAGATCTGCAGATTTCTATATGATTAAAAGCAGCTCAGGAGATTTGTCCTTTGTGTCTTCCATTTCCCATAAGCAAATCCTCTCTTTCTCCACAATTTTTTCCCTATCAGTGCAAAGCTCCAGCACAACAAGATGCAGCAGATATATGATTGCGCGCTCTCCTCCAGAACAGACCTAACCTTGTGATGCAATAAAACATTTCAGAAAAGAAAATGATGTAGAAGAAATAATCCTAACTACCCAAGAGAAGTTTCAAATATTGAAGAATTCTTCCTAGTCCCTATATGTGCTTACAAGAGACAACCAAGTTCCAGGTTTATCATAAGTTGACAATTATGGGAATCTAGCCACACAATGGGTAGAATCCTATGAAAGCATAAAGCAACAAAAGATGCCAGAGGTTCTAATGATATTGAATACTGTCTTATAGAAAAATTTATAGGGACTACAAAAGGTAAAACAATTCCATCTCCATGAAAACTTCAAACTCACATCACTAAACATCCTTGCTAGTTAATCTCCTTGTAGAAATGCCAGCAAACTGTGTTAAGTACAATTTGACAAAAATCTTCTCATTTGCTTCAGCCAAATTAAAAATGATAACTCCATCCTCCTCATTAGTCATCACCACATTGATTCTTCACATCAATTATTTTGTTTTCAAAAAGAAGTTAGTAATGGAGTTCTTGTTCATAGCAAAGCAACAGAAAATTTTCTAAGGTATCTCTGTATCAGAACTTTCATGTTTCTCTGTTCCTAAACCTTCAGCCTGACTTTGATTTTTTTTTTTTTTTTTTACCAAGCATTCAAAATCTTCAAAAACAAGAAATCTTGGCAAACTGCCAGATTTAAAGCTCAAACCTGAGATCCACATGCGTAGCAGTAGTGACAGATATTCAATGGCTTTAAAGCTGATATTTCATTACTGAACCAACTGGCTCTCATAATAATAGTGGTAAAGCAACAAGTTCATTCACCACAATGAAACCCTTTGCCTCACACCATAATTATTCCATTCCAAAAAGATGTTTGTAAAGAAGGACATTCGGTTCATGAACTAAACCCATCAGAACCCTCTAAAATCTAGCAGAGATGGGTATAATTCGTCATTATTTCTAGCTTTTACACAACCAGAACCAAATGACTTAGACCAAACATCAGAAAGTGAAATAATTTCTCACCTGATGATACTTCTACAATATCAGCAGAAACTTGGTTTTTAGTTTGATTTCTGTGATCCAATATTTTACCAGACTTACAAGATCTTCAAACCACTTTGGCTGCCAAGTCCTTATGCTGAAACCAGGCCTTCTAAACAACAAATATCAGCTTCTATTTGGCTATGTAGTTTGACCATCTAAATTTTGTAAACATGTTTTCCAAGATCTCGATTTAGCAGCATTATCCCTAAACAAGGGGAGTTCTCACACATTGCACCTGTGACTTAAAAGGCTTTCTCATAGCACTTGCAGAATAAGTCCTTTGTTACATATGCTTCAATTTTTATCAAGGATGGGCTCTTAGTGGATGCCATCTTCACTAGAGGTTCTACTGCACACCAGGCAGTGCTTGATTTCTCATTGAAAATCAAATTATACTGTTGTAAAAAAACCACCCTCTTACAAGTTGGAGGTTCTACTCATCCCTCAATTTATATAACCAGCTTCTAACAGATTCTACCAACCACACACTGCAAACATTTTCAACTAGGTTCAGATTTTCTTATTCAAGTGGTCTTTTGTAGCTTTCCAAAGGTTTTGGTGGACCCTCACACTAAGTACTGTTTGGTTACCTACATCTAAGCCTTAGATGCTACATCCTAGTTGCACATGGACAGATGCAAGTGTGCAGTTACCTGCAATTGGGCCACATGCAGGCAACTAAAATGCCCCCCAAGGCCCTTTTACTTGCAACCAAAAATGGCTGCATCCCTAGACTCAAGCTCTGGATAATAATATTATCATCTCCCATTCTATCGAAAAATCATAAGATAATAATATTACTATGATTGCAATAATAAAATATTGTTACAATATTATCATCATTCTTATTATATTAGTTTTTACAATGATAAATAATAATTAATATCATAATATCATATAATAATACACATCATATATGACTACAATACAATGATATAATATAGTTATCATGTGAAGAAGTACAATATAAACAATTATTATTACAATAATATGATAAATTTATTATAATATATTATATTGATAATACTAAGCAAGAAAATATGATACTTATATGAGCTGATACTCTATTATAATATTATCATATTATATTATGTGATAAGAAAATATTGTATTATATTAGTCTATATTATTACATCATATAGTAAATTATTTTGTTACATCATATCTCATCCAATAGTATAATATTATATTATCTTATAACATAATATTATTACAATTATTTTGAAGTATAATATTATAATAATTATATAATGTGATAATATGGTAATGATATAATAATATTATTAGTGGAAGTAATCTTGCCATGTCTATTGAAGGATGATCACACTCTTTCTAGATTAAACAATCAAACACACATTAAGATGGAATTTTCAAATGCAAGCAAATCAAATAGACCCTTGCAAGTACAAATGTAGCATTTCTTGTTGCAGATGCATTTAGAAATGAAGGCAACCAAACAGCCCCTAATATAGCATGTGCGGAGGTCAATAATTGCACCTATCATTCCATCAATTTAAACCATGCAATACTATATTTTATATAGATCAATGCTATTGACATAGCATTTGCTGCTGTTTTGATGTTAGATAATATGGCAAATATTATCTTTCCTAGAAATCATTATTATTAAATTAGGGATATTTGGCTTGTTAAACAAATTATAGAACATTTATGTCCAATGGTAGATCTCATAGCTGAACAAAACTCACTATTACTAGCAATTCATGCAAAAAGTTAAGCATGATTGAAATTCATTGCACAGATCTTAGCAAGAATCTCAACAATAATTGATCTATCTCAAAATGCTGTAATTGTTGATACTTTAAAACGTCTAGCTCACCTGGAAAACAAATCATGGATCACAGCTTACTAATGTCAAAGGTAACAGTACATTTAAAGGAAGGACAGAGAATTGAAAAGCAACAGCAAAGGTTAATTTAAAATATTTTTGCAGCCAAGCCCACAGTCGATCAATTTATAACAAGCAGCAGGGCAGCTGCTAGTAACTAAAATTCAATCAGAAAAACTTGAAGCATGATCAGATTAGATGTCACATATTTAACAGGAAGAAAACAGCAACATGAATAAACTCCTACAACATAAAAACAGTGCATCTTTGATAAAGTGGTATTTACCTCTTTTAAAACATCAATGTTGATCTCAGAGCTTAAAAAACTGTCTTCAGCACAGGGTTCGACACAACTCAATCTTAAGCTACCCCTTTTAGTAATCTTCATGTGAGATACTGCTGTTGGTTTCGAACTATCAAGCTTTACTGATCGAGTTTGTACTTTGTTTTCATTTAGATAATAAAGCATGGTTTGACCATATTCATCGTCCCCAAGCTTTCCCATGAATTCAACTCGACCACCTATCTTAGCAAGCGCAACTGCCACACTGGATGATGGCCCTCCAGGTGCTCTAATATACTTAGTGGGGGACCAGAACATATCCTTCATTGAATCATGAATCTTGCGATCTATCAATCTATTAGCTGGCCTTCCAGAAGGTATGAATAAATGTTGGGCTGCTCCAAAGCAACAAACTAGAGGCGGCCAACTATAGGTAAAACTAATATCCTCTCCCTCATCTTCTATTAATTGCAGCTCCTCATTTTTACCATCAAGAACATTTGTTGATATGGGCTCAAGATTATTTTCACTCACGCTCTGGTCCTTCATGGTGTCAACCTTTTTTCTAGTCCTCCTCTTTGTTGCTTTCTTCTCATTGCTCTCTGCCTCTGGACTAGGCAATGGAGTAACTGCACATCTTAAAATTATTATAATTTGTTACAGATGTTCAATGCTGTAGTACAAGCACCTAAATGTTTCTTCATGGTGATGGTAATGGGCGGGGATATAATTTGAAAAAACTGAAAAAAAATGCAACTAATGCCAAATTAACCGAAAGGAAAATTTTGAGAGAACTCTCAAGCAACAATGAGGACTTGTACCTTTCTTCCTGCCTTTTCTTGAAACCTTCTTGGAGTTGTCAACTGTTGCCTCTGAAGCACTTTTTCCTTCTCTGTTGGCACTACTAGTCATCACCTCGGGGCTCTCTTCTGATGACTCTGCACTCAGTTTCTTTCTACGACGTCTTGGAGTTTTTTGAGGATTCTTGGAAGCTTTGCCAGCACTGCCATCCAGTGCATCTCCTGCATCAACTTGTGAAGCACTTTTCTTGGACACTGCTCTGATATACCACTGCTGCAGTCTCAAATCATTAAGGTGAATAATACTTTGTTTAGAAAATTGTTTCTGGTGATTTGACTGCACCCTGTACAATTTAAGCAACCATAACAGATGCACCTAAGTCCAAAGACATACACACTAAAGTTTTGATGAAAGGAAAGTTATCCTCTCATAAGTTGTATCAATTGCCAATCAAGAAGAAAAAAGAAAACTTGATGGGAATAAACTTTAGACTTCTTCAGATAATATATCTCAAACCCACTCCTTACTTTCATTCTTTAGCTATTAGAATCTTGTGAATTATCATGTCATATCGTTATGGAATTTTACTAGCACTAACCAAGCAAATAACAGAGTGGCAAAAGAAAATCCTGTGCTGACCTTGAAAGTTTTAGAAGCCTCAATACAAGATTCTAACATGGAAATTCAGAAACTAATTAATCATATTGTTGCTTAACAAAGACAAAGGCCTACTAAAACCTCCTTGAGGGAGAGATGATGAGAGAAATGCCATATCCTTCTTGTAAATGCAATGATATTGACATTGCACAAGATTATCTAATTTTAGCATAAAACGCTAATGTAGTGTGTGTCCAGAAAGCCTCATCTTGCTGTTTTATATTAAATATCCACGGAGGAACTCAGTCTAAAATCTAGATTAAGTGTTTTTTTTTTTTCACTGAACTGAAGTATGTAGCATGGAATTACATGACCATTGCAGCAATAAGTGCAAAGATTCCACTGCAAAATTATCCTCCATGGAGAACCTCCAAATACGTGCAACTTTTTACACCCAAAAAAGCAAGACAGTTTTAACCTAATCTTCTTGTCTTCAATAAAGCACACACTTACCTATAACAGTTTTCACAATATTTTTTTTTTTTTTGAATTGCCGAATTTAAAGTTAAATCAACCCGTTAATAATTCGTTTCTGTTAACACAACATTAACCAAAAAAAAAAAAAAACTAAGACTGGAAAAAGTTGCGATCTTTCGTAATAAACACACCAAGAGTCCTATTCAAATTCCTCAATTAGTATACACGTTAGAGAGGTTCACAGAAGAAGATAATTATCAATCCAAACACTAACGACTATTTATCCCATCTCCAAAAGAATACATAAGCTACCGCAAGCATATCAAAACCTAAAGTTTAGAAAATAGAGAGAGGAAGAAGACCTGAGCAAAGGGAGAGGGCAAGTGAAAAAGAGAGACGCCATTGTTCCAAAAGCTCCGCCTTTGGATCTCTAAAGGACCAAGCTGAGCCTTCTCGAAACCACGATTAACGGGGGTTTCCCTAGAGCTATCGCGGGGCTCAAACTGAGAATTTTTCTCCCAGCAAGGGCCAAGAAGGAAAAAAAATCCATAAAAAAAATCCAATAGGTTCCTTAAAGTGGAATGACTAAAATACCCAAAATCTGCTTCGCGACTTCTGCTCTATTCCTTCAAATAGAGAAGCCTAAAACAATAAAACTGCCGCTGCTTTTAGTCCCCTCCGGCCACCGCTCTCCAACGCAAACCCCATCTCTCTCCCAGAGATCCAGGGGATGCCGGGCTTTTTCCTCAACAAAAGGTACTTTTTATTTTTTTTTGATACTTATTTTAATTTAGTCCCGTCCTCACCTTCTGTTCAGAGTTTTCACCAATCTCTCTCTCTCTCTCTAGATCTATATGGGTGAAACCAGAGGAAGCCAATTGGGTTCATGGTTCTATCTACTCAGTTGTTTTTTTTAATCCAACTTCTCTCTCATTGAGAGAGGCTGGTAAATTATTTTCCTTTTTGTTTTTGAGCAAGGGTGTTTAGATTCTTTATGATGATATTTTTCTGCCTTGCAAATTAACTGCTTAATATGTTTCTTCAAAGTTTGCTTGTTTAGTTTTGATCCAAGTGTTTCGAGTTATTCTGAATAAGCTCATTGTAACATTGGAAACCGAAAGTTTAAAATTTTTTGGTCATCATGTTGTGATTATAAGAGATATATAATTTTTTAAGAAATCTCTCTGAATGCTATGTTTGCCATATACAACAAAATTGTTTTTTATGTCAAGGCTTCAACCCATGTCAACAGATCAAATGTTTTCAGCATATGTATCCAATTGGACAACACAATAAATAAAAACTATGTTTTTATCATGACAGTGAAGTTCATTTCATTGCCATCCAAGAACAAGATTCTGATCCTGCTTGGAAGACCACAGCCGTCAGAACGAACTTCAAGAGGCTAACCAAAAATAATAGCAATTGCTTGAAATTATTTCATGCATGTTAGCTTTCCCAAAGAAATACATGTCAGATTCCATTTTTCTCTAGTCATTTCTCATGTTACAAAAAAATAAAATAGAATTTGCAGCCTGATGATAGACTGCCTTCCTTAGATGACCATGTGTTGGTTGAGAGTGATTAGTTTTTAGTTAATATAAACACAAAAATTCTATACAGTAACCACCTTCTTCTGATTTTTGTATTGCAGAATTATCTTCTTTCTCTATAAGTGTATACTTATGCTTCTTCAACCCATTAATTCTCATTCATGCTGTCAATTGGGTTATTCACTAGTCTGTTTGCCTGTTCTTTGTGCATCACCCATGCTTTCTGACTCAAAGTTCATATCATTTAGTTGATAGTAAGAGCTGGGGCTAGTTGCTAGTTTTACCATATAATTTCAAATTTCAATTCATTTAAACTTATTTCTTCTGCCAAAATTCAGAATTTATGGAGCTGCAGAAGCTAAGCATGGGAACAGTATGGTTTGGAAGAATTGAAGGTCTCATGGAGTCTCTCATTTCAATTGCTTGGTACCAAGGAAATACCTTGCTTTGCAATTCTTGCAGTTCTCTATAGGACTGGTGTGTTGATGTCATTAATCATGTTTCGTGGCATGGGAATGTTTAAGCATTTGACTGGATTTAAAGGATTTTTGCATAAAAATACTTCTACAGGTAAGTTTCTACTTCTTCTAGATGTTCTCTTTGCATTTTGTGATGATACTGAAAACTCTTATTGATCAATATGTCTTTAGCTATTGCAGGATTGAACCTGAAAACCTGTCATTCCACCCCACTTTATACAACTATATGTTGTATCCATTCATCTGCAGAATGTTTTCTAGATGTTCATTCTCCAGAACAAGAGATAGTGATTGCTTTAGGAAGCAATGTGGGTGACAGAATGCAAAATTTCAATGAAGCCCTGAGTTTGATGAAGAAATCGGGCATAAACATCACTAGACACGGCTGCTTATATGAGACAGAGCCTGCCTATGTCACAGATCAACCCCTTTTTCTAAATTCTGCTATTAGAGGTACTACAAAACTGGGACCTCATGAATTATTGAAAGTACTTAAGCAAATTGAGAAGGATCTGGGGCGTACTGATGGAATAAGATATGGTCCAAGACCAATTGACCTAGACATTCTTTTTTATGGGAAGTTCAAAATTGAGTCTGAGGCTCTTACTGTGCCTCATGAGCGCATTTGGGAGAGGCCATTTGTAGTGGCTCCCCTTATGGATTTGTTAGGATCATCAATTGACAGTGATACTGTAGCAAGTTGGCATTCTTTTTCAAGAAAAAGTGGTGGCCTATTTGAAGTATGGCAGAATCTTGGTGGTGAATCCTCAATTGGAAGGGAAGGGTTGAGAAGAGTTTTACCAATAGGAAGCATCTTATGGGACTGGTCAAAGAGAACCCATGTCATGGGCGTACTCAATCTGACACCTGATAGTTTTAGTGATGGGGGGAAATTTCAAGCAGTGGAAGCTGCAGTTTCTCAGGTCAAGTTGTTGATCGCAGAAGGGGCAGATATTATTGATATTGGTGCCCAATCCACACGACCATTTGCTCGTAGGCTTTCTGCTGATGAAGAACTTGAGAGGCTGGTTCCTGTATTAGAAGCAATTGTACAAATTCCTGAGGTAAAAGGGAAATTATTATCAGTGGATACTTTCTATGCAGAAGTTGCATTGGAGGCAGTGAAGAGAGGGGTGCATATTGTTAATGATGTCTCTGGAGGACAGCTTGACCCTAAAATTCTTAATGTAGTCAGAGAAGTAGGTGTGCCTTATATTGCAATGCACATGAGAGGAGATCCAACTACGATGCAAAGTAATGAAAATTTACAGTATGAAGATGTTTGTAAGCAAGTAGCTTCTGAGCTTTATGCCAGGGTGAATGAAGCGGAATTGTCAGGGATCCCATTGTGGAGAATAATCATTGACCCTGGCATTGGGTTTTCAAAAAAAACTGAACATAACTTGGAACTTCTTATGGGCCTGTCATCCATCCGAGGAGAGATAGGAAAGAAGAGCTTGGCTGTTTCGCATGCACCAATCTTGGTTGGACCCTCCAGAAAAAGATTTTTGGGTGAGATCTGTAATCGTACTGATCCTGTTGAGAGAGATCCTGCCACTCTTGCAGCTGTCACAGCAGGGATTTTGGGTGGTGCTAACATCATTAGAGTTCACAATGTTGGCTATAATTTGGATGCTGCTAAGGTCTGTGATGCACTGCTTAAACAAAGAAAAACCAGCGGGATTTATGTTTAGCAAGAAAAATATTCAACTTAAATACCATATCAGTTTGAGGATTCTAATCTAAGAGTAACAATGAGCATGTGCTTTATTCAGGTTGCAAAAAATAATTACCTTATGGGGAAATGCGAGTGTCGAAGTTCTAAGAACTCACCCAGGAAACTCTGATAAATTTGGTGTATAATAGTTTGAGCTGGATTGTGCAATAATGATGAAAATGGATAGTTTTCTCCTGCTGCTTCTCCTGTTGGTTGGGCCAGCACCCTGAACCTTGGATGAGACTGGGAGCGGGCGACTGTCAAGGGCCCGCAGTGGCATGGTTTTTACTTACCATAGAAATAATTATTGTTGTTTGGAAACAAAAAATAATTTCTGATCTTTTGATTCTATATTTCCTTTTTACTTAAATCTTCTCTTTTTACAGAGACAATAATTAGTTTGCTTCATAGCATTATTCTTGAGAATGATTTAAGTCTTTTTGACCAGTCATAAGTATTAAGTAGTTTTCTTGTCTTCATTTTTATTTGGAATTGCACAAAGTCTGTATTTTCGGGGCCTGTTGTTTCACTGAGACATTGGAGTTTCCTAAAAGATTTTCAATTCTGAGCCTTTTGATTTTTTTTCCTCTATAGTATCAAAAGAAATAGATTGCAATTACTAGTTATAAGTTCATTATATGTTGCATATAGCAGAAGATTGAAGTCACTGTTTGTCCTGCAATGTTTTTTTTTTTTTTCTAAAAAAATGTTGCATAATTTTATATAGTGAAAGGCTGAGAATGATTTTGAATTCAGAAATCCGAGTTCTAAGTTATTCAGTGTCTTGTCTGCTGTAAGAGTTGCTGAGCATCCTGTTTCATGAGAGGCAAGTTGTCCAGCATTTTGGTGAAAGATACATGACAATTAGCGTCGGCAAGCCCTGATTAATGTGCAGAAATAAGATGGATTTGTTTAGTTTCTCCCTCGTAAGGGAATGCAAACTTGTATAATTTTGTTTGGTGCCTATCTGAAACCTGAGTTTCATGACGTTCTGGGATCTGCTTCGAATTATTTAACTGGACTAAAATGAGTGACTTGTTTTAGTGGTCCTACCATTGTCTGCATGGCTTTTTTGCATCTAAACGTCCAGGACTTCAAGTTGTCAGAGCCTCTTTTAGTTTGTTGTATTGATGCGAGGGAGAACCGTTTCCCTTGCTGAAAATAATCCGATATAAGTTTACTATCTAACCCTGAATTTTTTGAGACAATTATTGCTATAATTTCCGCTCTCTAATGGTGAAATAATCTCATGAGATGTTCAGTGATATACCCCTTTTTTTATGAACATTGCATCTGCTGGTTGTACCAAGCCACATAAAAAGCATGCATTGACGCCCCCCCACTCTCTCTCTCACTCTCTCTGACACACACACACTCAAGTAGGACTAAGTTGGAGAGAAAATCCAGTCAAAATTGAATGAGGGCAAAATTAGAATCTTGATCAGTGGCATGACTTAACTACAGATGTCACCTATTAATATATTGCACTTTGCTTCAGGAAATTAGCTCAGCAAATATTATTTCAATTTCCAATCATATTCATAGATTATATTTTATACGTAACCACATCATCAAGGTCATGAAGGAAAATATTCATTTATGGAATTGGTTCCGTAACTGAGAAGCAAGTAGTTTTGCTCTATTTTGACTGAAGCGACTTCATCTATACTCTTGTAAGGTTAGACCTTGGAGGTCACGACACCACCTCCCAGCGACTCCGCTTCTTTGTCTATTTTGGAATCGTCCTCGTCCTTTGTTGTGGACAAAGGTGGCTACAACTCGAGCTTGTCCGACTCTCCTTTGTTGTTCTCTTTTATTTCATCCCCATAGTTTTGCTCGCATGCATCATGAATCATGGTTCCTTGTTGGATGGCCTGAGTTGGTATACACCAGGCTTTGCCAACCATCCTGGTGTCAGAATAAAACTAGCAGTTTAATCAAACTTCTATGAAATGGTAATTATGGTATGGGCCAGCGTCTGGTGCTTAGCCAACAGATTTGTTACTTCTCCTCTGTTCAGAGTCCGTAGGTATATATATATATCCGTTGAAGTGTCATATATGAACCACTCTAGGCCAGCTTGATTCAAAACCATTCACACTTCATAACGTATCCAAAATTTTTCCATTAAAGCAATGCTATGATATAACGTATAGATTTCAAATGTGTCAGTTATCAATTTGCATCCTTTCCTGCCTCCCAGTCCACCATTCATATATGCAGTCCATCTTTCCTACTATGGATGACTTAGACCTCTATATCATTTGTCATGAGAATTATTCGGATCATCTGGTGGTGATAAAACTATTCTTTCCCCTATATTTTTGAAGTGACACGTACAATCATCTTGTTGCCAAGGAATGAGCAATTCATGCCAAATAATTCTCTCTTTTTTCCTTCTGTTTTTGTACTGCATGATTTAATCCTCTTTCACCTCCAACTCTCTAACCAATCCGTTTTATTATTTAATATTTATGATTTCCATACCATTATAGTGCAGACAAAGCCTCTTTTACCTCTCAAAGTAACACTTCTCTTGTCCATACTTGCCTTCTCTCTCTCTCTCTCTCTCTCTCTCTCTCTCTCTCTCTCTCTCCTCTTAGCTGGACATGAGGTGGTTGTCACTTGGAAGGCTTCGGGAGATCACAGCCATCCACGTCACCTCTCGTGTGCATGGCACTGTACGTGTCCATCTCTGGCTACGAACTTGGTGAAAGAATCTGTTAGACACTTGAATAAGGGCCAGCTTAGCCTTAAGACTAGAACAAACACCCGCTGAGTCTGACACGAGTAAAGAAGGAAAGCTTGTTGTCTCTTCTCTCCTTGCCGTCCTAATGAGTTATTAGTCTCCATCCTCCATTTCCACAGAATTGCAGATCTAGAGCCCCCTACGCAAACTGCATTGGAAATGGGTCTTGCATCCTCCTCCTCCACCAATTCCGGACCCATCACAAAGCCTAGGCCTTCAGCCATTTTTCATGTACTCTTTGTTCTCTGCTACACTCTAATCTCGACAGGTCAGTATTTATAGCTTCTTTTTTTCCCAAATCCTTCACCACTCTTCACAAAATATGATCTTTTGGATCCTGCAATTCTCTTTTTGTTAAATGTGTCATTGTGGAAATCTAATGACGGCATTTTAGTTATATGGTTGGTGATATTGGAGAGGATGGAGAATAGGAGTTTCTTTAGCCCTCCTTGTGCTCTTCTGTTATTTTTGGTGGCATGTCAACGCAATTCGGTTTTGGCAATTTGTTCAATGCTGGGGGAAAAATCATATAATTCCTGTAATTTGTAGAATTATTGAACTGGAAATAAAAGAAATATGAGGAAGGAATTCTATCATGTGGGTGAGATTATATCAAACATAGTGTATGCGAAGGGATTTAATAATAACCATTGCTAGATTTGATGATTAGAGTTATAAAATGAAAATCAAAACTATTGGACATGATCTATAAGATCTAAAATGCCTATGTGCAAAAAAAAAAAAAAAAAGTGATCGATGTTAATTTTGCAGTGATAAGATTCATAGGCTAAGGGGCTCAAAAATAGATGAACTATTGTAAATAGGCATTTTATGCCTTCTAAATCACATTCCAATGGTTATAAGTTTCCAATTTTCCATCACCGACTTTGGATCTCACACTGTAGAATTTTCTTTATACGTCCTGTGTGTATTTTAGCAGCAAGTGTGCGCACGCACACCCATACAGGTGTTGGCATTCAATATTTTGGCATATCGGTATCTAACAATCAGTGCTTTTGGTTTGATCTGGTGTCCAGGTTCTCACTATCATAGCAATTTCAGACTAATGCGATGAAATTGTTTTAACTTTTGATGTATTACAAGGAAGAAAGAATTATGGTTCTGAGACAACATTCTTTCCGCAACA
Organism: Metroxylon sagu; assembly: GCA_017589505.3. Lineage (NCBI taxonomy): Eukaryota > Viridiplantae > Streptophyta > Magnoliopsida > Arecales > Arecaceae > Metroxylon > Metroxylon sagu. The sequence goes on from JACVBY030000609.1 coordinate 1,364,632, forward strand.
GATGTACCTTCAAAGAAATGGCTCAGAGGAATGTTGTTTCAGTTGAAAATACTATTGGATTCGGAAGACAGGATAGGAAGTCCACTTTTGAATTGCTGATCACTAAATTTGTTGCAAACTTGGATGTTGGGTTTCAAAGAGAGTCATGCTTAGTTTTTGTCAGAACTTTCATCTTTTAGATTGAGGTGTATGTTTCTTTAAACATGTCAGACTTGCAACTTGAAATAACCAGTCAGCCTTTTTGTTTCAAAGACTGCTTGAGCTTTCCAGATTAGGAGATCTGTCTTATGATACAGATCTAAAATTTTAAATCATAAAGGGTTCCTATTTTGGTCATAAGAGCTCTGTGATTTTTAGAATGTCAATGAAGTACAGTTCTTGTGAAATTTATTTCCATGTAGTTTTCTTAAAAAAGATTCAGAATTTGAACTTTTCTATGTGTATCTTTGTTCATTTATCATGGAGTTTACCTTTAATGTGCCTTCTCTTTTGCTTTTACAGAAGCTTATGATTCACTCGACCCAAATGGAAATATAACAATTAAATGGGATATCATGCAGTGGACTACTGATGGCTATGTTGTAAGTATACTGTAACTGGGTATCATTAAAAATCTTCTGAACGCCCAAAGTTTTCTGTATGACATAACATTTATCTTTCATCTAGCATTAATCCAATGCCAGTTAACAAAAGACAACCCTGAGAGTAAGAGATCTGTTTTCTTATTTCTTTTAAAACCCTTTCAACTTTGTGACATGCCAATTTAACAAAGTCATATCATCGATCTTTGCACAGGGGTGGTAGGCATGCTATTTTTACTTCTTGTGATGCCAATATCTAGGATACCAGCTAAAAGTATTTACAAATAACCTTTTTTATCAGGCTGTTGCTGTGATATACAACTACCAACAATACCGTCATATCCAAGCACCAGGATGGACATTGGGATGGACTTGGGCAAAGAAGGAGGTCATCTGGTCAATGGTTGGGGCACAAACTACTGAGCAGGGTGATTGCTCGAAATTTAAAGAGAACATCCCGCATTGTTGCAAGAAGGATCCCACAGTAGTTGATCTGCTTCCAGGAACCCCATATAACGCGCAGATAGCTAATTGCTGCAAAGGGGGAGTGATGAGTTCATTAGTTCAAGATCCAGGCAATGCTGCTAGTTCCTTCCAGCTCAGTGTAGGTTTAGCAGGGACAAGCATCTACACTGTACGAGCACCCAAAAACTTCACATTTAGAGCTCCAGGGCCTGGATATACATGTGGGAAAACTGAGGCTGTGGAACCTAGTAAATTTGTTTCAAATGATGGAAGGAGAAGAACTCAAGCTCTGAGTAAGTTGCAAATGCAAGTTTTCTTCAGTGTTTTACCAGATGCAGAATCTTGTTTGAAGTAGATTTGCTTAAGTTTTGCTTTAGTTTATTAGTGAGACTATACACTGGACATCTCAAATTATATGTTAGAGCATAGTCAATTTCAACAATAAGAGATAAAGAGCCATAAGAAAAAGCAATCATTTGACTCTGATGAATTGACCTGGTCCTCTTTCAGGCTCTGGCTTGTTTGCACCATGTCCCTCTTATGATAACTATCCTTCTCTGAGGTTTCAAGTATCAGTTCATGATATACTTGTGCTAATGGCTATCTCTGATTATCTCAATAGAGCTCATCAGAAAATGCACCATTATAGAATCAACCAAACTGCTCATGAGTCCTGAAAAAAATACAACTGCGTTTAAGAAAATGGTATTTATGTGTTTTCTTTCTTGTTGACAGAGTCAGCAGGCTAGATGATCATTAACCTTTCTGTAACTATGAAATATTTACAAAATATTTCTTAGTTGTAACTATGAAACTATATATTAGCTGTTTTAAAATTTCATACAACAGGCAGAGCTGATTAAGAGCTCATCATCAGCTCCGTTGGTACTTCAGCAATTTGAGTTATTTTTGTGGATTGGTTCAACAGCCTAGGAAATTAAGACTTGTTGGCAAAGCTAAAGTTTTTGCAACCATCTTAATGCAGTGACATGGAAAGCCATATGCACATACTCTCAGTTCGTCTCTCAGAAGAATCCAACATGCTGTGTATCCCTTTCATCTTTCTACAATGATACTATAGTCAATTGCCCGGCATGCACTTGTGGCTGCCAAAATAATATTACTCAACCAGGAAGCTGTGTGGAGTGAGTTCTACCTCTAATATTTAAATTTGATTCTCTTAAAAGTCATACTCTAATCTGATATGTTTTCTTGTACTCTTTGACAGGGGAGATTCACCTTACTTGACTTCTGCTATCAATGGTGCCGGCAAAAGCAGCTTCACACCTTTGGTCCAGTGCACTGCTCACATGTGCCCCATTCGAGTTCATTGGCATGTTAAGCTTAATTACAGAGAATATTGGCGTGCAAAGGTCACAGTCACAAATTTCAATTACAGGATGAATTACACGCAATGGAACTTGGTTATACAGCACCCAAATTTCAATAATCTCACTCAAATCTTTAGCTTCAATTACAAGGCACTCACCCCTTATGGAACCATAAGTAAGTTGCCCATCGAAAATGCTTTTTGCAAATCCTCGTCACTTTCTTTTCACCATCCTTCTGGCTATTATTTAAGGATTTGTTTGGTTAGGTTACTTTTGCTAATACATGATATTATAATGATAATCCTAAACAAAAGCTACTCCTGTGATACTCCCTTGTGCAATTGCTCATCTTGTCAGGAGTGCTTCCTTTATTTGTGATGGTTCTTTTTTAAGAGTGGATATGAAGTACTTAACTTCCTTAATAACACAGGTTTTTTTGGATTTGGTTCTTCAGATGATACAGCAATGATGTGGGGATTGAAGTATTACAATGATTTGCTCATGGTGGCTGGTCCTATGGGTAGCGTACAGTCAGAGCTTCTATTCCGGAAAGACCCATTAACCTTCACTTTTGGGAAGGGATGGGCCTTTCCACGTCGCATATATTTCAATGGTGACAACTGTGTCATGCCACCTCCAGATGCATATCCATGGTTGCCGAATGCAAGCCCTCTATCAAAGAGTCCCTTGATTGTCTCAATCATGATCCTCTGGACTGTTCTGGCATGCTTTCTGGTCTCTGTCTAGTTTAGTACACTAAACCTATAGCAATGTTCTGAGTTATACTCACATGAACTTCTGAAAACTCCTAAAAATAAGTTTTGCTGTCACTGGAACATGGCATGTGTATGCATGTGACAGAGTTGTGAAATCATAGAGCTTCACCAACGCAGGCCTCCAGTGTTTGGGCTGTATGGTACAATAGATGTATATTGATGATTTCATTTCAGTACAAATCTAGATACTGTGATCAGTTATTGCAATTAAGCCTAGCTTGTCATACTTTATTGTACTTAATGCAATTGCCTTGGTTGTAGGAAAAGGAGGTGTTTTATTCATATTAGAATATTTTGTAAGCAGAAGGAATGTTGTATGCCAATAATTCATTAATATGTGCCCATTTTATCATATTTGCTGCAATCAGTGATCACGGTTGAGTTTTAGCTTGTTGTAATCCACTGTATTTCATATGGCCCTTTTATTTGCAGGAAAACATGGGATGATGTTAATTTGCTGCTAATAGAAATAATAGAACATAAAATAGGGAGTACATTTTTGTAGTAGTTAGAATTATCTATTAGTTGTTCTATGTGACAGTTTCTGCCCCCATCATCTGATGACATAGATAACTCATACGAGCAACATGAAGGGAGCATTATCTACATGCAAAACTGCTACTGAAATTACACACCTAGGACTAATGTAAGCATCCAAAGAAGAGACCATGAAGAATTCTTTAGTGGCTTACTCTGATTTTCTGAATTATATTACACTAAAGTGTAAATATTTGCTAGTCAACCTATTTTTTCTTTTTTGGTTCTAGTTTTCCAAGAAGCTATATAAATACCTTCATTCTGACATAAATAAGTCATTCCAGCATATGCTAAGATATTAGCTTCTATTTGCTTTGATTTTGCTGTTTGGCTCCAGCAGATTATATGCTGCAGATTCAGGAATCATGCATGACCCACTAAAATCACAAGAATGATAACTGTGAATATGGAATCACTAACAACAAAGTGATGGATAGGGGCCAACAGATATCAGAAAAACAAAATACATGGAAAGAGGAATTCTTCAATTTCTTAGGCTAACAGCATCCAAACTGCTGGTGGGGCAATAGAATGTCATGCTTCTCTTGGAGCTTCAAGGATTGGCTCCTGGTTTCAGTACTATTACCTATAGGTATCATGATAATATAGTGTTGGTACAGGTCGGTTATTATATCGACACTCAGGATACCTCTCGCATATTGAGTATCAATTCACTATAAATATGATATAACATATCTAGTATTGAGTGGTATGGCCTGATATGGCACACCACCTGACTGGTGCACCATGCTTGGAAGTTGCAGCCTTTTTTATGCGAATGCTTGGTTGGGTGGAGGTGCAAACACCTCTGTAGGTTTTTCAAGGGAAGGATAAAAAAGAAGAAAAGGGCACTAGAGTGATGGTTCACCAACAGGTCTACCGTGTTCAGGTCTACCGTGTTCTCCTAACACAATATTCCAATCAATCTTTCTTTCATCACTTCCCTTCATTTCTTTTTGCTTAAACCCACATCTGTGGAAACAATGTTTTCATAAAAGGGATGTCTAAATTTTGAAGGAAGCTATCCAATTGCATTTTGGCCTGTGACAAGGATTCTTCATTTCTAGAGTGATGTTTTCTCCTCCGATGCTCCATCTGTTTATTTTGTGAGAAATTTGGCCATCTGAATTGATTGCAGCAGTTTGGTCTCTTAATAGGAGAATGAGGCTGTTTCCAGTTAGATGGTTGCAAGGTCTAGAGACACCCTTTACTTGTCAGTGTCAATTTGATCTGAAAGATATACATCTTATAGTTGTCACAACAATATAATGATAATGTAGTTTGGAAAGGAAGAGTTGTGCTGGGTAAACAAACACCATTCTAAATTCAACTGATTTCCAACCCTGGAAGAAATGAAATATATACAGGGGCTAATGTTAGTCATCTTGCATGCCCGAAACAATTTCAGGAGATTTGGAGTCAACAAGAGATGTCTTCAAATCTCATAATAAACATTCCTTCTGATCTTAAGCCAACAGAGGTGCCTAGGCATCAAAGTTTGCTACAAAAGAATAACAGTCAATTTGTTCATGGCTGACTGAGGGATTGGCCTTCAATAACAATTCTTTCAATAGTAGTATCTCTCTTTTCTATAAAAACTTATGAACCGCACTTTGCACTGACAAATTAATCTCAAACCACAATATCCACAGAAGACCAATTCAGAGCATTCTCTTTCAGACCATGTAAACTCTATCATAATGAGCTTTCTTTGATTTTATTTTCCCTACCAAGTTCAAAACACCATTAACAGTGTTATGCAACAGGCAATGTAACACAAATATTTTTCTGTAACTCATTTACTTTTCCAAGCAAAACAACCACCACAACAGGAGTTAAAATACGAGTAATGACAATACATAGTAGGTGATGAAAGAATCCACTGTAAGAAAACACAACAGATCCCCAATATTTTACAGTCTACCAAGTAAGCAGCGCATAGAAGACATTCATCTTTAAACATGGTCTTACTCAATGTGAACTCTAGATGGTTCAAGTATTCTGTTGTTTCAAGGCCTCTGCTTCTGCTGCAGCCATTGGATCAGCCTTCATTTCTGTCTCTTCTTCCTTCTCTCCTTCTCTCTCTTCAGCCAGCTTCTTCCTATGCAACTCTTCTGCTGCTTTCATGGCAGCTCGCTGTTCCGCCTGCAGTCGCTGCATTTCCTCCTCTTGTTGCTGCCTCTCAAACCATGTATCAGCATCCGCCCAAACTGAACAAGACAAAAATGTCAGTTAGACTCACCTCAATTAGAAGAATCATTTCTTTTTAGAAGTCTAAAACATTCCAATCAAATGATTACATCCAAAATTGCTGAGACAATGCATTGCCACCAGAACAAGATAGTATTAGTATGCATGCTAGATAAGTTCGTTAAAGTTAGGAAATTGTTGCTGAGGACCCACACATACCATTTTATGTAAATAGCAGATGCTGTTAAGTCAAGCACAAAGTGCCGGTACGCCATATGGCATTTAGTATAGTTATCCTAGTTCAGAACTCAGTTGACCAACCTCACTTCAAGTATGTTATTATTAATCCTAACACTAAATAAAAATGGCTCATTTCCTGACTTTTTAATATCCAAAACAACCTTAATTAGATTTCTCCATCCAAACTCCATCCAAAAACTAAGTCATGCTGAACTTTTATAAAAAAAGATTCTAATATTTGCAGACTCTTGTGAGGAAATTTAAGGGGAAGACTCTCCTCTTAAGTTGGGATCTGCATGATTTAATGCATAATAAGAATCTCACATTCTTCAAATCCAAATCCACATTGGCTTACTGGTCATAAAAAAGGCTTGTCTAAATTAAGAACACGATAAACTAAGTAAATCTATTCTATATATAAATTCTCTACTAGTAGCCACATGCTTTTGCACTAGTATTATTAGTATAATATCTTTATAATCATCTAGTTGCAGCATTTCCAAAATATTTTCCTTGCATCAGTTTCATGGAAACACCAAGATGGTCTTACTGTGTGAACTACAGGAAAAGCAATCCAAAAAATTCAAGTGCTGATTGGATGCTATGGAATGTGAGAAATGACAGTCCCACAAAATCAGAAAATCAACCTCAAAATTAACATTTAGCTGCATACCTTACAGATAGGTCTCAGTTTATTTTCTTTTTGTTTCTTTTATCTCAGCCAAATAACTATTGCAAGCATAGAATTGTGCAGCTCTTTCGAAAGACTGGAGCATGTTGTCAGCATTTTGCCTCAATTCACCAAGAAATCCTGACCCCAGTAGCACTCTATCTCCTTGATCATAGCCAAATTGGTTTTGCCACTCTCTCTCTCTCTCTCTCTCTCTCTAAAATCCAAAAGAACATAACATGAATCATTTCCTGTTTGGCTAAAAATTGTTCAATGATTTCTTCAACAACCGGCTCAACATTCGCAATAATCGTTCTCCTATGGACAATGCAATCTATATGAACAATAAAGATTTCAGCTCAATTCATATGCAAGAACTCTACAACCTCGTTGACGATTTCGATGAAAGCGGGAAAGGGGAACTAACAATCATTTTAGTTTAGGGTTAGCGTTACATTGGTGCGTGTAGATTTCTCGCTCTTTGGTTTCGTTTTGTTTTCTGTTTTTTTTTTAAAAAAAAAATTAAACATAAGAAGAATCGAATAAGCAATAAGGCATGGCAATCGGACAACTTATCGATAGAGCTGAATCCAGATAAAGAAAGAGATCCAATTTTAACACGAAAAGGAGGAGAAGGGGGAAAGGAGTAACGAACGCACTGGGTTGGGCGGCCCAGCCCTGCTCGCCTCCCTTGATGCGCTCGGGGAGGGCGTAGTTGACGGTGAGGACGCGGCCGTAAAGCTCGGCGCCGTCCATGTTGTCCATGGCGGCGGCGGCGTCTTCGCGCTCGAGGAAGGTGACGAACCCAAAGGAGCGGTGCTTCTGGGTGGCCTGGTCCAGCGGCGTTTTCACATCCTTAATGTCCCCGAACGGGATGAACGCCGAGTGCAGGATCGCCTCGTTCACCTCCTCCGCCAGCCCTCCTGTTGGTGTGGGTTTCTTCTTTCAATTGTATTCAGAAACGAAGAGCGCAAGAATAAAACCATTGACTCTATCACAGAGGCATAGCGTCGAACGGCTTACCTACGTAGAGGGTGTTCTTCTGGACTTGGAGGTTCATGGTGTTGCTCCTCTTGTTCGGCTCCGGCTTCTTGCTCCTCCCTCGGAGGCCGACTCCGGTTTAATATAAAGAAAAAGAAGCAAGTGACACGTGAGGTGCACGTGACGTAGAGTACGTCCGGGATGATTCACGCCATGTGCACGTGATTCGGGACCGGTTCGATCCCCGTAACCAGCTGCTAAAGGTTAGATGCCTAATCCAACGGTGGATCAAGCATCCATATTAACAACACTTCAACGTACTACAGAAAGAATTATAGTAGTTGATAAAATATGTGTTTGTGGATGTGAAATTATGTTTTTTTTTTTTTTTTTTTTGAATAGTCATTGCTGCAGTATTTTTTTTTTTTTCAAAGTAACATATAATCTTATCCCTTGATTTTTTACAAGTATTTTAAATAAATCAGTATTAGCAGACTGCTAACCAATTGCAAGTTCATATTTTTATAGTATAATATGAATGATATTTTGATGATAGTATGATTTGTAATAAAAATAATAATTATTAAATTTTTAATCAATAATCTTATTTATTTATTTTTCTCTTTCGCCCTCTTACTCAATCTTCTCTTCCTCTCTCTTAGAGCACCTCTCATCTCATTACCCTTCCTCTCCGATCACACCAATCCATTAGAGAAGCACCACCATTGGTTAAATTTTGCTACCGTCCTACTTATTAATCACATTAATTCAGAGAATGTGTCAAGGAAGGGGGAGATAATAAAGTTTTGAAATGATTCATTAACTAACGTATATTTATAATACTAATCATATACATAACCAGCTAGATCCAATTGCTATTGAATAATCTTTATCTGTTTGTTTTATACCACATAGCTTAGAAATATTGCAATACAAAAATCAAGTACTGTAGCAAAAGTTTTTTTGAGTTGAAAGATAATCTTAACCTAAATTATTGGATATGATTTTTGGATATAATCTTACACATAAAAAAATCATGTGACTTAAAAAACTCATAACATTTATATCAATTGATCAAATTTTGAATAATTTTACATAGAACAACACAATTTTTTAAACTATGCTTTCATAAATAGTGTATATTTTATAGAGTCAAATCCAACAACTCAAATTACTGATAATATGAAATTCATATTGATAGATTCCAAATAATTTTTACAATCATATCAAGTGTAATTTGATCTTGATCTTTTATTTATATATGCGTAGAGAAAGAGTATGTTTTAAAGTCTCTTAGCAGGTATGTAACTGTTCTTATATTTTTAGGTCTAAACTTTCCTCAAGACCAACTAATTGGAGATGTCTTTTACTTAAAGATATATACCATACAAGAATTTTATGCATGGTATTGTTTGCATAGGTTTTAAGATAGTAATTATATTAGTAAAATTACATATATATATATGCTTATAATTCTAGTTTATTATATATTTATTCTTTCTAAAAAATTATTGTTTACATTTATACTTTTAAGATCATTTTGCTCTTTACATACATTCCTTGTTAGATCATTTTGCTCTTTACATACATTCCTTGTTAGATTTTTTTTTGGATGATGATATTAATAAACAACTATTCCTATGGTTGCATAACTACAGGTGATGCAATATTACGGCATAACTTTTTGTCAATTTGGCAGGAGAATAACATCACTGGAAACCTATAGCAGGCTTCAATGCAAAGGAAATGATAAAAGAAGGATCCTTAGGTTGAAAAAAAGCATAAGCTTTGATCAATTTGCCGAAAAACTATCCAAATAATCCTGAATGTAGGTGGTATGTCGTCACGGGCCTTGGTGGCACCCTTTGATTACAACCACTCGCAAGCCATAAGGTGTTCCTCCAGCTATATTTAAAAGATAAATAAATAAAAGAAATTTTCAGCCATAAGCTGGGACTAAAAATAATATTTGGAGGAGATAGAGACGGTTCGGGGGGTCGCTAGAGTTGCACAAGTGGCTCGGTATAAAATTAGTCAAGGAAAGACACCATTGAGCGCTGGCTGTAACGGTATTCGATGCCGGTTCCATGAAAATTCTCGCCGTCTTCAATTGCGGAGAGTTGGCTGACCAGGTCTAAATCACTTGACAGGATCCCATTCGCACGAGAAGACCTTCTCAAATACACCATCCTCACCCGAGAAATCTTATCCGTTAACTTTCTCAGGTCCGGAGCCTTGGCGTGTCCTCTACTCTTCTCATCAATTGAGCATAATCCATTGATATTTGGTTCACGGCAACATGACAGCAGTATATGACAATGTCGTCAGCACACAGTCATGCATTCTTGCCCAGTATTATGTCCCTTGAGAGATGGGAATGCCCTTTGTGGGGCATGTCTTCAACAAGATTTCAGCTTCCAACGAAGCGTTTCATAGCATCCTGTGAGTTATTGAGATGAATTATTGTTAAGTATTTAATATATCAATCAGCGTGTCAAAAAATGAGATGGGATATAGGAATAAATTGCTGGCTTACTATCCAAAGAGTCAAGATGAGATGAGATGAGATGATGATGGATTGTATTTCATGAAAAAAAATTAGAATAGCTTAAAACTTTGTTCACGAGAATCACGCGTAAATACCAGTACCAAGTTGTTTTCTACGTGGCTCCACATAAACAAACGAACAAACTTCGGTGAAGTTCCAAAGAGACGATGAGCTGGTCTTCCAGGGACGTGACCAAGAGGATAACATTTGAAGCTAGCTAAAATTAAATGGAGTGAAACTGGTGGCGGAGCCCCTGGTTTTGACCACCCAACGATTCAAACATCAACAACGGCCCACAGTTCCGCTAGACCCCGACCTTTGCAATCCTCCTCGTCTCCGCCTCTTCCCTTCTATATATTTGCCTTCGCATGCAAGGCCATACGTGCCTCCACAAGAAAGCAAACTCCGGAATCCGTCTTAGATCCTGCAAGAGCTCTAAGTCATCTCATCTCCGATGGGTCGTTGGATGAAACCAGAGGTTGGTTCTCCTTCTCTCGGCTCTTATAATCTTTCTCCATTTTGTTGCGATTGAGAAAAAAAGATGTCCATGGATGTAGAGTTCTAGGATCATTTGAGATGGTGGTGATCTTTGTGGTCTCTATCAGGTGTACCCGCTGATGGCAGCGATGACCTTTGTGACGAGCATGTGCGTGTTCCAGCTGACAAGGAACATGTTCTTGAACCCTGATGTCAGGTGAGATGCTCTCTCTTCTTCTTCCGTGGATGTTTATAGAATGAAAACTCCTCGCGGCATCAGGCCATGGATTGTTTCTTTGGTGTTTGTTTGTGTTTTTGTTTGCTTAGTGAACACCAAGCAGAAGCAGAGGATTTATTGGTTATATGAGTCCTCTGTTTCTTTTAACATGTAGGGGGACATGGTCCTTCTAAACGCAGCAGAGTCTAGACACAGAAATTGTTGACATATTAAATCCGAAATATCTAGATATCTTGGCCAATAAATGACAGCTACATCAATTTAAATTTCTATCTATTGAAAACCCATAATTAGTTCGCAAAATAAGATCAATGACATGGGCAAACTTTAGTGTTGATATTTTTATATCTCATGTTTGGGAGATGAGAAATTCTGTCAATTAACTCCACATCTTGCTGGTCAAAACAAAGAAAATTCAGCAGGTTGGCTGGCTGGATGAGAGAAAATAGATGATTAGCTATGAGGTTAGAGGACGCTTCTAGGAAAAGAGTTAGAAAATTCCAAAAGTAAAATAAGAAAACAAAAAAAATTGAGCTAATCTTACAACAAACAGATATGGAAAAAAATTATGTCTAGCTTTATTAAAAAAACACCGAGCAAGCTTAGCTCAACTAGTTGGCATCTTTATCCATATGATGATGGTCTTGGATTTGAAATAGGCATGAACCTAGCAGTATCATATACCAATTTAAATATTTAATTATTGAAACTCATAATTAGATTGCAAAATAAGAACATAGAATATTCATATTTGCATCATATCAGTTATATTGAGGATGTACAAGATTTAGTCATAATTTTACATATATTATGTTAGGAACTCAATTAGATTTTTGTTGCATCATTGCTTCTTGTCAAAACAATAAAAATTTAATCCGTTTGTTGGCTGGATGAATGAAAATAGATAATTAAATATAGGGCTAAAATAGAGTTGAAACACTCAAAAATAAAACAAATCAATGAGAAAAGTGTGCTAATATCACGACAAACAAACATGGAAAAAAAATCGTGACCAACTTTCATAAAGCACCGACAAAACTTAGCTCAACTAGCTGGCATCTTTATCTCTAAAAAAGTGGTCCTGAATTTAAACTCTATGGGAACCTAGCGGTGACATACGTCGATTGAAATTTCTAGTTATTAAAAACCTGCCATTAGATCATAAAATAAGATCAAAGAAAATTTAGCCAGTATATTTACACCATATCATGTGATATTTTGGATGGAAAAAATTTAATGCTAATTAGTTATAGATCATGTTGGTGAGACGAATCAAGAACTCAATTAGATTTTGTTGCACCACTATTGCTAATCAAAACAATGAAAATTTGGTAGGTTGAGTGATTAGATGCGATAACAAGGTGACTAGCTATGGGGGTTGGAGGAGAGTTCTAGGAAAGGAGTTGAAACACTTTTCAAAAATAAAATAAGTAAATAATAAAAAGTATGCTAATGTTGCGACAAACAATCAGAAAAAAATCGTGACTGGCCTTATGAGAAACGCTAACCAAACTTTACTTAGCTTGTCGGTATCTTTATCTAAGTGGTTCTCGGTTTGAGATAGGCATGAAACTCGCAGTGGCATCTCTACCATATTTCATAAAAGCCATGCTTGTTATAGATTAAAGTTAAACCTATTTGTTCTATTCTAACCTACTAAATAAAATAATAATAATAAATCTATTTCAAAAATAAAAAATTAAAAAAAAATTATTGGAGCTACTTTTTTAACCTAACTCAGATTAAAGGTAAAGTAGGTTAAAAGCAAATTACCCAATTACTCTAGGTTAGGCAAGAGAAAGTGAGTTAAGATCCTCTCCAATTCATATCTAACTAAAGATGGTGAGTTCTTTTAATCACGGCCATCCATGATTGAATGTATCTCATGGTTGTCAAGTGGCAATTATGTATGATGGGATAACTGGTTATCTCTAGCTCAAGAATGAGCCGGAGAGGATTCCAATTCAAAGAAAGTAGTTGAAAGGAATCCGAGAATTCATGTATATGACTGGAAGTTACATTCCTCCCTCTAATACATTCTTCAAACTGTTACACATACAGTCCCATGAATATAATGGTGAAGATTTAGCAAAACATATCTTACATTGCCTGAAAACTAATGATTTATAAGTTCCTAAAATTCTTGAGGTGTGTTCTGGCTCTCAACTAGATACATAGCAATTTTTTTCTCTCTCCCTTTCTTCACCTAACAGTATTGTCCAATGTGGTCTCAAAGATCTGCTTATCTGAAAAATCCAAGGGCCCAAGTGGTCTATAGGAAATTGAAAGATCATCAACTTAAATAGGAGTATAGCAGTTCAGAAAAGTTAATGCAATGTTTCACAAGCTAAGTAGATACTGCAGTTGATAAGTATGCAGACAATCCTATGTATGAAAGAGTGCAGCTTAACCAGGATGAATGAACTTCACCTTGCAGAATCAACAAGGCTCATCGCACCACTGCAGTCCTCGACAATGCTGAAGAGGGGGAGAAGTACACCCAACACAGTCTCCGCAAGTTCCTCAGCAAGCGCCGCCCCGAGGTCATGCCTGCTCTCAACAGCTTCTTCGCCGACAGTGACAAATGAAGTAATCTACCAATGCAATGTCTGTTTTCTATAAGTAGTACTGTTGTTATCCATTATGTTGCATAAACTTTGATCGCAAAATTTCACTCAACTCAAAATTTGTATTGAGATGATGAATGCATTTTGAAATAAAGGAATAGTGTGTTTGAATCCATATTACTTCTTGCATGAGTACACAGCGCAGTACTGCAATGTCTTGCCTGAAAACTTGGTGGTGAGATTAGAAGGTTGGTCCCTCTTAGAGATTTCGAGCTCTCGTATGGCAGCTGTTGGATCTAATTCCCCATTGCAATAATCTTCCATGAGCTCCCTAGCACTTTTGCTGTGGCCTGCATTTCAAACTTTTACAGTACAGTCCCTCCTTTCAAAAAAATTGCAGAGCATAAGATATGGCAGCAAGGCATTAATTTAATTTGAAGTTGTATTCCATCCTACCAACAGAATAATAGCGGGACTCGGATATAGTTTCATCTAATTTTACATAAACAAAAACTTAATGTTTAGAAGAGATCAGAATACCAGCAACCGATGGGAGAACATTAAGATATAAATTAATTCAAGGCTTGGATAAAGAACTTCCTTTGTTGATCTCATTATAGAGGCTGTGGAGAAGAAAATGGTAGGTTTTTTATCGGCCACACATCTTTGATACTCGAATTTTTCTATATGATGTTCCTTTTTTTGCAATGAAAATATCGGTAAATTATACGTCTATGCAATCTTTATACTATTAAAAAAAAACAAAGCTGTTCTTCCGAAGTGGTAAATTTTATGGATCAAAGAAAGAGTGGATATGTTGATTTCTCTCTACATACATCATCTGCCATGCAATTGACTTACATCATTGCAGTCTATCCTTCGCCAAAAGTTTAATAATGGGCATGACTATTACTGAAACAATTTTAACTGGAATGCTTTCTACCACGTATATCGGATTTATCGGTAGAGAACACAATCAAGTCAACAAATAGATGGGCAAAAAACTTCAGAAAATTCAACCAGTTATAATCCAGTTAAAGGATTTGAGAATTGAGATGCCAGTCAGGCAATTGGTTTGCCAACCATGAAGCAGATATCCATATTGATAGGATCCTATATCAGGAATCAAACAATAAAAGTAATGGACTTCCGTATGCAATTATCCAAACCAATCCAAGAAGCTCCTTGGTCTAGGTTGAACCTTTCTTTCCTTTGCTAGTAAGAAATCTGACGTACACCCAGAATTTAAAGCTGTTCTCCATTTAGCTTATGAACGAACTGGATGGCTATAATTCTATCTATGCAACACAAAAAGTCAACCATTAAAAGATAAGGAATCAAATTCTCAAACACTTATCATCGAGTAGATACTGAAATATTTAAAGCTCGGCGTGCTGAAGGCTAAATGCCTGTTTAGATGTGTAGGCAAAAAAAAAAAAGAAAAAAACTACTATGATATTGAAAAATGAAGTAAATGACATGCCAGAATAAACTGCCAGCAGGATTAGCCCTGGTATATTCTGGTGTTGCAGTTCAGTTGACTAACAGTGGCCATTGCTTTGATTAATCTCACCCTCCAAGCACATGCGCACGCCAATGACCATCGTTCTCTCTCCCTTCTTTGCAGTCCTTTGAAAATGGTCTGTTGCATCACTATCATGGAGCAGGTAGCGCAGAACATTCTTTTGGTTTTGGGTCGAAGGTAGGCTGGGGGAAAGAGGTGTTCAAATCTTGAACGTTAAAATATGAAAATAATAAATGGAATGAGGTCTTTATTGTGGTTCATTTTAAATCCAAATACATTCCAGACAACCTACTAGAGAAAGAATACTTTTGACAGCTAGGATTTATCTAGAAGTTGTGACTCCTGTAAAACATCATGGAATTGCTATCCTTGTAGTGGCATCAGTCCCATGCTTCATATCTGTGTCTGGTATTGCCTTTAATATGTTTTCTCTTGATCATCCTAGAAAACTCCAAAACTTCTCAAAACATTCCCTCTACTTCTGACAGAGATGAATTGAAGTAATCTCAGCAAATTCATTATAATTCTCAACATCCTCATTACATATACCAGTGCACATTTGTGGAAGTGCGTTACCTGATTAATGTGACTCCAGCTATTTCACATAAAATCTGGGTCTCTCTTAGGATTTGAACCTGTGTTCATCCAGTTATGCCGAAACAGAGATACCTCCATTCCAAAACTCAAAATCATTCTGCATTACCCATAACTCATTCATTTCCCACTTTGCTTAGTTTTTTAATAAAAACTCTTCCCTCTATCTCCATTTACACCATTTCCAAACTTGTCCTGAGGTTTGCAAATATAGATACTCATTCTAAGCCCATCAAAATCGCAACATTGCTAAGGGCACAATTAATTGTTATGAGAGAAACCACAATCCAAACACTGGACAGAGCATGCTCAGAGTAGTCAGAGTGGATGGTCTCTTTAGCATCTCAAATGTTGCAAGGCAGGAAGTGTTCTGGAAGTTCTTCATAAATGTAAAATTTCTAGCTATTTTAAATGTGATAGCTTCGTATTTGTTACACAAAAATGGGGGTGGTGCAGGCTCAATTTCAGCTCTTGGATTTAATGAATGGGACATAAGATATGCAAGCTATGGCTTGATAATTAACACTGATCAGCAAGGATATAAAGGCCAGTATTTTCAACCTCCCCTCCCACACCGAAAGAAAATAAATTTCCAAAGGAGTTGCCATCAAAAAATTTTATCAACCTGGAGAAACAGGGATAGAGCCAGGATTCAACCTCAGGGGAGGCCTAGTTACTATATAAGAGCATGGCAATGTTGTTATATCAATTTATTAGAAAGATCAAGTCTTCCACTTTATTTTTTTTAATTAAAATATTTTTTCTTCTTTCTGATTTGAAATTTAACAATATCAAAAGTCATGAGGAGAGAAAAGCTACAGAGGATCTGATGGAGCATGCGTTGACAATAGTTTTTCGATTTTCAGGTATTAGATGCAAATATTTTTAAACATTCTTTGCGATTCGCGTTGCCTCCTACAAACATCTTATTTGCTCAAGCCTTATATTCTCATATCCAAAGTTCAGACAGAAAGGAGAAGATGATAATGAGCAGTGACTCAAGTCTGGGTAAGATGAGGGTCATCTCGATCATCCCATTCCCAAAGATTTTTTTTAAACAACTATCTTCTTCCATTTTATCTCAGTCATAATACATTATAGTAATTTTAAATAGTTCTAATTTATTATAAAAATATACCTTTTAAATTTTAAATATGTTTAAAAATTAAATAAAACATTAAATCTATATAAATAATTTTTTTTAAAAAAAATATCTCAATTAAGTAGTAGGATGCTTGAGGGGATCGGAATGTGAGGCATCTACTTTTATGAAAAAACTAAGGTGCCTCTGTCCTATGATATTTAAAATCCTAATATTGGATTCATAACGAGGAAAGGAACACAATGAGAAGGAAAAGAAAGATAAGAAACTTCCAAATTAATTCATAGAAAAGTTTCGTTTTGAGATAAAACGATGTTCCATAGCTATCTTCAGGGGATTTATACAAGTGGTATACATAAGGAATATATTAAAGGGAAGTTCTATTATTATTTCTTTTTTGGTAAACCTATCATAATTTTCGGTAAAATGAAGTAACCAAATAGCTCTGTTTCTTAATGTTACAGGAACTAAAATTAAAATGATTCTCCACCCTTATCTGGATAAAACTAGGTGGGATATATACTTATCTTTGGAATGTTGTGACTTGGTTCTTTTGAAAACTGGCACCAACTTTCAGTAATTTTGCTTTCTTCCAACTATTAAAGGCTAAAATAAAAGGGGGCAAAACAATTGTAAGGCCATCTATCAAAATTCTTTATTTTTCTTTTTCAAGGCAAAGACTGCAGCAGAGTATGCTTTCCATATTTTTTTCAAAGATATTACCTTATTCAAGCTGTCTCTATCCTTTATATGACACATGCAGGCTTTGATAAGTCATTATGCACTAATTTGTCCACCTGACTAGGGGAAAAAAATAACAAAAGAGAGAATTTCAAAAGCCTCTTCACTGTTTGAACCATAAATTGGACAATAATTTCAAACAATTCTAGCTATTGAGCTTTTGAAGCATTTCAGAGTCGTTCACTTTTAGAGTCACTGCTGCCCCCCAGTAGCAGAAAATCTTCATTCTAGAAGTGTTCTCTAAAACAACTTGCAGATAGATTTCTCCATATTAAAGCCATGTAAATAGTCTCTATAAAGCAAGCTTTGGAGAGATCACTCCATGTGGAAACAAAATGAAGAAATTAAAAGAGGGATATGTAACTCATAATGGGATCAGGTTTCTCTTTCTTTCATTGCCAAGATATTTCAAGAGTTGGCAATCATTTATGACAAAAAAAGAATTTTTGATATGTTGGCTGACCTAGCACTCCTGGTGCCACATCATGCATCCACATGAGTTTGCCCACATGGGTCACTGCTGACAGTAAGGCAGTGGCCATAATAAGATGGTGGCCTTAGAGATAAAGTAGTCTTTAGCTAAACAATGAGCTCTCTCTCGGGCTCTCCTTTCTCCTTCATCGATGATCTTTTTCTTTTCCGACGATGTAACTTGGAGCGCAATGCATAGAAGACTCTAATAGCCTGCATTAGGTCGGTTGGGTTTTTCATAACAAAATACACACACATAATATTGCAAAATTTTTAATAATTCACGACACTGATACGTCCAAAAATCTTAAAAAATAATAGATTGATCATTTTTTTTTCACTTTCATTCCCTGTCCTCGTTCACCTCCCCAAGTTGATATCACAGATGGATGTTGGAAAAGCCTAGGAAAATATCAAACAGTGTTATAAGAGATTCTATAAACCAACCGCGAGCTAAAAGTTGAGATCAGCCACCAATAATTTGTTTACTGCATAAAAAGCTTTTTGGGCTGTCCTTTTCTCTCAATTTCTTCCTCTCTTAAAATATCTAACAAGCATCCGAAAATGATGCGAGACCTTTCATTCTCTTTCACATTTGTTCCTTTTCTCTTCCAAATTTTCTAGAAAGCACTTCTCACGTTGGTCCAAACCTCCGAAAAATCTCTAAATTAACAATGAACCTCTTCTTTCCTTTTACTCTAATCCACGTGTATGGACTATAAAGATCAATATTTCTGTGCCACAGTCTACAAGGCTAGGAACTCAGCAGTGTAAAGGAGAGAGGGCAGAAGAAGGATAAAGAAATTTGAATTCATGCTTTCCTTTCGACTACACTGTTGCCAATTGTTCAGTATTCATTGTACTTTGACTAATATAGCAGTATTTCTACCTAAACTAAGTGGATATTTGCTTGGAGAAAAAAAAAAAAAAAAAAAAAAAGTAAAGTTACTCTCTCATTTTTTATATCCATCTCTCTGCAAAGATCTAAGAGTCTACTGTTTTGCTTTGCCTTCTCATTGGTACTGCAAGGATGGTTTCACACCATGACAGACTTTACCACTATCTCATAAATCGCAAAGATGGCTCTATATTGTGGCGGAACACACGCCACAAGTTAGCTAAAATCTTATCCCAATTCGATTTTCATCTCCATAAAAGATTCAAGAGCTTGTTGTTTTACCTTCTTATTGGTGTTGCAACGGTGGCTCCACACCATAGCATGATGGGACTCTACCACTGTTTTATGGAATGTAAGGATGACTTCACATTATGGCGGAACTCTACCAGGGTCGCATGCCGTAAGACCTTTTACTGATTTAATTAATCTATTAGTAAACTGAAATCATATGGTTCTAAAAACTTGAGTGAAAGTTAATTAATAACTTGTGAACTTAAATTATAAACTTTTTTTTTTTTTTCATTCGATATAAAATTATTTTTAAAGTATTATATCTATATTCCCTTCTTCCACTTGTCTCAAATGACTCTTCTCAATAGCAAATGACTCTTCTCAATAGCGTACTTGTACTCATCTTGGTGGCTTTTCTTGGCCCTGCGACTGTCCGCTTCAATGGAGGATGTAAGGTTAGAATTCCTTGACGTTTTAGTTGCCATGCACTAATGCTAGCTTGCACTGGACTTAAAGAACGAAGTTTGCTACAATATTTTGTTGATCTTGAGGAATATTTCCGTCATGTAGCTCTTGAATTACGCTCTTGAATTATGACTTTAAGAACGAAGTATCTCATGAATAGCAAATTCGCATAGAATCTAATAATAATGCCTTCAAGCTGTATCTAATTATTCATATCTCACTCTCTTTAATTTTCTGTAACTCCTTCAAAAATTTGTTCAAAGTTGTGACATGTAATACACCAGTGATAATTGAATATAGTGAAAATTTATACCCGATCAACTTGTGCAAGCTAGATAGATTCTTTCATTGCTTGATGGCAAACAATAGCATTTTTTTCATTGATTTGTGTAATACCAACAATAAACTAGTCTAAACTCTAGACAAAGTATGGACTAAATTATTCAACAATTTTGGTTCCATTTCTTAATTTGTTTGAAAGGAATATATTCATTTGATAGTTATTTTCCTAAAGATTTATCTAAAAAAGCATCTATGCCACCCCCATCCAACCAAAAAAAAAAATCTTAGAGGCATGTTGAAATTGCTCCAATACACAACAAATCTCTCTATTAACATTGTCAACTTTCTTATCGCATTGCCATTGGTTGATAAAATCAAGAATTTCAAGGAAGCTTTATATCACTATTCTTATGAATGGTATGCCCTGGATCACAAGAAATGATCATAAAAACATCAGATGTTACTATTGTTTTTAATTGGATCCTGATTTTCATCCTTTTTTCCCCAAATTTTGATCTTAAAGTGATCATTTTTTTCGTTCTAATTAATGGATACTTATTCTTCACCAGGTTTCCATCCTAATTTCAATTTTAGTTTATAACCACTTAAATTAGAATTATACAAATTATAACTTCGTATAACAAAGAAGAACAGAAACAAACTACAAGAAAGGCCTTAAAGAAACCTTGCATCTAGCAGTGCTTAAAACAAAAATATTAGTAAGCATATGAATAAATAATAAAAATAAGTTCTAAGTAATTGAGTAAGTTATCATGTAATGGCATATGATGTGCTAGTCTTGGTATGCATGAAATTGTAAATTCATATGATTGATAAAAGCTGTGGCACACAATGATACAATTCTCGATTTTGTACATATAATGCTTGGCTATTCTCATATAATCGAATTATTATATTATATAGTATAGGTAAGGCTAGACTAAAATTCAAAATGCTTGACTAAAATTTTGACCGCAATGTTGACCTATAAAGTCTAGCTTAAAATAATGTTTGAGTTGGATAAAAATGCAACTTTTAACTATAAATTATCCATCACTATAAAAAAGCTATGCATCGCATGTGTATATATCAAAGGTTCTAATTCTAATACATATGCATTAAGAAAAGAAAAATCATGTTCATTATGTACTCATGTTTTTAGCTACCTTGTTGGAACAATCCAAGACCTTATTAACAAAGATTAGGCAGAAGTTATATTTCACAATCGATGAAAGTTATGAAAAAACACACTTGGCGCTCTTATTGATCCCCATTCCAGGTTGCATGCTGGATATTCTCTCAAGAACTTGCATGGATTTTCCATGATATTCCTTCCATCAAGGCCAACATCCAAGCACAAACTACTACCATTAATGGCTATCTTGGATGATAGATGTATTTTGGAGTTTGGTGTTACCTTCCCCTTGGAACTCAAGTTGCTATAAATGATCTCGATTTTTATTGAGTCACCTGTAATATTAGCTTTGAAACACAAGATAATGCACCATAACATTTTGAATAGATACAAAGCACTCCTCTTTTTGTTGGCAAAAATTACTGCTTTCTTGTTTCATTTCTCGATCTAATGTGGTCCTTGTCCTTTGTTAGGCAGGTTTTCATCAATTGGAGAGATGTCTAGTTAGGTAGTGGTTTTGTGGGCAAAACTTTTGCATTCTTAGCACTAGTGGTCCTTGAAAGGAGTACACATGGGCTGGGCTTCACCTGGGCCAAGTTCTTCCCCAAACTTCTCATGTAGATGTATATTAAAATTGGGTCTATCTCACAGAGAAGTTAGGCAGATATGATAATATAATGGATGTGTTTCTCAATATAGGACTGAGATGATATTGGTGTCAATGAGTCACGAAGATGTACTTGAAGGGCCAAAAGAAATTTGGTCAGGAAGGGCTGTCAACCTCACTGTTGCTATCTGCCAAAATTCCTTTAATTTCTCCAACATGTGGATGGTGCCATCAAGGATGTTGAACCTTTGGATCACATTTTCCATGTACACCTTGTTTTTAATGTAGTTTGGCGAACTTAAGTGGAGACTTGAGCTGTTAATGTTTTGTTAAAAAGTAACCAATTCAGTAACATGCTTCCATGGATTAAGTCACGGGACTCATTGCATGGTTCATTAAAGAAGCCTTTTCTTGAGAGAGAAATTGCATCAAAGAAGTCAGACTGACTGAAACTTTTCAGCCTGTGGTTACCAGAGAAAAGAACATTTGCTGGTGAAAAGAAGAGACATTTTGAAAGATCTGTACTGTGGGACAAGGGTCAAAGTTTGAATTCGGTGCTTCATAGAACTTGGTGCTTTATTATTCTATTTCGCATGTGAAGAGCTAGGCTGATTTAAAGGCTGGATCATGTCATATAGGATGAATGATGACAATTAGACTGGAGCTAGGGCAAGTTGGTCTTCAATTAGCTTTATACTAAATTTCGATTGTTTACTACTCACTAACATGCACATGTTAAGGCTTTGTGTGGGAACATAAGCAACAAGAGAGATTGTTTATGGTATATGCCCTAACTCTAGCATATGATCAGCTACCTTGTTATTGTTAATTTAGAGGCTTGATGGTTTCTTTGCCTTTGAGAGGAAGCTTTTTTCTTATCTCAATCACCATTTAGGTGCATTTGATGATCGTTTTGAAATCATCTCGATGATCTTAAATCACTAGTAATCCTAATTCTGAGTTGATCTAATCTTCAATGATTAAAGATTACCATGTTTGGTATGATATATTATGATAATCAAGGATCACCAGTAATCTAATATCATCATATTTGATATGCTATAAAAATTCAAGATTACTAATCATAAAATACCTAAAGTACATCTATTATATGATACTACTACAACATATATAATATAATATAATATATTAAATTATATAATATAATATAATATAATATTAAAATATTATATACATAATATAATATAGTATGACATATTGTATTGTATTATACTATATTATAATAGATAAATTATAATATAATATAGTATAATATAAATAAAAGGTTGCTAATATAATATTATAATAATATAATATACAACATAATACATTATATTATATTATAGTATAATAATATAATAATATAATAACATAATATATTAATTTTATATGTCATGTTATATATAAATTATTACTATTTTAATTATTTATTATAAATAAGGAGTATTTTAGTATATAAATTTTAGTTCAACATCATCATAAGGAGATGATCTTGGATCATCACCTTTAAAGACAATAATAGGATCATTTCGCAAAAGGGTGATTCATGAGGTATGAATTATTTTGGATTACCGCTATATAGGATCACTTCAGTGCAACTAAATGAAATGATTTTATTATCATTTTATAGATCATCCCATATCAAACGCTTCTTAGAGGATTTGAATCACTTCAGTTTTGGGTTTGCATGGCTGTGCAATTGTGATGCTTGGGCTCCTAGTTTGGTTTATTTGCTGAGGCCATGGTCGGACAGGCGAGGCACAAACTTTTCAAAGGATGTTCCTCGGGGTAAACTGAACGTGAGTTAGGTTACTTAAGCTAAGAGTGACAGACCTAAGGAAGATAAAGTAATCTGAGGCTTGTTTCAGTGCAACTTAATCTTAAAATCAGAATCACTTCAAGTTAAATAATACTTGAGTTGCACTGAAGGAGAGGTTTCTTGAAACTAAAATAATAGATGCAGCCAAATAAGTTTGTTAACATTCAAAATTAGCCAGCATATGATTGATAAATTGATCTCCACTCAAACAGTAAAACAACTTTCAACCATACTATTCATCTTCTATGAAAAAAAAAAAAAAAAAAAAAAAAAAAAAGAAAAGAAGAAAAAGTCCAAAGTTTTCCTTCAAACCTCAAGGCTTTTGGAAAGCCATCCAAAGCTTAAGCATAGAATGACAAAAATTTATTTATTTATAAAACCTTAAGCTGTTTTTATAGATATTTAAAGGAATTATTTTTAAATCCAGACTCTTGCATCAAACAACAGATTCTTAGGTGTGACAACTAAGAACATTTTTTAAATAAATTATTTGATTCTATAGTTTTATGTCTGAATAATGAGAGTCCTAATTAAAGCATTATCAAAGCAAAATAAATTAAAGGTCACGGAAAAGAAGTCCCTTTCCATCAGGGCATCTTTTCTTTTTCATTGATATCTAACTTCATTGTGTGTCGCAAGCCGGCCAAATCAGATCCCATCAAGTTTTGTCTTCAAAATCTTTCATCCATGGAGCTGTGCTCTTAAGAATTTCACGTGAATGTAGGGGAAAGGACGGGCATCAACTAGCTGATTAACTAACTATACGAGAGTATACAAAAGAAAACGTCATTTGTTAAGAATCGCAGACAGCAGTTGCGTACAGTAACAAATGTATAATTGCTTTAACTATAAAAATCAGCCATGAGTTTAGGATGGAACAATGGCCGAAAAGTTGTCAACTACCACGTCACTAAGTGAAGCATATTTTGCCTGAGAATTGATCCACAGGGGTCTGATGTAGCTGTACCGTATCCTTTCCTTTGGAGTCTCATGGCCCTCACCAAAAGGAGCTAATTATTGTTGCAATAAGAGTGCCCACAGTGGCACATCAAAATGGAGCTAAAATAGAAGATACAACTGAGAACAACAATATCAGCAAGGACCTTAACACATGGGTGTGCTCTAGCGTTAGTGCAGTGGAGCCAAATGGGTACAGGATCTTCTGATGACATGTTGGCTGGAAGCATTGCAAACCTCTTTCCAACTTTTATGAGGTCCATACTTTTTATAACGATGCTGTTCACAACTATGTAAAAGATTCAGTATAGATTTCGTGAATATTTGTGCTTGAAAAGTGTTGTTCTCTTCTTCTTTTCCTGAGAAGAAAAGTTTTGAAGAGAACTTGTTTACCATGGATCTGGATGGTTTTATCTTTTCTTTTCTTCTCTGTCATGGTGCTCTCGACTCTTGTGGAGCTCCCTTTTCCCTTTTTTTTTTTTTTTTTTTTTTTTTTAACTAAATTATTTGAGAAAAGAGAGGGGAAAAAATAAGGCACCTACTGAGTTCCTTTTCTCACGAAAATAAAAACTGAGCTCTCTTAGTTGCATGCGTTCTCAATGGCAATTTTTTATATTTGTACGTCAAACTTCCAACTTTACAAATGCTGGTGACTTAACCAACCATAATTCCATGTGAGCCGAGTTTTTTTTATGCCCATGAGCATTGCAAATGTTACATCTAATGCTCAGTTTGGCTCTTTCGCTTGTGTGTACGATGGATGCTTAGCTGTGTACATGCGAATCTTATATATTTTCAATAATTTCTTTTACTCTCGAACCAAAATGCCCCGGTTTGAAAATAGGTACCATATTTGTATCACGTTGATATGGTATGTTACAATCTCAAGTATGATCAACATGCAAATACATACCCATTCAATTCTAATAAATCAATTTTTAATTTTGTAAATTATTTATTTTTAAATGTTATTTTCAAGTTTATGAATATTTAATAGATTACAAGACTCATGGATGTTAAAGTACTTCTGAAATATCTATTTATATAAAAAAATAGAATAGAAAAAAGATAAAATAAATTAAAAAAAAGAAGAAAAATGAAAAGAAAAAAAAAAAAAGGAAAGGAAGAAAGCCAAGGAAAAGATAACGAAAGAAAAAAATAAAAAAATAAAAAAAGAAGGAGAAGGAGAAAAAAATAAAAGAAAGAAAGGGGGGAAAAATAGAAACGAAGGAAAATGGTAGAGAAGGAAAAAAAGGGTAGAAAAAGAAAGAGGGAAAAAAAAAGTAAACAAAAAAAAGATATGAGAAAAAAAGAGAAAAAAAAGATAAAAATGTTAAAAAAAGAAAGAAAGGTTAAAAAAATATATAGAGAGAGAGAGAGAGAGAGTACGCGCAAAAATAAAAAGAAAAAAAAAAAGAAAGAAAAAAAGAAAAAAAAAGTTAAGGATCTGAACTGAATTTCATTTTATATTCTTTGATTAACTCAGAGATGCGAGCTTGATAACGTGTTGATTTTGATTTGATTAGCCAGGAACTAAACAATTTGAGCTTATGTTGATTAATCTCTATACTTGTAAGAGTAGAATACATCAATCCTTTGTTACAAGAACAGCACTTTAGCTTCCTTTGCAACGTTAAAACTGGCAGATTTTCAATCCCCCAACGTGAGAGGGACAGATACTTGCATTGTGGCCACCACGTGACCCAGAATGCCACCACACCATAACCATGCCCCATAAAAATCTCATCTAGATACGGTGCCTATTTCAAAGAATTAATTTTTAAAAAAGAAAAATCACGAAAAAAAAAAAGAAAAAAAGAAAAAAATCCAGATTAAAAAAATATATATATATATATATTTTTCCAAAAATTTCATCACCTCGCAAGTCAAAGCAAGTTGGCCCACCCATGTGATCAGGGTACTGTGGACCCCTCCACCAAAGGCATATTGATAGGGCTCTTAAACCCACAACGGACAAACTATTGGAATTTGGGCTCCTGGGAAATCTCTCCCTTTGCCTCCTTAGGTCGGCCCCGGCCGGCCTACACCCCTCCATCGTCCTCGCTCCTTTATAGGGTTGGCGACCCGAGGCTGAACACCCGCACGTGTGGCCGTGGGAGTCTCACGTGTGCTCGTCACCTAGCTCTCGCTATCCTCCTCTTTTTTTTTCTTTTTCTTTTTCTTTTTTTTATTTTATCCCCTTGGCCTTCGTGCCATTGGATTTCACTGGCCACGGCTGGCTGCATCCGAGCATGGGATAGGAGTCTCCCAAAGCCACTGTTCGTTCCATGGATGGCAGATGCCTGTGATCGCATAGAGATTCCATCCCCTTTCGGTACTTGGGGATGGTACAAAGAGATGGGACCCGACCTGCATGAATGGTGGGATATCACGTCGGTATTGCGAGCACCACTAAACTGGATGAGACTGGGGGACGCTCGGATGCTGGCTTATTGGCTGGAGAGAAGTGAGAGAGAGTTCGGCATTTGTCCATTGCGCTCGGCTGATCTCCTAGATTGGCTCCCAAAGATAAATAGGGGAAATGGATCGTGACTTGTTTGGCTTCTTGTCGATACTCGTTTAAGATTGGGTTTAGTTCAAGTCAAACACCTAAAGAAGGCATCTAACACTTGAAGCATCATCTTTCTCTAATTATGGCCAATAAAATTTTCTTTTCTTGATATCTGCGTAAATTTTCTCTTGCTCGTTTTGAAGAGCAAAAACTAAACCAAAAAATTAAAAAAAAAAAAAAAAAAAAGGGTCTTGAAGGTTATTTTGTTTAATATACCTACAAGAGTCGAAATACAAAAAGTTAAAGAAAAAAAAGATGACAATATGATCTTAAAATAAAGAACCGAAGCAATGGATTACAAATAAAGTCATCCAATCGGCTGTACCATTTATCTTTCTATAAATATAAACTATCTGATCAAAATCAAGGGAGTCCGTCAAGCGGCAATAGTCCTAAAATGAAGGGTGAAGGTGAGATTAGAATCATGCCCATTCAATAGCCATGAAATAACCATTTTAAGATTTTTCTGTAACATAAGTCAGAACATGTTCAATGACTTTACACGAGTTAAAACTCTCCCAAGCATCATGTAGCTCCCCCATCGAAATAATAACATCGTAATGTTAAGGCTTATTCATCGCTAGAAAAGAGCCACTATATTGTCTAATGATAAATTCTGACCCATCGTAGAGGTATACCTATTGTTGTTGATCTTGAGGAGGCAAGGAAATAATGGCTCCCAACAAAGGTGAAGCAACTAGTGGCGTGCATAGACTGTGGAGAGAGGGCTACGGAATTTTTTTTTGCTGCCGAGAAATCTCTAATAGAAGTGGTATGCAAGAACTTAAGCACCTGCGAATACTTTCAAGTGAACCATTCTAAAACTATAAATAATATTTTGAGATATATAATCATTTCTATCCAATTAAATGTGATAAATAATGTAGCATATAAAGACAGTCCTGTGGTGAAGTTTGAGCTCTCTTTAATGGTCTGTAAATGCTTTATTTTTTAGAAAATGACATGTAAGCTTGATTTGCAAAGGC